>OY294069.1:64806116-66006116 GCA_958510875.1 Endomychus coccineus
CAAGCGCCGCTGCCAGAGTGAGCTCTGCGATTTGACCAGCGAAGACCCCTGGGGAAGACCATATAGAACGGTGATGGCCAGACTGAAAATTTGTACGGTGGTTTCGACTTTTGAACCAGTTTTGCTCAGGAGCCCAGAGCAACCGGGGACTCAGCATTCCGGCAATGTGCCTGTAACTCCACGCTTCGACGCCATGCTCATTTCGTTAGAAGAGTTGATGGAAGGCTGCAATAAGATAGGTGATGCTGAGCTCGGTGTCCAGACTGTATCCCGAATGTCGCCTTCAAAGCTACCATACGCGTGTCTTTCCGAAGAAGTTTTCCCACGTCGTTGGAAGCAGCAAGAATTAGACCTTCTTCCGAAGGACAGCAAGCCGCCGAACGATTCATCCTCCTACCGGCCAATTTGTGTATCAGACACAACAGGAAAGGTGCTCAACAGGATTATTAGCAACCGGATAAAGAAATTCAGTGAAGGTGCTCGGGGCCTGTCGGAAAACTAGCACGCATTCCGTCAAGAGGGGTCAATGGTGGAAGTCATTGACGTCGTAATTGCGATTGCTTGACAGGCCATCGGAGAGAAGCGTTGTAAGGGTGGTACCAAGAAGTACCAACACTCAGTCACCCTGGACGTGTCGTACGCGTTCAACTCTGCGAACTGGAATCGAATTATGTGAGGGTAGTAAAAACATGCTGTGATATCATTGTATCTATACCAATAATGAATCTCTTAATAAAGGATTATTTTTGTAATAAATCAAATGTGCTGGAATCTCTATAATTAATAAATCTTAAGAACTCCGATATCCGATTGAACGATCAACGAATAACTGATGATTCTCCCTTATTTAATTTGTATAATTATATCAACCGTTTGCTGCCAGTTTATCGTTCAATGCGTAGATGGGTCAAACCCAATTTGGTAAAATTTCACTAACCATCTGTACAAAGATTATCATTAAAGTTATATAATATATTAAGTTAGCTCGTTTGTATTATGTTATTACTCTTCAATATTTGAAGAAGTTACGGTGTTGGCGAAACTACGTTTACGTTTATTTATCAAATTACTAAAAATGAAAACTGTTAAACGTCATTTTATTAAATTTCAAAATTTTGATGTAATATTTTTGCTCTATAAAATGTAGCACTTGTAGAGAAGTATTCGCTACCCAATAGTATTATATTGCACACACCATATTTCACAGTGAGTTTATTAGTTATATATCATGAGCGGGATGATGGATATTAGAACAACCTGAAAGAATACGACACAGTTACTGGATGAATTCTGTTGGAAAGCTCTTGCCGCAGATTCAAAATTCCGTGACAGATTTATTATTTTCTTCTTTCATCCGTTGTATTTAGTATATTCAATAAATGTTATTGTAACTTATTATATCAGTGAGTTTTTCAGTCTCCCGAACCTATAATTTTGATCAGACTCAAATGGTTATGATGTGTGAAATTTCAATACCAGGTATAGTATTAGCTTTCTCTCTTAAGAATACGTGGGATGATATAATCACTCGAATAAAGTTCAATTCAGTCTGTACAACCAATCATTGTCCTATTTTTATTGTCGAGATGTTAGAACTTTTCTTCCATTTCAAACTCAATTTAACGTTCTCGATAATGAAAACAAATTGGAAGCAAGAGAAAGGCAAAAATTAAATTGCGGGAGCTTAAATGTATTTTATCTAAGTAGCCTGAAGCATGTTTCAGGTTTAAATAAAGATGTACGTGCAGTTAAGACTCCGAAGGTGCCACAGCAAGAAAGAAAGAAGGACGTGATGTGCCCACAAGGAAGAAGTGAATCGTCTCGGCTATAATTAACTACGCTTTTCACAGATAAAAACTCTTATACAGTCATTTATACTATTCAAGATTGAATTAGAGAATATTCATCTGTTTCACGCTCGAATTCCTTTAGGTTTACAAATAAAAATTCAATACAAATAAAATAATTTTGTCCACCACTATTATATAAAATATACATAATGCATGTGTTTCCTCAAGCATAATGATATTCATTAATCACTAGTGAATAATGAAATCATTATTCACTACCATCAATATGACAAACATGATAGAAGCGAATAGACAAATATGATAAAAATAGAGCGTGCTATGAAACGTCAAGTCAGATCGAATTTAATTTGAAACGTCAACAATTTGTTGGTTCGACTTGTTCCAACAGCAAAGTTTACTAGTATCAAAGTATTATTTATGGGTCGTGAACAAAGTATAGTATTCTACTTGCATATCATGGCTATTATTCACTTGGATGATTTACGATACTCGCCTGCGGCTCGTGCCGTAAAATTCATCCACGTGAATAGTAGCCACCATAATATGCTCGTTGAATAATATACTATTGAATGAAATAGTTATTTAATTTGGAGTAATCAGTTACGTTGAATCGATAGAAAATCGAGGCACAGATTTATACAAGTATATTGAAGAATTACTACTCATATATTCTGTATTCGCAGAGATAAGTAAATTTGTTTAAAAAAAAGGGTGATTCAGTAGCAGATATTCATCTAATTCGAGTGTTTACTAAATATAAAAAAAGAAAAATATATCAAAATAAGTCACAGCATGTCTTCGAATCTGGGACGCTTGTTATCTATCGCCTTCAGCAAAATCAAAATTATCCAATGAAGTTTCTTCAGCTCTATGTTGAAAGCAATTGGACGCATTCGCCTGTGGAAGTCCACCTCGCAAACTTACTTTCCACTTTTTCCACGAAAGTCATCACAAACTTGTACTTTTTCACAGCATTCTTGCTACTTTTAATACAATCTACATTTCCTTCGTCCTCTTCCTATTCAGGAGGAGAATCCTTCATGATGACTACTCTCATATCTGCATCCGACAAATTTTTTTCTTCTCCTTTTCTTCAAATACATAATTTTTTGCGACCTTGGATTTTTTTGCATCTCCATTCTAGTCCTTTATTTTTCTATGTGTATGTGACCATCATACTCTTCCCTATCTTTCGGCCACTCTCAATGAAGTTCCCTGGTTTACATTTTTGGTACTATTTCAATTGTTCTGGGGAGATAGAAATACTGGGGATATTATGAAGACATGTCCATTATATCCCTAAGTGATGTATTCACACATTTCTGGCTGTGAAATCTGAACTAAAATAGGCATATTTATGGAACATACATAAATATATCACTACTAGTCACCATTGCATGGAAATAGAACGCCTAACACAAAATATTATACTTTGTTACAGACAAACCTTTGAAAGTTCCATCGGAGGTGTCGGAAAGTAAACAAGATCTGTAAAAGTCACAATTTCAGGGTAGCGGTCATATGCTTTTGTCGGAAACTTTCCGACAGGGTTGTAGATATGTTCAACCGATCGCAGCAGTAGAATTCATATTAGGTCAGAAAATTTGAACATGTCCATTGTATCGAGGTCTATATAGTAGGCGCCACTTGCTCCAAATTAAAAAAAAAATAATTGAATATTTTGTACTTTTTATGTGCTAATTTGGTCCCAAACTTAAACATTTTGTGCTACAAAAATATATAAAAAAACACGGGTTTGAAGAGTGGGGGAGCTAGGTAGACGCCTTTTTAGCGCCCATTTAACTAAAAACATAAACTAAATTTGTTAAAATGATTGAATATTTTGTACTTTTTATGTGCTAATTTGGTCCTAAACTTGAACATTTCGTGCTACAAAAATATATAAAAAACACGAGTTTGAAGAGTGGGGGCGCTAGGTGAACGCCTTTCTGGCGCCCCCTTAACTAAAAACTAAACTAAATTTGTTAAAATAATTGAATATTTTGTACTTTTTATGTGCTAATTTGGTCCCAAACTTAAACATTTCGTGTTACAAAAATATATAAAAAAACACGGGTTTGAAGAGTGGGGGCGCTAGGTAGACGCATTTTTGGCGCCCCCTTAACTAAAAACATAAACAAAATAATTGACAATATGCGTATAATTTTGTGCTATTTATGTGCTCTATGGAGAGCATAATCAAAAGTGTCCTGGACCATTTAGAAATTGATTTTCGCAGTGTTTAATTGCGGACGCACTTCTTTTAAACTTAATAAACATATCTTTGGTTTTTTAAACAAAAAAAGAAACATGTCATTGAATGCTCATCAAAATTTTATAAGACGTCTAGTCAATGTACTTTTCCCTCGAGATGTATAAAAAAGTACTTTTACATAGCATTAGATTTATGTGCTAATTATGTACTCGACTTATATGCATAAGGAAAATTTCGTAATTGCAATTAACATTTTCGAAATTCATTTTTACTGGGGGCGCGGTGGTAAGACGTCTAGTCAATGTACTTTTCAGTCGATATGTATTAAAAGTACTTTTGAATAACACCAGATTTATGTGCTAATAATGTACTCGACTTATATGCATAAGCAGAATTCCGAACTTGCAATTAACATTTTCGACATTAATTTTTACTGGGGGCGCGGTGGTAAGACGTCTAGTCAATGTACTTTTTACTTGATATGTATCAGAAGTACTTTTACATAACACCAGATTTATGTGCTGATTATGTACTTGACTTACATGCATAAGGATGATTGTATACTTGCAATTAACAATTTCGGAATTCATTGTAACTGGGGGGGAGGCTGCTTATAAGACGTCTAGTCAATGTACTTTTCCCTCGAGATGTATCAAAAAGTACTTTTACAGAGCATTAGATTTATGTGCTAATTATGCACTCGACTTACATGCATAAGGAAAATTTCGTACTTGCAATTAACATTTTCGAAATTCATTTTTACTGGGGTCGCGGTGGTAAGACGTCTAGTCAATGTACTTTTTACTTGATATGTATCAAAAGTACTTTTACATAGCACGAGATTTATGTGCTAATTATGTACTCGACTTATATGCATAATGAGAATTCTGTACTTGCAATTAACATTTTCGAAAGGTATATTAAGGGGGGGGGGGCGCTGGTAAGACGTCTAGTCAATTTACTTTTCACTTGATATGTATTAAAAGTACTTTTACATAACACCAGATTTATGTGCTAATTATGTACTTGACTTACATGCATAAGGATGATTGTATACTTGCAATTAACAATTTCGGAATTCATTGTAACTGGGGGGGAGGCTGCTTATGAGACTTCTAGTCAATGTACTTTTCCCTCGAGATGTATCAAAAAGTACTTTTACATAGCATTAGATTCATGTGCTAATTATGTACTCGACTTATATGCATAAGGAAAATTTCGTACTTGCAATTAACATTTTCGAAATTCATTTTCACTGGGGGCGCGGTGGTAAGACGTCTAGTCAATGTACTTTTTACTTGATATGTATCAAAAGTACTTTTACATAGCACCAGATTTATGTGCTAATTATGTACTCGATACTATTGTATCGCCGTGTCCCAACCATCCCTTGTACTGTGGTGTCTCATGATACAATGAATGTGGTGTCTTGCTTGTTTATTTCTATTGAGACCACTTGAGGAATGTGTAGTTTGGAAGTATTTAGATATTGGTTTGCTATATTCTTCAAAATCGTTCCTTCAAATTTGGAGTATATCGGAAGGTTTCTTTCTGATAGCATGTCTATTCTATCATCGTCCCCATATTTTCTCCGTGTAATTTTCTACGACGCGTCTTCCTTTTCCCATAACGGCAAGATCTCTGTCGCGAGTGAGATACTAATGGCCAGGTACTAGAAACTTTTGCCCGACTTTCTCGTAGATATCTTCAATAACAAGGAAAATGGGCAACATCAATCCAATGCAATTACCTCTCCACTTTACTACTTTTTCGATGTGAAATTACTACTAGCAGACAAGATAGATGCCATTTCGTTTTCACCCCTTTCAGTGACAGAATTATCTTATACAAACAAACCAAGGAATCATTAAGTAAGCATTGGACAGATAAACCTCGAAATTAAAACAGCACAGCTGCAGACAGTAGAATGGTGTCTTGCTGGAATAAATGCTCTTCTTTCTACGCCAATAAAAAAATACATCAACTATGAGTCTTCCCCAGCTTATCGAATGTACTACATTGTAGAACAACATCTCATTCTCACTACTAACCCTATTAACCATAACAACAAGTGCACAATATTCATATTCCACTCGGGTTCAATAAATTGAGGTACTATAATTGAATTTCACTAACACCCTTTTTCCACTTCAATTGTGACTTATCTCAAGCGCTTTTCAAATACGATATACCCATTATCAAAGGTATAATTATGTTGACTGAATCTAAGACTAAGGTTATGGAGTAATGTGAAATTCAGGAACCATAGTAGTTACATTTCCTATACCTCATTCTACGTCAGCAGGGATACCCAGTAGCATCTATATCTCACCTTCGCAAGGATCTTATTGATTTCGAAGTGTTCACCTCCCTATCCCACCATGGAAATCCTTCAGCATTCCTCTCACATGGGATTTGTTATGAATCGCTAGCCTCTTCATTTGTCAGTACTTTCGCATATCTAATTCATAACTCCATCTTTAGTTCTCCAAAAATCCCGTAGCTCCCACCTACTCCTCAGATGTTCAACCAGATTTGAAATAGCTTACTATTGGGGTCAGTCGCTAATCTCCTCGAATTCCAGTATCGTTCGGATGTACTGAACTTCCAGTTGTATTTTCCTGATGAATTCTGGACTCCACTTCTCTGCAGGCTGACTTACAATCCTTACTTCTTTCTTCTGCATTCCAGTCATTCGTTCGTCCCAAATTGTCATTCCTCGGTTACCAATATCTATAATAAATTGCTGGAAAATCATTCCCAAAATGACAGAATCATTATTGATGTGCAATGATCCCAGATGATTATTGGCCACTGTCTCTCCCAAGAGACTCGTTGTTTCTCCGTCGATTGTCATAATGACATATTTTTGTTTTCAGGAAGCTACAGTTCTGAATCCGGGGAAATTAACGTTTCTGACAATAGTGTAGGTAGCTCTGGGATCTACTACAAACTGACAAGCAAAATCTTTCACTTCATCTTGTATCGTGTTCTATTCAGTTCATTTTTCTTTTCTTTGTGTACCTGATGAATTTCAACTTCAAACATTCTCATTCAATTTTCTTACATCTTCGTCAAATTCTTATACATTTTGTCCTTATTCTAATCCAATTTATCATTCATGTCCTTCATTGAGGTTATTAATGCTGCATATTGCGAACCATTTTTGCAGCTCTAGTTATTGGCATACAGATTCACTTAAATAATAATAATCAGCAAATTTTAATGAAATTTCTGTTTTAGATCTCACAATCCATGTTGAGTTACTACCAGTTTCAAGATGCTCATACCTCATCTTAGGTATATCTAAGTGATATCTTTGTTCTTTAAATTTTTATTTAATTATTTACCATCGGCCTATTTCTGCTGATATGTCTATTCACCTCTAGGCCGGGAGGTAAGTTCACCCCAAGGAGCACACAGAACCTACTGTTCTACTTTATATTAGGAGGAAGGCATGTTTTATTTTGCCCAATGTACTTATATCACCGCGTTTCTCTTGAGATGCTTACGTTACGACACCAGTGAGCCGGGTACGAGACCGGATCGCCGGAGTAACTTGGAACAGTGCTCATCGCTAAACTACCGAAAGCCGATGTCTGTTCTATTCATGAAAAAATCTAAATATATTTTTTCGAATCTTTTGGCGAGGCCGATATCGCTAATAGTGAATCAGCAATATGCTTTAAAACTTAACTCCGGTGGCTCAAAGGAACGTTTGAAAATATATGAAGACTAATTATTTGGTGTCCGTAACTGAAAGAGCAGGAATATATCAATTTGTATATGTTGAATTCCAAATTATGACAATGTTTGATAATGTTAGTATCAAGGAAAGGAAGCTGGTTATCTATTTATATTTCTACAATGAATTTGAGTGGATCTTGTTTTCAAATTCCCTTAGGTCCTCTTTGTGTTACATTTAACTACCACATTTAACTCTGTAAAGGACTATTCTCTATTCTTATCAATTTTAGTTCTGCCATTTTTAATAAATTAACTCAAATAATTATTATAGTTTCCTCCCGAAGATGTAATGTTTATGCGTCGATGTTCCATACTATTTTGGAGCTAGAAAGGCAAAATATTATGATAAGTAAACGTTTTATGGAATAATTGAGTCGCATATATAAAGTTAAATGTTACAGATATATCAATAATCTATTTGATCAAACCGAACAACTAAATTAACTATAGTTACAAGTCAAATATATTTCTTGTTGTAAATTCTGTTACGATTTCATATGGTTGTGTACATTGACTAGTGCCTATACGTGTATCTTGAATAGTAGACTACCGCGCATAGCTAATCCTGAAAAATCTTGGCTTCCGGATGGAATCATCGTCACATTAGCTCGACTCGATGCCGACGTTTCGCCAACCATTACAGGTGGCATTTTCAGGACAGGCTTGAACTGAAGCTGGTTTTCAGTTTCAGTTCAAGCCTCAAGCCTGCCCTGAAGGTGCCACCTATACGTGTATGTATATTAATCAATGATATGTGTTAAGATCTTGGATTCACTAATGATATTTTTCATATAAGTTCAAGAGGGAAATAATAATACGTATCATCGACATCTGCATTTCTGAAAGACAAGAATTTGTTGTACAAACCTACATTTCGTAATCTAATTTCTTCTTCTTTCTTCTTGTTCACTAGTATATAATACATTCATTCGATCTATATGTAACGTGTCCCATATGAAGATAAAATTAAAAGTCGAGGTGACGTGCGAAGACGAGGACAAGACGGCAAAGCACGTCCTACCGACCCAACCTTTACCAACACAGAGTCAATGTTGGATGATCTTTGGTCAAGCACGGGGATTTTAGGGACTCTGGTGCTGTGCTCTCGTTTGTGTGGCATCAAGGGTGGTTGGACATCTAGAGACAGACTGGATAGTGGTCGCTTATGGGGAAGGTAAAATGGTCCTTATGAGCACTAAATTCCTTGACCAATAGGTCATCCTTCAAATTTATTCAAGAATTCAGAAGATTGCGCCACTATCGGTTATCCCGGAAGTCAACATCAACTTCGTTATTTCAAACGAAAACATATATTTTTTATTATGTATCTACATACATCGTGGCTTTAGAATGATTTCCATCAGTCTTATTTATACCTAAGTCGATTTCGAAATATTCAAAATTTTTTGAGTTTGCATCTCCTTATTTGAAAGTCAAAAACTCTGCCCAAATATTAATGTATTTTCTTTCCTGGAGTTCATGTCAAAATATGATAATGCCTACAAGATCCGAGATCTTCAATAAGCGAGTAGTTGTATAATTTGTACCTAGTGGCGTATGTGTTGCTAGTAACCGATAAATAGGAAACTGTAATTGAGAATGGATTTTAGGTGATATTATAAAGGAGATTGAATAAAAATTCTGAATGAATATTGTGGGAAATCGAAACTTTCGAATGATGATTTCCATTCCAGATATATTCTTGAGGAAAAATAAGAAACTTTTTTTTGCAATGTAGAAAACCCATCGAAGAAACCATAACATGAAATGTCAAGTAAAGCGAGGTCAGGGTGCATCAAGTGAAACTTCCAGAATAGATAGAAAACATCATCCATAAAATAGTTTCAAAAATTCAAGATCAGAAAATTTTGTTTCATTCAAAATAGTTATCTTGTATCACGTAAGCTAGACATTCTAAATTTTGGTGAGTTTGTATTCTTGAACAACCCTGTACCATCTCACAAACGTGTTGTATGCAGATACGAAGAAACTAGGAGTCCAGATGCATTTGACGCAGCATGATTCTGATGTAGCATGGTTATACTGTTGACTGAAGTGACCCTCAGAGGTAGAAGACAATAGCGCGTATCGAGTGTATGTTGCGTTTCGCAGGTATAGTAGACTGTAATGTGCAGAAGCCAACTACCGGTCAATGGTGATTCATACTCCATAGTGTATTCAAGTTGCGCATGTAAATAATAACAAATGCCTCTTCGCAGTATCGCATTGATTGCATATTGACATTAATTTAATTCTGTCAGTCCAATCTTTCGAACATCAATACAGACAATCCATCTGCTGCCGATGTTTCCCCGAAAAAGATACACACTGAATGGAGAAGAAGAAAAATGTGAGATGAGTGACAATCTAACCTTTGCAGTTCTTGATATTGTGAGTAAAATTGTCAAAAAGGGAAAGATGTGCGCCTTTTCCTAATATAATTTGAGCATATGAAAGAATACACCCTTTCTCAGCTTCAAACAAATCGGAATCTCACTAAAAGCTTGGTTTAATGCCATAGATGATTTTGACACAAACACAATCCGAAAAAAGGCCATCAATTGTTTCTTCAACAAAGAAATTAAAACGTTCGAAAAAATGTCCAAGTAGTCAATGATCTGCCACAATTCATAAATTCTTGGAAACTCTATATAGAGTTAACTAGGGTAACTTGATAATATAATTCAAGCAAGTATTGAACCCCTTGATATAAATTCAAAGGGTGTTCAAAAAGCCATATAAATCAAAATCTGTACTTGTAATCGCGAAAATGTCATCGACATATTTACTTTTGGTAACTAATTCAATTTTGATTTTAGGGAGATTTCTAGTTCGCTCAGAAAATATTGGCCAAGAAAGGAGAGAGTGGATTGCCCATTGCACATCCGCTTGTTTTTTTATAGTAATTTTTATCAAAAGTGGAATAATTTTGCTCCATACATAAAGATGTAAGGATCACGTATTCTGTACAGTTTATGTCGGTGATATTAATATTTGAAAGCCATTTCTTCAGAATGCTTATCAACTCAGGGATTGGAGTATTTGTGAATAATGGAACAACATCAGATGAAACGATATTATCACCAGGTTCAAGTTTGAAATCTTTCAATTTTGCAGTAAGTTCCAAAGAATTTTTCACAGACAAACTTGGTGCGGCTTGGAAATTGCTAAATTCCTCCACCAACCATTTTACTATGTTATATGTAGGACAATTAATGTTTGAAATGATTGGTCACATGGAATTGCCCGGCTTATGAATCTCGAGTAAGCAATACAGTTAAGGAAGATTAGGATTTGAAAGTCTAAGTTTTAATTTAGATTATCGGAAATTACGACTGTACATGATTTTAATGAATTATTGAATAGTTTAAAGCATTTTGATAACGGATTCCTAGTAGTCTGTTCATGGGAACCATGATTCAATGAAGTATCCACCGAACAGTAGTAGTAGTAGTAGTAGTATTTTATTCAAGAAGCATTACATTGCATAGAACACGTCAAAATCTAATGTTTTACTTAAAAAAAAAACACTTAACAAGTTAAAAGAAACATAAACTAATATATCACATATCAAATCCATTATTTAAAATATCAGGTACCGAGTAAAAACAATTTTCCATAAAATAATTTTTTAAAACTGTTTTAAATTGTTTTATGGGCAATTGTCTCACTTTAACAGGAAGTTTATTAGATATTTTTGGTTCATAGTAACTAGAACCTGTTTTGGTTCTGTGCAATCTATGATAATCTACCCGTAAGTCATCTTTATTTCTGGTGTTATGTGAGTGAACAGAATCTTGTGTGGTAAACTTATCCACATTAAGTCTCGTATGTAATAGACAGACTAAAATGTAAGCAGACGGAACTGTTAAAATTTTGAGTTTCCTGAAGCTACTAAGACAGTCATCTTTGTAACTCAAATAATCCAGTATTCTGATAGCTTTACGTTGCATTTTAAATATTTTATTTGCAAGTGGTGCTTGACCCCAATTTAATAACCCATAACCACGGTCGTATACACAGGTCCGGGAACTCTATGGTTGAGTTGAATCGCTTACGGGTCCCCACGGTCGTAGTCCCTCGCTCAGCCACTAGCTAGCGCTTGGATCACGAGGGATGTAAAACCATAGATAACTCTACTAGGTAGTACGGTAGTAGAGTTATCTATGGGTAAAACGATTTCTTCCCGGAATCACAAGCAGTGTTACTAATGCGGAATGCCCATTTGCACCGTTGAAATGGAAAGTAATAAGGTAATATAATACACAATTATCGTAGTGAATTTTACTGAAAACTGTTATTTTCGTAGAGAACTATTGTAAAGAAGACCCGAATCCCTAATTTTTCTGAAACTGAGAAGCAACTGCTTTTAAGCCTTGTGCATAAATATAAGCACATTATTGAATGCAAGAAAACTGACGGTGTCAGTGTTGATGAGAAGAACAAGGCCTGGAAAGCTGTAGCCAATGAATTCAATTCTTCATGTTCAGAATCGAGGTATAGAGAGGTGCATTCACTTAGAACAGTTTACAGCAACAGAAACATGGATGTGCGGAAAGTTGTAGCTCAATTTATTCTCTTCATTAAAAATCTATTATTCACAAGATTCAATCAATGTGCCAATGGAACCTGATAATTGTGACGAACCTGGTAATTCTAACGATGAAATCAAAACTACTGATATGGTGAGGTATTTTGGAAAACATAAATATATCGTACAAACATAATATTTTTTATGACAGAATCAACCAACATTAGGCTGGGGACTGAGCAAATTCAAGAGCAGCATGTTGAGAACTCTAGTAGGAGAATACCTGTAGTTTCTCGGGAATTGACATCCTCAACAATCGCAGAGAAATATGATTCCCTCCTGGACAAAAGATTGGCCATTGCAGACATGGAATTGAAAAAAGATCAAAATGATGTGAAATGGCAGCTTGAACAGCAAGACCTCATGAGGGAAGCCCTGCTCTTAGATTTAGAGATAAAGAAACAAACACTTGTTAATTTGATAGCAAAACTGTAATTTTATAATTTTTAATTAGAAGTAATAATAATCTATGTAATTTGTCAATGTTTTTCCTCTATAACTATATATATTTTTTTAGATTGTAAAGGATCTTTACTTGTTGGAATGGAAATCCATTATGTTACAAATGAACACTACAGTGTAGTGTTGATTTGTAATATATATATATATATATATATGTATATATATATATATATATATATATATATATATATATATATATATATATATATATTTGCTATTTCATAGGTATTTTGGATCACTGCATTTTTTTAATTTATGACTTGTTCTCATTGCCACTAGTGAATTTTTAATAAAATTCAACCAAACTGATGTGTAGATCCTTATATTTTTTATAAATTATTGAAATAATTATCAATTAAATGTGTTCTTGTATTTATTATTCTGTTTTGAGAGAGGAATAGAACTGTTACTCTTGTCAAAATGTATTACTCACCTTAAAAATAACTTCCCCCTTTTCGTACACATAAAAGACCTCGTTAAAACGATTTATTTCCGGAGTATGTACTTATTATTTAAAGCTTTTTTTGGTAGTAATTTAAAAAGGAAATGTATGAAAATAATCGATTGCATATAGACATTTTTTTAATTAAATTAGGATTACAATCAAAATACATGTATATTAATAAACTATAAAAAAGTTCACACTGGATATATTATAACACTATAAATAAGAAATAATCACCCTTATCCACTAAAAATACTACTAAAGTACTGAGGACCTTTCGGCTACCAAGTAGCCATTATCAGAGTAAACTAAATTATAAATCAAAACGTGCCTATTTAAATACTATTTGGGGATAATAATGTAAATCAAGGGTTACCCTCAGCTGGAGATAAATCGAAATTTAGAAAATTGCTTTTTTGTTTATACATTTCCATCCCTTCTAATTTACCTAGGTATTTGTCTGTACTGTGTTTTAAAAGTGATAAACTTTCTTGAGAAATGGTGTGACCTGTATATAAAATATGTTCGGCTATCGCTGATTTTTCACTATTATTTTCCTTTATATGGGCAAAATGATCCTTATAACGAGTTGAAACGATTTCTTCCCGGAATCGCAGGCATCCACTTTTTTCGCATTTCTGCATCTTTCGGCACTTTAAAAACAGAAGTTTCCTGCTTTACACTTTTGTACCCCGTTTTGCATTCAGGCACAACAGTTTCGTCATTTTTTCTAAAAACGCAGGTATTCCTTCTGTTTACAAGTTTACAACTGTCAAATGTCACAGAATACTCTTCATAGAGATCAAGATGATACTCTTACGTGACGCCCACGGTCGTACATCCCTACGTGACGACTTTTGGTACTACACGCACTTGGACGCGTAAGCGACTCACTACTCAGATAGGAAACAACCTCGAGTTTCCATACCTGTCTATACGACCGTGCCCATAACTCATATGAGAGTGTATCAATGAATGGTACGCTGTGATTAGGATATTCTTTGAAACAATAGAAGAAAGATTTCTTAACAGGTAAATATGTTTTGCTAATTCGCTAGATACTATATTTATATGTGGTTCCCATAACAACTTGGAATCCATGTGTACTCCTAAAAACCTTACCGGATTTGGGTCATCTGTAATATCTATAGTTCTAAGGCTAAAAATAAGTTTCTCTGTTTTCCCCTCATTTAGCATTAACTGATTAGCTGTGAACCAATCAGATATTTCCGACTGCGTCTCCCCCAACTCACCAATCAAGGTGCTCAAATTATTATTTTTATTTGCTGCAGTTGCATCATCTGCGAATATTGTAAACTGACAGTTTGGAAAATTATATGGTAAATCATTTAAATAAATTATGAAAAGTATAGGGCCTAAAATTGAACCTTGTGGTATCCCTCTTTTTACTTCCTATATGTCAGATTTAATACAACTTTCTGTTTTCTGTGATAGTGATAATCCTCTTCGCTCATAATTACGAGGGAATTTCCCTTATCTGCTTTCAAGTGATAACAGTCTTTTTCTTTCAATGATTTACAGACATTATTGAAGTTATTGGATGAACTTTTATATGATTTATTTGAATGTTCAAGTGCAAGAAAATTCTTGCAATAGTAGTATTTTTGATGGATAGGGGTGATTATTCCTTATTTATATTATTAGTTTCTCGCCTCAGTATTTGCTATAACCTAGGTCATTCTCGATATCGCAAAAATCGTAAGCTAACTAAAGATGCAAGAATAAGATGAATATATATTTGATAATATTATTGAAATGTTATCAGATTAAGGGATGGATATTAATTGTCAATCAAGAATTAAGAACAAATTCTTTGGTTATCATATTATGTTAACCTTTGGTAATTAATATTTCACTTACAGATACGAACCTCAATAATTTGATTCGATTATCAAATTTTTGTGAGGCCGCAAATTTCATGTGTCAATATTGAATTGCAAATTAGAATATAGTCAGGATATTGTATGTCTTAGAGAATATTCGATAAATATTAGACGTAGCGCCGCGGATTGGATTAACAATTATTCTAGTAGTTTAATGGAAATTTGATGCGACAAGAACATAACGCATAATTATTTATTCAAAGTTTCAGGTACCTCTTCTCTAGTAATGGGATCCATCATTAGGATAAATACTATTATATCTGATAATTATTCTTTTATTACATACCTACTCTAGAACAACTCATTCATTTAATGTTTTTTCACCGAGAAATTTCGTCTATAATGAGACAAGGGTTAGATATACATTAAACACTCCAAAAGAAGTTCAAAAAATAGAGAAAAAACATGGATGAGCGGGGTAAGTCATGCATTTCATGATTATTTGCCTTCAAACGATCTTCTCACCCCAATTATAAGCTCAGAATATTTTCGAATCTATATTGTCATTAAAGAACACGGTTACATGTCCGTTTTCTACCAGTTTGGGAATGTCACTGCAGAATTTTCGATAGAATAGTATGAAAATAAAATAGTTTCGAACCTATATCAACCCACCAGTACTGTGCATTCTGAACAGGACTTTCACCATGTTCATACCGAATGAAAGTATTGACGGCATCAAACTTATGTTATATTTGGATTTTACTTTTCTAGCACTATCATATGAACCGACACTTAAATTCAAAAAACATCGCTCAAAACATTTGTGCTCAATAGATATTCACGTTATTTCTGACATATTGACATTATGGAAATATGAATGATATTTTTTATTGTGATCTACAATGAACAGAAAAATTTGATATTTCCTAGTTCAAAAAAATTTCCCGGATAGAGGGATCAATATATAATTTTCAATTCTCCCTATTATTTTCATAATTGTATTTCTAGTTTTAGTATTTGCTATAAAGTAAGTCATTTTGAGAACCTTTTTTTGCATATTGATGTCGCGGAAATCATTAAATAACTGAAGATTCAAGAATATCATGAATACATATTTGATAATATTATCAAAACGTTATTAGAATAAAATATGGATAGCCATTGTCCATCAAGAATCAATATCAAATTCTTTGGTTACCAAAATACTCAAATAATGACATGTGTTGGTGATGTTTTTTAGTTGATATTTTTGTAAGATATATCATATAATGAGAACTTCGATAGTTTGATTCGATTAAAAAATTGAATATTAGAGATTACATACTGATCCATACTATTATGAGAAAACAATAGATTTTGATTCTGTGTTGTTAAGTTTCCATGAATGAATCAATCAGTACTAGGCCAGACCGAATTCTACCTGTCGTTCTCAAGAAATGTGCGCCTGAATTAACACCAGTTGTCTGCAGGTTGTTTGCCCTTCCATAGAAACTTGGTATGTTTCCTTCCAGCTGGAAGATAGCTAGAGTGCAACCAATTCCAAAAAAAAGAAGACCTTTCCTAATAAGTATAGACCCATTGCACCATTATCTGTAACCTATAAAGTAACGATGAAAACAATCAACATCGAGGTCATCAAATACCTAGAGAGCTACAAAATTGTGAATGACCGGCGATATGGCTTTCGTCAGCAGAGAATATGACAGAAATCTATTGAAAACCGAAGAGAATCTCTAGCTGTATCATTGGATATTTGCCAAGCATTTGACCGATTTTGGCACCATAGCCTTCTTGGGAAACTTCCGTCATAAGGTTTGCCACCTCAACTTGGTCACTTATTATCGAGTTTTCTCTCACTGGATCACTTCAAGTGGTGGTTGACGGAGTATTCTTCAATACAATGACTATGAACGCTGGTGTTCCACAGGGGTCTCTCTTGGCACCAACTTCCTTTCTGCTCCATAACAACAATCTGCTGAGGATAACCACCTGTCCCGTCCACATCTTTGCAGATGATGGTACACTTCATATCATTTTCTCATCTAGAGCCCTCATACCATCCATTGAAGCCAGGGGAGTGGGTTAGGAGCAAATTGGCGCAATTAATGGAGATCTGGAAAGTAAATGGGGATCTGATAATCTAGTAGAGTTCAATACAACTAGAACGGGGACGATCATGTGAGCTTCGTTGCGAAAACCGCCTCACCAAAATTTTCTTCTCTATTCCGTGCCAAAGGCTACTCTACATCCCAGCTTCTTATAATCTTCAAGGCTCAGATTTGACCTGTCCTGGAATACTGTTCACATGTTTGAAGCTCAGCTCTCAAACATACGCTGAAGTTCTTGGATTCTATATTATTCGTTTGATTGATGATGTCACACTTACTAGTTCATTGAACATCGTAGAAAAGTGGGAGATCTCTCAATTTCTATAGATATTTTCATGGTCGGTGTTAATCAGAAATTCCCCTAGAGATTCTAGATAGGCGGAGTAGACCAGCTCAAACTAGTCACCACGTCACTGTCAAATTCGAGACCCGGCGAACTCCTTCCTACCAGACTTAATTTCTTCATCGAACAGCGAAGTTGTGCACTTTATATCTAGTAACCTCTTTACCTATGCCTGTAACCTCCAAACCTTCAAGAAAAATATGAATGCCTATCTCTTCTCCCTACATTCTACTGCTGACTCACACGATGTTCTTTGAACTTTATAGATTTCTCTCTCGAGTAGTGACAATATTAAAAAAAATAGTATTCAGCAGTTCGGTACGATGCCAACCTGTTGTATCTTTCATAACAGAGTAATCTGATTTGATGAACAAACTATTAAAACTCAAATGAAATCTCATGCTAGATATCTTGTAATCTTGATGAACAAACTATTAAAACTCAAATGAAATCTCATGCTAGATATCTTGTAATCTCTTACACTGTCATGAGGATTTATTTATTGTTGGATAACTAGGCATCATAGTTGGTGATTGGAAAATTCCGTTTGTAATTTGATGTATTTTCCGACTATTGAAACGTTTTATCATAACAATAAATTTAGTTGCATTGCAATGCATTGCATAATTCTTCGTAGTAATGATTTTCTAGTCTAGGAATATTAAGTGAGCTGTGATTACTTATGAACTGCACCACCACATATCTCATATTGCAGTATTTTCAGAGAGACGGGTAATCTTTCTTCAATATATGTCTTCGAAACTATTAGACTTCAAAGTTGTTAGATGGATGATATCCTTCATCTTTGTTTTGTATGTATCTGTCTGCGGAATCCTACTGTACTTGAAATTCCGATGTGCTGAGGACATTTCAATTGAAATTTGGTTTTACGCATCTATATTAGGAGTCAATGTAAGTATGAGATGGTTAAGATAAGTGAATTTTCTATTACACGATCGAGTTGTTGAAAATCTCATTTAGCTTCACTCCATCATATCGCATATTCATAGAAAATTTTGATTCAAGGTATATTTCCAACGACAATACAATCTTGAATTATTAGTTACATCACATTCATGTGATAATCGGGGAAGGGGCAGCTTCGCTTACATCCTTTTGTACTTTGCGCAATATAAGTGATATTTTCCTTCCCTTTCTCTCTCTATCTATCTATTTATCCATATATAATTAATAAAAACTCTCTTTTCTTGACTTTTCGATAACACTTTATCATCTTTACCGAAAATTGTCAATTAATGTTTCCATGTAATTTAGAAAAGAAAAGACTTGATTAATGAAATGCGTCTCCAGCCGACTTGTATTTTTGAGATCCAATTAAAACTGCAGAAAACATTGTGTGTGAAAAGATTGTGAAATCAATTGTGTGTAAAAGAGTAATGTATGGCTAATCATCAATTTGAAATGGATTGGATATACTTGAACATGAGACATTATTTTATAGAAGTTATGGGGGATTTTTGACTATTTGAGGGCTCGATGCGATACCAAACCGAACCAATGCAATAATTAAGTGATAAATGAATACCCATTTATTATCAAAGGTCAAACAAATAGATATTCATTCATCTCTTAATTATTACATTGCTCCAAATTTTCCCCATAACTTTTGTAGAGTTCGAGAAATGTATCAGCTATTGTTGCACATTGCTTGGATTGCTCAGAGGGACATCAACTAGAAGATGGCGATAGATATTATGTCTCTTTCTCTGATATCATGTTAGTCCGGTTATTTATATCCTCGACAGTATGATCGTTCACTAACACTGCTAACTTTCTGGATCTATTGAATTGTAATATTAGAGATTGATCTAGACTAGAGAAACCTTACCATTGTTATCTGGCAAACAACAAGAAATACGTATTCGTTTATTTCTCAATTGTTACCATAAATATTACCATCACAGGAGAATCAAAGGGCTTAGGAGCAGAAACTGACTCATACTTGGCCAGTTTTCAGTGACGTCACTTCTATAGAAGCAAGGGGATACAAATATAAAATGCATGAGTTTATAGTCTTGTATTGTGAAGATGGCCTTCTCGACTGACAGAAGTTGAATCATTTTGACCGATGATCGCTCTTTACACAAAACAGGAAAGTCGAGTACCTACGTATTTAATGATAACTACAGGTCTTCAATATTGAAGTGTGTGATCGACATTTATCTGTCATTCTTGCTCAATTATCTACATTACACAGTGTGTCCAATTATATGGTCATGTCCGACAACACCGCGGAATATGAAACCAAGGCATATGCATTCCCACGCTAGGGATTGCTTGTTATAAGAGTAATTATTATCATCAGTTCTGTAGTAGCTTTTCTCCAATAAAATTAGCAGTAATCCACATTGTTCAGTTTATTCTTCAAGTTGAATTCATTCATCTTACATTGAATTGGCGCAGTCGGTAGGATAGTGTCTGTAACAAAAGACACCATTGATACGCGAAAGAATTCAACCCGACACTTTACACTGTATGTATTTCAACAACGATAACGCGGAGCTGAAGTTCAATAGAATATCATGAACAATTCCAATAAATCGTTGAAAGTAATCATTAGCAATAACATACTCACCAACATTACATTTTGTTTTCTATATTTTTAAGAAAATGCTGACGTGTTTTGAATAGTTGTTATTTTGTGATGATAATAATAGATTATAACTCAATAACATGCGATAGCATTGGCGTTATACTGTTATGTGAAGAAAATTAGTAATCGTAATTTCTTATTAGGGCATGGAAATTAATTTCATATAACTGCTTTAGTATTATTTTCATCTGTATGCCACTGATATTGAATTATTTTTGGTATTTTATACCTATATTGCCAAATTTTACCCAATTGTTCAGATTTTGATCTGACAATCAAGCCACGCGTAGACACTGTAACGAATCTCAAAATGGTAATTATTGCGTATATGGGTACCAGCTCCCATTTTGACCAACATTTTTTTTGCAGACTATGTACATGTTCCTTATAGAAAAGCGAATAAGGAAAATCTCCACAAAAGTCCCGTTTTCCCAAAAAAAATAATATTTGTCCCAAATCAGAACGTATTCAGTCACGTTTTTCCTGTATCATATGTAGACACAATTTAAACGAAACTTTAATTTTTAACAACCCATGGCATTATTTACGTAGATAGATGCAAATCAGAGGTTCAACAGCATTCAGAAACCATATAATTAATGAAGTAAAATCATTAACATTAACCGCCATTTGATTGTAATTTAAGAAAAGGCGTTACTTCGAAACTAGATTCCCTTAGATACCTATCATTATCAAGCCATAGCGTATGTATTCATTGGATACGTACAATTGACGTCCAAATATAAGGTTTAATGTCAAAATTTTGTTCGCAACAAATACCCCAGGCAATAAAATGCGCTCTGGCGCTTTGTCACAGTTGATATACCGAATTTAATGTTGATTTCGCATCAACAATTCTAGCCCAGGCAGTAAAACCCGCTCCATAAGCTTCTGCTTCCGATAGCGTGGGGACCAATTTCCAAGCAGCAATGTTATCGCAGGTTCATTGAATTGTTAATATATTTTTGAGAATATTAGCCTAATAAAGGTTATATCAAAGTTAATTTTTGTAATTTATTCACTTTTCGATCACGGTTTCATTCGTTCTTCTATTTTCTCAAAGGTCAAAAAAGATCAACTGCTCTAACTTCTTTCAGAAAATCGAAGGACATGTGAAATCGCGAACGCAGCAAAACCCGCTCCATAAGCTTTCGTTTCAATAGCGTAGGGACCAAACTACAAGCGGCAATGTTATCGTAGGTTAGTTCGTTAAATTGTTATATATTTTTGGAAATACTAGCCTGGTGAAAGTTACATCAAAATTAATTTTTGTAATTGATTTATTTTCTGATCACGGTTTCATTCGTTCTTCGATTTCCTCAAAGTAGGAACAACTTCTCAGAGCAGGATTAACCATAGTCAAAGTATAAAGATCTGTTGGAGTCTCCCTATCATTGTTTCTCACGCCGTTACCCGTCTCCTTCAATCACAGCCTTGCTCTCATCGGTTTGTCGCCGGCACGTTACAACATCATATTATGTCGTCGTCGCAAAACAAAAGAATTAAATAATAACAATAATATTTTATCTTTTGTTCAATCTTACTCACCTAACATATTATTTATCAATGTACATATAAAAATGTATGAAGTTTAAACATAATGATTTTGAATTCAAATTCAAGAGTGCGACATTCCTGCGAAATAAACGACCAATCAGCTTGCACTCGAATTTCAAAAAGAGTAGGAGGGAGGCTCCAACAGACCTTCATATTATGACTATGGGATTAACTGCTCTTAGATGTTCCTCCTTTGAGAATATTGAAGAACAGATGAAGCTACGATCATAAAGTATCAGTGGCTGCTCCTCGAAGGAGGCTAAGGAGGCTCAGCCTTTATCTTGTAGATCATTCATTTTATTTCCTGTTTCTCTGATAATTTTTTTAAATTTTACAACCAATTCCCCGTTCTAGGTAGTTATTTTTAATCTGGCAACAGTGCCCTGAGGCTAGACTCTGTATATATTTCAAACCTTAAACAGTAAACACCTGTTGCTCAACACAGTTGTCGTTTTTCCGACCAGTTCAATTGCTAAATAGCGTAGAACATAGATAAAATGGCAACACTCTCAGTAGGCTAGCTTGCCGCCGGCAAAGAGTTTTCTCTTTAGCCGCCGGCCTTTCAGCTCACTGCTCAGTACGCTCGGTGGTATGGAATGCGACCCATGCGTGTTGCGTCGGTGTTTGTTTTGTGACGCCACGCGAAGTAAGGTTAGATTAGAATTTGTCTGTTAGGTAAATTATTGAAATTCAAAATGAGTGCGTGATTTAGTTGCTGACTTCTTAGAAAATTCATTTAGTGGATAAACATATGACAAAAAGGTGTTTTTCAAAAATAAACGGTCTTCACCGGATTTGAAAGGATTAGTTAGTGATGTCAGGTAAATATCAAAATCGATCGTTTAATACTGACAATTATAAAATATATTTATGAGTAACGGGATCTGCGTAATGGCGGGACATTTGAACGATCTTGAAACAAAAATAGAATCTCATTTTAATATTTTATTTGAAAATTTTCCATCTGATGAGGCTCCTCCCGCGGAAAGGAGGAAAACGTATAATTTTGTAGACAAGAAAATACATCATCAGAACAACTTTTTCAAACTTTAGATACTATTGAGAGGTCAAATTGAGATTCGATTTACATGAATTGAAGTTTTTCGACTTGACGAATAAAAGATTTTTCGAATTTCTTTCAAAAGAGTTCCCTAATACACTTTCAGATAACTTAGTTCTAAAATATAAATTTTTTGATAAAATAGCACTGCACAATGAATTATGCGTTGTATACTCGGATAAAGATATTTTAGGCCAGTACGACAGTCACGCCGATATGAGATGAAATATATGATAGGCAATGATTTGCAATAAGCTTTGCCTCAGTTTTATGAACTACTTTGTTTGACAGTCACCATTCCTGTCACGTGGGCATCGGTGGAGAGATCATTTTCTACTCTCAAACGAATCAAAACTTACATGCGAAATACAGTGGGCCAAAATCGTTTATACAATGCTAGTTTAATATCTATTGAAAAAGATTTAGTAAAACACTTAAAACATAATGATACATTTTATGATAATATTATTGATCATTTTTCGAGCAAACTAAAGACATTAGGATATAAAAAAGTTTATAAAATTAATAAAAAAAACTAAATATGAAAAATTCCGAAAAAAAGAAAAAATATTAAGAATCCGAATAAAATAAAAAACGAATAACGAACAAAAAAAATGTTTTGCCAAGAGAGACTCTATACCTCCACGTTGGTTCTTGCTGGGCAACAATTAATTTTGCCACTGAAGTAGACGGTACGGTCGCTGCACAAAGGTTACATTAATTGGCTGAATAGAGTATATTTTTACAAAAACATTTTATGTCCAGCCTCCTCTCTTAAAAAGTTCACGAGTTGCCACTGTAAAAGCATGTAAACCCGCGACATCGAAAGTAACAGATTATTACATAATCTCAACAAAGGAGCATCACCTGCAAATTGTTCCTTCCTTGAACCTAGTTCAAACAGTTTGACTCCGGTTTCATAAACTTTTGGTTCCAGTAGCATGTACGTAACTCCACGCGGCAATGATATCGCAGGTTAGTTTGTTAAATTTTTATATATTTTTGGAAATACTATGCTAGTAAGAGTTATTCTAAAGTTCATTTTTGAAATTGATTGATTTTCCTTGCCCATGTACACATTCTTCCGATTATATGCGGCCACTCTAGTTGTATGTTTATTCATGGATCGAATAACATTCACTTTAAATTCCTAATGAGAAAATTCAAATAAAACTGTTGCCGCTTGGGGTATACCAAGTAAAATTAAACATTTATGAGCAAATAACCTACAAACTTACAACTGCAGCATGAGAAATGTTCTTCGGAGTATAGCATCTTATTGAAATGTTTTCAATGGAGGGACATACAGTTTCAGGCATTTTTCCATGAGACAGCTGTAGGATAGTAGGTTATATTTTGAGAATAGAATTCATAAAACATCTGGCGCATGTGTGGCATCCTTTTGCATTATCAATGGCAAAATCCAAAAATGACCTACTGACCTACTATAGCGGATCAATATATATTTTAAGAATGTTTATAAGGGCAAGGAAAACCAATTGATATGCAGAAACAAACTTCCGAATGACCGACCACCCTAATATTCCCAAAAATATATGAGAATTTAACAAACTAACCTGCAATAAGATTGCCGCTTGAAGTTTCCTGTATATGCACAAGGGCTAAAAAAGATTTAATTGAAAAATAAACTTTCGAATATTCCTAAATAACATAGTATTCCTCAAAATATTTTAAAATTTAACAAAGCAATAACATTGCCGCTTGGAGTTGTGAATCTACGTTATTGGAAGCAAATGTTTATGGAGCAGATTTCACTGTTGTCGCGGGTTCATATATTATTTGATTTTCTAAAAAAAAGTTTGAGCAGGTGAACATTCATTGACCTTTGAGAAAATAGAAGAACGGATGAAAACGTGATCAGAAAATAAATCAATTACAAAAATCAACTTTGATGTAACCTTCATTAGGCTAGTATTCTCAAAAATATATAACAATTCAACAAACTAGCTTGCGATAACAGTGCCGTCTAAGTTTGGTTCCTACGCTATTGGAAGTAAAAGTTTATGGAGCGGGTTTTACTGCCTGGGCTAGAATCGCTGATGCGGAATCAACATTGTATTCGGCATATCAACTGTGCCAAAGCGCGAGACCACATTCCGTTGCCTGGGGCATTTGCTGCTAGCAAAATTTCGACCATAGACCTTATATTCAGACGTTAATAGTACGTAGCCAATGAATACATAAGCTTCTATGGTTTGAGAAGGTATCCAAGAGAATCTAGTTCCGACGAACGTCACCTCTAAAACTGCAATTAAATAGCAGTTACTGTTCATCATTTTACTCCATGAATTATACAGT
Organism: Endomychus coccineus; assembly: GCA_958510875.1. Lineage (NCBI taxonomy): Eukaryota > Metazoa > Arthropoda > Insecta > Coleoptera > Endomychidae > Endomychus > Endomychus coccineus. The sequence goes on from OY294069.1 coordinate 64,831,236, forward strand.
TTCTGAATGCTGTTGCTGTTATTATTATTTACGGAAACAATGCCATAAGTTGTTAAAAATAACAGTTTCAAAAGTGACTGTATATATATATATATATATATATATATGAATAACAATATATATATATATATATATATATATATATATATATATATATATATATATATATATATATATATATATATACACTTTTTACATTCAAACCTGGTCGGGGCTGCTGCGGGCTCCGACGACATCGCAGCAGTCGCGCCAGAAAAAACCTAAAAGGCGGTTAACCGAAGCTACTCCTCCCCACCGGTCGGTAAGTAGCTTCAGGTTCCTAAATCGTGTGCCCTAAGTATTCTAATTGAACCCAGAATGACTGCCTTCTGCATCCGGTCTATCAAGATCTGCAACGAGTTCCTACAGGCCGGAATGATCTTCAAGTTTGAACGCAGCGAAGACCGAATTCCGCCCAAAACACCGATGATCAGAACCACTAATACGATCTTGTGGCCTGGGTATAGCGTGCAGAGCTCGAACAGGAGATCTTGATATTTTGTCCATTTTTCCTCCTCTTTAAAAACTATGTTCTTCTCTGCCGGAGCGGAGAATTCGATGACATACATAGTCTTGATTAGTTTATCGAGGAGGACAACGTCAGGCCTATTCGCTTGTATGGACCTGACGGTCGGAAACGGATAATTCCAGAAGATCTGGCATTTTTCGTTTCCGACAACGGACTCAATATCTCCTGGCATGTAAGGCAGCACCGGCTCTTGGTCTATTCCGTACGAGTGCCTTAGATGGTAATACAGCACCGGTAGGGCCGCATTATGGCGATGGGTGTACGCCGACGCCGCTTTTGCCGGACATGCCGACAGAAGGTGGAAAAGCGTCTCAGGCGCCTTTCGACAGGCCCTGCAGCTCACATCAGGGACCTGCACACCCATCACATTGCGGCGATAGACCAAGGTGTTAATTACGCCATCTTGGCAAGCTGCGGTAAATCCCTCAGTCTCGGATGTAAGCCCGGCTGACCTTAGATAGCCGAAGGTCAGCCTAGTTGACAAGCCGAGCGTTTCGATGTTTCGATAGAAAACACCGTGTATCGGCTTGTCAACATGCCGCCTGAGCGTAAGATCTTGCTCCGCGGCATTTATCTGGGCTTTCAGGCGAGAAGGTAGGAGCTCGAGGTTGCCCTCTAGTCGGCCTTCTCGACTGATCTGAAATTCGAGACCAAGTTCTTCCGCAGCTTTTTGTGCTGCCTTAACGATAAATGCCCCCACTCCGGCCAATTCGTGACTTTTAACAAGGCACAGGAGGGGGTCCGAGCTCCTAAGAACTTTACAAGCTATACTCAGAAGCACACTTCGATGCAGACCCTCCAGACTGAGGAGTTCCCTACCTCCCCGATGACGTGGGAGATAAATGCGGGAAACGGACGATCTAGGATGCAAACTGTGATGGATATGCATCATTTTCCGGGTGTCTTTATCGAGTCTATGCAGCTCATCGACCGTCCATTTCACCACTCCAAAAGAGTGGAGCAGGACTGGAACGGCAAGCATATTTGTTGCAGACACCTTGTTCCCACTCGAAAGTTCGGAAGACCAAATCTTTCGAACAAGGTTTCTGTATTTGCCGCGGAGAGCCACCTTTACCTGGGAAGCGTCATAATTAGGACGCTGTTCAATTCCCAGGTATCGATAGGTCTCTCCAGCATCGAGGTGTTTAAAGATGCTTCCGTCGGCAAGCTGCATATTCTCGTACACTTCCGGAGATCGTCTTCTCCTCAAATGAAACACTGCGCATTTGTCCAATCCCAACTCCATGCCTACGGCTCGTGTATATTCCTGAACTACATTGAGAGATTGATGGAGGTTCTTCTCCCCAGAGGCATACAGTTTCAAATCATCCACGTAAAATAAATGGGTGATCTGATGCCTCCGGTCGTTCGGTGGTCCAGAGTAATATCCACGAGTCCGTCTTAAAGCAATGGAGAGCGGCAGCAGTGAGATATTGAACAAGAGGGGACTCAAGGAGTATCCTTGGGAAACTCCCCTCTTGAATGTTACCAACTCTGTCAAGACTCGTCGTGTGCCTGATGTGATGGCAAAACGGGTCTTCCAGAGTGGCAACAGATGTTCTATGCATCTCACTATTGAGGTAGGTACCGCAAGGCATTGGAGCAAGTATAATAATAGCTCATGTGATGTTGAATCAAATGCCTTGCGGTAGTCAATCCAGGCCATGGAAAGGTTGCGCTTGTAGAGTATGGAGTCCTGAGTGATAGATCTATCTATCACCAGGTTCTCCCGGCAACCCTCCATGCCTTTCTTTGCCCCACGCTGCTCACTGATGTTATTAACTACCGGACCGATCGATTTCAACAACCTAGCATACAAGATACGTGAAAATAACTTGTAGCAGGTATTGAGACAAGTGATCGGTCGGTAGTTCTTGGGATCAGACAAGTCTCCACTCTTTGGAAGTAGCACAGTGTACCCCTCGACAGCCCAGCTTGGAATATGCCGCTCCTCTTTGACCCATGTGTCAAAGACTCTGGCCAGACGGCGATGAGTGGAAGGAAATTTCTTCCACCACCATATGTTAATGCCGTCAGAGCCGGGAGCAGCATAGTTTTTGGTACCGATAAGAGCTTGTCGGACCTCATCCTCGCTTACTGCCTCGCACACTTCTGTTTGCGGGAGTTGACGTTCAGCGCAAAACATTCGGAAGTGTGCTAGGGCTGGAGTGTCTAGGTGAATTGGACGCGGTGACTCATACACTCCTTTCCAGAACTGCTCAACCTCCTCCACAGTCGGTGGAGCAACAATTGTGGGCGGTGGAGATTTAAAAAGCCGAGACGGGCTATCGCGAAACAAGGAATTCTCCCTGATGCGTCTAACCCGTCTGGCCAGATTTCTCCTTACCACGCCCAGGACTCGAATCCTATCCGCACAATGTTGCTTGATGGTCTGCAACACTGTACGTTTTAGTATGTGATGGTGGCGGCGCAGTTGAGCGGCTATACGCCTAATTTTTGGCGTGAAAGCCCTGCCGCTAGAAATAAAATCCATCACATACTGGATCTGAGATGCTTGCTGCCTCGCCGACTGAATTTTGGCCTCGACTTTGTGTAGGCGCCGTTCGGTTTTCTCGATCTGGTCGTGCGGTCTCTCACTCCGCACTTCCGGAACGAGTCGCTTTGCGGTACCATACACGGCCTCGTTGATTTCCCAGAGGTCGGCGAATTCCGGAAGCTCGTCGTTAATCAACGTGTCCAATTCTACCAGCTCGTGTGGTCGTACGGAGACCCTGATGTTGATTCGGGTTCTCCTAGTTCTAAGATCAACTTCGGTGTTCTGGAGCAGGCTTGCTCTACCAGATCTGTTGCGGCGCACCACAGGTGGTGCTGGAGCGGCTAGATCCGGTTCTGGTGCTGCAGCCTGCCGGAGATTCGTTCTTATATAGCCGGTTCTTCGCAGGTAGAATACTTGATTCCGCAAGGTTTGTGCGGAAAAGTCACGGCATAGAGGATGCATGATGCACCAAAGTGCATGCAGCCGTGACATGTATCCCCTACGGGCCGGCTCGCTGCGCTCGAAGCAGTCCAGCAAGTCATCCCGAAGTTCATTAGTCCACTCAGAGCGTCCATGTACATTGGGGTGGTCGTCAACGTCGGGACCGTCCTCTTGGGCCCCACCCACCTGTCCCTGCTCCTCATCCGACGAGGAGCTGATGTGGGAGGCCAATCTTCTGCTGCCCGTAACAAAAGATGTACCCTCTGCTGGGTTGTTAGCCCAGCATCGGGACGGCATCGGTATTTAGTGAGGTTACCGAGCCGATTTAACCCCGACTTTTTATCGAGGTTGTCCCCTCTACGCTCGGATATGTGGCGGCGCTACTCACCAGTGAGCATACCGAGATCTGCTCAACCCTGCATATATATATATATATATATATATATATATATATATATATATATATATATATATATTGGTTCGTATATATACTGATAATGAAATAAAAATTCTGTTTTGACGTTTCGACAATGTTTATTGCGTTTATCAAAATTGTTAATTGAATTAGTGTTTCCATGTAATTTAGGAAAGAATAGATGATTTCGATTAATGAAATGCGTCTGCAGCCGACTTGTGTTTTAAGATCCAATTAAAACTGCAGAAAACATTGGATCGGTTGTGTGTGAAAGAGTAATGTATGGCTAATTACAATTTGAAATAGATTGAATTTGATTAAATACAAGACATTTTAAGATTGTACAATCATAAATATCTATGAATTATTGTATGAATTAGTTATTCTATGATAAGCATTTCAGATCTATCATAATCAATTATTCAAGTTTAAGATAATTCTATGGAATTTAACCTCAAAATTGTTACTCCATAGTGTCATAGTTAAATAATGCTTCATCTTTTTTAGGTTGAATTTTAAATAGACAAATGGAAAGTGGCACTTCAAATTAATAAAATTTTGTTAAGTTTGAATTAGATTATTATTAATTTGAAGTGCCACTTTCCATTTGTCTATTTAAAATTCAACCTAAAAAAGATGAAGTATTATTTAACTATGACACTATGGAGTAACAATTTTGAGGTTAAATTCCATAGAATTATCTTAAACTTGAATAGTTGATTATGATAGATCTGAAATGCTTATCATAGAATAACTAATTCATACAATAATTCATAGATATTTATAATTGTACAATCTTAAAATGTCTTGTATTTAATCAAATTCAATCTATTTCAAATTGAAATTAGCCATACATTACTCTTTCACACTCAACTGATCCAATGTTTTCTGCAGTTTTAATTGGATCTCAAAACACAAGTCGGCTGCAGACGCATTTCATTAATCGAAATCATCTATTCTTTTCTAAATTACATGGAAACACTAATTCAATTAACAATTTTGAGAAAGGCAATAAACATTGTCGAAACGTCAAAACAGTATAAATCAGTATATATACGAACCAATATACCAAGAAAACATACAAATATTACAAATGGTTCAAGAATATCAACAAAAGAATATATATATATATATATATATATATATATATATAAACAAGTTTAAAGTTTCTTTGCCTAATTGGCCACTATCGTGTATGTAACTTAAGAGATATAGAATTAAATTTTCTGAATTATGAAGATAACTTAGATAATTTAACATAGGATTATAAAGATGAATAAACGTAAAAGATTGAACCATAGGCGGGATTCGAACCCACATTTCTGGATTTCTAGTCCAGGGTGTTTACCAATTACACCACTTCGGTCCTATTAGATTTTTATATTTTTGTAAATATAAACCTCTGAAAGGATAGTAGATCATTGATGAACACAATGCGATTCGATGCCCTACCATAGATCAGCTATTCACGCACATTCATCTAAGGTTCAGTCGTTTTTTGAAGTAAGGATTGTAGGTTAGTACTGCTATGGTTGGCAGTTACTTGACAGTTCTTATTCAAATGACAGCATCCTGGTTCTTATATATTTCAATAGAACTGACTGAGAATTGTTCTGGTTAATTATAAACAAGTTTAAAGTTTCTTTGCCTAATTGGCCACTATCGTGTATGTAACTTAAGAGATATAGAATTAAATTTTCTGAATTATGAAGATAACTTAGATAATTTAACATAGGATTATAAAGGTGAATAAACGTAAAAGATTGAACCATAGGCGAGATTCGAACCCACATTTCTGGATTTCTAGTCCAGGGTGTTTACCAATTACACCACTTCGGTCCTATTAGATTTTTATATTTTTGTAAATATAAACCTCTGAAAGGATAGTAGATCATTGATGAACACAATGCGATTCGATGCCCTACCATAGATCAGCTATTCACGCACATTCATCTAAAGTTCAGTCGTTTTTTGAAGTAAGGATTGTAGGTTGCCAACCATAGCAGTACTAACCTACAATCCTTACTTCAAAAAACGACTGAACTTTAGATGAATGTGCGTGAATAGCTGATCTATGGTAGGGCATCGAATCGCATTGTGTTCAACAATGATCTACTATCCTTTCAGAGGTTTATATTTACAAAAATATAAAAATCTAATAGGACCGAAGTGGTGTAATTGGTAAACACCCTGGACTAGAAATCCAGAAATGTGAGTTCGAATCCCGCCTATGGTTCAATCTTTTACGTTTATTCATCTTTATAAAAATATTGATTAGGATTTCAAAGGAATAATTTATTTCATTCTTTCGGAATCGCGCATAAAGAATTAGAAGTACACAATTCCGGACAAGTGTGTTTTAAGAATGATCATTTCAGAAGCGGTCATGTAATTAAAGTTGTTAAATAATTGCGTATAATTATTATTTCAATAACTGAAATGTATATGGTACATGGAGATATACATTCGTTTCGATAAGCTTTGTCGTAAAAATGAGTATCGTTCGAAGTTAACGTTTCAGACATTTAGCAGCCTTATTTGTAAAAAACTATATACAAGTAGACTATCGCTGATAACAGTTTCTGCCTCGCCAAGAGGATTATTCGCAGGATTTCTTGATAGATAAAGTAGCGTCATTGAAAACTATCGACCAATCTATGATAAAAAAAATGCAGGACAACTAATTGTTGAAGTGACCAGACCTCCGGCTGGGAACATATAAAAGATGAACATAAAAATATGTTAAAGGAATCTGGTAGATCTGAGTTTATGTTGTTTACCCTATTTAAGAGTGAAATCCAATCTGGAAGTGACTCGAACAGTTTCAAGAATATCGGAACCGAAAGTATGTGAGAATCATCCGTAAATCTTTTGTATCAATTGTGTAGCGAACACCGGTCCGTTTTGATTGTTTGAACCTGCGTCGAGGTGTAATCAGAGGTCAGTAATTGTCAAGTACATTTTTCCTAACTCTGTCTATTCCGAAAACTGAATATACTATATTTATTGAAAAATCGATGGTGGAAGCCGTTACTTTATGGTAATTTATCATTTTGACTATATGAAAGAATAACAACTTTGTTTTTATACCACTTTTATTAATAATAACGTGAAAACGTACCTTTGGTTCAACACCGAAGTACCATTATCAAACAATTAGAAAATTATGAAGAAATCAATGAAACAGTTCAAGTATAAATAGAGTAGAGTAAAGTAGGGTTGAGATTAAGGGGTCAATGGAAATTCCAAAAGCAGGTAGATCATAGGAAAGTACAGTATTACATAGTAAACATAGCAACAATTTGTGAATTAGTGAGATTATAATTTAATATTCTAAGAATTATTTTAAGAGCGGTTTGAAAGACACATGAAAAGATCACTCTGATATAGGTCTAACTGATCATTGAGGATATTTTTATTAGAGTTTTTGACACCTTTATAAATCTCTATTGATTCTAATAAATTCAATTCAAAACCTCTGGTTTGGTTATGTAGAATGCTTAGACTATCTAAATTGTGGAAATTATGACCAGTTTGTAAAAAATGATTAGCAAAGGTTGAATCAGTTTTGTTGAGTCTAAACGAACGAAAATGTTCTTCGTATCTTAATTTGAAATTACGACAAGTTCTACCTATATAAAAATCATCACAGTCTGGGCAAATCATCTTATAAACTCCAGGTTTTCTATATTTATTGGTTTTGTCTTTGGCGTTGTATAGAAGATGGCAAAGTTTATTTTGAGGTTTGAAACTGATTTTAAAATTATGGCGTGATGAAATGTTAGCAATATGTTCGCTCACTGTACCAAAATATGTCAAAGAGATGAATTTAGTGGATACATCTATGTGTTTTATACGCGGATAAATTTTATAGAAAGTTAATTGTTGTTGCTTGCGATTTATTAGTTTAATTATTTGATCTACCGGAAAACCATTATTGATGGCTATTCGTTTGATCGTGTTCAACTCAATAGTGAGGTGTTCTATTGACAATGGTATCGAAAATGCTCTATGGATCATTGAATGATATGTTGCTAATTTATGGCTACGAGGGCTAAACGATGAGTTCGGAATAGGGATGTCTGTACAAGTGGTTTTCCTGTAGATATTGAAGTTTATTTTATTATGGTCACGTATTAGTGTTAAATCCATAAAGTTTATTGTTCTATCTTTTTCTGTTTCTAACGTGAATTCAATTTTTGGGTGAAGTTGGTTAATAAATGAAAGAAAGGAATTTAATTGTCTCGATGTGCCTTTGAAGAAGGCAAGTACATCATCTACGTATCTATACCAAAATTGAATATGGTTTTTTGCTAATGTGCAGTTCATAATTTTGTCCTCCAGATCAGACATAAAAATGTCTGCTAATAGTGGACTCAATGGGTTACCCATAGCGAGACCTGAATTCTGGACATAAAATTTATTATTAAATTGACAATAGTTTTGACTCAAGCATAGGTCAAAAGCGAGTTCAATTTCATTTTGAATTAAGGGGTTAATATGTGATCTATCTAAAATGCTTCTAACTAGAGACTTACATCCTGAAGTTGGAATATTTGAAAACATGTTTGATACATGAAAGGAAACTAAAAAAAACATTGGTTGGTATATGGTGTGTTTTGACTAATTCGGACAATTCGAGAGAGTTTTTAACAGTAAATTTAGGTTCAAAATTAGTGAATTTCTTGAATTTCTGATTTAATTTGATTGCAAGGTCCCTTGTTGGACTGTTGATGTAAGACACTACAGGTCGTATGTGGGCATTTTCTTTATGATTTTTAATAAGTCCGTATAGTTTGGGTGAGCAAGGATTGCTATTAATGAGTTTATATTTTTCGAACCCACTGTCAAATAAAATTTCACTATTTTGTAGGAATTGTTTTGTTTTTAATTGGAAAAGATTGGTTGGGTCTTTACGTATCTCGTTTAATTCCGCTTGGATGAATGCTGACATTTTATCCTCATAAACTTGTTTAGGGATGATTATTATTGCATTCGATTTATCTGCCTTTGTAAGGGTTGAACTGTTTTCTTTCAGTTTTTGATTAATTGATTTGATTTGAGATGTATCTGCATGATTGAATTGTTTTTTAGTTGATGAAAGTGATTTTCCTATTTCCAATTTTGTTAATTTAGAATTATTCGCGTTTGTATTTTTTAAGGCTAATTCTACCTCAGCAATACTAGTTTCTAGAAAAGTGTTACTTTGAATATGTGGAGAATACTTTGGTCCCTTATTGAGTAAACAAAGTTCTTTTTTTGAGAATATGATTTTGGAGTAATTAATAACTCTCTCACTAAATTTGAAATTTGTTATTTCTTGGGGGTGATTATTGATCGGTTTACATTTTAGAAGATTATTCAACTTTTTTGACTGTGTGAGATATTTAGTGTGAATGAATTTACTAACGCAATCTTTAACACAATCAAAAAATAAATCGAATTCAACAGGATGGAGTTTATAAGATAATTCAGAGTGTAATACCTTTAAGTAATGTGAAATCACTGAACGTTTTCTATAGAGATTTTTGTTTTCTTCTTTAAGCCAGATGATCCTCGCTTTTTTCAACACGTTCTCTGCTGCTGTGGATTTCGTCTTGGTTTTTAAACTGATATACTTGAGTGTGATGTTCAAATCAGTTTAAAAACCAAGACGAAATCCACAGCAGCAGAGAACGTGTTGAAAAAAGCGAGGATCATCTGGCTTAAAGAAGAAAACAAAAATCTCTATAGAAAACGTTCAGTGATTTCACATTACTTGATGGTATTACACTCTGAATTATCTTATGAACTCCATCCTGTTGAACCAACCAATGGTTTTTTAGTTTCCTTTGATGTATCAAACATGTTTTCAAATATTCCAACTTCAGAATTCAAGTCTCTAGTTAGAAGCATTTTAGATAGATCACATAATAACCCCTTAATTCAAAATGAAATAGAACTCACTTTTGACCTATGCTTGAGTCAAAACTATTGTCAATTTAATAATAAATTTTATGTCCAGAATTCAGGTCTCGCTATGGGTAACCCATTGAGTCCACTATTAGCAGACATTTTTATGTCTGATCTGGAGGACAAAATTATGAACTGCACATTAGCAAAAAACCATATTCAATTTTGGTATAGATACGTAGATGATGTACTTGCCTTCTTCAAAGGCACATCGAGACAATTAAATTCCTTTCTTTCATTTATTAACCAACTTCACCCAAAAATTGAATTCACGTTAGAAACAGAAAAAGATAGAACAATAAACTTTATGGATTTAACACTAATACGTGACCATAATAAAATAAACTTCAATATCTACAGGAAACCCACTTGTACAGACATCACTATTCCGAACTCATCGTTTAGCCCTCGTAGCCATAAATTAGCAGCATATCACTCAATGATCCGTAGAGCATTTTCGATACCATTGTCAATAGAACACCTCACTATTGAGTTGAACACGATCAAACGAATAGCCATCAATAATGGTTTTCCGGTAGATCAAATAATTAAACTAATAAATCGCAAACAACAACAATTAACTTTCTATAAAATTTATCCGCGTATAAAACACATAGATGTATCCACTAAATTCATCTCTTTGACATATTTTGGTACAGTAAGCGAACATATTGCTAACATTTTATCACGCCATAATTTTAAAATCAGGTTCAAACCTCAAAATGAACTTTGCCATCTTATTATATACAACGCCAAAGACAAAATCAATAAATATAGAAAACCTGGAGTTTATAAGATGATTTGCCCAGACTGTGATGACTTTTATATAGGTAGAACTTGTCGTAATTTCAAATTAAGATACGAAGAACATTTTCGCTCGTTTAGACTCAACAAAACTGATTCAACCTTTGCTAATCATTTTTTACAAACTGGTCATAATTTCCCTAATTTAGATAGTCTAAGCATTCTACATAACCAAACCAGAGGTTTTGAATTGAATGTATTAGAATCAATAGAGATTTATAAAGGTGTCAAAAACTCTAATAAAAATATCCTCAATGATCAGTTAGACCTATATCAGAGTGATCTTTCCAAGTGTCTTTCAAACCGCTCTTAAAATAATTCTTAGAATATTAAATTATAATCTCACTAATTCACAAATTGTTGCTATGTTTACTATGTAATACTGTTCTTTCCTATGATCTACCTGCTTTTGGAATTCCCATTGACCCCTTAATCTGAACCCTACTTTACTCTACTCTATTTATACTTGAACTGTTTCATTGATTTCTTCATAATTTTCTAATTTTTTGATAATGGCACTTCGGTGTTGGAACTATAGTTACGTTTTCACGTTATTATTAATAAAAGTGGTTTAAAAACAAAGTTGTTATTCTTTCATATAATCACTATGTTTATTATTTATTGTGAAAATTGTATGTTGTCAGGTATGAGTGAATTGTAAAATTCTGTATCATAATCTTCATCTGGACACTGTGCTGTTATCCGTAAGATGGTCTGGATTGTTGTTAAGCCAATGATAATGTCTGCTACCCGGAAGTAGACATATGAAGTGGGAGTGTGAAAGATAGTTCAAAAGGAATGTCTGATCATTTTGCTTCAGTTTCTGCACACTGTGCAGTTAACCGGAAATAGGAACCTGCATGGATGAAGTATGGATGTACCCCAAATGTAGTGTGAGCTGAGAGGTTACAATTATGTCATTTCAAAGAAACCGCATATTAGTATAGACAGAGTGGGATGAATCGAATTATAATAATAATATCTCTGAGAAATTGACTGTTCATATACCGTGGTTAATCGCTGATACCTGGAGCAGATTACAAACCGTGTTAATACACTGATCATTTGCCCTAAGTGTATAGTGAATATGAGGCAAGGTGGAAAGTCCCTGAAAATTGAAACAAGAAATGGTTTATTTGGTCAAAACCTATTTTATTTCTCAATATAATCTCCTTGTAGGATACACTTCGTCTAATGTTTTTCAAATTTTTGGATCCCTTCCAAATAATACGATTGCGACAATCCTTCAAATTAGGCATTTGTTTCAGGGATGACCTCATCGTTGGAGCCAAATCTCTTTCCGCCGAGCCATTTCTGCAAGTTTGGAAATAGATAGAAATCGCGGGGGCCAAATCTGGAGATGACGAACCAATTCGTATTCCCGTTCATGCAATTTTATTATCGCGACTGCGAACCTGTGCGACGGTGCATTGTCTAGGTGGGAGAGAACTTTCTTATTTCCCAAATGCTAGCGCTCTCGCTTCAAATTGTCATCAACTACGCCTGTGATCGTTTTGCCCCTTTCGAAGTTATCGATATGGACGGTACCGTGTGCATCCCAAAAAACTGTCACCATGAATTTGGTGGCCGCCAAACCCACTTTGGCCTTTCTCGGCATTGATTCACCAAAACAACTCCACTGTTTCGATTGTTCTCTGGTCTCTGGTGTGTTGTGATGGATTCATGTTTCGTGCACGGTTACGAAACGGCGCAAAGGTTTTTCTTTTCGTACTTGAACATCACCAAACAGTCCTTTGAAGTTGTCACACGGTCGCGCTTATTGTCAACAGAGAGCAAATGCTGCACCAATCTGGCAGATAGCGTTCTCATATTCAGAAAGTTATGCAAAATGTTCCATACCAGTTCGGTTGAGATGCCCATAGCCTCACCAATCTCGTGCACCTTAGCTCACCGATCGTCCAATATCATACTATGGGTTTTATAGACGATTTCTGGCGTTGCAACCTCAATTGGACGACCAGAACGTTCGACATCATTTGTGGTTATACCACCATAATTGTAATCGGTAATCCACTTGTGAATCGTTCCAATCGATTGTGAGAAGTCCCCATAATGTTTAACAAGCGATGCTTCTGTTTGCGTAATGTTTTTTTCACGCAATAAATAATGTTCACTCAAAAAGCGAAATTAACTTTTTTTCATGTTTACAACAATCTTCAAGGCTTTCGATGTTAAAACAAAACTGACATATCAGACTGAAAATTTAAATGCGTTCTAGTTAAAGATGATACATCAGAACATCACAAATATCATTCGTGATTTTCGATTGTGGCAGCATCTGTTTAATATTTCAGGGACTTTTCACCTTGGTCTCGTAGACCGTCAACTGCTCATTACTGAATAATTTCGTTCCGTTGCACCATTTCATAAAATTTAGCTTATTGTAACCCCTTCATTTTTTTCGCTTGAGCTCACTTACGTTTCTCCAGGTTGGGAGATTATTTTCTGTTATAATAGAGAATTCCATTTAATTATCTTCCTTGTTATAAATATTTTGAATAAGTTCTATATGGAGGAGTTTTCCGTTTTATTCATCCAATTGTTTCTGCTTCATCTCTTGTTGAGCAAAGTCTAAGCCAGTCTTGATTCAAAAACTCACAATTTTGATACGAATGATTCTGCCTGTTCGAGCCCTCGTTATACTTCACTGTAGCTACCCTAGGAACGAGGCTATCCATAGATAGCATTGTGATACGCTTTGTGGTGAAGACCCTAGCAGAAGTCTTCGGGGAGGAGTAGGCCTTGTCAAAAATCTGATGCACAGAAATTAAAGTTTACTCCGAAGTAAGTATTTAACGCAGAAATGGCAAAGCACGTCACAACACATCAAGAATCCATACTTCTGAAATTTCTTCGGAACTAATAATTTCATCGAAATTTTGTAGCACACAAAATTCATCCAAAATGAATGGTTAACTCAAAAAAAGAAGCTGGTTACTCACTGGTGTAGCAACAGTAAAAATAGGGGTGTCAGTGCGTACCGGACTCAACCTAATTCGATTATTTGATTTTTTTTGTTTTGTCTTCCTCAAAAGATGTGGCTTTAAACGTAGGAGCACTAAATCAAATTTGGAATTAACACATCAATAATTGTACGAGTGATTGAAAATAACTGTTGCCAGCCACGGGGGGTTCAAATTGAAAAATTCCAATATAAGTCAATTTATTTTTGCTCGAGAAATATTCGGTTAATTAGTTCATCTCCTTTTTACGGATACCTTGCATAAGGATACCTCATAAGTATTACCTGCAAAATTGGGGTTTCCTAACTCAAATGAATGAAAATAAAATTACTGATTGCAGTGTGACATTTGAATCTTTTCTTTTGGAGTGAGTAATTGTATTTCCATTCAACATGACGTTAATTTCCACAATAAGGTAGAATTCATATTAGATATAATGTATAAATACGTTACCTAATTTTAATAATTTGCCTCAACATAGGAACTGTGAGTTGTTTTTGAACAACTACCTCCTGCCTAATACCTGAATGAGGGGAATATTCAACGAATAAAACTCAGATCATATAAAAGAATGTAAACAAAGTTGATAGCTGTTTAGAGGTGCTGGTTCACGTTGGAAATTTGCGACATCTCTTCTCTTCATCATTGGCCTTCACTGCAAATGTTTTTGGGATTTATTCGATGATTTTTTATTCTCCAACTTGCAATTTTTTGCCACAAAACAGACAAATCGTGATCCTTAGTTTTCTTGGTGCTATTTCAACCCTTTTGGTTTTGATATAACCATGACCTAGACTTTTGCCGATTATTTTATTTATGGTCCTGAATACTTTCTTCAAAATACAATGAGTTGTTCTTTCTGGAATCGGAACGATATCTCGAGAAGATTCTAGTGGGAAGGCAATGTTCTCAAATAAAAAGTTGTATGTGAATGGAATAAGCCACAAAATGGAATGGAAACTGGTCATCAAAATTCACTTTGTATTGAAACATCAATCAATCGTCCTGAAAATGAGAAAATGATTCAATTTATTTCTTTAAGAAGTTGTCATAAGCTACATATTTGAGTATTAAAATTTACAAATACCCTCAGAACTTCAAGTAAAAAAAGTAACATAACAGGACAAGCCATATATTATACTAATTCATCATTTTCAAGTCTGTTTCTTCCGATTCACCGCCATTACTAGAATCTGTGTAGTCTTTATTACCTTCATATCCATTTACGAAGTCATTTGCTCCATTAGCTCCATCATGAAAATCAGATTGAATTTTATTTTCTCTCACAAGCATTGTTATGCAATTTTAGTTTTTTGTACGATTGTGGCTTATTCTCTTCCCATCTCAAAGTCTTCAATTACAACAGCTAGAGTAACAATGATACTATCACATCCGCATAAGATACTCACAATTCCAGGATTTTGAGCTAAATTCCATAATCCAGGAATCACAAAATAGCAAATAATAATTCAAAACTAGACGAAAACTTAAATTCATTGTTTCAGTAAATTGTCGACTTAGAATAGATAAGCCGTGAGTAGATTTGGGGTTTCGTAATTAATTTGATTATGGAAAATTATTCAACAATAAATTGTAACATGTTACTCTATGGATTAAACTCTATAAAAATTTACTTAAGGAATTTATATTATTCCCAATCATCTATCTGTTCATTTAATAACGGTGTGGTCATTTAATTTAGAGCTCCATGACACGTTGGAGTTTGATCCCAATCATTGATTAGCCAGAACAAACGTGAAAAATATCATTGACACTTACTCTTTTCTTTCACGAGACACTTGAGATTTTAACACACTGAAAGGTAAGTAGAAGGAATAAACGCTAATACCAATCAGATAAACTCGTACTCAACAACAACAATAAAATTTAATAATAAAAATAACAGTTAGATGATAATGATACTAATAAAAGAATGTATGATAATTAAAGATAATGAAAGAATATTATGATTAACTTTATTACTAATGAGAATAAAAACTAAGATCAATATCTATACTTAAATAAAATACCTAGATAATCTAAAATAACTAAAAGAGAATTAAAACTGAGATTAATAAATTGATATCCAACCAGGATGAACCTAGGGGATCGAGAATGAATGAAATGATTAGAAAGTACAACTTTGATCAAAAATCTAAGACAATTCCGATTAAGCGAGATCCACCCTTCTTACCAAAAAACACTCTGGAGAAACTATCAAGTTAAATTAATTGAAATTAAGTGTCACGTGATTTCTCAAGAGACTAATTCAAGCTAGAAAATATAACTGAAGGTTTTAGGCATTATCCCTAGTATTTGTAATGCGTCCTTTTTCTTAAGAACCAATCTACAATCCAGAAAAGAAAAAACTGCAATACATAAAACGTCTCCACATGAAAAACATCAAGATTTATCTTGTAGCTACCCATTAGTTTCTCGTCCTATATTGGTTATCCATCTGACAGGTTTATTATATCCTTTATTACCAAACCTTTGTGAATTTATTGCAAACCTCGACCAAATCAGCTATGGTATCATCCCACCCTGCTTGAAGCGATGGGAATTGTCTTATATTTATTTTAGGAATTCCTTAACCTTCCTCAAGCTTCATTTGATATTGAAAACATCTGGCAACCCCTGGATGTTCTTTACTTTTAGATATTTTAATTTTACATGGAATTTTATTCTACTAAGTTTGATTTTGTTTTTGAATATTGCATTATTATTACATTACCCCCTTGTAAAAAGAATCATATGGATCAGGACGGGAACAAATGATTCGCAAAAAAAACACATACACATATACCTGAAAGAAAAAACAATTGAACAACAACAATAACAAAACACAAATTATAAATTCCGTTGTCTTCATCATTTTCTCCCTGGAATGTAGGTCTGTTTATGAACATGGCTTGTAGATAGAGTTGTGGTACCTGGTCCTCTTCTTCTTCTTTCATTGTGTCCTCTTTTGGTATATTCACATTGGATTTATAAGGATTATGTGAGTATTTGTCACTGCTTGGCATTGAATGTCCCTCCCTGGGCCTCTTTCCTCAATGTGGTAATAGTTTATAGCTACCCCAGTCATGAAGCTTCTGATGCAAAATCTTCTATGATTGAATCCATAAATACACAAAATTGTTTCCCGTTCTGCTAAGGAAATTCCAGACTTCTTCTGTCACTGATTTGATAGGTTTTGAATTCACTTCGACTTAATTTTCCAATACTGCTCTTCTTTTCAATCCAGGAAACGCACTTTGAAAAGATTCCATGTCCTCTTTCGTAAAACTGATATTTGCGTCCAATAGACTTGCGTTTCTCGATTTCTAAATTCCCGGCTACTTTGATATATTTTTTGCTGTTGAAGTGGGTTGACTCAACGATGACTTGGCAGGTGGATCGTTGCTTCCGACGTAAATCGCTTCTAAAGTACCTAGATGGTCCGGTCCTGGAACTAGCTTCTGGATAAGTCCTGGGATCCAACCAAGGTTCTGTTCGGCCCGGTGTTCTTGTGAACCCCGTTGTTGGTCCTTGCAATCATAGTTACAGCTTCGCCATATTGGAATTACTAGAACATAAAGAAAACATCACGTGTATTGAAATAAAATTAAACCGAATAATTGTTAGGTTTCCTGTTTAAATTTGACCTGAATCCGGTACTGTCTACACTTCGCGTATGAGATCCTCTGACTCCTTCGGCTCTATTGAAAATTCTTCTTAACGCGTACTATTTCAGCTTCTCACGTCACTCGTTAACTAGACACTAAAACAAACTATCTCCCATTCTTATTAGCTGTTAACTAATATACAGAAGATTAATTAAAATCTATAAATAAAGCAAGATTTAAAATTAGTTTTGAACAATCGTCGATTTCCTTCATGATTATGATGAACATATCCTCCTTGTCCTCTGGTTTGTTCCATTCTTGTTTCGCAATCTATGTATATTGCGTATTGTATCACCCACATCTGATCAACTCTTCATAATCTCTTTACCTCTACCTGGAGTTTAATGGTGCTGCGGTAATGGTGCTGCGGTGATGGTGCGATCCCTGAATTTACTAAAATTTTCAACTCAACTCTATTGATCTATTCTTCCTTTCCTGTTCACTTCTGTGTATTATTTGAATTTATCTAACCGCACTTTCAACCTACTCAAATGAACTCTGAGATACAAAAATCTTTCAAAAATAACAATGTCACTACTCTAAACACACAAATAGCGTTAAACTATAATCCTATCTATGCAGCTATAACTTAAAACAATAAATGTCATAAATTTCAAATTTTATATTCCCATATTTCCAACTGTTTTATCAATTTTCATAGATCTCTATTCAAATATTCTTCAAGTTTCATATTTAACTTCTTACTTTACCAATAGATGACTCTACTTTCCTTAAAATTTAAAATTCATAATAGGATTAAAATCAAAGTACGGTATACATTTTTTCAACAAATTTTTTCAACAATTTTTCCAACAATATTTTATTATTTTCTTTTCTTATCTATATTCACAATCAATCACGTACCTTATATAACGCCAAATTAATTCTTGTACTGTCTTGAATCTCATACAATGAACATATACTGAAACTTGAAGAATAATCAATTTTAATATTAGACAAATATGTATTTTAAAGAATTAATTGCCTTATAATATGAATGTAAGTATGTTAAGTATATTAACAATCTCAATTAGATGTCACAATTTTATCAATCTATTGATTATTACTATATTTTACTATTTATATTAATAGACTTCACAATTTTAATTATTTATTACAATATTTATACAAATAAATTTACAAACAATTATATATTATCAAAATTAAATATACTTTTCTTGCAGCCATTTCTTATAATACTTGATAATGTAATTAATAGACCTCGAAACATGTAGTAAATATCTGAAAAATTTGGATTGTGAGATTTAAAAACTTCTTTCATAAAATTTGATCTGTTAATTTAGTTCCACAAATTCTTCAAATCTTTTATTAGGGCTGCATTTTGCATTTCAATACTTTTCAAAGACCTTTTACCTTTGTACGCTAACCTTCATTTAACCCTTGTATATCGTACTTATCTAACAAAACTACTTAATCTCTTGATCTCAATTCGATTGAATTTGTATTTATTGAATTAATTATCTATTCTTTCTATATTCGTTCTAAAGTTTTGCTAGTATTCCTGTGAGCTGCTTCACTTGATGAATTTTGATAATTCATTCCACTGCGACAAATTTAAAAGATTCAAATAAATCACAGTATGAATATTCTATATTTCTATCAAATAAGAAAAAATTGGGTTTATCCTTGTGAAGTGCATAAAGGAAATACATGTCGTTACTTCCGATGAATTAATTTATAATGTATTGAATATTTGATATATTTTGAATTCTTCATGATTTGAATTGGTTTTCCACGTGCTAGTGTTACCTTTTGTATCATTAACTATGTTGAAAAGAAATACTCGTTCTTTATTAGAAAATTAACGTTCGTTGTTCCTAAAATACTAGATTTTATTATTCTATATACTTATTTTTACAACTGGGACTTTCAATTCCAAATCTTGACTATATCGGTTCTAAATTTGAATTAATGTTACTTCCTATAATACGATTTAAAATAAAATAGAGCATATGTATTCTGAATTTTCTTCTCTTATTTGTATTAATTTCATTTCAACTCACAATTACCAACAAATACTGACTTTCTTTTTACATAGAATTTTGTGCTACTTTAATGATTGCATAGGCTATTGAGTTCAATTAAGTTTTTTACTCTTGGATATATATATTCTTTTTCATTGTGGATAAATCATTTGTCTATCAAACCTGTTCTTGAAATTTAGGATACTCTAATATTGGAAAAGTGTGAAGATTATTCCTGAACTATTTAAATAATTTCTTACACTTTTTGTTTCAATCAATACGAACTTATATTCATTATTTCTATCCCATTTCTGACTAATTCCATCGTCTTACTCTGGGGTGAATTCAAAAAAAAGGTTTTCTAGTACGTACGTCTTGCTTTTCTGTTAACTTTCATTTATATGGTGCCTTTACTGAATATTCCGCACTACTATCTCATATGGTGACTTTACTGAATATTCCGCACTACTATCTCATATGGTGCCTTTACTAAATATTCCGCACTACTATCTCTTATTAATTTTCGTTACGAAAAGCGTTATTCTACACAGTGGCTTTACCAAATATTCCTTGCCCACTATTTTTCTGGACTCGCCGCTGGGAAAACGGTATTCTATATTATAGTACCTATACTAATACACATGGCTACTATCTCTTTTTCTATCTTATTTACCATCGTTGTTTTGCTCTAAGTGAACTCTGACCTTGTTTAACACTGTTCAGACAATAATATACTCAAATTCATAATCATAATAAATGTACCCATAACATTTCACATGCACCGAAACTTAGATGCATGCCTCATCTCTTGCCTCCTTCCCATATACTCATACTTACTCAGGGAAGTAGACGGACAACATCCTTTTTTTAGTAACACGTGTTAAATTGAAAATTGTATTATGTTTAAAGAAATGGTCTGAGGTATGGTATATTCTGTTTAAATTCTTATGATTACATAATGATCTTTTCTTCTTCCGAAATAGTTATCACTGATTTTATAATAATTAGATCAGAACGTAATTCATTAAAAAGGTGTAGGATTAGTATACTATAACCGCAACCTTTGGGAAGGTGGTGTTTCCAACTTCGCGTCCATTAACCTGGTACCTAAGGTTATTTACTAAATGTCTACCAGAGTTATTCGAACCAGCGAGATGCCCCTACCTGACATTTAATAAATTCAGGAAAAGTTCTCTTAGTATCTTGATCGTAAACATAGAATTAATTATTTGGTCTATTGTTTTGCTAGTTGAATTCCGACATTTATCAAAATTCTTTCTATTGTTTGACACGTCAGAATCGTTACTGGAGTCTATAAAGGTAGGTAGTTGCAAGTTACTTTCCCTAGGATTAGCTTTCCACCCCACATCCGTATACATAGACCGATAACTTCCCAAGCGTCCGTTCAACTACAGACTTTTCCGGGCAGAAACTGTTATTTGTCTCTGTGTTACCTCCAAAGGCCGCTCGCATACATGGGACTCAACAACAAAAAAGTGCTTTTCAGTTCTAGTGTATTTGATTCAAACTTGCTTATACTGAATCTCTGTAATCAACTATGAACTCGCAAGTTACTCAATGTATCTTTACTCTTTCCTCATATACAAATGTGATTTCTACTAAATCTTCAGTTGAATAATTTATTCAATGAGATACATTAATATTGTATTTTAATCTTTTTAAATTTGAGATATTTATTTAATCTCTTAAGACTTCGAGATTTAACTACTGATGCCACTGTAACTGTGATCCAGAATATTTGTGAAGCTGAATAGAAAACAAACAAAAAAAGTTTGAAATTTTGAATTTATCGAGTTAATATATCTCCTTCTGCAGGCTCTGACTTAGTTGGCGTTCTCTAGATATATGATTTTTATCTCCACAATTGAAACAGAACTTTTGTCTTTGCTTAAGACAACCTTTTTTAAAATGACCTGCATCACCGCAATTTAAACATTTGTCTGACATGTAAATAAAAAGGAAAAATGGATATCCAATTTATTGCTTATTTCTTTTGTTCTTTCTTGAATGTTGATTCCTGTTTTGAGGATTCAGATTATTCTGTAGATAATCTTCGTGAATATTCCTAGATTTCCTAACATTAGGCTTATAATTATCATTATAATGATTAGTTGGTTTGAAGTGAACGTTATCCTGTTCAAATTCAGACCTGTATTCATTTTTGGAATTTGTTTCATTGAATTCTTGTTGCGGATGGTATTCCTGGGTATTCGTGTTAGATTTAACTTCCGAATAGAGGCTATTATATTAAATCGTCTCCATCTTCCGATTCTGCCATTCTAGAGAGTGTTCTCTATATTGAATCTGAAACTTCCAAAATCTGCTCTACCGTTGTGAAACTGTATTATGCTTCTAATTTCTCAAGTTTTCTAGAAAGTTGTTTATCAATTCCATTCAGAAATTGCTCCAAAATAATCCGTTTCTTCTCACATCTATATTTTTCTGTTAACTGATCTTGCGGATATATTTTTTCTGCAGTTATTTTAATCTGTACGCATAAGCTCAGAGTGTTTCGTTTGGTTTCCTGAAACAACCTTGAAGTTCTGCCATACCCTGTTTACCGGAACCTATATTTCCGAAACAGATTCGCAACCACTCCAACAATTCAATAATGGTTTTTGGTTTCTCTTCTAATGTTTTATAGAATTGCTTAGCTATGCCTCTGAATTTTGAGATAATACCTTTTAGTATTTCTCCTTCCTCCCATCTATATCTTCCACCTATAAGGCAGACAGATTCTAATAAGTCTTCATAATTGCTACCTCCACTGAAAGTTTCTACTTTATCGAGATATTTGATGCTCTCATTCCATATTGAATTCATCTTAATAATATCATATAATTGATCCCATTTGTTTCTCAGTTGCCATTTTAATTCAATGAATCTTATAATGTATACCTGAAAGATTTACTATCATTCATTCAAACCAAATACAGATTTCACCACATGTTTAAACATCTGAGGCGTAGACTTCAAAATAGTGTTAAATAATTGATAACTCAATTACTCAACTGACCACTTAATCTATCTTAACAAACGTTTGTTACATCTTTTATCCAACTCAACAGAAATAAGAAATTGTTGTAAGACAATCCCTTGTCTGGTAAATAATCTCCTTCGATATTCTAATCGACTGATCGCTGCATTTACTAAATTCTTTATCTAACTTCCAATACTACAAAGTGTGCTCTTTGAAATTTGTCGTTTAAATCGACTTTGACTAATGCCCATTTCAATTACGGTTCATTGCCCTATATACCTATTCTATACACAACAGAAGATTTATGACAGGTTCTAAAATTCTTTCCTTTTCGGATAGTTCGAAGTAAGAGATACGCACCACAGGGGTTTATTTACTATATTATACAATCACCAAATAAAAAGTTTTAAATTTCTATTACTTCTTCACTTAAATATCCCCTGAAAATAAGATGCGTTATTATATTTTCTTACTATTGATACTCAGTAACGGAATAATACCCTTTAATACTTGAATCAAAGGTATTCTTAATTTACGATTTTTATTAAAGAACTGGAGCTATACTTTCAGACTTGATATCGTATCAATTCTATCTTTCGGTTCAAATGTTTGGCATAATTGAAATAATTGAAAAAATAAAAATAACCAAATTACACAAAGTACCTAATTTCGAATGTTTATAATAAAAATGTACATCCTCATTTGATACTCCAATCTTATTAAACATAATCTTTTTAGGTAAGATGGTAACTTGATAAAAGTGAGTCTAAATTATTGCATTCAGATTCCTAATTAATTGATTATGTTATACTTAAATTGGTAAATTTTCACTTTACATAACGATTAAAACCAATATAGTATCTTTCTCAAAGCATCTAAATCAACAGTTATTATCGAATAATATAATATAAGACTTAGCTTTAGTATGATACTTCATAAAATACCCTGTAAAATTTTCCAAATCATTGTTTACAGGTAATAACTCTGGACTCTTGTAATAGTTAATATTGATTTCAATTATTACAAAACATATTTGTCCTCTATAACATCTCTATCATAATAATATTAAGAAAAAAAAATTAAACATCTATAGAAATCTAGTTGCAATAATTATAAAATAACATCTTTTGTAATATGTACAAAACTAGAAAACATTTAATATTTATATTTATGTATGTTTATAACTATTTACTTAATTTCATCATAAATAGAAATATCGATTGTGATAATTATCATTAAATCACACAAGAAAGATAGGAATTATCAACTGAAGCTAATTGTAATATGGATATTTATTATGAATTTTGAATTTGTAACATGACTGCTCCATTTTAACATGAATATTAATTTTGAATAAAATTGTATGTTCGACTACATTTTGTAGCTAATTGTGAAATGAATAATATTAATTAGGTTCGTTTATCTACTGTTACTAATTGTAAGCATAAAAAATGGATCAAGTACGACTATTGATTGCTGTAAATTGTACTTGGATCATATGAATTAAGTTCTACTACATACTGCTGCCAATTGTTAGCATGCATCGCATGAATTAAGTTTGACTACTGACTGCTGTCAATTGTAAACATGATAATGAATTTAATTCGACTATTGACTGGTACTAATTGTAAGCATAATATGAAATAAGTTCCACTACCGAGTGGTGCTAATTGTGAACATAATTAACTACGAAACTATTTAATATGGAAATATGTTATGTATCAAGTTCGACTACCTAGTGAATAAATAATTCTAACATAATTATATATAAATTCGCCTACCGAGTGTTGCTAATTGTAACATGTCTAATATAAATTAGATTAGACTACCGAGTGTATAAATACTCAACAACAACAATAAAATTTAATAATAAAAATAACAATTAGATGATAATGATAATAATAAAAGAATGTATGATGATTGAAAATAATGAAAGAATATTATGATTAACTTTATTACTAATGAGAATAAAAACTAAGATCAATATATATACTCAAATGAAATACCTAGATAATCTAAATTAACTAAAAGAGAAATAAAACTAAGATTAAATTGATATCCAACCAGGATGAACCAAGGAATCGAAAATAAACGAAATGATTTGAAAGTTTTATTGAACTTAACTCGAATAAAAACTGAGAACAACAACTTTGATAAAAAATCTAAAACAATTCTGATTAAGTGAAATCCACCCTTCTTACCAAGAAACACTCTGAAGAAACTATCAAGTTGAATTTATCGAAATTAAGTGTCACGTGATTTCTGAAGAGACTAATTCAAGCTAGAAAATATAACTGAAGGTTCTAGGCATTATCCCTAGTATTTGTAATGCGTCCTTTTTCTCAAGAACCAATCTTCAATCCAGAAAAGAATCCCTGAATTGTTTAACCAATAAGCAGTAAGGTTGAGGTCTCTATTCAGAATGATTTCGGTGAGCATTTCTGAATCTATCTGTCCTTTACTGAATATCACTAACTGATTTGGATATACATAAAACTTCTCCAGATGGAAAACATCAAGATTTATCTTGTAGCTAACCATTATTTTCTCGTCCTATATTGGTTATACATCTGACAGGTTTATTATGTCCTTTATTACCAAACTTTTGTGAATTTATTGCAAACCTCGACCATATCAGCTATGGTATCATACCACCCTGCTTGGAGCGATAGGAATTGTCTTATATTTATTTCAGAAATTCCTTAACCTTCCTCAAGTAACATTTGATATTGAAAACATCTGGCAACCCCTGGATGTTCTTTACCTTTAGATATTCCAATTTTACATGAAATTCCAATTTACTAAGAATGATTTTGTTTTTAAATATTGAAAATAACCTGTACTAAACCCTTATAAAAAAATCATGTTTCAGGGCAACCTCAATTGTATCTACTTTTTGATGGGAAGAAAAGACCAGCTGATACTGGCACGAGATATCAGCAGGACGATACGCAGTTTCGGAAGGGAAGAACTTGGAATACAAATAAAAATGAAGCCTATTCTGCGGAACATTAAGTTTTTAGTGTTCTTGGTACTGCTGTCGTATACGATTGTAACTTTTATGATGATGAAAAACTTCAGTATCGATGAAGTTGTAACAAAGTGTATGGGGAACTCTATCCATATTGCAATCTATAACCACATCATCTTTTGGTTATTACCGTTCGCCGTCTATAATGAAGTGGCATTCTTCTTCCAAGTCTTTCATCTATTACTGCTAGGAATTTTTCAGATGTCAGCACTGAACTCACGTTTGGAAACCTTACGACTATTTGTTGATAAAAATCAGGAGAAATCTTTCTATCAGTCGGAAATTCATGAGGCACTAACATTTTGCATGAGTAGACAGGCTTTGGTGAAATGGTAATTATTTTGTCACGGTCTTTATTTTTCTAGTGGTAGTTCAGTTGGAGAGATTCAAAATTGGTTATAGCAGTTAAATAAATATAAATGAATTTTAGTGATTGTTCACCATAATGCAGACATATTGAAATGATTATCCAATTCACTGTTTTGGGAGATTATTGGAAATTTTAGAAACAATACTCTTTTGACATCAATATGTTTCAAATCCACTCATCAATAAATGGTGCGTTCTTTGGCTCTATATAACTACGTCTGAAATTACAAATTGATCCAAATCAAGATAAATTATCAAGTGACCGAGAGTCAACTAAATCTTAGACTAATTCAAATTATGTTAATTATTCATCTTCATTCATTCGATTCCTATGCTATCGCGATTAGGAGAAATGGAAGTGGAAAAACGAAGAAAGTAAGGCAAATTTGAAATGGCCAATGGTGTAAGCAGAAACATATATTACGACTGCAAGATATCGTGCCTAGATGAAGGTATTGAAGTAATTTCGCGATACAGAATAAACAAATTCAGTTTGAATGATGGAATACAAGCAAAATCTTATCTAGAAAGAACAAAATGTGAATGAAGTATCGAGATATCAGAATCACTGTTGAGGAAACGGAAGTACGTTGATTCACCAACATTATTTATTATGAAAAAATTTGCTCAATTGCTATTCGGTGGATTATTTTCATTAAACTAAAGTTGTAGCGGAAAACATATCTAGAGGAGAATATTTGGTCAATTGTAGGTATTCCTACTTCCCAAATTGTAAATGTGTGATACAAGAAAAAAATGAAAGGTTGTTTAGAATTCTATAGGGTATAGTTAGAGCTGTCTGCTTCAGACTTCCAGGCCTTCTTCCTTCAGTCACTGGGGAAGGATTAAAGATTTAGATCCACGAACCAAACATTTGCCTGCCTTAGTACGCGGGTAATATGCCTTATGTACATGGTATTCCAAGTTGAAATCCACAGCATTCTGTATGCATTGGGTGCAGCCTCGCTATGTATCGCCTACGGGGTGGCTCGCTTCGTTTGAAGCTGTCCATCCTGAAGTTCATTCGTCTTCTCAGAGTGTTCATTCACGTTATGGTCGTCATCGTCGCGACGGACCTTTAGGGCCTCACTCACCTGTCTCTGCTCCTCATCCGACTAGGAGTTGATGTGGTAGGCCAATCTTTTGCTGCCCGGAACAAAACGTTACCCATCTTACGGGTTTTCAGCCCAATATCGTGACGGCATCGGTATTTATTTATTCTTTTGGCTCTAGTCCCAAGTCGATTTGAGGTCGTGGACCCAAGATAGGGCCCATTTAGTGTGTTTTTTGGCACATTGAAAAATTGAGTATATGTCAAAGAGTTTTCAATTTTTCATATTCTGTTTTGGTGAAAAGATGGTATTTTCATTCTTCTTTTATTTGATTTTTGGTATTTTGTCCTATCTCATTTTTTGAAGTCACAATCGGCTATTTTGAAAAATCCGTATTTTGCGAATTTCAGACGGAATACTAAAACTAAAATTAATCAAAAGATTTCATCATTCTGCATAAAATATCCAAAATTCAAGTATGTAAACTCTGTAAACATAACTTCAGCGCCATTTTGAAAATTTTGGACCAACGAAAAATTCAAGATTTTTGAGGTGAGAAATTTTTGAAGGAACCCAAATTCTAGGTTCTATTAGAGGATTTGATAGCGACTATTTCAAGTCTGAGCAGATTGATTTGGGTAGGATAGAAATGAAGCTATCCTAATAAACGTGTTTGGGCCTCTAAAGGGCCAAATTTTTGGTCTATAGACAGAACCTTGAATCAAATTACAGAGAAATACTTCGGCTATTTTAGTTTTGAACAGCGTACGGAGATTCGTTTACAATTCCAAGTTATAACGAATTTCATCATAACAATTCAGCCCGGAATTTCATTTAGATTATAAATATTTTAACATGCACCTGAATGCTTATAATCGTTTTGTGTGAATGTGTGAATGTGTGCAGACGTATGAACGTATATATATAACCGTGGCTCAATTTTTTAATAGGGTGTTACATAACAAATTTCAATATTAAACATAATTTTAACATTTATATTTTTTTTATTTCATATTTATTGAAAAATTATCTATTTGTCCGATTATTTACGAATAAACTACGTTTCATATTTTTTTCATTATTCATAACATAATATAATATCATAATATAATTCAATCTAATAACTATCATAACATACATAATATTGCATATCGGGAAAAAAATGGCAATAAATGCAAGTGTACAGATTCACATTATAGATACGTCTAATACCCATCATCTCATACAATAAACATTCACTTTTTTCTCAATCTTTTTTACCACGAATTTCTGTAATTTCGCTATCAGTCGTACAGTCTGAAGTGCACAACGTATCGATGATGTTATCTTCGTTATCATATATTGATAAAGATGTGATATGAACATTATTGATCGTGATCCGCTTCATCATCTGAGTTTGATAGTATTTGATCGTTGCAAGTGTCATTGATAACATCATCGGTATCGTCATCATCTTCATCATCGGTATCGCCATCATCTTAATCATCGTGTTCATTTTCATCAATACACTCTCAAAATCATCATCATCTAAACTGATTTCTGACTCGGGGCAATTAGAACATTCTTCACCTTCACAATGCTTACATAATGAGCTACAAGGTATTCCTAATTTTTTGCACGAACATTTACCAGTACAATTTTTTTACAACCACAAGAGACTATTTTGATCATCGGGACGTGCATTTTTTACTGTTTGTATAGGAGTAATTCCACTCGAACTATTTCTCCAACCTCATTTCGTTGGATCAATGGTTTCATTGATACATTGTGACGGTAAAGGATCTTCTAATTGCCCCGAGCCAGAAATCAGTAATCTTACTTTTTTGTTTAAATGTTGATATTTGTCATGTAACACCCTATAAAAACATCATGTCACGGTCACATATACAAGTTCACACGTCTACCTACACTCACACATTCATAAAAACGATTATGCCTTCAGGTGCATTTTGAAATATTTAAAAAACCAATATTTCGTGCGTGAAATCTATGGTACCGACCCTGGCTTATTGCCGCTACATGAAATTCCGCGCTAAATTTTTATGATGAAATTCGTTATAACTTGGAATTGTGAACGAACTTTCAAACTCAAATAGCCGAAGTATTTCTCTGTAATTTGATTCGAGGTTTTTGTCCATAGGCCCCAAGTTGGGCCCTTTAGAGGCCCAAACACATTTATTAAGATAGCTTCATTTCTATCCTACCCAAATCAATCTGCTTAGACTTAAAATACTCGCTATCGAAACTTCTAATAGAACCTAGAACCTGGGTCCTCAAAAAGTTTGGATTTTTCGTTGGTCCAAAATTTTCAAAATGACGCTGAAGTTATGTCTTCGAAGCAAAATGCTTGAATTTCGGATATCATATGTAGAATGACGAAGTCTTTCGAATAATTTTGGTTTTAGATTGATAGCATTGGTATTCCGTCTGAAATTTGCAAAATACGGATTTTCCAAAATGGCCGATTGTGACTTCAAATAATTAGATAGGTCAAAATACTAAAAATCAAATAAAAGAAGAATGAAAATACTATTTTTTCATCAGAAAAGAATTTGAAAAATTGAAAACTCTTTGACATATACTCAATTTTTCAATGTGCCAAAAAACACATTAAATGAGATCTACCTTGGGCCCACAACCGCAAATCAACTTGAGACTAGATCCAAAACTTGCGTATTAGTTTTTTCAACAACTTTTGTTTGAAACATTTCTTCATAACACTCATAGTTTTGCCTCAAAAAGCAAAAAATCGAAAACTGGCTATTTTCGGGTCCATAAAATGGCCATAGTTTTTCGAGCACGAGGTTAATCCAAATTTTATCTACACCATCTTGTTCAGCGTGTCAAAATACATAAGAATAGATCAAAATTAGACCTCGCGGAAATTTGCTTAAATGCCTGGACTATAGCAGTTTCTACTCTTTTGGAATAGGCATTAGGTCTTGGAACTTGAGGTATTACATCGAGGTGGAGTTGACGTTTCCTCCCATTGGTAGTGGGCATAGCCCGCATATAACAGCTAGTAATGTAATATATTGTAAA
Organism: Endomychus coccineus; assembly: GCA_958510875.1. Classification (NCBI taxonomy): domain Eukaryota; kingdom Metazoa; phylum Arthropoda; class Insecta; order Coleoptera; family Endomychidae; genus Endomychus; species Endomychus coccineus. The sequence continues at coordinate 64,861,045 of OY294069.1, forward strand.
TAATGTTGATCGTTCATGTGACAGCTGGTGCCAGTATAAAACATTGTAAGATGCATTATTTGTACCATTTGGCCGAAATATCATTCTAACAAAAAGTATAATTTACCGCCTTTCATCAACTGTTTCTAAATCATATTCAATGTCATTTTTGTTCCTATAATCATACATTTGACCCACAGAAGTGTACTAAACAGAAGGGAAATCAGTGATCGAATTGTACTGGTTTCTAGCAAGCAGGTATTTCCTTCGCGAAAAGTCGGTTTGGAACCGATCCTATCAAGACACGTCCTTTTTTATTGAAATTCTTATCTATGGAAATGTCATCAAGCTTTAGGCTTTGTCACTTTTTTTTTTGCAGTAATCTATGATCTTTATCTATAGTTGCCGGAGACGAGTTATCGATAAGTTTTACATGGTGCTTCCACTCAAAACGATAAGTGCCCTATGCGTAGGGTCTCTTCTAGTTTTGTACGCTATGAAGGTAAGCGTTCTATTTTCTCTAAATACCTCTATGATAAATAATCCTCCACAGCTGAACAGGCCTTTTAATTTGGGAATTGTCATCAGAAACTTCTTTTGATCCGTTAATTCTAGTTTTCTACTATGACACATTGTGAGTTAATTGAATTTCGGTTTCTTGAAGGTTAGATGTATTTGTGACCAACTGGAAATTAAAAAATTGAATGCAGATGAGCTTGGAGTATTGATGTTAAGTTTATTCGGTATGAGTAAGCGTATGTGTATGTGCATGTGTATGTGTATGTGTGTGTGTAGGTGTATGTGCATGTGTGTGTGTGTATGTGTATGTGTATATTCATGTGTATGTGTACGAGCTCAGGTGTAACTATGAATACGGGTAAGGGTATGGGCATAATTCTTGTCTGTGCGTTGGCCACTGTAGCTACTCTCGTGCTCACCACTCATGGATGTTCGACGAACTGCAGCCTGGTATCTACCTGGACTCAGGTATATCAAAGATGACTTCGAAAGTATGTCGCAGCCCTCAACGGTGAGTGTCACAGTTTCTGTCGTTTTCCTGCTGGTAACCAGTATTGCCTCGGTTTTATGGTCTATCAATTGCATGCTATTCGTTGAAAGCAACAGGCGCATCACCCTTCCAATTCCTCCCTCCGATGGCCTCACGGGCAGTGACTTCGACGACGTAAGTGGCATCCACCGGTGACCTTTTCTGACAAGCCCCTAGCGCCTTCACCAAATTCCTCTCTCCGGCTGCTAATAATACCAAAAGGCAAATTGGGCGGTATGATCATGAATAATCCGGGGGTTTGTTGCGCTTCGCCTTTCCAGCGACATCCTGCTTCGATTTTTTTTAACGGCGACGTTCGGCATACAGTATGGACTCGTGGGTTTTACATGACCTATCTTGTTACAGGCTTTCATCAACATTTCTTCCGAGATTGACATGGCGTCGAAGCGACGAGTGGTTGGCACATCCACGGAATGGCTGTGTCCCGGTTGTTCTGGGAGCAGGGTGGTGTAACGTGTAAATTCCACCTTTTGGCTTAGAAATGGCCGCTGTAGGACAATCGGTTAATTCCTGTGACGTCAGCTATGTTAGACCGTATATTTGGTATATCCTAAGACTCATGTTCTGTAGATTCTAAAGGTCTTGGACCGTACCTATATTCTAAGGGTCTTGGTTGCTCGGTGTCAGTGACCGATTCTCTTCGAGGGTGTTCTGTGAGACATCGAGAGTGCCGGAAATGCGGAAAAAGACACTTCTGTTCTGTTCGTTCGAGTGTGAAGTCAATTCTAGGTTATTCAACAGGGAGGTGATACTAAGCGTGGGCTTGGAACCAATTTATGGGAATATTCCTCCCGTTGAAATTATAGACATCAATTATCAATTTGGATTGGAAACATTGTGAATGATAGGATAATTGATATACCTTCGGGGATCTAAAAAACGATAGAAAAGTTGTCTTTTGGAAGAAAAAAAACCCTATCGTGATAGAGGTTGTAGATCTTGTAATTCCATTTGATTTATTCACTGACTTCAGGAACTGATTGACCTTCATAGGTGAAATCTGATAAAACTTAGGCTAGTCCTAATTTGTTAGTATTGTTATGTATTTTGTACATGTCGGTCTGCTGACGACAACAGAACAATGAAGTTGAACATCTCGTGATTTCAGGGTTTCACGTCCGGTTTTACGTCCAGTTTTACTTTAAGTTTTACTTCGAGTTCCAGTTTTACTTCAAGTGCTGCTTGTAGTTTTTTTATCTTTGTTTACGTTGTGGAAAATTCAACAAGAAGTGTGTTGAGGGTTGGCCTGAATCTACTGTGGAAAATAGTTAGGAGTCACTAATTTATTTGTGAAGTACAATCGTGGAAACGATATGGCGATGGTAGCAGGGACCCCTACATTGAAGTAGAATAATTAAACTTCATCAAGCAAGTGCGACGTCCAGCTCTCAAGTCAGGTTATCGATTTTGATTTTATGTATCATATGTTAATAATCATTGAGTATCGTATATTGCTCAAAATCAACTGTTCATTGGGTTATCGATCTTGATTTTATGTATCAGTTATTAATAATCATTGATTATCGTATATTGCTTGAATTCAACTGTTCATTGGGTTATCGATCTTGATTTTATGTATCAGTTAATAACCATTGAATATCGTATATACAGTGACATCTCGATCAGTGGCCTGCCGGCCGATAATACAGTGACCTCTAGGTCTTTTTTACAGTGACCTTGAGGTTGGTAATACAGTGACCTCTAGCTCGGTAATAGACAGACTTCTAGGTCAGTGACTGTCTACCCCAAGTTTCCCATTACCTGCTAACGAATACATTTTTTTTGTTAATCTGATTGGATGAAAATTGAAGGTTCTAAGGATGAGAGCATTTGTCTACATAATACGGAATTCAATACAAGTAGCAGGAATATGACGAAATTTCACATTATTGGTTCTATTGTTTACATATTTAATTCACTTGGATAGAAATTTCAGAAACATTGGAACACTTTGGAAATGATGTTTATTCTGGTAGCGGCCTCATTATTTGTATCCCTATACGCCATACCAGGACAATTATTTGCGGATCAGGTAAATGAACAATGATGTAATAAGGCTTTTAAAAAGATATTCCATTAAAATAGGGAAACAAAAGGTTTATAATAATATGTTTACTTTACGTTGAATAATTATATATTAAAGTATGTAAATATTACGGTGAACAATGCATCTTCCTGCATCGACAGAACGAGCCTCCGAGGATTGGATTACCAGGAATTTGAATATGATACCTGAGCTGCATGATGACATAACTCCTTCCTTGGAATCCAACTCCGAGGGCTAATGATGGAATTGGACGGCAACTAGTTCTTCTCTTGCTGGCTCTTCATTCATAGAGTCTTAACACATTTACGGAGCCACTCGATTCCATTGTACAGAATTGCGATCATAATGAGGGAGTGAATTGAAAAAGACCATATACTTGGTGATTGAGATTTTTTACCCAAAATTTTGGTTGGATTGGTTGTGTAATTTTCAGTAAGGCAGATGCATTTATACAGATGGACGTATCTTCTAAGTTTAGGACCTCAATTTCACGAGGATTCCATGTCTTCTCGGTTTCTTGCAAATTCTGTTGTGGACCAATGAAATTTGTTCGAGACATTTCTTCAAGATTCGCTCATGAATGCAAAGTACAATATGTCATTCTTCGAAAACTTATTTTTAGGATTAATGTTCCTAAGGTGACTATTTGTTTTAATAGGAACCGCATAAATATTCTATATTTCTAAATTAAGTGTGTGTTATAAGAGTGCAGGATATAAATAATTTTGTTATTACGTGACTGCTTATTTTTATTAAGTTTTCTAATAATATTGCATTATATAGAGTGATTTCTACTGGTAGTTAGTTGGACGTTTCATGTCTGATTGAAGACTTGTCTCAAAAAACCATAAATAATTTTTTACAATTTATTATGTTCTGTTCCTCTATTTGAGAATTCAGAAGAGAATTTGTAGAGCAAGAACACTGAGAACACGTTGATCGCAGAACGCTGTTTCGAGTATTTACGCACTCGTTAATGATGCTCTTAAGTGCATGATGCCAACTGAGGTGGTCGGTAGGCAGGTTTTTTAAATTTTAAGTGGAATATAATACTATTTCAAATATTGCGTTTAAGTAAATGTAAACCTTCTTTATTTTTGCAACAGATTTCCTTTTATTATGCATGATAGGGTTGAATATTGAACTAATGTCATTCACAAGACCTCTTTTGACTCTATGCGAATGCGGATTTCTACCTATTTCCCCTCTACCTCCTCTTCAAAGAAACTTAGTAGTTTTTGTATTTCAAACTGTTGTAACAGTGTGCCGAGCGTATATTTTATAAATCTGGAATTACTCCAGATTTAATTTTCCCAGGCAAGTGAATATGTTTGAAAGCCTATCTCACAGCTTGTAACACTTGTACTTGTAACAGTCGGCTGAGTATTATTCCAGGTAGCGTAAATACCTCATTGACGTATTGTATGAATTGAGAATTGTTTGTTGGAACCTGCTTAAGTATCAGAGACCTTAGTTGAGCCGTGTACCCTCAAGGTTATTTCAAGCTGCTACCACTAGGTGCATAATTCAGACCACCTAGAGGCTGTTTTTGACTACCATGCCTTGATCCCATCTAAGGAACCACCTCTTACAATTACATCTTTATATCTATTTAAGCGTTAATTCTGGAGATGGTACGCGCTGACAGGTAAGTAGGAATTACCAGTTGAACTCGTTAATCAAATTCAATGATAAATATATATTGGATAAAAGTTAACAAAATTCAGTACATCTAATACAGCACACGATTATCAAATTGACACAAAATTTGGTTACGGCAATGATACATATGAATTTAAAGACTGGTCTAATTCAGGTTCACCCCAATTGGGAACCTGGGAGAACGATATCAATTTCGCTAGTTCTACCCCTTCCGCCAGTGAGCGTGTTCCTGCTCATGTTCTCTCGAGAGCGTTGAAATCAGTGAAAGCCAATTAGTATTAACGAAGCAGTGATCGATTTCGCGCTCTATCACGCCGATGATTGATAGTTGATATTAAGAATTGAAGAAGGATCTCTCTTTTTCTTTACAATTAAACACTCCAACTAGTCTTAATGTCTGGCAAGAACATATATTAACAAAAATAGAATTGGCGGGCGGAACGTTAACTGAAGGTTAAATAACCACATTATATCATATCGCCGATTCAGAGTTTGAAGTCAATATAACAATTATTTTTTGGCAACCAAAATGAACTTACCCTGTTGGTCTAATATCACAATTCCCTCTCGAATTCCTTGTAGAAATCAGGCACAGAGAATTTACCCAATTCTACGTCGGATTAAACTATGGATGTTATGGAATTATCACAAAAAATTATTTTTAAAAGAACAAACTTTCCGCGAAACGCGAAAAACACACACAAATACAGCACTGCTTTACCCGTAGGAAACATAACCCTTGTTGCACAAGTACTACGTTTAATTTTGCTTCACAAATGGGTTCCAACTATGAGCTCATTCAATGCTTCAAACTACCCCTATGCAAGCTACCTACAGCTACGTGTTTCTTACGCTCTTACAATACTACAAGCGAAAATTAACGTAGGTTGAATTGAAATAATTTCTTTGCGGACTTATATGAACACACGTTGATAAATTAATTTGATCACTATAAATTTCTTGAAGCTAATTGATTTCGAAAAAATGTAATCTTTGGAACATAAGTTAATCTGGATTAAGATTCTACATGAATTGAAAAAATTACTTTATCACTTCATAGAAACATTATCTCAACAACAATAAAAAAATTTAAAATATTTTAACTATTTTGAGTGTGGAATCTAAGTAAAATATATGACTTGAATTAATGCAACAATGGGTCTTCCCTACGGACATAATGACTGACTGGATTCACCGAACGAGTAGGTGTTGAAGAACTCCCCTTTTTCTCTTAAAGTAATCAGTTTTTATGAAACAATTTTGATTTTCCATTTTGTTCAATGACGTATCGACATATTTTATATATTTCAATATTACTCATTATTACTTATATGACCGTCGATAAGCTTTATTTTTATATTCGAGTGTACTGATTGGTTGTATGCATTAATAGCATATATCATTTTCTTTGTGACACGTTTTATTTGGAAATTTTGAATATTTAAAAGAAGTCGTATATGTTCAGATTTGATTGAATGAAATCTTTCAATTTGACCATTTGAATGTGAAAGATGCGGAGATATGAAATGAACTTCTATATTGTGTAAAGGTAAAAGCTCTGAAATTACTGAATTTTTGAATTGACTACCATTACCGGGTATTATTTGGGTAGATATACCATGATATGAGGAAAATTTAATCAACTTATCTGCTATTTCATTTGCTGTTAAAGAATCAAGTTGCTAGGCTTGTCCGTATTTTGAGAAGCAATCAACTATATGTTTTTTCGTAGTGGCATCTGTACTCAATGACTACTCGCCGTTTCTGTTTGTTGGGAGCATCTGTCTCTTTAGGGACGACCCAGACAAGTGATGATCAGAGTGCACTACTAAGTTCTATGATTTTGTCTCATCATTTTATAGACTGATCTTGAACTTCTCTTTCATGTATGACAAGATACATATATAATTCAAAATATATTGGCACCTTATCACTTATTTCTATGTTATGCTCTATTTCACTTGTGAAACTTAGCAAGTCAATTTATTTATAGAAAATGTCTGAAAACTCTTTACAGGTGACGATTATATGAGAGTTTTCTTGTGCATTAAGATGATCAAGACGAATTTTGAAAGTTCTGATTCGAGTTTAAAATTCCAAGTATTCGTTAGTCTCAATATTATTTAGTAAAATGTTTTCATTTCTACTCATATACAATTTTGGGTCTCCATTGGCTCAGTGAATTCAAAGTCACCGGATATGTAGATGAATTGAGGATTGAGGTAACAGCTTTTATTTTCGCGTGAACTAGATATCCTTTATTATAATTGAGAATAGCTTGTAACAACTTCAAGTCCATTGAGCTCATACAAAATGATGAAATTCAATTCTTTATTTCCGGATACTTTGAAAATACTAAATTCTGGGAGTAAATCACTGTATTCATGTGATTCTTGCTAAAATACTGAACAACACAAATAGAACATAGTTTATGCAGTTTTGGAAAAATTGATTAGCATCATCGGGATTCATCAATTATTATTGTGTTGAGGTTCTTCTTATACTTTGACTACACGAGAGGGAAACCTATCATGTTCGAAGAACATCGTGTGAGCCAGCGGTGGAATGTTGGGAGAGGAGATTGGCATTCGAATTTTTCTTGAAGTTTCAGAGGTTATAGGCTATAGGGAAATACCTCACTAGGTGAAAAGTTCCACAACTTTGTTGTTCGATATAAGAATGAAGTGTGATAGGAATAAGTTCGCCAGGTCTCGAGCTTGACAATGAAGGGATTACTACTTTGAGCTCGTCTAGTCGGCTTATCTCGAATCACTCGTGGGGGAACAACAGACGAGGTTTCTGATGAACACATATTCTGGGAAGATTATATAGGAGTTCGCTAGAGCTTATATTGTCGAAAGAAGTAATGTCTGATTGGTGTTGAGGCGTTTCTGAAAAAATTTCGTCACAATCTTCAGTATTGTAGTCTATTCCAGGTCGGTAAAAAACGTATGATGATGTTCATTGGATGGAAGTCAATCTCATGACGGAAGTACGCTTCGAAATTTCCATTTGTGTAATTCTGATCCACATTTAAATCAGTTTGATTACTAAGAACTTCCGTATCGAAGAGTTCTTCAGAGACAAAATTTCCTAACTGACTGTTGTTTTGTTGAAATTATCGCGATTGGTGAGCCTAGTATTTCATACTCATTAGTTTTGGTTGAGGAAAAGCTCTGTTCGGGTTTGGCTTGAACATATTTTTGTGCTGTTGAAATTGGTGAGGCAGTTGTTTGAAAGATTATGCGTTGGCCAAGAATCGTTGTGGTAGTTGGCTTACTTCTCGTTGAATGCTTATAGGTTCAAAATTGGAGCCATTATTTGGTCTTATAGAATTGCTGTGGTCGACAAATTGTTTGCATAGCTAGTTCTAGATGACTTAAAATAATTAGGTGCGAAATTTTGAGGACTAAACATTAAATCTTTGCTTATATATATGCGACTAGATTTGGTTATTTTGTTTCATCGTGTTACATTGTCATAGCTTTGAGAATATCTTTCGTTGTCTCCTTGAACAACAAATAACATTGCCTCTGCAAGGGTTTTAAGCATCCTATATTAGTACCTAGGGAATCTTGAAGTCCAGACAAAAATATTTTCAAAGCCAGGTCACAGTATATCAATTACGTTTAAGTTATCTATTTTCCGGTACATTTTCGTTTAAATCTATGTAATTACAGATTACGTTTAAATTGTTCAAAATTATGTCATAAAACTCATAGTGAAATAATGTACTAACAGCAACCAAAGGGAACAACGAAAGTCAATTCCATCAAATTTGGCATTAAGTAACGAAATGACTTGAATGAAGTAAATTCTTATCAAGTCACTGTAGAAGGTAACGCGTTAAGTAATACTTCAATATCTGATAAGGGTCAATAAAATTATTTCGTTTTTCCAGCCAGCAGATGCAAGTGAAATTGAAAACATAATAACATTCCTTGAAAATACAAATTAAGTAGGGTGGGATAACATACCAAGCACATTTCAATTCCATTGAATATATTGGAAAATAAATCTTGAGTAGCTCAGATATTTGAAAATGAACTTAAGATAGCTGAAATTACAGCTATTTATAACAAAAGCGACAAAGGGTAAATTTCAAATTATAGAACTATAGGTATCTTGAACATACTGAGTAAAGTCTATGAGAAAATGATACATGAACGAATGCCATCATTTTTAGAAAATATCAGATTCTGAATGACCATCAAAACGGATTCCGTAACGTGAAAATGCTGAAAGAGCTATCTATATTCAACTAAATGATAAATTACTTGAAAGAAAAATTGAAACATTAGCATCACATGTTGATCTGCAAGCTGCACGCATTTTATGATATAGATTATAACATTCTGATGAAAAAATTAGATGAAAGGAGATGTTTGAATTCAATGAAATCTTACCTAATAGGGAGGCAGCAATATGTTGCTCAAATTCATAACCGTGGCAGAGAAGTGAAATCTGAAATCATACATGTAATGAGCGGGGTACCGTAGGGCCCCATTTTGGGACCCCTGTTTTACCTACTCTATAATAATCATCTTCCTGATTCTATCAATAACGAATTATCAGAATAAGCAGATGACATGTCATAGGTCATCAACGGTTCAAATGGTGAAATCCTAGTATCAAATTACTAACATTGGAGAACTAAAGCAGTGGTTTCAAAATAACGGCCTTTCAATTTAAATGTTAATTAAACAAAGATTCTTAAAGTTTCATCCATGAATGAAAACAATAGTTTCAAAATGTTTTTCAACAATAAAGAAATGAAATCAGAAATTCAAGTAATTTTCCTGGGATCAAATATAAATATCAGGTTAAACTGGCGAAAGCTTCTTTTTTTTTCAGACTGATGTGTTTAATTGTTTAATTGTACATATTATTCCACATATACATATATTTGTAAAAGATGTATCTTAATAGTAACAATTATTATTATATAACTGTGAGCATACATGATAGGTCACATTGAATACTATGGGATAGTAACGCCTAAGTAGCTAGAATTTCTCTAGTTACTTGTCTGCATTACTTCTTGATAAATTGTATTGTTCATATGATATTTACACGACATTTATGTAATAACGTATAATGCTGTGATTTTTAAATCAAAGTTTAGTTTATAGTTATGGATCATTTGAAAATGAAAGAAATGTATTCACTTTAGTTTTATTCTCAAATATGTATTGTTCAGATAATTTTGAGAATATGTGATAGTCCTTTAATTGTTTCAGGGATGTAGGTAGTAAGTTATAAATTTTTGAAGCGGTGGAGTCTATAAATCTTAGGTGAAGGTTATTTGTGCTTTTAGGTATTTTGATGTATTTGTTGTTATTGTTTCTGGTATTATATGTATGTGAGATTCGAATTTAGAAATTGCGCTTTTGGAAAAGAAATAAACAAGAATTATGAAAATAGAATGATCGTACATTAAATATTGTTTCATTATATAGTTGTTCTGTGGGATGTCGTTTGTGTTTTTTAAAAATTACTTCCAACAAATAGTTTTGCCGAACATTTAATTGTTTAAGATTGCTATCATATAAGTCACAAAAGACAATAATTCTATATCGGATTATAGATTCAATTAGAACCTTGTAGACAGTTATTGATGAATGATGTTGTGATATTTCTCTCAAATATAAAATTTATAGATCAGTTTGCGTATTTTAATTGCCAATTGTTTTATATGTTTATCCCATTTTAAATACCTGTCAATGGTCACACCTAGATATTTGATGTGTTCTACTTCTTGTATTGGTTCTTCACAATTAGTGATATCTACTGTATTAAAATCGGGACGATTGACGCAAGATAGTGAAAATGCAATATATTTAAATTTTTCATGTTAAGAGACAATTTACAAAAATTCAACCATCTCTTTACTTGTTTCATACCTACCGAAACTTTATTTTTTACATCACTCCAAGTATTATCAGGGAAAATTTAAAACTGTATCATCTGCATATGATATGGTAATACCATTAGTATTTAGATTAGTTAATGAATTTATATATGCTAGAAATAAAACAGGTCCCAATACAGTGCCCTGAGGTATTCCAATTTTGACTGATTTTTTTTCGCTCAAATGATATCCAACTTTGACCATTTGTAACCTATTTTCCAAGTAACTTTCTAAGACATTTTTGACAATTCCCCTAATTCCATAGCGTTCAAGTGTATCTAAGAGTTTTTCATGAGGAACAGTATCAAATGCCTTTGCAAGATCTGAAAATACTACTATACACTTTTTTTGTTATTGAGATTATGATGTTTTTACTACCTCATATACAGCATCATTTGTACTTATTCCAGATCGAAATCCAAATTGATTGGAAGAAATAATGTCGTTATTTTGAAAAAAAGTGACTAACCGTTCCTTTAAAGATTTCTCAAATATTCTTGTTAAGTTACTTAATAAACTTATAAGTCTAAAGTTGTTGTTGATATCTGATTTTATCCCGGATTTATAAATAGGTTTTATTATACTAAGTTTGAAATGATCTGGTACAATACCGGTTGGATATAGTAAATTTATAATATGTGTAATAGGTTTTAGGATGTATTGATGAATATGTTTAATAATTTCTGTAGTTATACCATCTACGCCAGGAGCAGTATTATTTTTTAATGAATTTATATGTTTTATTATTTTATTTTCAGTCACTGGGCTTAGAAACAATGATTGTCTATTTTCTATGTATTTAAACTCCTCTTTAGCACAATTACAAGATTCGCCAATATATTCCGCCATATGGAGACTACATTCACAAAATGGTTATTGCAATAGTTAGCGATTTGTTTAGCATCTTTCATGAGTGTATTATTTTCATCTTTTAAGTAGAGTAGAACATTTTCTTTCCGTAAGTTTTCATTTGTAGCTTCGGATATTAGTTTATATATCTTTCTCGGATCATTTTTGATATTTTCAATAATATTTTTATAATAATTATATTTTGTATATTTTATTAATTTATTTAATCTATTTCTGTAGTTCTTGTGTATTTCGTGTAATTCGATGCTATAGTTTTTTAACAAATTTTGCTTAAGTTTGTCTCTTGTGTTGATAGAGTTAATAATTCCTGACGTGATCCATGGTTTTATCTTTTTTTTTATAAGAGGTTATTATTTCAGATTTTTCAACCATTTCGAAAAATTCTTTAGCAAACATATTTGTTGCGTCGTTGACATTATGTGAATTTAAAATTAGACACCATTTTTTTGTACTAAAGTATTTTTTTAATTTTACATAGTCTATTTCATTTATTGAGTTATGTTCAAATGAATTGTTATTACTATTGAAGTTCTTGTTGCAAATATTCAAAGTAGTGGAGAAGTGATCTGTTATATCGGTTTTTATTATATTACGTTAAGAGTACTCACCACACACCGCCACAAACACAGAAAATTCTCTAATCTGACCATGCCCATGGAGCATCCAGGCTGAGATAAGCATCATTTTCAGGAGTAACTCACCAGACTTTGACAGAATTCTCATAATACAAAAAGAATAATACTCAGCTTGCTTTTACTGAAAAAGGGAAAAATTTTAAAAGACCCCTTGTAAGTTTGAATTATACTCACTCTTCCTATCGTAAATATATTTGGAGTTGTATGCTTCATAACAAGAAATAGAGTATCATTCGAAAATAAATATAATTAAGTCAGAATTTAAAACAAACTGCCAATGAAATTGAGAAACTCTACAGTAAAAGTGCTTTTGGACAAAGTCAAACGATTTCTTTCAGCACAAAAATGTTGCACCATCGAGGAATTTTTTGAAGACAAAATATTCATGTGAGCAGTACTCCAAAAATATTTAAAACTGTAATGATTTATTTTTAACATATAATTTTTATATTGATTTTGAAGATTTAGTTATTAATCCTATTTATATTACTCAAATTAATTTCTATCACAAAGGGTTAGCATCATTGTTAGTGTAACTATTTATTTTTATATTTCAACCCTATAAATTGTAAATCTTACACGTTTCACGCGTCATTGTTTATTATAGAACAATATCAAATTTATATATCTATATTACGTTCTATACTTACTGATGAGATTAGAAATGATCTGTATTGATTTTAGGCAGAAGATATACATTACAACTTATTGCAGTTGTCATGGTATAATTTCAACCAGAAGAACAAGAAGAGCTACCTATATTTCCTCATACATGCTCAGCAAGAGTTCAAAATATATTTTGGTGATGTATTCGCATTGGAGTACAACCTACTAGTTAAGGTACCTACCATTTTACGTCAATGCAATGATAATATCGTCATCAATTTCATTTCACAGAAATTCAGATTCCACTTAGTGGAAACTTCACTTAGTGAAAATACATTTCCAACTGGGAGACATCCATCCACGTTTAATTCTTGATCTCACGTTGGTGATATTTGATAGACTAATTCATGGAAAGCCTTAATTCTATCACTGACTATCATGAAATTCGGTTTAGTAAAATGAGCTATATGGCAAATGTGATCCAAACAGCCAGAATGGTCCTCCTAGAAACTCATTATATTCAACTTCCGAGATATCAAAAATGATCTTGGTCAAGGGTGGTATAGGAATCTAAAACGTGTGTCTTACTTTACGTTTGAAATAATTATGTCACTGTCACACTGACATCATCAATAACCTACAAATTTCATACCTATTTATTTCAGTTGTAAAACAATAATGAACTACAAATTCAAAATTATCTTGGTCAAGGGTGGTTGTGGAATGTAAAACGTGTGTCTTACTTTAAATTTCAGAATATGTTTTGTTGCAGAATCTGTTAAGTCATTGTGCTGAAATTTTCTAAAATGTGCAACCATAACGCCAGAAATGCTGCAAAAAGGTTTTCATAGAATGAGGATGCGCGTCAACTTGTGCATCGAACAAAACGGGGGACATTTCCAACAATTACTGTAATTTAGTTTTTCTTGTTACTAAAACCGTTATTTCATAATTTGTAGTTCATTATTGTTTTACAACTGAAATAAATAGGTATGAAATATGTAGGTTATTGATGATGTCAGTGTGACAGTGACATAATTATTTCAAACGTAAAGTAAGACACACGTTTTAGATTCCTATACCACCCTTGACCAAGATAATTTTTGATATCCCGGTGTTCCCATTCGGAACAGTATCAAACATGTCATGCGATTCAAGTAGTTTCGCCAAATCATTTTTTTAGAAGTATGAACTATTCGCAATTGAAGGAATTGAAATCGCCAGAAATAGACTATGCAAAGATGACTACGGGGAACAAAATGAAAATTCCTTCTTCATTCACATGATGATGTTTCTGCTATACGATGATCACCACTGAAGGATATTCAAGATGTATTCCTTCTCTTATCTATAGGATGGCACTCTTAACTGCCTGCAGATAGATTATTTGGCATAGTGAAGAAAATATGCAGAACACGTTTCTAAATTACGACTGAGGAGAACTACTTGAACATCTTTGAGGACTTGAGGAAGGTTTAAGTGCTAGCAGGGAACTCAATCGAAGGATGAGCCCCGTAAAAATTTAAGAAAGTTAATGGTATCCAAGAAGTTGAACGAATTCATTTGAAAAGATCACGAGACACATGTTCCGCGAAACTAGGTGATTTTGATAGAACCTATGCCGGGAGAAAATACCAGAGTTACTTGAAACGTGGAACTTGTCAGTCGAAAGAAATCGAATTGTACTGACACAAAAAAGTCCAGATATGGAGACATTCGTAAATAATCAACGAAATGCTCATCAAAATATTCCCATATAATAATTATTATAACTATTGCGAATTTGACAATGATGGGTAGGTACGAAAAAAATTTCTCAACTCTTGTAACAATCGGAGGGTGTTGAAAACAAACATAATATGATGACACTATTGTTTATTGAATATATCAAATCAAATAATTGAACTGTTTTTCCTCAAATGATATTTATGGATCGATTCTGTAACGGGCTGTAAGCTTTGAGTATTCATTATAAAATACTCAAATGCTGTAAGCAACATGTACCTCAAAGCGAAGTATCAGATTTGGTATTTCATATTAGTACTTTTGTATTTCAAAATTTAACCACTTTTCTTCAAAACTTCCCCTCTTTTTATATGGTTCTGACTACTTATGTCTGACGTTAGACCTGATATTGATGCCACATTGTCACACATATCAGGCGCTAACTGTAATTTTAACATTCACATCGTTATGTAAATGCAATTTAATTTTACGATGTTGAACAATTCACAAAATGGCACCATTAGTTCAGTGGACATGGCAATATTATTGTTTATATTCTGCTGCCATCGGTGCTATATGAACGAAATTTTTCAGAATTAGTTACTTTCTCAGTTCTGTCAACATCGCTAACAGTAGTCTAACTATTATAGCGCTTTTAATATTAGATACATTCCAACAGTGGAAGTTATAGCACAAAGTTTTTGTGTCAATATTTGTACCCACAGATACTGATTTACAAAGAATGTTACGGTGCTATCTAGGATTATGGAAATTCGAATAGTGAAGAGACAAAAACAATTTGACCAAATGAACCACATTTGGGCTGTTTTAATGAAGACTCTCCAAATGGTTCAACGCTGCAGGTTCATCTGCATACACGATAGATTTCTCATATCACCTTGAATAATAATTCACAAGCGTCAAACCACAAAATATTAGTGGCCAGTAGATATGTGCGAAATAACGCTTCCCTCAAAAAATGCATACGCCATATATGACAATAAGGGGACGAAATAGTCTCTTACCATGGCTTTATAACATTCGCCATTAACGCTAACACGCTGATAGGCATCATTCTTGGAAAAGTACGGTCCGATCCGATGACTCTTCCAGCACAAACAGCACACCAGACAGTATATCTTTGTGATTCTAATCACTTGTGGACTATCTTCATTCAGACAGCGACAATGTGTCTATTTAGCTAACCATTGGGCCAAAGATGAGCTGAACACCATTGAGCGATGGAACAACAACCCAATTTATATTTGATTTTCAATTCACACACAATGGTCAGCGAGCTAGATCGTGTGAAGTGTCAGTACATATTAATAGTTCATTACCTGAACAAGTATACTGGAACATGCGAGAAATATATACATTGAGGAATTTTTCCTTACGATTTCATTGAAATTAAGTTGATGATGTCTTGAATGTTTTAATCTATCAAAAATGATTTTCCAATAAACTTTATAGACCTTTCTGTATGAGCAAATTAAATATGCACTATTTCATGCTTTTTTTAGCTTGGTCGAATGATATATTCTATATCAGCAGTTACTCTGAAACGTAACAATAATATGTAGAAGACAACTTAATCATCTTTCTTCACCTAAAAATCTGGAGCACTAAAATTTCAAACATCATTATGATATTTGTACATCACGGCACCACACCGTTTTCACGATGTGATCATTCACATATTATTATTGCAATGTAACATAAGAACAGCAGTTTTATGGATTGGGAATCAGAAATGAACATTTACTGGAATCAAGATAGATGTTAGAGCACTGAAGCTTTCCTGCCAAAGATATGTATCTGGTGACTGCCATGTTAACCATACTTCTCCTACACCCAATAAATTGAAATTTTCCTTCTGTTTGAATCACACTTCAGTACTTATTTACTGTATATGTATTTTTAGTGAATGTCAAATAAATGCATTCAAGAATTAACTGGTATGAATTTTGTCCTCAGAAGAAATCAGGTTGGTTGTTACGGGAACTTGTTGTTACAATTGGTTTAACTCTTCCAAGGGTAAGAAATTGAAAAAATATTCGTTCTTATTGATTTGTCCAATTCTAAGCACTACAAAATAGTAACAACAATTACGTTCTAAAAAAAAAGGACTGACTTTTTCTCTAGGAAAACATATAGTACATACATTGTACCATTGCACCACTACATTTTTATCGATTAAAATGGAAGCAAGTTTTCTTTTTCTACACACAGCTGTATTCGATACACGGAACATATTCAATCTGTCCGAACTTGCTTTTGGTTCGTACAGCATTTCGCGCAACGACGCCTTGTAGTAGAAGTAGTGATAGTACTAGTAGTAGTAGTAGTATCATTTATTAACCATTATTATATGAGCAAATACATTTATGGCAAGTCAAATATCAAAGTAGGAAATTACACAGCATATAGGTACAAAAAAATTGACTTGCTAAAACATTACAATAATGAAATCACAATTAATACTAAAACACCAAAGTCGGTTTTGTTTATATTTCCGAAATTTCCATTTATAATTTGAAAATTCTTCCACTGAATAGAAACAATGCATGAGTAAAAACTTTCTGATTTTATGTTTAAATTTGAAGAAATGTAACTTATTATGCAATTTTACATTGAGGAGATTCTTCTGAGATTTGGTGGACCTAAAACTAGGTAAGGTTAATATTTCAGAAAAGCGAGTATTATGGCTATGGATATCAGATTGTTTTTCAAATGAATCCCAGAGCTTAAGTATAGATAATAGCATGTTGTAAATGACAAGCGTTGGTAGTGGTATAAAAATCAGCTTCTTAAACCAAGGTCTACAATGATCCCTGACGCCAATGCCAGTGATGATTCTAATAGCCCTTTTCTGAAGACAGAAAGAACTCAAAATATGACCAGAGCTGCCTCACAATATAGTTCCATAATTGAGATGAGAGTGGAACAAGCAATGATCAGTGGATACCAAAGCTGTGTTATCTAACATTGCTTTCAGTTTCCTAAGTAAGAATAATTGACTTGACAGCTTTTTGTTCATATTTTCCATATGAGAATGCTAACATGATTTGTCATCAAGAGTGAAATCCAATAATTGTATCTTTCGCTGGTTGATGTGCGTTTCCAGTTGATCTAATTCCAAAAGGTACAAATAGTCTTTTTAGTCTCACTACATTTTCAGCCACTAGGAAGGTAAATATTTCTCTTCTGAAGTCTTTCATGGTTAATTTGCCCAAATTCAGTTCAATAATATAAAGAAACAAAGCATTGACAACTGCCACGTCTTGAATGTAGAAGAAAATTCGTTGCCACCATTTTTGAATTTGCGATCAATTTCAAGTTTTGATAAAACTTGACTAAAAAATTCATATTCTTATAATAATCAGTCAGCACAACAGGACAAAGAACATTATCATAGATTTTTTAAATCAGCTTCAGCTATTTCTTAAGGATCATGGTAATTGAAAAGCATATGAACCACATGTTCGTCCCGCCAATTGAAAGCAACAAGTACCAGACGTGAAAATTTCAGTATCTTCAGGTTTCATCTGCTTGTCTACCTTGAAAATTGGAAGCAACTTTCTTTAGGGATTATGTGTACCACAAGCATGAAAGTCTTCAGATTCAGTACTTCCAATAGTTCCAGAAAATTAAGGAAGGAATCAAAGAAGACAACGGGATACTTCCCTTCAATACCTTGCAACAAGTTTTCCACTACTGTAGCATCTACTTTTTCCCTCCTCTTTGATAATTTTAAAGAATCCAACTAAATTGCTTTTCTGGTATCAATGAGCTGATAAATGGATCAGTGAAATCTGGTGAGCTACCCTAATGATCTCTATAGCTCGCAAATTTGTTCAAGCCTATCATCAATTTTATGGATGAAAAGACTTTCTATTCTATGATAAATGGTGCTAAGCATGAAAAGTGTGTAATTATATAGTTTAAATTGTAAAATAAATTGTGAAAACTTGGGTATGTAAAATTAATCATACTATAAACTGTATATGAATATTATAAATTCTAAAAGACAATTAAATTACCAGCAATTTTAGTAATTGCATAATGTAACTAAATAAAGTTACAGTCGGGTGGATCAGCTGTTTATATAGATAACGATAACTTTTTTTTCCTTTTTTTCCTGCAATCTTAAAGCAATACATAAACGAACACACTTATCTCTTGGAAATTGCAATAAGGAAATTGTGAATGATGAAAGAGAAGTCTCAAATCTTTAATTATTAAGGGAAATTAAGAAGTTACAATTACAAATAGAGGCTTCATAAGCAAATTTGCTTTTGAAACTCGAAGAGGCAATCCATGAAACAAAAAAATTGGAGAAAGAAAATGCACAGTTGAAAGTACAATTAGAACTAAAATGAACGCCAATCCAGAAGAAACAATCTTATAATTTTTGGTCTAAGCCCTCCAAAAGATGCTTGTCTAGTAGACTTCATAGGAAACAAGTTCAAAGAAGTGTTAGACGTAGACATAAAGAGTTCGGAGATAAACGATGTATATGAATTAGGCAAAACAAACACTAACAAACCTATAAAATTGGAACTCATCTCGAAGACAATGAGTGCACCGCCTACACCAAGTGCAACATCAGGGATAGAAGACGAAGTATTTGAGAAGGTTGAACTTGAAGGAAATCTAAATAAAAGGGATAAGTCTGAATTAATTACAAGAGGTCTACGGGATATTGCGTCTATTAAAAATAGACCGAAAAGTAGATCAATAGAAAATAAAACGCCATTAAGAAAACTCAAAAAGAAGTGGGGATAAAACAGCCATATGCAATTTTAGTGATTTTAGTTATTTTAAAACATTGCCAACATTAGTTATTATGTTCTAATTATAGATTCTGAATACAAATGTAGTCTGAAGTAGGAAATAAACTTGATCTTGACTGTATAATACAAAGTTCTTATTGTAGTCTTAAGTAGTAATTTTATATTTGAATTTAATCGTGGAAATGTTAGGTGATTAATTATATAATAGGGTTATGGATGCTTATATAAGAGATTATGCGCCTGTCGATATACCAGTACTTAAAGATGATCAGATTATAAAAAATGTTTCCGATACAAAATAAAACTAACTTCCAAATATTCCATACTAATATCAGAAGTTTAAATCGTAACTTCGATGAACTGAAAATCTTACTCACTGATAGGAAATTGTTTTCAATGTATAATCCTAACAGAATGCTGGAAATTGTATGATTCAAGTTTTTGTAGTATGAAAGGATATAGAATTATCTACAATGAGGGAAATATTAATAAAACAGATGGAACAGTAGTATTTATAAAAAATGATATTGATAGCACATTCAATATTGAGTACGTTAGTGACAAAACTAACATAGAGTATGAAAATTTTATCCCAGCTATTTATGACAATGAAATTACGGATCATTACCCCATAATGCTTCAATGTCAAATCTCAGAAATCAAACTAAAGAATAATATTTTAAGTAAAATAAAATACAAATATGTTATTAACTATGACGGCATACAGAAGGACATCTGTAATGAAAACTGGATGAATACATACACCGCGCAAAATCTACATGAAACCACAGAATCATTTATTACAACACTAAATAACAAAATGAAATCAAATACACATGCGATTAAACTTAAAAAAAATGAATGTGCGCGAAATCCCTGGATTACTAAAGGGCTTGTAAAGTCTGTGAATATTAAAAATAAACTGTATAAAAAACTAAGAAATGAGCCACTAAATCAAGAAATAGCTATACAATATAAAAATTATAAAGATAAATTAGAGTATTTAGTGAAAAACACCAAAGCCAATTATTACAAAAATATTATCGCCAAAAATAAGTCCACATTATTATGGAAAACTATAAAAAAGGCAACAAATAAGAATAAGCAATTGAATCCAGATACAATCAAGGACGAAGAAATTGAAATAACGGGAAATAAAAATATAAGTGATAGTTTAAATACATTCTTCTCGGATATAGGTAAGAAACTTACACAACGAGTACACAGGGTAGGTGTTAAACCACAGAAGAATGTGATTGATAAGTCGATATACCTAAATCATATTGAGATACAGGAAGTTATAAAAAGTTTTAAATCTAAAGCATCATCAGGATTAGATGAAGTACAATAGTACAAAAATAACGAACTATCGGCCAATTTCATTGCTATCAGCAATTCCAAAATTTTTGAGATAACTATCAAGACGAGAATCTGTCACTTTCTAGAAAAATATAGTTTACTTTCGGAATCTCAGTATGGATTTCGGGAAGGTAGGTCGACTCAGGATGCAGTTGAGAGTTTGACCTTGGAAATACACAAAAGTTTGGATGATGATCAAGTATGTCTTTGTGTTTTTGTCGACTTAACAAAAGCTTTTGACACTGTCGACCACGATATTTTGTTAGATACCTTATGCTCATACGGTTTTAGAGGTTTGCCGCAGCAACTGATGCTCAGCTATCTGTCAAATCGGAAACAAGTAGTTAAATATAATGAGGAAATAAGTAAAGAAAGAGAAATCGGATGTGGTGTCCCGCAAGGCTCTATGTTGGGTTCGATACTTTTCCTGATTTATGTCAATGATATATTCCAATCATCTAATGACACGGTTATCCTATATAAATCGAAGGACTGGTCCAGTGTCAAAGACATTAGAAACTGATTTTAAAAATATTTTACGGTTTTTGAACAACAAATTATTGACGATAAATATAGATGGAACAAAGTTTATGCCATTTGCCATTACACAAAATCAATTACCACCATTCGAAAATCTACGAGTACTATTGGAAAATGAATAATTTATAATACAAAGAGCTTTAACGGTTAAGTATTTGGGTATAGAGATTGATTGCCATCTGAGATGGTATGCACATGCTAAAAGCTTGGTGAAACGGTTGAGATATGCGGTATCAAGAATTGAATACTTAAAAACATTCTGTGATCAAAATCAACTTAAAATAGTATATTCAGCACTCGTACAATCTCTATTGAGCTACTGCATTTTATAATGGGGAGGAATCACAAATCACTATATGGAAGCAATTGAAATAGTACAGAAATCGATTTTGAAAATAATTTTTGAAAAGCCGTTTCGCTTTAGCACCGATACCCTGTTTAAGAGAAATGTTAAATTATATATTAGTTAAACGTCAAGAATAAAGATACATGGCATAATTGATATTAAACATTCTAATATACATACGTGAATACAAATTTAAATACATGAAATTAAATGGCAAATGACTTATGTAAGCATTTATTATTCAGCATTTGATATCTATTGTTAACATTTACAAATTTCACCATGATTGAAACACCTACTTATTGTATGCATTAATTAAAGGCATTTATATGTAAGTACGTGTTTCTTGATATGTGAGTGTAGTAGTAATTATGGCATCATATACAAGCAAATTCTTGAATTTTAACCAAATCGAATTAAAAATAGAAAACGCAACACACACCCATACACAAGGTTTCACCTTCATGAGACTCTTGAGTTTATAAAAAAGCTCTATTTATTTGTATATTGTATATCGTATTACTGTAATTTTTTTTTTTTTAAATAAACTTATTATTATTATTATTATTATTACGATAGATCGAGCTGTTTAGGTCTTGTAGACATTTGTGGGCAATATTTGACATTTCCTGGTTCTTCTGGCACTGTATTTGTGGACCAGTTGCGTCTATGAGACGCTCCCCGTAACTGTCAGGAATAAACGAAAGAGGTAAAGTGTCGTTCCGTTCGAATCGTTGTCAGAATTCAAAATAATAGCACATGCGTTGTTGTCTCTTACTCCTCTGAAACTTTCGACAACAGATTCGGCATCTGAAGGTATTCTCGACATCCAAGCATTATATTTCTTCTATGTTTCTTGGTGTTGTTACTAAATATTTTCATACACACAATTATTTTCGTTATAACTACATGGTAACTGAATACTAGTTGGTAAATTTACTAAAGATACACTTGTACGTAAGTGATATATTTCATCATTGTTGAATATGTTTAAATTTATTGTGTTTCAACGATTCGGTCGGGTTACGTTAGTACAGTGTCGTTGGGCCTGGTTATTACACTGTAACAACCAACCCCAAAATGTAATTTCACCTAAAAAGATATTATTAAAATCTGTAAATATAAATAATCCCGTTCGGCTACAAGTATTTAATGGTAGGTAATTATTTCATTCAATAGCCAGTACAATGAGAAACTACATACGAAAAACAGACATACAGACCCAAGAACTCGTAAGTCTGACATCATCAATCAGACGAATAGCTCCCTTCTGGATAGAATTCGAAATATTTAGCGTATGTTTAAGAGCCGAACACCAAACATGGGAACAGTACTCCGAAACAGATCGAATCTGTCCTCTCTAGATTATGAGGGATTGCTGGAAACTCTTGGCACGGAATAGGAAACCAAATTTTGTGCAAATATGTTAAAAGTGAAGATACAAAATATGTCTCAATTCAATAGAAACTAATTCACCGTATGAATACTTCCTCCAGTTTTTATAATCCATTCATGTTTTTGTTTCAAAAAAGTAAGCTCGGAATTTATTATCATTCGAAAATTTTGATAAACGTTTCTTGTGAGCTGAAACCGGATCCTATTGTCGGATATATGAGGAATTACCAAACTCTACCTGTTGCGATGGTAGCAGAGGTCTCAAAATACTTAGTGGAATGTTTCAAAATGTATTTTAGACTACCTTCAATCGGGAAAATGTAGCAAAATAGTTCATTCTCTTAGAAGAACAAATGGTACAAGTTTGAATGCCAAGACATCTACGATGTAGATGAAACTGGTACTACAACCGTTCAGAAACCAGACAGGATCATTACTAAGAAAGGTGTGAAACAAATTGGGTCTTTGTCAGCTGCTGAACGAAGAACCTTGTTGACACTAGATTTATCTGTAACTGCTAGTGGAAATAGAATACGATTTCTGTGTCCCCTCGCAAAAACTTCAGAAACTACGTTGTTGATAACGGGCCATCTGGGTGTATTGGAACTGCCAATTAATCTGGTTGGATGATACAAGAGAACTGGTATATTCCTCGCACATTTTATCGAACATTCGAGATGTACAAAAGAGTGACCTGTTTTGTTCATCTTAAACAATCAGGTCTTGGATCTTTCTATTGAAGACATAGGCCTTTGCAGAAATGATGTGGTAATTTTATCTATAGCGCCACATTTCTCTCATAAATTGCAGCCGCTTGACAGAAGTGTCTATGGTCCATTGAAGGAGTACGTGAATATTTTTTGCAATTCTTGGATGACGAGTAATTTGGGAAAGTCTATGTCTATATCATCATCATCTTCATCATCATTCGAGGAGAGGGGGCTTAGCCCCCAAATGCACTTAGGTTATTTAGTTGGGCCCATTGTACGCCCCCTGGTCAGCCCATTTCATTCTAGTAGGTTTGTGGCCCATCAGAAACTCAGAATATTGCCCGTGCTGGCTTCCGTATGTTCTTCTGGGAGCATTTTTGATTCTCCGTAATGTCGGTGCCTGAGGAATGGTAATGCTGGGCATTCCAACAGGATGTGAGAAGCAGTTTTTTCCTCCTCTCTATATTTACTACATATTGAGTCATCTGTGATTCCCATAGTGTGGAGATGTTTGCTAAGACGACAGTGACCGGTCATCTCTCTGATCTCTTTCTGTTCAGAGAAAGGATTTTCTTTAAGAGCCTAGGCACAGGCCCTTTGTTGAAGAGCTTGGCCTGCCCCATGCGTGGTGATTCTCGCCACAGTTCAGACAACTCTTCATTCAGTTGGCCCAGAAATTCGAGACCCCCACGCAGTTTGATGAAGCGACCATTGGCTCCGGCTCAACAGTGGCGCTAGACGACTCATGCTGGGCCAGAGACTTGAACATTTCATTCCCTACAACTTCGCTGTGTCCAGGGGCCCAGATGAGTTGTATTCTATTGCTCTTGGCTAATGCAGCCAGTATATCCCTGCATTTTTTGACAAGCCTTGATGTGACTCTGGGTGATTTGAGAGCTTCCAGAGCCGACAGGCTATAACCATTAGCTGCTACCACGACAAACATTCAATCAGGATTTCTGATTTAAGGAATGTATTCTTCAGACACACATATCTTTCCTGATGATGAGTTTTCCTCAAGTTACGTGACTGATCGACCTATTCCTGACAGCAACAGAAACGGAATAGATTTAAGGAAATTATAAATGAGCATGAATAAAACCGTCAATGAAGATGAAGTAAATATGGGAGAGACCCTGATGAGTTTTTCACAAACTCCATGTGGTTCATCAGAATCAACGAATCTTCAAACACCCAATATTTCCAGGTCGTCAAAGATGGTGATTAATGTGAAACACTGTATTACAATCATCGCCCAAACCAAATGAGTGTTGAAATTTCGGACATTCCTATTCCACAAAAATCTGATTGTTCAAATGACACCATTCACTACTACAGTCCTTCATACATAGGAGCATCTCCAAATGCCGGAGAGCCCAATAACAATACTAAATGTCTCAAACGTCGAAAAGCTGTTATTCTGCCATACCCTCCATATTGAAATGAGTTACAGGAGGATGAAGAAACGGGGAAATGCCAAAAAAATTAAACAAGGAGTAGAACAAAGGGGAGTTAAAACAAAATATGAGAATAAAACAGAAAAAAAACGAATACTAGAAAAGTTATTGAACCAGGTAACGAACCGTGTTTGGTTTACACTGAAAAAAAATTGCAATTCCAAATCAGTCGAAAAATGGATAAAGTGCACTAAATGTCAGGACTGGGCTCATGAGAAATGTGTAGAATTCAGATTTATATTTCACTTGTCAAAATTGTGACTCGGGTGATATTTAAAATTGTACCGGTAACGACCAAATCCAAACATGTAACAACCATGTGTGGGGCTGGTTGTTACAATTGAGATAAATAATTTCACTTCACTTTTTACTTATAAGTATGAGTTATGATGTGATCACAATCAATTCATTTTGAAGTTCACATACATGATTTTAAAAACTCTTGAGTTGAAATTGTATAAATTTTAAATAGGTTCAAATTGTAAGTTATTGCGGAATGAGAATTGCGTAATTGGAGCCCTTTTGAATTATACACTTC
The DNA here is from genome assembly GCA_958510875.1 of Endomychus coccineus. Taxonomy (NCBI): domain Eukaryota; kingdom Metazoa; phylum Arthropoda; class Insecta; order Coleoptera; family Endomychidae; genus Endomychus; species Endomychus coccineus. Next base: position 64,886,690 of record OY294069.1, read on the forward strand.
CCACAGTTCTTTCTGATACAAATTGTTATATGTATTATTTACTCATCTCTTTGCCCATAGTATTCGACATTTATACTATTCTACGGGCAATGCCATTTCGTGAATATCATCGATTCCTTAATTTTCGAATTATCGCATTTCGTTCAAAAGAATTGACTGATGTCGTTGTTGAATAAATATAACGATGAGTAAATGTTTGGAATAGATGTGAATTAGGGTGATGGAGTAAAGGGTAACTATGTTGTTTGTTCCGTCACTTTACAACAAGGCAAAAATGGGGGAAAATGAAGAGCCGCTTGTGATAAACTGAGAATAATACCTGGACATGGCCAAATGTATAAGTGAATTTATGTATCAGCAAAGCGACTCATGTCTTTTTACTGCTAAATAAATATAATGAAAAGTGGATATAACGTATAGAGCTAAAGAAGCAATATAATTTTTTCCTGTAGCAATATGGATTTGGGAGAGACGAATGTGTAGGCGCCCGCAGAATTTTCTGTAGAGTGAGACAAAACAAAATAACACGAGAGCTATATAACTATATGAATTTTTTTGATGGCGTATTATTTATAAAATCCAACAATAGATGAAATTCCTCCAAACAGGAAATAGAACAATATAAAATTCGTTATGAAAAACTTATCACAAATAAATAGTACATTGTATGAAACGTTCTAGGGAAATTCCCAAATGAACTTTCATTAAAAATAGAAGAAAATACATGTTCCCCACACAGTGGCTTCTTAAACTCTGTTGAGGACAGCATTAAAATATAGAACGTTCAATCACGCGACAAATGGGAGGCGTTAAAAATAGTATCACTTCCATCAAGCAATAATTGTTTTTTTGTTTTTGAAATTAAATAAAACGACTGTCATAACAACTGTCAGGAAGTTAAGATTTGTATTTCAGAAGTTCACGTATTATAATATTACTGAATTGTAATATTCAATAAAAACATATATTTTCTACAGTCCATTTATACATATTCAACATGGTCCTACGAGAGCCGAATGTAGAAATATCAGCATGGTACTACGAGCGAATGTAGTAATTTGAAGCAAAAAAGGAAGCATTAGCAGTGGTCACAAGCCAAGGTGAAAAAGTGACGGAGGGTATCAGCAAACAAGGTCGGTTAGCATCCAGTAATTGAGTTTCATTTTTTCTTTACCTTTTTTTGATAAACAAATTTTGATTTGTCATTTGTCTGAACAAGTTATGGCAATGGATGAGTTAAATGCGCTTATTAAAAAACGAGGTTCAATAAAATGCAAAGTAACTCATTTTAATAAGTATTTAACAAAGTTTGAATCGTCCGAAGATACAAAAAATGTCATTCAACTAGAACAAAGAGTTGAAAGATTTGATTTAATTCTGGGAGAATTTGATGAAATTCAAATGGCAATAGAAGCTCTATCATTAGATGTAGAGGCGGAATTCAACGAACGTGAACAGTTCGAAAATCAATTTTATGAAAATCAGGCAACAGCCAAGGCGTTAATTAAAGAATTAACAGCAATCAATAAAGGCGAATCAGTCGCTAGTAGTGAATCAGGGTCGGTTCCAAATTTGGGTTTGGGTGTTCAATATTTACCCACAAATTCGGTGAAACTGCCTACTATTCAATTACCAAGTTTTGAGGGTGAATTTGAAAACTGGTTGGAATTCAAAAACACATATGAAAGTTTGATTCATAATAACCCGCAAATCAACGAAATACAAAAGTTTCATTATTTAAGAGCGGCGTTAAAAGGAACAGCTGCTCAGGTAATAAAATCCATTGAATTTTCAGAAGCAAATTATTCAGTTGCCTGGGAAATACTGAACAAACGATTTAGCAATAATAAATTATTGATCGAAAATCATTTGAAGGCGCTGTTTAATATTCAACCAATTTATAGAGAATCTGCGGATAAATTTCGAGATTTGATAGACACGGTTTCAAAGCACTTAAAATCATTGAATTCATTGAAGCAAGAAACTGAGCATTGGGATTCTTTGATAATCTACATGATGAAATCAAAATTAGATTCTGATTCTAGTCGAAAATGGGGAGAGCATGTGTCGAAAATAGATGACCCAACTTTAGATAATTTGTATGATTTCTTGAGGGACAGGGCAAATGTGCTAGAAACGACAGCTCCTATAGTAGAAAAAAGGCTACAAAAACATGATGGTCAATACAAAACAAGAGGGTTTCTAACAACCAAACCGGAAAAGGTAATTTGTGTGATTTGCCAAGGCGAACACAAAATCTACTCATGCGTCAAATTCAAAGAAATGGGTTTAAGTGAAAAATATGAGAAACTTAAAGTAAATAAATGTTGTTTCAATTGCTTACGAATCGGGCATAATGTGAAAAATTGTAAATTTGGCTCATGTACAAAATGCAACAAAAAACACAATACTTTGTTACATGTAGAAGAAAATACAAATGATCAGACTAATACCAAAATTAGTTTATCTTCTTCGAATATTATTGAACATGTTCTGTTATCGACAGCAGTCGTTCGGATTTTTGACAGCAATGATTGTTCTTACAATGTCAGACTATTACTTGATTCAGGTTCTCAGTCCAGTTTTATTTCAGAAAATGCATGCAAAAGATTGAAATTGAAAACCAGAAATGTTTCAGTTAAGATTTCCGGTCTACACAATACAATTTCGAATTCCTATAAAGAATGTGATGTAACTATTCATTCAATTGTTTGTAAATTTAGTATTACAGTCAAATGTCTCGTTTTATCAGAAATTACTACTATATTGCCAAATACGGAATTAAATATTACTGAGTTGAATATTCCAAGGAATCTAAGTTTAGCTGATCCACAATTTAACAAACCTCAAAACATTGACATGTTGTTGGGAGCTAATGTTTTTTGGGAAATCATTTCTTCAGGACAATTTAAATTGGGATCTAATAAGCCGATTTTACAAGAATCAAAATTGGGATGGTTAATTTCAGGTCCGATTGGAAATTTAACATCACAGCATACACATTGCAATTTTAGTCATAATACTGAATTACAAGACCAATTGGCTCGTTTTTGGGAATTGGAAGAGGTAAACATTAAATCGATTATGTCGGTTGAAGAAAATAATTGTGAAAATCATTTCAAGAATACAACCAGAAGATTAGAAAATGGTCAATTTTTAGTTTCTATTCCTATTAAAGAATCTACAGATACGTTAGGTGATTCGTTTGAAATGGCAAACAGTAAATTTCTATCTCTAGAGCGAAGGCTCCAGAAAAATCCTATTCTTAAAGATTTATATGTAACATTCATGAACGAATATGAACAGTTGAATCATATGACAATATGTGACATAAAGGAACTTACAAGTTTATACGAATGGTTTCATGTTCAAACTAACTCAAATCCAGCGGATTTACTTACTCGAGGTGTGTGTCCAGGTTTATTAATGACCTCGAAATTATGGTTTCATGGACCAGAGTGGTTATCTTTCGATGACACTTCTTGGCCTATGTCAAAATACAATTCAGAAAATTTGCCTGACATTAAGATTAACGTTAATTCGTTACTATCGACTCAATTATCAGTAAGTTTTCCTTTCACACGGTTTTCGAAACTAACAAGACTTAATCGAGTCATGGCATATATTCTAAGGTTCAAATTCAATTGCACCTCCAATATGAACCACAAGAGAATTGTTGGTGAACTTAATTTAAGCGAAATGGATAATGCTCTAAAATTACTAATAAAATTGGCTCAAATCGAATCATTCCCAACTGAATATTTGATATTACTAAATGTGAAACCAATTAATAAAAAAAGTAAGATTCTAAGCTTGAATCCTTTTATGGATACGGAAGGGTTACTCAGAGTAGGGGGACGATTGTCAAATTCACAATTTGATTATAATAAGAAACATCCTTATCTTATTTCGTCAAGTCATCATTTAACAAAACTGATATTCGAACATGAACATCTTAGACTTATGCATGGTGGTCCTCAATTATTACTCAGTACTATTAGAGAAAAGTTTTGGCCTGTCTCTGGAAGAAATCTCGCTAAGCATACTGTTCACAAGTGTGTGACAGGCTATCGATTCAAAACAAATGGAGTTGTTCCGACAATGGGAGATTTACCTGAGCATCGGTTTCAATTCGGTTCAATATTCCAAATAACAGGTTTAGACTACGCGGGCCCAATAATGATAAGAGATAAAAAGGGTCGAGGAGGGAAACTGATTAAAAGCTACATTTGTGTTTTTGTTTGTTTCGCCAGTAAAGCTTTACACCTGGAGTTAGTGTGTGATCTGTCTACCGAGGCTTTTTTATCTGCGCTGAAAAGATTTATTGGTAGGAGAGGAAAACCTAGCCATATTCACTCAGATAATGGGAAAAATTTTATAGGCACTGACGCGGAATTGAAAAAACTCCAAACTATTTTTTCTAATGAAAATAAAAATATTAACAATTTTTTTAATACTGAAGGAATTACTTGGCATTTCATTCCGGCATACGCTCCTCATTTTGGGGGTTTATGGGAGGCAGGAGTAAAGTCGGTTAAATTTCATTCAAAACGAACCTTAGGGAACGTTCATTTGACATATGAGTCCTTTAACACTGTTCTTGTTCAGATAGAGGCAATTCTTAATTCGCGTCCTTTATTTCCGTTATCGTCCGATCCGCAAGACCTTACACCAATTACCCCAGCTCACTTTATCATCGGAAAGCCGTTAACTGCATTACCAGAGCCTGACGTGACATACTTACCTGATTCGAGACTGTCGCATTATCAGTATTTTGAAAAATTACGACAAAATTTCTGGAAAAGCTGGAGCCGTGACTATCTTGCAGAACTTCAACAGAGAAAGAAGTGGTTACAATCGACAGGAAAGTTAGAAGCAGGAGACCTGGTGTTGTTGAAAGAAGACAACCTACCTCCATTGAACTGGCAGCTTGGGCGAATTCATGAAATTATACTGGGCCCTGATGGAATTGGTAGAGTTGCAACTGTTTTTACATCAAAAGGTTTAATCAAGAGAGCTTTTTCAAAAATATGTCCACTACCAAAGAACGATGTTGAAAGCCAAAGCTTCCAAGGCCGGGGGCATGTTGAGGACAGCATTAAAATATAGAAGGTTCAATCACGCGACAAATGGGAGGCGTTAAAAATAGTATCACTTCCATCAAGCAATAATTGTTTTTTTGTTTTTGAAATTAAATAAAACGACTGTCATAACAACTGTCAAGAAGTTAAGATTTGTATTTCAGAAGTTCACGTATTATAATATTACTGAATTGTAATATTCAATAAAAACATATATTATCTACAGTCCATTTATACATATTCAACAAACTCTTACAAAGATATTATTAGTCATGAATACATCGAGAGATAATGACCAATGGTGCTGACTCAACGATTAAGAACTCAGACTATTTAAGGCTTTCCATCAAGTAGAGATCAGTTTAATCTCACAAATGAAAAATCAACTCAACATAAGAAATAAAAGTGTCGTCGTTCAATCACACATGAATCAAAACAGTTCACTTATCACTCATTCTAGAAATTTGTAGTCCAGCTCCTCGACCAGCACTTGATCAATTGACATCATTGCGAGTGATGCTAACCGTTCTTATGACATTGTTTTTATTCTGGGCAATTCTCAAATTTCCAGGTGGTTGAAAAACTGCCCCAAGTAATTTGTATACACTGGGCAACGGAAGGTTACAGAATGCAAACGATAGTAGTCGCTATATAGGTTGTAAAGTTCAGTATATCAATGTATTTTAATTAGTCACAACGCTCTATTCCATGAATTTCCGAATAGTTTCTTTTGGATGATGCTACAAGCTATCAATGATGCTTATATCCGTGGAATCTAGAGATGAACCAGATATGTGACTTGTTTGAAATACTTGCAAATAGAAAATACGAGAACCCTATTTTACATTTTATTTAAAATTCTTTTCTGCACGAATTTTCTATTTACAAAATGTTAACAACTTTGCTGTTAAGTTTTGCCAACATCATCGATCAAATGTTATATAAGATGAACGAAATAAGCTCACATTGGCCACTAGAGCTGTGACTTGTGAGAAGTGAGCATTATTTGTAGACTACGTAGTGTCGGTGCCCGAGGAATGGTAATGCTAGGCATTCCAACAGGATGTGAGAAGCAGTTTTTTCCTCCTCTCTATATTTACTACATATTGAGTCATCTGTGATTCCCATAGTGTGGAGATGTTTGCTAAGACGACAGTGACCGGTCATCTCTCTGATCTCTTTCTGTTCAGAGAAAGGATTTTCTTTAAGAGCCTAGGCACAGGCCCTTTGTTGAAGAGCTTGGCCTGCCCCATGCGTGGTGATTCTCGCCACAGTTCAGACAACTCTTCATTCAGTTGGCCCAGAAATTCGAGACCCCCACGCAGTTTGATGAAGCGACCATTGGCTCCGGCTCAACAGTGGCGCTAGACGACTCATGCTGGGCCAGAGACTTGAACATTTCATTCCCTACAACTTCGCTGTGTCCAGGGGCCCAGATGAGTTGTATTCTATTGCTCTTGGCTAATGCAGCCAGTATATCCCTGCATTTTTTGACAAGCCTTGATGTGACTCTGGGTGATTTGGCCACTAGAGCTGTGACTTGTGAGAAGTGAGCATTATTTGTAGACTGTGGCCATTTTGCCCGGTCACGATAAATTTGATCTACTGGATTTTCCGTTTCGCCACGGACGTGGTGATCAGTGTTTTGATGTTCGAATAAGTAAATAATAGTATCAAAATTGAGTGATTCCGGTTTTGTGCTGTGTTCTGTTTTCAGTTCTGATTGATTATTCTACAAGTTGTGTAGAATGAGTGATTAGTTGATTAGTAGTTACTCTGATCTCCAGCATATTTTTATGTGCTAATAGACGATCAAAAAAAAATCTTGGGGAACGATTCCAAAAATTTTGGCATCAGTATCATAACATTTTCAAATCAAAATATATACGTCTGATTGATGATAGCACGAATTCATTTGACTTCTCTAGGACATCGTCAAAATGAGGGAGAACACACCTTTTTCTATAGATATTCCCATAGTCGGTGTTCATCAGAAATCTCATTTGTTATTCCATCATGAGGGATTCCAGGATGGTGGACCAGACGAGCGCAAGCTGGTCACACATTGATTGTCATGGTTTTGTTGGTCCTACCAGACCTTATTTTTCTATCGAGCGCCGAAGTTGTGGAAGTTTTTAATGATGCTCATAACCTCCGAACATTCAAGTGAAATTGCAAAGTCTCTACTAATATTCCACTGCTGGTTCACATGATGTCCAACAAACAATTTAGATTTCCCTCTGGTGTTATCAAAATGTATAAAATGCAAAAATTAAAATTAAAAAATACAGCAATATTTTTATTATAGTATCGGAAATTAAATTCAAATGTTAAGGGTGTTAATAAATATCGATATCAGCCACAAGCACAAAAAATACCTTCACCTATCTGGCAATTCAGATAAAAGCCATCAACATTTCAATTAAAAAATGAAATTTGATAATTTCGAAATTGTCATATTGCGGAGACTCCCATATCGTTACATGCTCACGTCCATGCTTTCTAAAAATAATGTCGCTGTCGAGTAGATCTGTAGAACCCAAGTTTCGGAGATATAAAGAAAATTAACCTTCAAAAGTCAGATACACCATATACAGTGTGTTCAAGATGAGGATAACGATCACGGGGATATCTGAAACACGTTGAATGAACAGTTATATAACTAGAAGGTCATTCATATAGAATATAAAATTTCTTATACCTGCTATTTTTGATTTTCAAGTTATTTCGGAGAAACCAAATTTCTTGATTTCCTGTTTTATTTTTTCTATTTTTTATAGTCTGAGTTGGAGCAAAATTAAAATCACTTCCTCGAAGCACCTTTTTATAATATCTATTGTGTTAGTTTCAATATCGGACGTTTCGTTATCAATCAACTATCATCAACTTTTTTCAGAATATGGCTCTGTATTTTTCAATACATATTTTTCAGGTATTTCTCATTTTACATTCATTGATGTATTAGAGGTGATGGTTGGATTTCATTTCAGCACTTGAACAAAAATTGAATCACGAGATTGCATCACAGAAACATTAGTGAAACTGGTCAGTCTAATGCTTGAATAGAATCAAAAGATGAAGTTGCGAAATAAAAACAAATATTAGCGAACAATGAGTTATCTTGATTAATAGAATTTTGCGGACAGCTTTTATGCAAATTTCTGGCTTGCGGAAAGATTCTACGTCACATCAGATGCCGACGTTTCGCCAACCATTGGAGTTGGCTACTCCAGGGCAGGTGAAGTTTGAACTGGCCCTGATGGTTTCACGTTTCTTGTTAAGCATCAGACTATCCAATTTCATGCATTTTTCTCTTATGCAGCCTCGTACCCGTGAATTTTTCTTAAAAATCTTGATGATGGAACCATCATATGTGATAAATCAATGAACATAGAATGAGAAATACCTCCAACAAATTGATTAAGAAATACGGAGTCTTATTCAATAAAGGAGTTGATGGCTGTAGAAAGTTGCCCCGAAGAAGTATATTCAATTTTGTTCCACCTCTGAAGTTAATACTATAAAAAACGGAGTAGAAATTGAGAAATTTGGTTTTTCCAAAATAACTTGAAAATCAAAATTGATATTGGAAACTTCATAATTCCCTTCAGCAAAGCCTTCTCTTCTTCCATTTAACCGTTGATTGAAAGAGTCTTTCAATCAACGATTTAACCAAAACGGTAACTATTAACGTTACCAATAAAATATCCACACTTCAGACATTCTTAATTGGCACACATTGGATGTATGCCGAGAAACTGTTGATGTATTGATATGATTGGCTAATTTACAAAGAAACAGAACTCAACCCTAACTCGAAAATCTTACTTGGGAGTTAAACTTTTCAGGAAATGGAATAATAGGGTTAAAATAGAACTGATATATTGTAAATTGTAAATTAGACTAAGAATATGTAAAACCAAGTAGAATTAGAGAAAGTATAGTCTTAAAACACTAGTGCAGTGCAACGAAAAGTGAAAATCGTTGGATGATGATGATAGTCTACCACTCTAACATGGACCCAAAAGAAAATAAACCATGAAACTACAAAGTGTAGAAAATAAGATACTGAGGCAAGTAGGGTAATTAGAATTAGGTTTTGTAATAGCAACTTTAGAGAGAAGGATAATAACTGGAATTTAAAAATCCTTTTCTGGCAAGAATATGTTCCAAATGCACTCACCAATGAGGAAGTGCGTTATTTGGCTCTTTATAACTATGCATTTCTGAAATTTCAAATCGATTCCAAATCAACATTCTAGATGGGTCAATTAAACCGCAGACTGATGATTGGATTCATGTCAAACAATTATCTCCATTTATTCGATTCCTTTGCTATAGATAATACAAGAAAAAACAGAAATGTCAGAGAAAAATGTAAAAGCAGAAAAACGAGGAAATAAAGGCAAATGTGGAACAGCCAATGGTGAAAACCGGAACATATAAAACGATTGCAAAAAATGGAGGCAAATGTGAAATGGCCAATGGTGAAAACCGGAACAAATATTACGACTGCAAGATATCGCAACTAGATGAAGATAATATCAGAATCCAGAATATACAAATTCAGTTTGAAATTCAAACTTTGAATTACAATGACGATGCCAGTTCAACTAATCACAATCTCGGAAGAACAAAGCTGATTGGAACAAGTTTCAAAAGATCAGGATTGCTGTTGCGAGAACCAAAATGCGTCGATTAATAAATATTGTCCATTATGAAATTATTATCAATTGCTATTCGGCCAATTAATTTCACTAACCAGAAGATGTACGGAATAGATTTGGTCAATCGTAGGTATTTCCACTTCTCAAATATCAAATGTGTTGTATGAAAGAAATATAAATGATCACTCAGAATTCTATAAAGTATAGTGAAGGCCGTCATCTTTCTGTGTCAAGAGGAGCTGGCAGCTTGAGACTTTCAGCCACCACGGAAGAATAAACATTTGACTTGAAGCTTCTAAGAGAGAATCTACGAACCGATCATTTGCCTGCCTAAGTTTGAGGGTACATGCACTATGTACATAGTATGCCACGATGAAACCCTTCAGAAACTCTCTGAGGCAAGTCAGCCAGGGCCGAAGTTACAACCCAGATGTCTCCCAACAATGAGTATTCATGGAATGAGATGTTTTGACGAAACGATTGTGACGCCATGTCGTTTTGACTCAGAACTGCAATATAATTTCCAAGAAAGGATACGGAAAATTAAGTTAACTCAATCTCATCCCGACAAAACAGTCATTCAAATATCACATTTTAGGTTTATCTTCCTCATTCTTCACTAGAACATTTAGAAACGAGATCTGATTAACATATCGCAGTATCATTATATGATCATTCATTAACTTAGCTATTTTGGAATTCGACGCTTAACTGACTCTATATCTATGAGATGCGTTGTCTTGGTGGGAGAGCTTTTTTTTGCCAAATACGGCCGCTGCTGCATCGAATCGGCGTCGAATCCAACAGCTCTGCATAATATGAGCCATTGATCGTTTTGCCCTTTTCAAGGTAATACCGTGTGCATGCCAAAAAATTGTCGCTATGACTTTGTTGGCCGATAAACCCACTTTCTCCTTTTTCGGCGTCGATTCGCCAAGACAAGTCCGCTGTTTCGACTGTTCTTTAGTTTCTGGTCTATTGTGATAGATCCATAATTCGTCCACGGTTACGAAATGGCGCAGAAAGTCATTCTCATCGCACTTGAACAACACTCCTTTGAAGTTGTCCGACGGTCCTGTTTGTTGTCAACAGAGAGTAAATATGGCACCCATCTTGCAGGTAGCTTTCTCATATTCAAAAATTTATGCAAAATGGTCTACTCGTATATCATTTCAGTTGAGATGCCCATAGCTTCATCAATCTCAATGAGCTTTCACTCGCCGATCGTCTAATATCATACCAGAGATTTTATCAACGATTTCTGGTGTTGTAACGTCAATTGGTCGACATAACGTTCGGCATTCAGCAGAAACAGTAACGTACTTTATGTCTGCAGTGGCACTGAACTATATCAACAACTATCATTAAACATACCTTTTTTCAATTAGTATCGAACAACTGTGACTCAGAAATGTGAGAACTTTTTGAATCATATTTGTGAAATTGTTATTAATATTGAATGCAATATATTGCACAGTAATCTCCAGGATCCTTTGTTCAGTATCAGTATCAAGTTCTTAAATATTTCAATGAATGTACTTTGAAGAAGGAAGATGGATTGAAGATTTTCAATTTTTGTGAAATGTTATATGATTATTTTTATTCACTCTATTGTCAGACAACTGCATATTAGTTTTGTATCGATTATTCACAATAAACGCACGTTCATGAATAGGTTTATTTATCCTGTTTCAAGTTAGGCAGGTTGTTTATATACACGACATTCGGTTGTAACATGTCATTTTATTTTAAACACATGATTTTTAATCGAGATTCCTACATTAAATAGACATGTCACGGACAAACTCTTACTCGTTGCCGACAATTCTTTTCGAGCAACATTGCATGTTCCAATAATAATATAATATGTATTCAGGTCAGAGTTTCCAATGAGACAGCAGAAAAGCAGAATTTTTTGGGTTATAGTGAATAAATGTACATCAACTCAATAAGTTTCTGTACACAAGAAGTAAGCTAACTTGTTTGTGAGCATCAAGACTTAAATCTACAAAAAGAAAAAGAATCTGACCAAGATTCCTCTTTATGAAATATTATAACAACGCAATATTTTATACCTGTCACTATTAATTATGATCTTCAATATGTTCGTGTTGTTGTGTCACATTTCATTCATATTGTATTATTAGCTGTATCGACGTGTTCTTCATCCACTCAATGGTATTAGGAACTAATAAATATTCATCTGTATTGTAAATAAGATTGATCCTAGTATCGTATCTTGCCGTACACCATATTCTACAATTTTTAGTTCGCTTGCTATGCCATTGATCTCAACATATTCTTCTCTTTTCTTGAAGCAATTAAGTTGTATGCTACTTCTTGTAAACCGTTCGCTTTTATTTTTTAAGAAGTTTGGAGTCAAGACAACAAATATCGGTGCAAAAGGCGTACTATTATCTAAGGTATTATAAACATGATTAGTTAATGATCCTATTGTAGTTTGAAAAATTTTACCTACAGCGGATATTCATGTGATTAACGATTTCTAATTTACTTCAAGCGACTCAGGACATGCATTTTCCAAAAAGTCTATTACCTGATGTGCGCAAAATGAATTGAACATCTGTTGAAATAGAAAACAATGCAAAATATAAATGATATAGGGGAAGGCCAAACACCCTAAGGGAAAACGATTTTTTACGAGACCACAATGGGTCAATTTACAAAAATTATACCTGCAGCAGTCGTGAATAAATAATCTGGAAACGCATATTATTCTCAATTCTTGAGAATAAATGTTTTGTGAGATAAGAGTGGGTTTAACATCATTTCTGTAAAATGGCTATTTTGCCCGCATAGGAAAGGCGAAGTGGCCAGGGACTGGCTACTTTACCCCCAGAATAGTTGAAGTACCAAATAATCATAGCATTTGGAACCATTCGTGTTCATTGAAAAAAAACATCATTTCGTCGGACATTAAATTGTTGGATGAAAATTCCTGGTAATTTGGTACACCAAGTATATTTTTGATATTTTTTCGATTCCTGGCAGATAAAATACCTGATTTTCATTCATTGTAGCAAATAGTATCATGAGATACTCCAAAGCAGAAACCCAGGAAAATTAAAAAATTTGTACAGCACAAAAACAAATGTAACTTTACTCGACGAATTGACTGGCCACTTTACCCGATCAGATGCCATTATGAAGAAAGTTGTCTGCCGCTAACTCTACATGACCTAAGCGGATCTAGAAAATTCGATTTTCAAGGAAGATGAGGAATTTCTACAACGCTACAGCAAATAATTATAAGGGTGGAGCTATTTGGTATCGGGACGAATAAGCTTAAAATTATCCTCGTGCTAATTTATGCGGAATGAAGTAGATGTAACATTTCTAGTTGATATGATTATTCCTTATTTACAGCGTTATAGATAGTGTATCCACAGTGATCATTTATATGTTAAAAGCTTTTTTTACTGAAACAAAACGCCACGTGACCCAACTTAGATCAATCCGCATATATGTACAAGGGTGAAAGAAATTAGTATTCCCAAGAATATAGGAAAATTAAAATTAATAACCTGCGATAACGATGCCTATTGGAGCTTCGAACCTATCCTGTCCGAAGCAACAGAATGTGCAGACGAGCTCTAACCGGCTGCACCGTAGCAGCAGGAACATTATGTTCGGTATATTAACTGTTAATGCGCTCGCTGGTAGAGACCACTAGGGGCTTTCGATAGCTGAACAAATAAGAATGAAAATATTCTTTCGGTTACTGAATGAATAGACACGTTGTTATCATAAGCCTACGTTGTATTCAAATAATAGGAACAATAGAAGCCTAGCCTTGCACCACACTGTTGAAAAAAAAAACAAAAATGTACATAGACAACCAACAAACTCAACTCTGTTACTTCCAATGTTACTGACAACATAGACAGCAACTAGTGCTACAGTTTAACGTGATCCCCGCCAAGTTGCAGCATTCACTAGCAAGGAAAATCCAGAAGGACTACTTTACCGGACCTGACCACTTTTCGTGGACTTTCCCTACTTTGCACACCAGCCTCGTAACTTAACCCTATAATACAACAGGACCACCCAATTTAACAACATTCATGTATTCATAATTCAGTAATTCCGATCCAAAATGTACAGAATATTGTTCACACTAACACACCAAATCCATACTCTTCATCTCTAGATGAATGTCAGTAAAATAAAGTTGAAATTAAATACAAGTAGGTACATGAGTAGTATAAGTGAACAAAATATGTCCGTCATTCTATCAAAAGGCATCCATCAGATGAATAAGGAAGGAAATCTAGGAGACAATTGGAAAAGATAGAAATTTATCTTTGATTTGATCAATACGTACCTTAAAACTTGCCTATGTCATTCTATTTTCACCGGATTCTCATCATTTCTTTCGACTGACTTCTCCAGGCCTAAATATGGATGTATTCAAATACTTCACTCATTTCAAGATCGTCAGAAATTAAATGAGATTGAATACAAAGTATCTATATAAGTGAACAAAGTGAACAAAATAACACGGATCATATTGGCAAAATGCATCCATCCGATGAATATGGAAGGAAATTTAACGGACAATTGGAAATGATGAAAATAGATCATGATGCCGAAAGAATTAAACGAAAAGATCGAAAATGGTTTGTATCAAATGGGAGAAGGAACCATCAATATTTTTCATTATGTCCGAGCAACGAGAATGATAAGATAGTCATTGAAGGTACAGTTTGAGATTTATTCTAACCTATGAACCCCACTAGTTAATTACGATGAAGCAAAGTCTGGAAACAAATAAACGATTCGCTACCAGATTAAAGAATAGGGCAAACACTGTACCATCGGAGAATCTCACCATGACCGAATCGAAAAGTTGTTGATGACTAAAATCTGAGATGAGTCTCGAGTCTGCTCCAAACCGTATTTTAAGGAAGATAACATGGATTTGGATGAATACGGATTTCACGAGATTAAACATTGCGAAGGTCTGTGAATTATGGGAATACATATTGTTCAAAACAAATCTTAACGTTGTTATTAACTCCTCTTTTGGTGAAATAGTTTCACGGAATTTCGAACCTTGTTTCTTGATTTCTGGTCCGATTTGATCAAGAAGAATTTTAACACTTGTCTCTGTCATTCTATTCTCACCGTATCATATATCATACATCAGGGCTGAATATGGGTTTATCCAAATTCTTCTTATTTCAAGATCTTCCTCTTTTTATACTAATATCATTAGCAGTAATTTACTGTGACGTTACTATTTGGCGATAATTACTCACGACCGCTTCATTGCTCCTTTAAGTCTATCAGATCTGAATCTAGTTGACTTTCATGTTGATATTTCGGGCGTCAGATTTTTGTTAACGTCCACTCCTCGTTGAGGTCTTCTGCTAGGACCCTCACCAGAAAGAGTATCACAATGCTATCTATGGATAGCCTTGTCCCAGGGTAGTCCCAGTGAAGTAAGTAACTAGGGTTCAATAGGGCAGACTGAATAGTATTAGAATTGCAATTGATACTTGGTTACTTCTCGGCTACTTAAATGATGTTGCAGAAAGTTGTTGAGCAAACACGCAACTTCCCAATAATAAGTTTATTCACAGTTTTGATATCGATAAATATTTGACTGGGTCTATATAAGGATAATAATTTGTCCCGGCCAGGGGGAAGCACATGGAAGCTCAGAAACAATAATCGCAAGGGAAGCGATCCAAGCAGGCTATTATCTTATTATAGCCTTGAAAACAAATAGTCATGCGGGTGTTAAAAATGGCTATTTATGCACTATATACTTATAGCCAAATTAATTATCGTGCATGGGATACTCAAGCAGAGCAAGTGTAAGCTGATATTTGAGTTTTAGTGGCTCTTTCGGGATACCCTCACCACTCCCGCCTGATATCAGTAATCTTTTTGGTATTTTTGAATACTGAGACTAATTTATCTTGCACTTCTTTCAGGTTAGTATGCGCAGATTCTCGGGAACGGTATCACCGGTAATTGTACGACTGTGCCATGCACTTATATACTACTCACACATAAATTTGGCAATTATAACTCTTACTTCCGGGTTAACACAGCTTGTAAGAATCATACTTACCTCGTCAGCAATACCAGTTTACTTTCGGGTGAACACAGCGTGTACAGAGGATATAACGACTCTCAAACATACACCCCCTTTTAGAGCCTACTTCCGGGGTAACACCCTGGTGATGAACTATCTACGACGCACCCTTATTTTAGGATAAATATATATTGGTGCGTAGTGATTCACTTTCATTCCATTTCTCCTTCAGAGACTACTTCCGTTTTACCACAACGTCAAGACTCTGGCGGTGGATTAGCTACGACACATACTTATTTCCGAGTCATTGTAGTGTATATTGGTGTGTCATGATCAGAGAAATGTAAGAATAGAGTGCGCTAGCACAATGAATGCATTGTCAAAAAAATGTCCAAGGTTAAGCTACGAGATTCAGCCCATCTTCTTACCAGAGAGATCTCTCTGCTTCTTACCAGAGAGATGTTTCTCTGTGCTAAATTTCACCTCACGCTCGCGCGATTCCTTATATTCAGTGGTTTTATCATCTCTGGGCTTTATAAATCAACAATATTCTGTTAAAAACTATTTCTTGCATTCATCTTTTGTGAAAAAATGGGTTCTCATTGAGTTTTATGCAACTATAATCATCTATGTAAAATCCCCCCACCATACGGATTATATATCTTAAGCCCGGTCACGTAAATATTCGCTCGCGCACTCTATCTCGACATCTCTTTGATCGTGATTCCGTTTCACTCTCATCATTCACACCCTCTGACACAATACAATTACTCAATAAATTCAATTTTACGATTATCAGTACAGAAAACATTTGATTTTATCGGAACGTTATGGAAATCTGAACAGGCAGTGGCGTAACTACCGCCGGTCCAGCCGGTTCAACGTTCTGGGGCCCTCGGATACAAGGGGCCCCGATTGGATTTTTTTTTGCTTGTTTGTAAAACTATGATATGTTGTAATGTTCTGTTATTCCGAGGATACATTCTATCAGGGAATTGGCTAACTCAATACTGATCGAGTATTTTACTCTTACCGCTAGCTTTCTGGACGTCTGTTGTGACTGTGGATTGTAAGATTGATTGTGAGATTGTACAATTACACATGGATAAAAAACACAACCTAAAAAAGAATTCATTTGACCTTTTGTCTGATTATAAACATTTTCTCCAGGGGGGCCCCTACGTTGCTGTTGGACTTGGGCCCCAGTCGGGTTAGTTACACCACTGTGAACCAGATATACTTATCAGGTACAAAATAACAATTACAATTACTAGGTAAATGATATTCGATACTACAAGACTGTAACGTGAGCAAAACAATGGAACTTAATGTACCAATTCAATTAGCAAAATTCCTAATACTTCAATGGTAACTGGCGGAACACCTACTTTCGGCGGCACAAATCATGGTAACTTCGGGAGACACACCTGAGCTGTCTGACTGGCACATTCCCTCAGGCTGTCTCACTGACTTATCATTTAACTTGTAAGTCGTTTTTCCTGTAAGTCGTTCTTCCATACCAATCGAGGTGTTGGTCAAGTCACCTACACTTGATCCAGTCGACCCCTTTTTTGCTCATTTCACGTAAATGATGCCTCACCAGTTCCTCAATCCTGTGTCGTGGTTTCTATACTTACATCTGTTTCTTTGTCTTGTCTTTACATTAAATATGTACTGTTTTGAATGAAATCAAATATACACGGTTTATGAATTGAAATCAATGCAAATCTGATCGTTATACTTCCTGGCACTATCTACATTCCTATACATCAATATAATTATTCAGAATTATGAATTATATATACTAATATAAGCGAAATCTAAAATTCATGATCAATACGTGTTTCTCATTGGAGAATTATTCAATAATTTTGATCTTCGTTAAAATATATCCTCATCTGACAAGTTTCATAATGATGTATGATCTCCTGGATGTGTTCATTTGTCAGAAGGGATGCGTCAACAACAATTTTTATCGTTAATGTTGCCTAAATGGTCGACCGACCTCATTATGTTAATATTTCAATTTGCATCCTGCATATTCCTATATTGTAACGTTACAGAATTAGATCATAATTATTAAATTCTCCAATATCGCTGTTACAACTGTACATAGTTAACTTCACTTTAAACTTAGCTAGAAGTGAATCAATATGTACTCCGGTATTAACAGAAATAACATTCTGACCCAATAAACGTTTAAGATCTTTGAGTATTCCGGTTAACCGTGGCTACGAATACCTCGATAGGAAAGCAATGCTATCTGCATTTACATAGTGCAATAGCTTGCAAAAGGCCGTAGCTCTGTCCGCTGGGAATTCAATCAAATGAAGACACCTCCCTCAGGGTTGTACTGCAGGGTTACTCTCAGACCTATGAATATCTACTCACTTTCTACAGTAACATTATCGAGCCAGATACCTCTAGAGAATGCAGTTTATTTAGCAGCCCTGCCAAATGCTCGCAAATGGTTTATGGAATTTTACCATTTATTTTCAAACTTGTATTTTCAGTTTTACAGAATTACGTAATCATATTCACACTTATAATGCTTACAATAAATCATCCTTCAAGACGAATGCGGGATAAGATTTTTACCAATTTTTTTGCAGTAAATTAGGTATACGAGGGCTAGGTGAAAAGTGCCTGAAAAATGAAACAAGAAATAATATGTTTGGTTAAAACTGATTTTATTTAACATAATCTCCTTGTAGCCGGATACAGTTCGTCCAACGTTTTTCTTATTTCTCGATCCCTTCCAAATAATACCGACATGTCTTCAAAATAGGTGTTTGTTCCAACTATGAATTCATCACTAGAGCCAAGAAAAAGGTTCGTCATGACTTTGTTGGTCGATAAGTCTACTTCGTCCTTTTTTGGTTCCGATTCGCCAGGACAAGTCCACTGTTTCGACTGTTCTTTCGTCTCTGGTGCATTGTGGTGGATCAGTGTTTCTTCCACGGTTACAAAACGGTCTAAAAGAAATTCCTGGACTTCCCAAAAATATCCCTTTTGAACCTTCCTGAATTCAACAACACAGGAACCAGAGCTTGAGGAGGACAAGAAGAGAAGGATTGACAAGGATCCCTGGGAAGTAGCCATGAAAAATATAGGCTTGTTTTCTCGAAAGCACCAAGGGAGACCGATTACAAATGTAGTTGTGAACCTCGATCAAAATATAGCGAGGGAGAACAAAACAAAATTTTTGAAGTCTATCACAGTTTATCATCTTTTTCTAAACAACAAAATTTATACCTTGAAGGTTGGTAAACGGCACAGATCAAGAAAATCTATCAATCCACGAGGTAGGAGTCAAAGCTTTGTATATCAAATGAACATTGACGGAAAACTGGTAACAATGTGTCTGATAAAAGACTGTGAGAAGAAAAATCTATTCGATGTCGTATTTGTACAGCATTCACAGAGGTCAAATGGATGTCTGGTGATCGTAGAATAAAAGTGAAATACTATAAACTATGGTTAGATTCTCACATAAAAGTTACTGTACAGGGAATTTCAGAAGCTACACGCGTTCTCCAGCTCAGTGCAACCTATTCTGAACCTATGGAACCAATGAAACTATAACGTTGGTCAGAGCCGTAAATTTCGCAGTCAACACACGCTGGCCTATAAGAATGAATACATAAATATAGCAGTTGAAATTTGACAATGTCATGCATCTTATGGAACACATTGTATGATTGGACACAGAATTATTTTTTCGAACCTTATCTGATAAAGGTAGTATAATAATCCAACAAAATGACGTTATTATTGAAGAGTCTGTTGCAAGAAGCCGACGCTGTTTATGAATAGCCTTCTTCTCATGTTCTGACCTTTGATGCAAGCATGTTTTGTAATAATAATTCATACTATGCTTACAGTCTTGAGTTTTGTTCGAACATTGTGTATTTTATCATTTTATCATTTTAAAATAAATATTTTTTACTTTAAGATTTCTTTATTTTTCGATGGAATTATAAATTTCCACACAAATAGTGCCTAAGTAGAAAATTATGATAATTTTTTTAAGGTATTAAACAAAACCTCATTTTTTTATTTTGAAAGTCGAAGCTATGTGCTCCAAAGAATACAACATAACACACATGTGGTTCATAACATTTTGAGTAATTTTTGTTAAGCAAAAACAAACTTTCAAACCTGAATACGCAATCACTAATTTCTGACTAAGGCACTTCTTGCATTGACCCCTTCAAATGTTGTTTAGAGATTCTGTATGGTTTTGGTACTTACTTGTTGGAAATTCATATCTACACTTTTATTAAAAAATACACTTGTAATAAATTTTCACAAACTTCGTTTTTATTAACAAAACATGACATGTTCACTACACTGTGGTTTTATCAAACAATATTCATTGTTTGATGTTACAGCAGTGCTATAATATCATCTTTATTGCTGATTGGAAAATTTACTGAACATTTTGAACTATCGATGGTTACACCAATATACAAGAATGCTGACAAAAATTTCATTGACAACTATAGACCTACCAGCCTTATGAATATTTGAAAATTTAATTCTCAACCACAACCAATTTCGTTTTCGGCCAGGTATGAGCATAGATAAAGCAATGTTAGAATTAATAGATCACATTTAAAAAAATTAGACATAGGAAACAAATATATTGCACTGTTTCTGGACTCAGCAAGAAGAATTATAAATCGTAGCATTCTACTATTTTTTTTGGTAGCATTCCAATCTAATCTTCTAATTAACTCAAGGTAGCGTTTGTTTATTGGCGCTTATGTCATTTTTCCCACTCTGCAGATGAATGATAGAAGCAGAAGAATATTATCAATGACTCTACAAAGAGATCTCTTCGGCCATCAATGCCAGTATTAATCAATAGACTGCTAATTTTAATATTAAAAGATCCGAAAATAATACCGTTAGAACAATGTGTGATATTACTGAAAATTATACTTTGAAACCTCCTGTTGTACATGAATACTCAAGTACAGGGCTTAATAACAGCGATAATAGTTTGAAAACCGATAATGTGTAGCCTACCTCATTGATATAGCGGAGGCTTTAGATGATAACATAATTTTTATAAAGAAACACCAATTGGAAGTGTAGGAAAATGTCGTAGTCGAGGAAATACTCTATCGTGATCCTTCCCATGCGCGTTTTACTACAAGGGCGGATGATGGAAATAAAGAAAAGGTAACAGCGATTAACAATGAAAATTTGACTTAAGCCGAATCTATTGATTATAGCAACAATAGTGATTATGAGTTACATTGGAGAGGAGATGAGCAACAAAAAATTGAGAAAAAAAATTTGGAGATGATAATGGGAGTAAATTGGAAAACATTTTATTAGAAGATGGAGGCACTGAGCGTAGAATGAGCAAAAAGAAAAGGAGAAAGCTGATAAAAGATTCAGGGCAGGAATATATTAACACCTGCGGAAAAATTGTTCACGCAAAGAAAATGAAGCCCAATCCATGCCTAAACAAAAAATGTCAGAATAAATGCAATACATTTTCAAATGAAAATCGTCAGATAATTGCCACCTTATTTTGGAGTTTAAAGGATAGCACTAAACAAAAATCATATTTGAGTGAACGTATATCTGTAGGCCAGATGAAATGTAGACGCAAATCCAAAAATATGGTACACTGAAATTTTTCAAATGACTATTTTTTCACAAAGAACGGCGCTAGACAAAGAATTTGCAAGCAAATTTTGATAAATACCATGTCCATAACTCCTAGGCTACTTTGAGCAACAAGGATGACTACAAATTCCCTGTTCTCGATCAAAGGGGAAACCACAGGCCATAAAATAGAATTTCGGAGCAACAAGTATTATACTTCAAGGAATTCGTCAGCACTTTACCACTCGTCCCATCACACTATTGCGTGAGTTCAAGTTCTAAACAATATTTACCCGCAGATATATATTATCAAGAAGCAATCAAAAGCGAAGATAAAAATTTTACTGTACTTAAGAAAACTAAGTTCATGCAACTTTTGAAAACACATTTTATGGAATATAGGTGCCAAAAAAAGACGAATATTTCAAATGTGAGCGTTATAAACAAACATCTGCCTGAGATTTTGAAATCCACTGGAGAACAAGAATACTATCGCTAACATTTGCAAGAAAAAGGAACGGTAAAAAATGTTTCTGCAGGAGCAGAAGCGAGCCACTGTTGAAAATACAGTCCTTGTAGCTAGCTTCGATCTACAAAAAGTTTTGTCCACGCCACATGGAAAAAGTATGACTATTGGGTTTTCTAGAAAATATGCGTTATATAGTTTTACCGTTTAACGAAACAGAAGAACAAGAAAGGGTTCTGCTACTTATGGGGCAAAACAGACGGCAAACGAGGAAGTAATGAAATTTGCTCGAATTTTTTTAACTACCTGACCGATGTTGACAAAAGTGAAAAGAACTAAATAATGTTATTCTGTAATAATTGCACAGGTCAAAATGAGAATAAATATATGATGGTAATGTTAAGATATTTCTTAGGGAATGCAAAGAATATTACTGGGATTAGTATTACTTACCTTATTGTTGAGCATACTTACATGCTAGTAGACTCTTTGCATGGTATCAAACACAAAAATGTTCAAACTCCAAATGAATGACCTACTATTTTGAGAAATGTTGAGGATATATCCCGAGCCATGCATTGTGAAGCAAGTAAATTATTCAGACTTTTAGGCTTCAGAACTATGGCTACAGAAAAAACTAATAAAATCAAAATAGCCGTAGTAAAACGAGCTATTTTGTTGAAAAATGGTACGAATGTAAGAATTCAAACTTCCTTTTTGAATTCCAGGGAAGAAAGTGTATATTTCAAATTAAAAGAAGGATCAAATTCACGACCGGCGTATACGGGTGAACAACCGAATTCTAAACCTGAATATGACAATTCAAGAACTCAGTTTATTATAAAACCTGAGAACCATGCAGAATTCTTATCATTGGGAACAAGCATTACACTTCCAGATAGGCTGGATGAAATCGATGCCGAAGATGTAATGAAGGTGAGAAATAATATTTAACAATTTTTAAAGTTACTTTAGACGTTAAAACTTGATTTTTCTTAGTACGTACTAACACTTGTGTTCGGTTGTTGTTGTACATATTTCCGCCATGAATCTTCAGGAAATATATTGTTATGACTCTTCGTTTCTTTCGGTGAAAGCGACAATACTTTTGAAAACTTTCTTATTTTTGAAATGGCATAACCACCAAGTAAGCGCCACATTGGCCATCATCTATTAGAACTGATTGATTGAAATGCCAGGGACGCTTTTGACATAATCACCTTTGCCATATGTTGACTTTTCACAGGCGCCATTCTTTTTGTTTTTTTATTATGAAAAGTTTAATAACTAAAATAGAGGTTAATTATGATTAAAATTTGTGAAAAAAACAATCGTTTGTTAGACCTATTAGGCAACATAGAAAATATTGATTTTAATCGAATAAATTGTTTTTTGTGTCTTCGATGTATCGGATTGCTGATGAATTGATAGATCGTATGAACTTATTTATACTGAAAACAATGAAATATGATCCCATTTATGTTTGTCGTTCTATTAGTTTCAATTATTTTCTTCTAAGTGTATATATTTTTTTTAAGGTAATTTCCTTCTGAATTGGAATAATCCATATAGATATATGAAAATGAATTAGGATGAATTAAAAAAATTACAGATCTCATTTTTCGTTTTTAGAATCAACTACTCAAATCATTTCAGGCTGCTCACAAGACTGATGATAACATGTAGCAAATAGTTCCAAACTTTGATTAGAGAAGATGTGATTTGTATTACAGTTGGAAATACTTGTTATGAGCTTTATCTTTATACATATCAACTAGAATTATTTGTTCCATTATTTTCTCTGTAAATTGGCACCTACAAGTTCATGGTAATAACTGATTATACTTTCGACCTAGGTAATAAAAAGTAATGGAACTTTTTGTTTGACATGTTAGTAGAACCGTAGATTAACAACTGAAATATGTTGATAATAGCTTTTGAAACAATGAAACTGCAGTCAAACCGCAATACATACTGCAATAGGCATGCAAATGAGTGACATTAACGCACGCGAACCGTCGGCGACGGCTAGGTACGGCGCCCCGACTGCTGGCGTCCCTGTGACTACATTTGGCCTAGCCTCGTACTCGTATGCGTCCTGCATGCTATTCGAACTGTGAAATTTAAAGGTCAGCATAAATGAATTGCAGCGAAGCAGAGTGGTACATGACTCATTTTCTAATTCACTAAATGGTTTTTATTTATTTTATTTACTCGCGGGCAATTTTTATTTATGTTCCTTTTTTACTGTACAGGGTGTCCCATTTTGGGTACCTTTGCGGGGTATCTCCTTTATTTTTAAAGATAGAGAGTTGCGGTTTTCGCGACACTGTGCTACTTTTTCGTAAAACTCAAGATGCCGTCAACAGAATTTTCATAGCCCTTTTAGTTTTTAAGATACAGGGCATTTCTGAAAATGTTGCATTTTGTGACCCCCCTCGTATCTCCGTTATCCTTCAACTTATCGAAAAGGTAAAATAACATTCGAATAGTTTTTTTCCGTAGAATGCAGTGGTGTAGATAACTTTTGTTACATATTTACTGTTTTTGAGTTATATAGCAAACTTATGTTTTTTTAAATGGAACACCCTGTATATTTATAGACTATAAAATTTGTCTTTTTTTACCTTTTCAAAAATATATGATAGTATAAACGTTTTTCCAGAAACACGCAAATAATTGACAATTTTTAGAAATTAAATACATATTTTAATTGTAAGCCATTGATATTGTTTATGACAAGAAACAGAAATAAACATCAAATCTCTATCGCATTTAAGCTGTTTATTTTCGTTCTTTTGGTATCATTATTCAATAGATATTTATCAATTTTTTCGAATAATGGCAGTTTACGAAAATTATGAGAAATATGATATGATGTGGTATGTTTTATACAGAGTAATGAAAATTCTGAAGAAGCTTCAGAATTATATTTCCAAAGGTGAGTATTATGGCTATGAAAATCTCTATTATCATTTTAATTTTTGCTTGTTAGATATCCAGAAAGAAGGCAACCGTTTTTTGGGATATTTGCCCGTTTAAAAGCAAATTTTGTTGAGCACGGATCATTTGTTCATCCGCGCCCTAAAACATACAACAAAGAGAACAGGGAAAGAAAAGAGATAGATACATTAGGATATATAGAAGCAACATCTTCGTCCTCATGTAGAAAAATTTAGAAGGAAATTGGTGTGCCAAAAACTAACGCTCAGAGGATCTTGAAGAAATATAAGTATCATCCATACAAATTTAATATACTATAACATTTGCATCCTGGCGATGCCGAGCGCCGGGCACTGTTTTGCCAGTGGTATTTGCAACAAATCGATGCTAACGATTTATTTGGCAGACTTGTTTTTTGATCAGACGAATGCTTTATTTCAAGTGCTGGCATTTTCAATCGTCACAATACCAGGAACTGGCGTAGTGAAAATCTGCATTTAATGTTTGAAAGGGCACAACAAGGACGCTTTGGAGTTGAGGTTTCATGTTTTATTTTGGGTAGACATATAGTTTATAGGATTTTTGAAGGAGGTCTTACAGCACGTAGATACCTAGAAATTCTTGAGGAAGTTATTCCAGAACTGCTCGAAAACATTCCATTAGCCCAGTATAATGCTGTTTACCTACAGCAAGATGGTGCCCCAAGTCATAACTCTAGACTCTTAAGGGCCTTTCTACATAATAACTTTCCTCCAAGATGGATAGGTACCAACGGACCTGTTAGATGGCCTCCACCATCACCAGATCTCTCAATTTTAGATTTTTTTTTATGGGGTTATATACAAAATGAAGTATATAAAACTCGATATGACGGCATTGCAAAACTTCGAGAGGCAATTCATTTAGCTTTTCGAAATCTGCGAATGAGAACAATGGTTCTTTTGAACGCTATTCAAAGAATCTCAAAGATGTGCCAATTTTGCATTAGAGAAAATGGTGGTCAATTTGAACATCACATTTAATTTTTTTTAATAATGTTATTTTTTTGTGTTTTTGTTATATTGTCACTTTACGCCACAAAACTGTTGTTACAAACTTACTGTTAGAAAAAGATCTATGGGAATTTTTTTTAATAGATACCTTTATACAAGGTATCCAATTATTTGTTAGTAATATGTAAGTTGCACTTGTTTATTATTGTTATCCATAGCCTACTATTAAAATATGTATTTAATTTTCTGAAAAAAAGTTTATACTATCATATATTTTTGAAAAGGTAAAAAAAAGACAAATTTTATAGTCTATAAATATACAGGATGTTCCATTTAAAAAAACATAAGTTTACTTTATAACTCAAAAACAGTAAATATGTAACAAAAGTTATCTACACCACTGCATTCTACGGAAAAAAATCTATTAGAATGTTATTTTACCTTTTCGATAAGTTGAAGGATAACGGAGATACGAGGGGGGTCACAAAATGCAACATTTTCAGAAATGCCCTGTATCTTAAAAACTAAAAGGGCTATGAAAATTCTGTTGACGGCATCTTGAGTTTTATGAAAAAGTAGCACCGTGTCGCGAAAACCGCAACTCTCTATCTTTAAAAATAAAGGAGATACCCCGCAAAAGTACCCAAAATGGGACACCCTGTACATACAATTCTTCCGTTCAAATATCTGACTAAATGATTTCCTCCGCATATGTCCGTTGAATACATATTTATGTGAAATCTCAAAATCATCTCCCCTTAAGCTAGAATCTATAATATATTTATTAGTTGAGCTTAACCTACTTGAATTTTTCATGTAACATATATTTCGATATATGAAAAAGAAATATAAGTATATGAAGCCATGTAGAAAACGGGGTAAACTACGTAGTTTGGTAAAATTTTGTCGTAACCCTTGCGGTGTGAGGGAGGGCGTTATCTTATTGGAAAACTGATTCAATGGGACCACAAAGATATGGCACTGCAACAGGTTCCGAAACTTATGCTATGTTAATGTCTGAATTGTGTTAATTTTTCCGAGGGAAAAGTAGAGGCGACCTTCTACCAAGCATATTCCACCCCAAACCATCACTGCACGTTTAAGGGCAGTACCAACAGCCACTTGCAAATTCCTTCGTTCCCCACGGGAACGTCTCATCATCCATCGTTTATCATGAGCTTCCAAAAAAGATCGAGGCTAGTCGCCGAAGACCACAAGATACCATTCCTATACCCAGTGTATTCGTTCACTACACAATTCCAACCTGGAGGCACTGATCGACCTGAACTAGAGAGATCTTATAATTGTTATCTGGCAAAAGTCAACATTTGAACCATTTAATTGGCTCGGTTTGGTGTCACCATGTGCTGCTACAGTAATTATACATTCTCAGTAACTTTTGTAAGACTCGAGAACATCGAGACCCATCAGTCAATGTTGTACATAAATTGGATTTCTTACTGGTGCCGTACGTACTTTAGAAATACATACACATATAGGAATCTACAATTTCAACTAATAATAATAACATAGAATCATAGTCAGATAACACGCGTGCAATTAATGAGAGATGTAGGTCAGTCGCATTAGTAGCTTAGTCAATAAGAACAAGGTACAAAGTATCAACCATACAACAACATAGACTAGTTTCATCAGTAGGTTTACCAATACGAACAAAGTAAAAAATAGAGAGAGGGACAAGAATCAATTAGCACCAGATACCAATATCATTAGTAGAGAAATCAATAAGAACAAAGTTGAAAATAGAGAGAAATGGACGCAAGAGCCATTAAGAAAAAGTAAAAACTAACAGGGCAAAGTAAAAGGGAGGGTGGGGTCTTTTAATAGAAAAGAGGCAAAGCGAACAGCCGGAGCTACATAGCTAGGAAAAGAGGCGTCTCATATATAGGTGTAAAGGGGAAAAGGGAGAAAAAGGTGGAGCCTAAAAGTAGAGTGGAGGGGTATGCCCAAGTATCGTAATACCACGGTCGTATACACAGGTCTGGAAACTCTATGGTTCAGTTGAGTCGCTTACGCGTCCCCACGGTCGTAGTCCCTCGCTCAGCCACCAGCTAGCGCTTGGATCGCGAGGGGGTAAAACGATAGATAACTCTACTAGGTAGTACGGTAGTATAGTTATCTATGGGTAGAACGATTTCTTCCCAGAATCACAAGCAGTGTTACTAATGCCCATTTGCACCGTTGAAATGGAAAGTAATAAGGTAATATAATACACAATTATCGTAGAGAATTCTACTGAAAACTGTTATTTTCGTAGAGAACTATTGTAAAGAAGACCCGTATCCCTAATTTTTCTGAAACTTAGAAGCAACAGCTTTTAAGCCTTGTGCATAAATATAAGCACATTATTGAATGCAAGAAAACTGACGGTCTCAGTGTTGATGAGAAGAACAAGGCATGGAAAGCTGTAGCCAATGAATTCAATTCTTCATGTTCAGAATCGAGGTGTAGAGAGGTGTATTCACTTAAAAAATTTTACTACAACAGAAACATGGATGTGCGGAAAGTTGTAGCTGAAGAAAGAAAGCAAAGATATTTCACAGCTTTGTATGATCATTGCAGTAACACAATGACAATGCAATGACTTACAGATGGTGATGTGTCGAAGGTGGTAGACAAAGGTTGAGATCAGGATTTGCTATTATTCATTATGAATGATAAAACCACCAAAGGATTAGAAAATCCATATGATTCTAATATGGGGGAAGAAATAATGGTGGAAATTGTAGAGGTAGGTGCAAATTGTGATATCGCTATGAATATAAAAATGCTCATTATGATGCATCATTAAATGCAGATGAAAAAAAATTGTGTAAATTGTTATTCAGGTAGAATATCATATACATATAAGCTATGACATACAATTTGAGATGATTACGAGATTACTACTATTTTGCTTCTCACTTGGAATTATAGCAGCAACATTACATGGAGCGCACAACTTGTTTCCTGAAACAAATGGTAAGGGTGAAAATGAAAAATGTTCAATAGCTTGGGTGTGGCTTCCTTTCTAGGTAATTTTGTTGGTGTGGGATGTGCTTTCAAAAATATTGAACTCAATTTATTCTCTTCATTAAAAATCTATTATTCACAGGATTCAATCAATGTGCCAATGGAACCTGATAATTGTGACGAACCTGGTAATTCTAACGATGAAATCAAAACTACTGACATGGTAAGGTATTTTGGAAAAGATAAATATATCATAGAAACATAATATTTTTTATGACAGAATCAACCAACATTAGGCAAATGCAACTTCCAGTAGGAGAAGACCTTCAGTTTCTCGGGAATTGACATCCTCAACAATCGCAGAGAAATATGATTCCCTCCTGGACAAAAGATTGGCCATTGCAGACATGGAATTAAAAAAAGGTCAAAATGATGTGAAATGGCAGCTTGAACAGCAAGACCTCATGAGGGAAGCCCTGCTCTTAGATTTAGAGATAAAGAAACAAAAACTTGTTAATTTGAAAGCAAAACAGTAATTTTATAATTTTTAATTAGAAGTAGTAAGAATCTATGTAATTTATCAATGTTTTCCTCCATTACTATATATTTTTTTTTATATTGTAAAGGATCTTTACTTGTTGGAATGGAGATCCATTATGTTACAAATGAACACTACAGTGTAGTGTTGATTTGTAATATATGTATATTTGTTATTTCATAGATATTTTGGATCACTGCATTTTTTTAATTTATGACTTGTTCTCATTGCCACTAGTGAATTTTCAATGAAATTCAACCAAACTGATGTGTAGATTCCTATATTTTTATAAATTAATAAAATGATTATCAATTAAATGTGTTCTTGTATTTATTATTCTGATTTGAGAGAGGAATAGAACTGTTACTCTTGTCGAAATGTATTACTCACCTTAAAAATAACTTCCCCTTTTTCGTACACATAAAAGACCTCGTTAAAACGATTTCTTTCCGGAGTATGTTCTTATCATCTAAGGCTTTTTTTGGTAGTAATTTAAAGAAGAAATGTATGAAAATAATCGATCTCATATAAACATTTTTTAAATTAAATTAGGATTACCTACAATCAAAATACATGTATACTAATAAACTATAAAAAAGTTCACACTGTGGATATATTATAACACTATAAATAAGAAATAATCACCTTTATCCACTAAAAATACTACTAAAGTACTGAGGACCTTTCGGCTACCAAGTAGCCATCATCAGAGTAAACTAAATTATAAATCAAAATGTGCCTATTTGAATACTATTTGGGGATAATAATGTAAACAAAGGGTTACCCTCAGCTGGAGATAAATCGGAATTTAGTAAGGCGGTCGCAATATAGTCAAATACTAATCAAATATGGAGAACCTATGAGACTAGACTGTAAAAGGCTAACCTATACAATGACTGTAGCAAGTCGTGATCCTCAAAGTAGAAGTAGTTAATTGTATTTTAATATCATCTGGATTTTTTTTAAATTATATTTTGACCTCAAGAGAGGAAAACCTATAATGTTCGAAAAACATCATGTGAGCCAACTGTGGAATGTTGAGAGAGGAGATGGGCACTGGGATTTTTCTTGAGATTTTGGAGGTTATAGGCATAAGGAAAGACTTCACTAGGCAAATAGTTCCACAACTTCGCCGTTCTATAGAATAATGAACGCTTGGTAGGAAGGAGTTCGGCAGGTCTCGAGCGTGACAATGGAGGGGTGAAGAGCTTAAGCTCGTCCAGTCCACCTACCTGGATTCCTACGTGGTGGAATAACGCGAGATTTTTGATGAACACAGAACATGGAAATATCTATAGAAGAGGGAGGATGACGTAGATCGCTGAAACTCGAATAATAGAGGTGAGGAATTGAAATGACATCAAAATGTAATGTTGCATTTTACACATATTGAAGTGGAATGATATGGTCTACATATTTATTACGGGAAATATGTTTCCATCTGCAGCAGAACTAATAGTATGTAGTTATACTGCGCCGGAGATAGCTACTTTTAGACAATGAGATTTTCAACAATTAAAACTTATGTAGAAGTGATTTCAAGTATTATATCGGAGGGAACCATCATACATCCACATGTTATTTTATTGTTACACCTCTTATGAATCTGAATATACTAGGCTAATCAAAAAATCTTGAACCAAAGCTCAATAGCTTAAGAGAGGAGCTGATGAACTTAAAGAACCTCTAGCTCAATATATAAATGAAACATCTACTAACCTCGAATCAGAGATTAAAATTCAGAACCAAGACCTGAAAAATGAAAACATCAAGTTATTAAATACCTTACAATCTGCGGAACTATCCGTAAAAAGTCTGCTTCAGATATACAAAGTTTATTGAAAGAAAACACTTTATTTCTCACTCTCAATGTCACCAAACCAACACTGCATTGAAAAATGAGAATGAAATGAAAAATTAGGGATATTGAGGGAGAAAAATGTAATTTCAATTGAATACACAACCATTAAGTCAGAAATGTGTTCTGCAAGTACATCTAATTTTGAGCAACAGATATCTAATATTGAGAATGAGTTAATGATTGAAATAAATGCTATCAAATATAGTGCTAATAATCCACAACATATAAGTGAACATATACTATACATTCAAATAGTGCAATTTAGAAATACGAACTCTAATGTACACAATTCAAAAGTAAGTTACGAATCAACACTTCCAAAAAAAGTCACCGAATAAAACTGATTCTGAATCAGCCAATTTGGTGATTTCACCGAATTCTACATCAAATCCGATACAACTAGAGACTCATGAAGAAGCTTCTACAAGCAAATCTACGAATTCCAAATGGTTCAAAGAAAAGCTCGTCGATTAAAAAATACTCGATTCAAGTTGCCCAAAATTGTATTCATAAGTGGTCTTTCATATCATGCTTAAGTTCCAATGTAACTGAAGAATGTGTACAACCTTATCTTCACTCGCTTCAATCTAATACTAACCTGAAGAACTAATTTAATTTTTCAACAAAGTTGCAGAATCTGACTCCGAAAGGAGTGCAAAAAATAAATGCATAAACCTAACTGTAAATGCCATAGAATTAAGGAACATTTCAAAGGAAAATGAATAAATCTCTACTCAGGTTCATAAATTATCCATAGTTCACCACTTTCAATGTTTGGGAAATAAACTGCAACTCAAATTAATAGATCCACTAACTATTGTATCACTTACTGAGCATTGGCAATCTGAGAAACAACTGCACGAAATAATTTTATATAAATATATAGTAATATTATTACACTTTGTCGTGCTGTGAACTCGCATGGTGATACTGCTATTTATATGAAAAATTCTGAAACTCATTTTAAAACATTTAACTGTGATTGAATTTGAAAGAAACTATGGTAATGACAATATTACTCAACCATTTGCAGAATGAATGCTGGCATGATGCCTATGCATGGACCTGTCCAGACACACCATTTTATATCTTTCTTTATATAAATATATCTTTATTACTTTGAGCTGTTTTTCTTTAAAACAGTTTCTAGTTACTTCTTCTGACAGGACTTTTGAAGGTAATCATTGGATAAATGAGGAACTAATTGAACTTAAAGATAGAGTTACTTTATATAATAACTTATCCAACAAATATCCGGAATTCCGCTTGAAAAAAAAAAGAGATAAGTAAGACTTTACGAAGAAAGTGCGTGAAAGTAGACAAATATCTTCTGACAACAAGATAAAAATGGATACAAAAGCAGTCTGGAATTCAGTCAAAATATTAAAGAGCAAAGCTGTCACTTAAAATGGCACAAATATAGTAGGAAACAACGTGCAACTATCTGAAAGTAAATTAGCCAATAAATTAAAATATTCTTAATAATTGTTATTGATATCAAAATTACTGATTTTTTTTGTAGGAGGTTTTCGAGGTTGAGGGATTGGGAAAAAACGTTGGCACTCATATTGGTTATTCTTTGACAACAAATTAACGTATTTGACACGATGCTAAGGTATTTTATCGTTTTGTACGTTTTAGCCGTAAAGTAGTCAAAAAGTCCACGAATAATCGAAATTGTACCAAATCATTATTATTCGTGGTTCTGTTCGTTTCGGTGACGTGGGCATTTTTATTTGAAATTGGTGCGATAAGGACGCTTTGTGGTAATACAATTAGTTTTAAGGAATCTCGTTTTGGACATAATAAGTCTTCTGATGATGGTCGGGAAACCGAAACCCACGTAAAGACTAAAATATAGAACATAAGTGTTAATTTCACCTATTTCCCGAGAATTTATATATAAAAGATACGAGTATATCATTGTCCCATCTGATTTGTTGCCAAACCGCTTCGACCGCTTCGTTCGCTGCGCTCCATTGCTGTCAATATTTTCCAATTATTAATATTATTTTCCATAATAGTCTTTCTTCAGAGCTTTCCTGGTAGTCTTTCTCATTCTTACCAATTCTCCTACATGACATAAATATAAAAATGGTAAGGTATGTAGGAAGCTGAATATACTAAAATCATGAATACGGAAATGTTATTTTGGATCCTCACAATGTCACAATGATAATATGCAAACTTATTTCATTTTAGTAGAGTATGCCTATTTGTGAGACTTTCGGCGGAAAGGATCTAATAAAGCAGTTTCGTTGAATAACTTTTTTCATTTAAAGGGGAGAAAATAAGTAAACACTCCGCTTATTCCTTTTTCAGGAACGTATATAACGGTAGACAAAGATATGTCGGCTTAAATATACGGAAACATGGAAAATCGTTTAGTACAGAACAAACGACCAACATGCATTCCAAATAAACTACAGGCTCACACATTTTCACGTAATCCGCAAATTTTCATTTCACCCAATATATCATTATGATGGATACCTTTCAAGTCGTATTATTTTATTCGGCATTCATAATATTCAACACAGGTAGCGAAGTTTAAGTATTCGAAATTCATTCAAATATAATATAATAACAATAATGTAATAAGATGATACGGGTGAAATTGATACGAATAAGTTTAACAAAGTGTAGGTAGTTGAGATATGAATGATTCAGCACCGATAAAATATTATGGTGAACAGTTGCATACGCCTTGCATGGTGAGTAACCAATATAATTATGATTAAATGGTACATATCGCTTCTAGAGAATATAGATTCAGAGTATGAAGTAAGAAGTCAATTATTGAAATGAGACGATCCTCAGAAAGTATAGCAGTGGGGTTACACTATGTGCAAATGTCGAAAAAAAATAAGCAAAATCAGTGATTGGAATAATGTCTTCATACAGGTAAACAATGAGATCTGAAAATGACAAGTTAAATTTCTAGCAAAAGAACATTATTTTATATGAGGTGTTCTTAGAAAACGTTTCATTGAAATTTTTCCGAGGGAATAGGATATTGCTTCTTGATATTTCAATAGTCAAGCTACGCGGTTCACAAGAGTGTTTATTGATTATAGTTGATTAAATAACTAGTTTCATTAGGCATGATTTCAGGGCACGATTAGGCACAAGTGCATTTCAATGAAAATAAATGTTACATTTACCTAATGAATCTTTAATTAGGTTTGTTCCTTTGATTGAAAATAGAAAGATTATATTTGAAGTATCCATTTGAAACTTTTATTAATTTAATTAATAATAAAGATTCTTGACCCAGTATGAATTATATATAAAAATTGTTGGGAAATAGGTCACAATAACACTCTGTTTCAAAATTTTTGTCTTTACGCACGTTTCGGTCTCACGACCATCATCATTGAAGTAATAAGTCAGTAATCAGGTTATTGAAGTAATAAGTCGTGAGACCGAAACGTGCGTAAAGACAAAAATTTTAAAACAGAGTGTTATTGTGACCTATTTCCCAAGAATTTTCATATATAATTAATTCAATTCTGTTGGAGATGTTCCGTTGGGTACTCCTCCACAATTAAGGGAAATAGTTGAAACTTTTGGATTCAACTTATTATAAAAATCCCGTACCCCGAAGAACTTTTATTAAGCTTCTAACAACTAAAATGCACTATACTCACACACATATATAGATACTAAAAAACGTACGCACTCGCAGAAGCACACGCACACGGACACGCACACGTACACGCACACGAACATGCACATGCACACGCGCGCATTTACTCGCACATACTCACGCGCACGCAGAAGCACACTCACAAGCACACGCTCAAGCACACACACAAGCACCCCCCCCCCCCCACACACACACACACACACACCACACTGAAGCTTTGAAAATTAGAGAAGCAGATACTATATGGAGTAATTATTCCATGTTTCGAATAACAATTTACGTGGGAAGGAATATAGATATCTGCAAATATAATATGATGGTATTTCTGAAGAGACAGTCTCAAGCTTACAGACTCAAACAATCCAGAATATTCACGCGGCTAGAAATTGAAAGGTTTATGAAGGAAGTCAATGATTTAGTTACTTACGTCCCCAAACCCAGCAGAGCCATTTCAGAAAAATTTATACAAATTCGTAACAAATATAGGCTATTTATAGGCTTTTTCAGACACAACTATACATTCTTAGGCACAATTAAAAACAAAAACGAAGTTCTGTTGGCCTAAGGTAAGCTAGCGGAGTCACCTGAGATTCCACTCTGAGGGAAGTAATTCGGGTGTCAAAACTATAGGTACTTTATAGGCTCCTCAATTATGACAAGAAAGCTAATTTCATCCTAGTACACTGAGGGTTCTTTCTATGACCTCGATTGAGATGATCTGTAGGTCGTCATGAGGTCATAAATTTGTTGAAAATAGAAAATAGTTACATGGTATTTTTAAGATTTTTTAGACACACAACTATAACATTTAATGCACGACTTAAAATAAAAAACCGAAGCTCTGCTGGCTCAAGACATGCTAGCAGAGCCACCTACGAATTCAAGTTTAAGAAAAATAATTCGGGTATCACATGTATAGGCTCTTCGCATGATATGACAAGAAATACGACTTTCATATAATGAAATTTTGTCTTAATTTTGCCAGTTTAGGTGGTTCCATACTGAGCTCTGCTAGCTTATATAAGGTCAACAGAGCATCGTCTTGAAAAGAATGTGCCTGAAAATGTGTAGTGATGTTGAAAAAAAGCCTGTAGATAGCCTATAATTCGTATGTAACTATTTTCTATTTTCATCAAATTTTATGATCTCATGCCGATCTACAGTTCATCTTAAACGAGACCATAGAAGGAACACTGACTTTGATAGGATAAAATGAATTCTTCCCATCATAATTGAAGAGCCTATGATTTTGGAACGCGAATAACTTTCCTCTAACGTGAATATGTAGGTAGTTCTGCTTGCTTATTTTCAGCAGAGCCTTGTTTTTTTGTTCTTGATTGTGCATAAGATTTTATAGTTGTCTGTAAAAAGCATATGAATAGCCTATAATAACGACGTCATTTTCGTTTAATTTATCTGAAATGGCTCTGCTAGCAGTAACCTTCTCAAATGTCAAGTTCTGTAAATCAGAAATCGTATAATCAATGTTATAAACAATGAAGTGTTTATTTTGAATAAGAAATGTAATGTCATTGAAGCAATCGACGCTTTAAAAAATAAATAACGTTACTTTTAAACAATCGGTGACTAAAAGTATATCATTTCTAATCTATAGTGACAATTTAAATGTAAATACTCTCTAAAGTTCTAGAATGAGACTCAAATTTACACAAAAAACTGAAAAATTTAATTTGTAATTAATACTGACGAATTGTTCCAACACAAAGTGGTGGATGAACTAATTGAATGAATATTACTGAGTGGCAGACCAGGCGATCACATTCCTGAAGAAATGTTCAGAACTTTATTAAGTAAGCTACGAAGGATGCAAATTGAGGAACGTATTTCGAATACTGTTTTAAAACACATTGTTAATATATACTTGTTTCTCATATAAGATGCGTAGCAGGGAGGTGGTTCATTTTTAGTAAAAGAATGTGCATATCCATCAGAGTATGCATGCAAGCCGTAACTCGGAGTAGAAGAGCAGTCAGTTAGAGTAAAAAGTTGACTTTGGAGCAAGTTAGCAGCGTGGAACACGTGTCACAAAGGCGTCCTGGCGTTGGATCCTTCTCTAGATATTGCAGAATACGTGCTTAGAATCACAACGAACACGAGACGTTATATTGCAAATCTCATTTGTGACAATAATTTATATGTAAATATATCCATGTTGTACGTGTTGCGTTCCAAAAATTTGAATATCTAATATGTTCACATTTTTTCTTTGCTTTCTAGCTGTTATACGCAAGTGTTAAATTATAAATCTCCTAGTATACTTTAATAAGATTCATGTATATCCGTAAAGTCTTTGATGTCTTTCTTTTATGTATAATCACAAGTTACTTTGGAAAATTACAAATATTTTATATAATTTTTAATAGAATTTCAAATAACAGCTTGAAATATATGTCCTCATATACTCATATGACTATAAAATTGATTGTCTTATTAAACGAGCCCTGATAGAAAAATTCGGAATTTAATGACGGATCTGTTTCGCGTTCTATACTCCAGTCAGAACTAAAATTTTATGGATCGCTTGAAAATGGAAAATTCTTTCTGCATCGGTGAACATTACACTTACAGAAGGAAAATTCTGGAAATGGGGTGGAAAATTGCGTCGTTCTCCTTCAAATTCCTGTCTCGTTCTTCGTCCAACTTGTCAAATTATAGGTTTTTGTGTGCGCTGAGTTCTATTTCATGGTTAAAAAGAACTGTAAAAGCGACTATAGTCTTCCGGAAAATTCCGGAGAATGAAAATTTGATTAAGCTTTACTAACAATTTTTTTTTTAGAAAATTCTAGTGAAAAATCTATATAATATTGTTGATATCACTCGGTTGTATATAAAATAGTCTCTACTTTCACGGTACCTTATTATTCCAATAACACTGATCAAAATTTTCGAAAAACAAAATAATGGAAGTTTGTCTTGTAGAAATCTAAAATTTTCATTTTGCGAAGTTTTTCTGAAAACTATCGTTAGTTTTGAATTCATGATCATAGAATAATACTCATCGACCACGAAAACATAATTAGACACATTGGACGAGGACCGATATAGGAATATGAAGGAAAAACGACGACAATTTTCCAGAATTTTCTTTTAGTGAACATTGTATCCAGACACATCACGGCATCTTATTATTTCAATACCACAGTTCGAGAAAAAATTTTGTTTGTGCCAAGATTTAGTGAAATGTTCCGGGTTTGCCAGCAAACGGGCCAGATTTCAAATTTTCCGACTCCAGATTCGATTTCAGCGGACCCAAAAAACCACTGATACTAAATTTCAGAAGCTTTGGATCAGAATAGCACGAGATATTCCATCCTGAACACGATGCAAAAAGAATTTGGCATTATTGGTGGGGTCTATAAAATTTCAAATGTTTTTCACACGTTGCAGTTCGAGTTATATGTAACAATATTGTTTTGCTTCGAAAACGTGTCTAAAACGACGATTTCAATAATGAAGATTATTGTGAAATACCTATTTATTGTTCCATTTTCATTTTTTTAAGCAAGAAAGTAAGTACTATTTGAACTTTACTGAGAAGCATTTAACTGTGATTCATTGATAAAGTCTATTTAGTCGATATCGATCAGTAACGCTACAAAATAATAGCTCTGGACAGCCGTTTTGTTGTTCTCATAGACCTCATCAGTAGAATGAGAAGGTATGCAACTTCACTGAACAATAACTGTGTTGAAAATATACATAACCGGCATGCTAGGAAGACCAAAATATCTAACGCCATCTAGTAGTAGAAGTCTAAGAAATCAAACAATGTACGACATTTACTGATAGATTCCTCGAACTTTGAAAAGTTACGGGAGATGTTAGATTACTTGACTGTACTAAATAACGACACCAACCAATGAAAGAATTGAGATATAAATGAATACTTATGTGAACATATTGATTTTTTTCTTGTAGGGCTTCTTAAATAACAATAATTAGGTCTTTCTATTATGCATAGATTACTAACGTTAGAAACTAATGGTTCTACACAGCTGCTGAGATCATGAGAGAGCGAAACTGCTGTTTGGGACTGATAAAAGTGTTGTCACTGTGCGACCTAGAGGAACCTCAACCCTGTCCATTTACCGCTAACATGTAAATGTGTATGTTATTCTCCGCTTTTAGGAAATATGAACTTGATGAACATTTGAATGTCCACAAACGTTGTAAAATATTCGAGTGTGGTACATCGTTGTGGATAGGATTAATGTTTAGAATATTAATTATTGAGAATAATTATTATCCCTCCATTTTCAAAGAATCCGTAATAATTCCCATACATAAAGGAGGCGAAACACAACCCATGAAGAATTACAGGCCTATATCGTTAGTTACTAACTTTAATAAAATTTTAGAAAAAATAATCAACAACAGAATAAAGCACTTTATTAAAAAACATAAATTAATATCATCTAAACAGTACGGATTTCAAGAAGCCAAATCTACTGAACATGCCATAGCGGCCTTAACAAAAAACATATATAACGCCATAGATGATAAACTACCTTCTCTATGCATATTTGTTGATCTCCAAAAGGCTTTCGACACCATTTGCCATGAAGAACTCTTGAGAACTCTGGAAAAGATAGGAATTAGAGGAGTAGCGAACAATTTATTAAAATCTTACCTCACAAATCGCAACCAAACAGTTAAAATTGATGATATATACAGCACTCCTGAAGAAACAACATATGGTATACCCCAAGGCACTGTGTTGGGTCCTACACTGTTCATTCTCTATATTAACGACATGTTTAACTTACAATTATTGGCTGAAATTATTGCTTTCGCAGATGATACTGCCCTATTTTATTCTGCAAAAACATGGAAAGAACTGAAAGAAATTGTTGAAAACGAGTTAGTATATATAAAAAAATGGTTCGACAAAAAAATGCTCACTATAAATTTAACAAAAACCACCTACTTACCGTTTACGTCATACCGCAGTCA
Source organism: Endomychus coccineus (assembly GCA_958510875.1). Lineage (NCBI taxonomy): Eukaryota > Metazoa > Arthropoda > Insecta > Coleoptera > Endomychidae > Endomychus > Endomychus coccineus. The sequence continues at coordinate 64,926,526 of OY294069.1, forward strand.
CTTACCGGAATTAAACATCACTATAAATACAGAGAATACAAATTTCAAAATAGAAAAAACGGAATATGTGAGATATTTAGGAATATTTATTGATTCACATCTGAAATGGAATTTCCACATTGAGAATTTAACAAAAAAAATTAGGAAAATAATATATAAATTCAAACAATTAAAATTGGTTCTAAACATCACTGAACTGAGAATACTCTATTATGCACTAGTGGAAAGTCACTTGAGCTATGGCATTATTGCATGGGGCGGAGTCTCCAAATCATATCTAAGGAAACTAGAATCTACACAAAAAAGGATAATAAAAATCATCTACAATAAAAACTTTCGATATCCTAGTAAGGCCTTATTCACTGATGCTTCATTACTTGATATAAAAATGATATTTGCAAGAAAAATATTAATTCAAAAAACAAACAAAAACTATATAGAACATGAGTATGACACTAGATTACAGAAACAGGAATCATTACAAATACCAAGAGTAAAAAAAACTATAGGACAGCACTCGTGTAATTATATATATCCAAGATTACATAACCTTTTACCAACTGATTTGAAGACCATTACCAATAAATTTGTTTTAAAACGGAAACTCACAAATTGGTTAATAAGTGTAAATGGGAGTGAAGTGATGCAAAATTTATTATAGTGATACACATATAATTCCTATATGTTGTTAAGAGATATGTTGATCGTTTGAAAGAAGAAACTAAAATTGTATATAATCAGTGTCTAGAGATTATAACGAGTTGTGAGACGAATAGATCCCAACCACTAGACTTATTACAATAAATAATGAAATATGAATGATTCCAAATTGTGTTCAGCATATAACAATCTTCATTGTATTCAATTTTATTATATTAATATTGTAGTAACAATATACTTAAATAATTTATAAATTATAGATATATTCATGTATGAGTGTATAATGTAAATGTGTATGTATGTATGTATGTGTAGATGTGTATATATATATAGTATATGTATATATATGGGTAAATATAAATTCTTTTTTAAATAATATTATTAATGAGTAATGAATGATAATAACTTTTCACTGTACCACAAACAAGTTCCAACTATGGAACTTACGTGGTCTTTTTTAACTTTATTGTTGAATTTATCTTTCTTTGTAATCTTAATTATATATTATTATTATTATATTCAATAAAGACTATTATTATTATTATTATTATAATTTTTTTGTATTATTTTTCTAGTTTACAATTTCATTGCAAACAAATAGAGTGCTCATGTTGAGGTTCTCAAAATCTCACCGTTTTCGAGAACAACAAGTTTAAATGAACATACGCGATCCCGCGATACATTCTAATGTGGAAAAAAGACTAGTTTTTCATCATAGTAGGCTTGTGTCAAAATTATCAAACAACTAAAATCGTGTAGTCAATTACGTGTTGTCATTATTATTACGATTCCACTGCATCGCTGTAAATTTAATATGCCAAGTTTTACGAACAGTGAATACACCGACATTTTAACATTGTGAGAGAGTTTCTGTAATGCTTCGGAAGCTGCACGACGTTATAAGCGGTTGAACATCGATGCCGTGAAACGGGTAGTCTTAGACCCAAAAAAATTTATTCAAGACGAGGTAAAACCACAAGGACAGTAGAAAAGGAGTAAGAAGTACTAAACCTGGTTGGGGAGGATCCAACTATTAGCACTAGACAGTTAGCGCGAAGAGTAGACCCATCTGTCACTTCATGGCGGGTACTCAAAGAGCAGCACCCGTACTATCTTACGAAAGTACAAGAATTATCAGAAGAAGATTATCAACATAGAATGTACTTTTGTTTGTTAATGCGCGATAGGCAAAATAATAATCCCAGTTTTTTGAGGAAAATTGTATTTACAGACGAATGCACTTGTATGCGCAAATATTTATTCCATTGTTTATAATGCACATGTTTGGAATGAAGAAAATCCCGGATCAAAGAGAGCACATTATTATCAACAGTATTTAAATTAACGTGTGTGCAGCGATGATCGGCAATGAATTTGTTGGTTTCCATATTTTGAAAATACGTTAAATGGTAGAGGAGATTTTTTTACATGCAAGTTGGGGTTACATATCATTATACAAGAACCGTGCGTATATGGGTAACAGAAAAGTTTCCCGGTCGATGAATTGATCGCGGAGCAGATGCTCCTATTCATTGGCCACCAAGATCTCATAGATTTTGTTTTATGGAGCTATGTAAAACACAAAGTTTATTTCAATGAAGTAAATACATTAGGTGATTCAAGAGGAATAGTAAATGATTTTAACGAGCTGTTTAATGATCCAGTACCTTTGGAACGAACAATGTTTTCTTGACAAAAGCGGATCAACTTCTGCCTACCTGAAAATGGGAGGCATTTTGAGCACCCGTTATAAAATGAGGATTAGTTTTATTATTGGAATATTCATTGTCATTCTCGAAACATTCTGCATTAAGTAATTTGTTAATGAGTTTTTATTATGTTTATTTAAATGCATTTTTATCGAAAACAGTGAGATTTTGAGAACCTCAGAGTACTCATTCGATTGCAATAGAATTGTAAACCAGTAAAATGTGCTGAGAAAACAAATAATTATTCTCAAAAAAGTTAAGCCTGAAAAAATTGCCGAAAAGTCGCGCACTCAGCACCCTCCACCGCATATTCAAAAACTAACTAAGTCATCTCATTCGGCATCTTCTGAAACCTTCAAATAGCAGATTTCAAAGAAATATCTTCAATTGTCCAGGAGCTACAGCAAAATTTCATTTTTTAATAATTAAATTTAACCTGTACGTCCGAAACGGGAGAAGATAGGACTCTAGTTTATATGAAAAAATTCGATTAGTTTTGTGAAATCAACGGTCCCCTGCATTTACGGGAGGTATTACTGAAACACCCTGTATATATATGGAGTATTAGCTAACCAATGTCTGAGATATATTTCCAGTCTCAACCAAGCTTCTTCCACATAGCTTTATAAATTAATCAATACGTAGCCTATAGAATTCGTGAGAAAATAGACTAGGGAAATGAAATAATTGCATTGGGATGATGAACGAGCAACGTCCGTTAATTTTATTATTTTTAAATTTGTTTCCAGATGAAATGTGATTTTCTAACGTCGCAATAGGATCCACTGCGACAAATAAATACGAACTCGATAGGATATTCGATTCCCACGTGGTAATGACCTATTGCAATCCAGGAAAATAATTTTAATTGAATATAAATAATAATGACATGACTTTTAAAAATAGAAACTAATCAGCTAGCGCAATTCTCAATAAAACCTATTTCTCTTTTCCGAATTACATATCGTAAAGTGGTGAAATTTTATACAAAAACAATTGGATGATTGGAATGTGCCTGTTGACTTATCATTATTCTACGTGAATGAATCGAAATAATCAATCCATATTGAACAAACATTTCTTCTTGTAGATAGAACATGTTCATCCAATTAAGTACCGTCGGCTTGTAACGGAGTTGATGGGATTCCATGTGGAGGCCAGTGGTCAATTTGTAGAACTTATCAATAAACCTAAAGTACTTTTGATTAATACAAAGTGTGATCTGGCTTAATATTTCCTGTTGTATTGCGGATGAATTATTATTCCTAATTAAAATATAAGTAATGATATTGACAGTGAATTGTATTTGGATATTCGGAATGATTCCAAACTCAGCTTTCATAATTTTCTATTCAGAATTAATTTATTTCTAAGAATAGCCTGTTGATTTCATTAGTTTTTCAAATTAGTCGGAAGAAAGGTGTCTATCAAGTGCCAATGATGAACGTATTATTGTTATGTTATTATAATTTACACTAGTTTTTAATATTATCGAAAAAGCATTTGACATTATTCGGAAGGGCAAAAGGGAAGAAGCATTGTGCTATTCAGGACAAGTTTACAGACGGTAGTCGTTTTATTATTGTTTTTGTTTTAAGTTGTTTGGTCAGTAAACTTTTCGGTTGCAACAGAAATGTGTAATTGTTCCGCAGAACGCCATCTCACAGAGAACACATCTGAGGGTCTGAATCGTGAAATCAACTCAATGAAAGGACTAACAAATCCTCATTTCAAAATCATCGAAAGCGTAAACGAGAATACGTTCAACTGAACGAGAGGATAGGAGAAGTGACCAAAAACTATAAAGATGATAATTATATCTCAAAAGCAGAGAAATATCAGTTTATGGAAGAATGTGTTGCATTATTGAATTAGATTGAGGGAAATTATCGTTAAAAACAATATAAATCACAATAATTCAATAATTATTGTGAGATCGTTCATGGCGTCCATTCCACCTTATAAATAACGTACTAACCATGGATATATTAATATTCTTACATGTACATTTTTGAGACATAGGTCACATTAAAACATATGTTCACTATTTCCGTCTTTACCTACGTGTCTGTCTCACGACCTTCATCAGAAGACGTTTAAAATCAAATTTATGTCAATAAAGCGCAGGGTTCCTTGAGCTAATTGCACTAAGCACTTCAGCACTGAGCGTCTTCATCGCATTAATTTCAATCAAGAATGTATACGTCACAACCAGGAATAACATAACAAGAATAATTGAAAATGTATTTTATTAATGTAAGCAATGTTTCTATAGTTGGAGATGTCATATCTCAATGAGGAGGTAAAGATATTCTGACTAACTCACAATTTCAACACAGATGTGCTTATGATTTGTGAGCATGAAAGGAAAAGTACTTGCTATATAAACGTTATCTGTTTCTTACAGCTTTCTAAATAAATACAATTTTGAATATCATTGAGGCAGACGTAAATTTTTGCAAGTGCTTAATCAAATAGATTTGTACAAATTTTACTTAACGATTGTACATCTGTTCTGTGATCTACAGAATTACCGTCACGTTCTATATGAATGATCTCCAGGATAGATCTCACATAATAATTGGGTTCTTGAGTTAAGATATTAACATTTTCATAATGGAACTAATGATTATAGTCATACTTTCTTAAACATTTCTCAATTTTCTCTGAGCTCTCCAGGATGTATGATAATTTTATAAGATTATCTTCATTATTCTAGTCTATTCTCATAGATTCTCTCCCTCGCAATTCGAGCTCATGTTGTAATTGCTAATATTTTTGCTTGAAATTCTGTCGCAAGGGTCCTTAAGATCAAACGAATTATTTCTCTTTGGTCCTTTATCTCTACTATTCCAGCACCTGTACTGTTATCGGTCTTGGTGCTGGAAACCTTGATCCTGTCAGATCTCATCCACAATGGCCCAGGTAATACAAGCAATTCAAGAATGCTTCGGCCATTTTGGTCAGCCCTTAATTAACTGGTTAGTCTGAGAAGGAATATTGTAATAAGAGCAGGATCTTTCCGCCACTAGCCCAAAACATCCAACCTTTTTGGTAATTGAGGATTGTGGATAGCTTATAGCGTAGCGATAATTAATGAATTTAATTCAAATGATTCTGAATTCACTATCACAAAGAATGTACGACTGAAAACAATTTTCCCTAAGACAACATTTTATGAATAATTTGAATTTTATCAATATCTTAAGAATTTTCTTGCATATGCTATGGTTCAATGTATTTTTATTATTACAGGGGTGACATTGTAAGAAAACAAGTGGGCACTGAACAGATTACGAACAATTTTCTATTGTTTGAAAATGTCGAGGAGGACAAAAAATTTGTCAACCCTTTGCTACAAAGAATATCTTCACATAATTAATATAACTGGTTGCACTTTTCATTTTAACTAATGTTTATGGCGAAAAGTGCAAGAAAAAAAAAAGTGCCTGGCCACCAAATGTAGGGAGAGCAAAAAAATGCGAATGCACATAAGGTGGTGTGCTGCCTTGTCGCAACTTCCCTCTGAGAGAGTCAACGACGGCTGGATATGGATTATGGAGAGTTTCGAAGATTATCCACTTTCCCAATATTCAACAATTATTTTGCGCAACAGTGGCTTTGTAACGATATTTTGGAAATGATGTCGGTGTGCCACAACGAAAGGCACCAAACTACCAATTCCATGGAACGATGGCACAACTAACTAAATACGAAAATTGCAAGGGTGAATCCAAACATTTTCCAACTCACAAAAGCTCTTGAAGAAGAAGCGTCGTACCACGACAATGTTAAACTTCAAGTTGACTTCATATGACTCCAAAACTGAGTAAAGCCAATTATGTACAACTAGATGAAAGAAATTGCCGTACAATTGCACACTTCCTTGAAGAAAGTGTGAACGTTGGTCAATGCTTGACAATTTTGCCATTCATCATAAAAATGCAATGACTATATTTTTTCTGTTTCTTATATTGTTGTTTAATTTTTAATAACTACTGTAATAAATGTATTTCATATTATTATTATTTAAATGGGTGGAATGAGATACTCATTTTAAAGGTGAAACGATTATATCAGGTAGGTAATAGGTATATATTATCGAGCATGTCTGATTTATTTCTTGCTAGTCACAAAACTGGATTTCATCTACGGTCTTTTCGACATAAAATTTTGCCGATTCACAAGCCCGGAACAATTTTTCTTCACCTAGGTCTAATCAACAATGGAGAAGTTCGTTGGCAACACTATCCAGAGTAGCCGGATCTTTACTCTATTCCATTGAATAGACTTGACAGTTCATATATTCGTTGTGAATATGAATGTTAATAGAATTAAACTTCAAAAGTATAGTTCTACTACCTACATGCACCTCGTGTGCGATATAAACTGCGGAAATATCGATCTAGTATTCAACAAATGATTGAGGATACCATCTCAACATTGAATTACTGTGAAGAGTAACTTGGAAACGGAAGGGCGCTATTTTTCACCAGAGGCATATTTGCTGCAACTTCAGTACCGAGTGTCTACGGGCTAAAGTGTAAATGTAGATGACTTTCAGTGCAATTCGGAATGTTATTTTTGGCATGTACATAAACAAGGAACATGTAACACACACTGGAAGGAAAATTTCAGGAAAGTGAAATTTGTTAGTTGCACGGCAAGTTTTATTTCTGGTGCTGAATTTGTATTGAATTTAAACCACCATGACGGCAATCAAGTGATTTTACTTTCTGTATCGAAGGTTAGATTCTGAAATGTAACAAAAATGCAAAATTTTCAGGCACATTCATTGATGAAGATATTTGATGGGGAAAAATGTTGAACATTTTCTGTCAAAGTTACAATCTACATATTTACAATCTACATATTATCTGATTTTGAACTTAAAATATGATTCGAATATCAAATAATCACTAACTGTTATAGACATGTATATTCTTCACTATCATAATCATATCGTTGTATGGGGTCTGTGCATTGAGACAGTATTCAAGATGCTGATAAAGATAATTAGGGTCATCTTTAATATGAAATCTGGTGACTCAGGCAAGTCTTTTTTTCAAGAAATACGAAATTCTTCCAATATCTTATAGCTATACTGAAATTACTATCAATAATATATAAGAAACATGACACAATAACCAAAATAGGTGTTAATCATGAATATTCAACTAGATACAGACATAACTTGATGGTCTTACCATCAATTACTCGTGTATCTATAATAATGCCTTTGTATGCAGGGTGTCAAATATATACTGACTTGTATGTAATGTATGGCTAATTATCTCTTTCACACACAACCGATCCAATGTTTTCTGCAGTTTTAATTGGATCTTAAAAACACAAGTCGGCTGCAGACGCATTTCATTAATCGATTCATCTATTCTCTTCCAAATTACATGGAAACACTAATTCACAATTTTTGATAAAGATAATGAGCAATTATCGAAACGTCAAAAAGAATTTTTGTTTTATTTTCAGTCTATCTACGAACCAAAATACCAAGAAAGCATACTTATATTCCAAATGGTTGAAGAATATATATAAAAGACAAACAAAGGTACAACCAGGTAGTTTTGAAATTACGCCTAGGTTTCCGTATATTCATATGGATATCGTTAAATAATATATATCGTTTGTCGTGTTACTTTTCATTTTTCACCATCATCTCAACTTTTCAGTAAAATTATTTTCTTAGCTGCTCTAATTCCTGGATGAGATATTATGTAATTAGATATTATGGTACTATTGTTCTTTGAATGCTTTAAGTTTCTAAGGATTCTAGAATATTGTGTTTATAAATCTAGAATATGTGAAATATCGGGATTAAGGTTGGAATTGTGAATATGAAACATAATTTATGTTTCAGGTGATTCGCGTGGACCGTACATTGAACTGCGTCCAGTTTGTCATATATAGAAGATATATCACGGTCATCGTACCTCAGCCTGTATGCTCCAGATTTCTTTTATTCATAATTTTCAGATTTTAATTATTGATACATGAGTATAAATTATTTGTTCTCTTAAAGTTGACGTTTTATTCTTGTTTTCAAGCGTTTACCTAAATAAGTTAGACAGGTGATATTTGATTTGTTATTATCAATAATCTGCGGATAAATGAGGAACAAGGTTTTACATTAGGTTTATTTTGAAGTATTTTACTATTTTGACATCATAACCGTTATTTCTAGCAATATCTATGATTGTGTTTAATTCTAAATGGAAGTTGCCTTTTCTTAATGGAATATTATTTATATGGTTATCTGCTGCTAACTTGTGTCATTGCGGGTGTAAAGACTTTCATGGTGATATCTAATGTGTGGATGGGTTTGTGATAATTTGCGCAGATATGGTAGATGCTTGTATTTGAAACGGTCAGATCTAAAAAGGTCAAGAAGTTGTTGTTTCCTATAACTAAGGTAAATTCTATCTACATTTAGATGGAATGTGCTGGAGTTTTGAATTTAATATTCGATTTTCTAATTGATTTATAAATATTTCAGTTGGTAAAGGAGAAAATGACAAACCTATGGGGAGGCCTATGTTTGGTTTGTGATATTTATTTTCAACCGTAAAGTAAAGTAAATGTAAAAACACCTGATTTTTTATGCTATTATCCGTGAAGAGTCATTGCGGATTAAAAATTTTTCACATAGAGGAATGGTCACCTATGTGGAAATACTTGGATAGAATTTTTTTAAGGTCAAATGATGCATGTTTGGTATTGGTCTATATTTCTACATTTTTGAAGTTTTTCTATTAACTGAAATGAATTCGGTATTTGAAGCTGACGTTTGTATAGGTTCATTATGTTGCCCGATTTCCTAGCCATTTTTTGACAGTGGCACTTATATAGGAACAGACGGGTATTATAGGAGTATTATTGTCTTTTGAGAATTTGTAATAGGCCATTAAGAGACTGTGGATGAGGATTCATGTTTATTGTTTAATGAACGAAATTTCTTATATTCGGTGAAAATACAGTTGGGGTTTTTCAGAGAGTGTTTAATGTTTGTCTGTAATTTTGTTATAGGGTCTGAATTTAATCATGAATTATAAATCAATTTGTCAGGTCTGAATACACATATTCAGATAATATTGATCGTTTATCTATTGAAATTATTATATAACCTTCAGTAAGTGTTTGTCATTAGTAAACTATAAAAGAGTTCACACTGTGGATACACTATAACACTATAAATGACAAATAATCACTCTAATATACTGTAAATACTGTTGAAGTAATGACTTTCATCTACCAAGTAGTCGTCATCAGAGTAAATCAAATTGAAAATCAGAATGGGCCTATTTAAGTACTATTTGGGGTTGATAATGCAAACAAGGGGTACCCCCAGCTGGAGATAAATCTCCATTTATTAAATTGCTTTCTAGGTTTTCGTCCATTTTGTGAATTCTGGATCTGTCCAAGTTTATGAAAGGTGTTGCCTAAATGATTTTTATGCTTGTTCTTACATCTATAAACGGCTTGCATTACAAATTCAGAAGACGCAATAATTCGTCATTCGTAATGAAATAATTACTGAAAGATGATGAGTGAAACTCTAATTTGGTTATTTGTTTCTTATTCGCTTACAAATCAAGTTGTTGATCGAAGATTTGTTGTAACTATTATCCAACGCTATTTATGCTATTTCTCAATTCCGTTGTTATTATTTTGCTGGCTCAAAGGGACGTTGAATAATCTACAAACAAGACTTTCAAATGAAGCTATAATTGAATGGTGCAGCTGAATCTGCCGGGGTATATATATTTTTTTGAGTGGGTCTTCTGTATAAGTCGAAATTCAAAGGATTATCATTTTTTATGATATTAATATCAAGGAAAGGAAGCTGTTTATCTGTTTACATTTTGACAATGAATTCCAGTTAATCAAATTGGCTATTTAGCGTTTTCAAAAAGCAATGTAAACCCAAATCTTTACATATAATCTCGAAAATATCATCGACATCTATACCAAACTTCTGGAAACTGATTTAGTTCTGATTTTGAGATTTCAAGTTCGCTTAGAAAAATATTGGGCAAAAAAGAAAATAGTGGATTGTCCATTTTATTGGTAGCTGAAATATCCTCAGTACTTTAGCAGCATTTATAGTGGATAGGGGTGATTATTTCTCATTTAGTGTTTATTTTTGAGTTTAAACGCGATAACATATTGGGAGCCTTCCTTAAGTAAATTGATTTCTGACAAACTGAAGGTTACTTCGGATAAGTTGACAAATCTGTTAGGGTAATAACATTTTTGGAGCTCTACTAGAGAAGTGGTTGGTTGGTTTTATATTATTTGTGATACTGACTTCATCTTCTTTGATTTGGTTTTCAATTAAAGTGCTTAACTTTGTCTTCCGTTTCGAAAATTTGTTATGTACTATTGACGAGATTCTTTCGCGACTATTATTATCAAGTGAATAAAATTCTATATTATGGACTTTAAGGTCAGTTGTGAATGTAGTACCTTCAAATGGAGGTGAAGAACGTTCATTTTTCTGTAGGAGTCCTTATTCTTTTGTAGGAGTTGTTTATTTGAAGAACACCTAATTTTGTTCACAATACAGTTTATTGAGTCAAATAGCTAGTTGTATTGAAAAATCGTGAGAAACTGGTCAACCTGACTGTATCACCTTCAGCTATGAAGTCATTCCTTTCTTACGGCAAACATTCCATAGTATCAGTTAAGCATAAAATACTAAAGTTTTCGATTTGAAGAATGCTACATGACATGAAAAACATGGAGAACGGTCCAAGTATGGTAGTTCCAAATAACCAAATACTCATAAATTACACAGATCACTGGAGAGTGCCAGAGCGCTAAGGATGAAATATTTCAACGTTTTAAGTTCAGTGGAAAAGCGTAATGGAAAAGAGGCGCGAATCTAAGAGACATTTGCGTTATGTATACTGATGATTGAGACTGGCGAGTCATCTTATGCATACTGAATAACGGGAGCCAGACGGGATCTCTAGATCGACTTCCCGAACCATGAAAGGTATTAGTTTATCCAGACAGCAGAGATCAATCTTTAACGCTGTATTTCTTTCAAGTTCATTTGTTTCAATACATCTGTCACACATGTTGGGATCTTTTGAATAAGAATGATTTATTTGTACGTAAAATTAGATGTTATATTATAATATAACATTATGGAAATTGCCGGTCAAATCCAATTTTCCAAATATAATTTGCATGAAACCCCATTTATTAGCATGTAATTTTTAAACCAGAAATCTCGTTGTTACATAACTAGTCCACGAATATTTTTATACATCTCCAAAATTTGAGGAAACATGGTGAATATGTTCAGGGCGTGTCGCAGAAAGCTTGTGGCCATTTTCAAGGAGCAAAAACTTGCACAAAAAACCTCTGGCAAAAGATAAGTATCAAAAACAAATATCACTTTCCAATTTTTTGGATTAGAGTGCACCGTCTTTTGGACTTTTAATTTTCCCGTAAAACGAACCCTTTCCGAGTTTGTGGACTTTGTTTGTTGTAAAAAAAATATCTTTTTTCAGTATAACAACTTTTTTCCCAGATTCGATATTTCACCAGTTATTCCAAAAAAAACGAAACAAGTTCCTTTTCTTTCAAGTGGTGAAAAAGTAGTAAGATTGTATTACTGAACCCAAATGAACATTTATTCATTTGTCATTCTCGATAATTCTTCCAACAACGCATAGTTTCCGAGAAAGAATAAATTTTTCCGCGGAAATTTCAAATTGGGCAGCAGCCAGGGCAATAAATGCGTTCTATATTACCAATCATTATGAAATTTAGAATTTCTCGTGTTTATGGTCTACCGGTTATAAATCCATCTTTCATAATTCAAAATGTTGGACCCGAAATGAACCTTTTTCACATATTGGGTCCGTACAAAAATTACCATCATTTAAATGATTTCAAAATGGTATATATAGATATCTTCACTAAAAATAAAACTTTATTAATTGATGGAATTTTTCGGTAAAAATTAATATCTTTGAAGCTATCCACATTTGAATATTGTTTTCTAGTTGCTATATACGCCCGAGAATATAAGATTCAACTTATACCACTCGAACGATGACATATTTAATAAATAGTTTGTTCCCGGTTCATTAATATTTGTTTCTATAAAATGCTTATTCTTGATCTATATTTCTATATTTTCGAAGAAAATTATTCGAAAATTCGAATTAATCGATTTTCAGATTTATTGAAGTAAGGTAAATTGATCTTTTTTCCAAATTATTCGTCTTCTCATTGAATACTCTTATCATTCATCATCTCTTATATTAACGCTGTTGTATTCTGTCTAATTTTTTTTCATACGCGTGAAAGAATCTATATCAACTTCTAAAATGACCAGCATGTACAGCAACAACAAAACAATTTTCAAATGCGTATTACTCCAAATATATTAATTATTCGAATAATTCCATGGGTGACAAAGTCTTAATTTTATAAATTTTTTAATTAATTTTTTTGTGGTCATTTTCGAATGAACCCAATATGAGGGAAGGATTCATTTTGGGTCCAATATTGTGAATTCTCATAATCGGTAGTAAAAAAAAACGAAAAGTTACAAATTTCATAATGACCGGACAGATAGGACGTCATTTGTATCATCATTTTCGGCTGCTGCCCAATAACAAATTTCCCTGAAAAAGTTTTGCTATCTCGGAAGCTTTACTTTCCTGCAAAAATATTAAGTTTACACCACCCCTTCCTAAACTTCAATCCCTTGAAAAAAGTTTTTTTTCTCGTTTTTTTTTTAATAACTCGAGAAATATCGGTTGAGGGGGCAAAGTTGTGATACCGAAAAATTTTTATTGTTTGAACAAACAACTTCCAATTTTTATAAAATTTGCAATTATTTCATTCTGGGACGATTCCCGATTTGAGGGCCCTAGTCTTCAAAGTCCACAAATTCGGAAAGGGTTCGTTTTCCAGAAAAACGAAAGGTCTAAGAGACGTTGCACTCTAACCCAAAAAATACAAATTGCCCGAATAAGTTTTGCTATCTCGGAAGCTTTACGTTATTGGAAAAATATCAGGTTTACACTCTAGAAATCTTAGAACCACCTCTTCGTACTTTCCAATCCCCTGAAAAAAGGTTTTTTTCTCGTTTTGTTTTTAATAACTCGAGAGATATCGGTTGGAGGGGAAAAGTTGTAATACCGAGAAGTGTTTATTGTTTCGGAACAAGCAATTTCCAATTTTTATAAAATATGCAATTATTTCATCCTTGGACGATTTCCGATTTGGGGGCCCTTGTCTTCAAAGTCCACAAACTCAAGAAGGGTGCGTTTTCCGAAAAAATAACAAGCATTGGAAAAAAAGGTACATTCTAAATGAAAATGATGAAAATACCATTTGATTTTAATCTTTTGTGACCACTGTCCAGGCCCTGAACCTACCAACCAAGTTTCGTGAATTTTAAACCTGTATACAAAAATTCATGGGTATAAACCTTCATTTACTGGACTAATCACTCACTTGGCACCCAAGATTATTAGTTTAGTATCTATATATTCATTCATATTTCAATTTTAACTAACTGTATGTTTAGAAAATGAAATTATATAGTTCGAAATTGCGATCAATTTTTATTGAAGAATATAGTAATATTTCACAGAAGAAACGTTAGTTTTATAGTCTTCAAGATCCTACCATCACAAAACTCAATAATAAATCAGACATAGTCATTCACCCCTCGGACATTATTATTAACAATTTACCACATGACGCTGTGTCTCATAAGCACGCGATACATAGATTAGTCAACGTTCCTTTGCCATGAATAAATTTTGTTATTTGGCACTCAATATAACAGAAACTATAGTTTCAAATAACAATTACGATATCATTATAGAAAACACACTACAAAAGAAGGTTTTGAAAAATGCGCTAAAAGAAATCTATCCAATCGTTTAAAATACGGAACCAATGGACTTCATAGCGTTATCTTTTCTTGAAAATTACATTAAAGTTTAACAATTGTAAGATCAGTTAATTTAAACACCAGTATATACCTAGTCTAATTAAGGACCACACAAGGAATATTGATTAAAACCAACAAATTTACAGTCCAAAATTTCCAAAATTCAGCGTTATTAAGCTGGTACAATTGCACTCCAGTTATTTAGATCAAACGAGAGGCATCTTTAAAACCAGATTCAAAGAATATCAACTGCAAATAAAAAAAAAAGATTCCACGTTGCCCAACCACGTACTCGAACAAGGTTACAGTTTTTCGGAAAAGTTCGAAATACTCAACATACGAGCTTCAAATTAACATTAACTTGAAACAGGTTTGAAGCCAGTCCCTGATTTGTTTATTGCTAGTTTATTATTCATTTCCATAGTTTTGTTTGGTAACGGAAATACTCCGGACGATGCTGCTGTGCAACTGAAACATGTCAAGTTAAAACACAAAAATGGCAACCTTGTTTTTAATTTTTACCTTACTGTTATTGATAGGCATTAAAGTTGGGGATCTATGCTAGAATTTTTTCCATTTGATGGATTGAAACCGCATTCTAGAGTTTGAAACGTATCAAATATGATATTATTATGGAAAATGTATTGATGTGTACAATACAGTGTAAAATAGCAGACTTGTTTTTGAAAAGTGGTGTGGTCTGACGCAATTTTTCTGCCTCGATAAAACTGATTTCGTGTAGATGACTCCTTCACATTTATAGTATTCAGGTGCCGTAAACATGCCTTATTATCCGCTTTACGAGCATCGCCCTTCGTAAAACGACCCGTACCTGCGAGAACTCATTTCTTTCCAACTTATTCTGGTCAACAATAGAAAAGGGAGCAACTTTATTCATTCAATATGCATCCCCAATTTCCCATTATCGATTTCTGCTTTTCATAAATATCCAAACACCTAGAAGGCATTGATATAATCTATGCATTTTTGTGTGTATTTACGCTAAATTTGCAAATGATTAAAATTTCACAAGACATCAATGGTAATTAAGAAAGTTATCGGATAATGAGTAAGTCTACCATGATTATTCAAACATTCATTTACTCTGTGAATCCACGCTTGGAAGACAATGATATTGTATGGAGTAATTTACTCCAGACTGCAAGAATGCGTAGCTAAAGATTGTTACAGGGGATGAGGCATCTAAATTACACAGCTGAATGACAATCATGTCCTATGCATGTTCGATAAGCTACAAATCTAACGTACTTGCAGGTCATGGAGGTATCGTAATACTATTCCCTTCTAGATAATCTTTAGCTAATCTTACTGTGTCGGAACGTTCGAATGAAGTTGAAATAGCTCCTGATTCAACCTTCTTAGGAGACGTACAGCAACTGGCTCCAGTGCATTCTTTATGTTACCTATCGGGTTAAAAGTGCAGAGATAGAAACTATAGGTGAACTGCTACCATGATTTATGGCATGCCAAACCATTACGTACCCCTTGAAAGGAATGTTTGGCGTTATACACTAAACTTTTCAACTGTAACAGCCTTTCTCTATCATCGGCCGGATAGCAGAACCTGAACTCCCCAATGGAAATGATTTGATTACTTTCATGGTCCTACTTTGCTCGATTATTGCGCCACATGATTCGCTGATCACGATGTATCGGTGCTTATGGTAGGCACATAATTGCTTTCAAGCAAAATTCAAAGACTCCATTCTGAGACGAACCGAAGTCGAGAAAATTCTGCTTTGAAAATCTTCGACCCGAATTCGAATGCTATAATAGTGGAAAATTATCCCAGAGATCAGCGGTTCTTATGTAGCCTTCAGCTACTGTGGTTCGTTGTGGACTACCACATTCGTGCATACGTTCATGTTGTTTCTATAACTTAGACCAACGTTGTGAAACAGTTGAAACACTATATTGCAGACATGATCAGAAATTCAGTGAAGCCTCTGGCGTAACAATAATCCAGTTTCTTTCGCAGTGATTTTTTCAGGATATGTATATTATCAAGCCTGATATAAGCGAAGCTTTTGCTGTATTCTCAGTATTTTGAAACACTTTATTCACATCAATTGTCCGTCCACAAAACTGAAAATAGAGAACCAAAAAGAAAAATAAGAGATAAGATATATTAGAAGAGAGTCACGGATTGAATACTATTTGACTATGCAAAATTGTCAAATGATGTACACCATCGCCGCCTCTATAAAAAACGGAAAAAAGAATATGATAAGATAATCAAAAAACAATGGCTAAATTATCATAACATCATAATCAAACGCAGTAGAAACAAGCAACAGAAAACTCGATCTACAGTTCCTATATGAAAACATGT
This sequence comes from Endomychus coccineus, assembly GCA_958510875.1. NCBI lineage: Eukaryota > Metazoa > Arthropoda > Insecta > Coleoptera > Endomychidae > Endomychus > Endomychus coccineus. Next base: position 64,943,195 of record OY294069.1, read on the forward strand.
GAAGAAAAACTCTACTCAGCTATGACATAAAATTGAATACAACTGGCATAATTATGGAGTCAAAAGATGAACTATTCTAAAAGCCACTTTATAAAGAGCGTGCACGAAATATCAGCTGACAAGTGCTGCAGTACTGTTGAATCAATTCAGTCTACTCTAACCACATACAAAACTATTTCAAGTCTTTACTTCAGTCGATGCGATACAGGAGAAATATCATCAGTAGTGTTTGAAAGCCGAATGTTTTACCGGGAATGATAAAACATATATTGCAATACTAACAGTAGAGTTCTCAGCAGAACCTCTATTTTATCTTATCAATTTATCAAAAATTGTTGAAATCGTATCAAGTTTGTGTAGATAACTATAGGTCAATAACTGTACTGGATAATATATCCAATGTGATATTTCGAAAAATTATTACGTTTGAGTCCTATGAAATAGTTGAGTCTATATGGGAATAGAGTGTCTTAAAATATAATTTCATGTAAAGCATGCAGGGTATCAGGCAGATCCAGAGACAAGAGGGTGTCGCGTAACGCGATATTTCGTATCCGGGGCAGCGGCTTCTTGGCCAGCATAGAATCTTAATTAGTAAAGTTAGCTTTGCCGAAGCAGGTGGAACTTTTTTCCTGAGTGGGAATAACCACGTTGACTTGAAAGAGATACTTATTCTTAAAGGTCACTTTAATAACTTATAGACGGGTTTTATTAACTCACAACACCTAATTTAGAGTCATTTTCAAGTCCTTGCGCATTTGGTTAGCGTGAGGGAGGCTATCCATGCTTCCACGGTTTCATAAAAACTAATTACCTCTGAAGAAAAATTAGATCTTCACCCTGAATTTTTCTATATGATGAATAAACTACTATTTGAATTAATCCAAGTCATAAATATTTTGGCTAAATTTCAAACTCTGAGTATAATTAAATATTTCTGTTGTTGTTCGAAGAATATATTCACAAAGTTTTATGTCATTTTCCAGTTCAGGTCGAAACATTTAAGCCAGGTTCATTTTTGTTCTTAAGATCATATGTTTCTGGAATCAATTAATATCCTGTTCGTCTGTATAGCAGCAGTTAAATCCGAATAATTAGATAGAGATCAAATTCATTTATCATGTTGTTTTTCGGCTAAAACTGAGATTCATATTTTTTTTTTGGCTCCAGAAGAGTGCAACCTATGTTTAATTTTGCTTTCAGTGGTACTCGCGCTATAGGAGATATTTATTCCTTGGAGTAAAACAGACCTAGATATTTGTTTTTGTGACAATGCGATAATACTCATGATTTAATCTGATGTATAATTCGAGTATGTGAATTCTCAGGAACTCACTTCTATAGGGGGTTCGAGAAGAAACTGTGGTACTAGACTAACAGTGAGTTTATTTGATTGCCATTGAACAACTGTTATATTGATTTAAATCTCGAAATTGACGAGGTAATATACGGTGGGTTAGCTACATTCAGATGAACCTCCGTACACCAATTTTATTTTGTTGATATATATTCTTTTCAGCCATTCAGGCTAGATTGAGTCTTCAATTGTAATTCAGCTTATCGGAGATGACTTAGGGGTAAAGATAGATCATCAGGTCATCAGCCTTGCCTGAAAAAGAGAGAGAGAGAGAGAAAGCGAGAGAAATCCTTCTCTTGATTCCTAAATATTAACTATCAATTATTATCGGCGTGTTCTAGCGTGGAATGGATCACTTTTAGGAGTTTGTACTAATTTGCTCTCACTGATCTCAACCCTGTTAGAAGAACTTCAGTAGGTAGAACTAGCGACTTTGATGACCTTCCCCTAGCCTCCCAATTGGGATAAACGTGGATTAGATAGTCTTGAAATTCATGAACTATCAATTCCGTAACTAGATTCTGTTCATAATCCTGTTGTCTGTGTTATTATGTATCAAATTTTTGTTCAATGTACAATTATTATTTTATTCGATTTCCGACTTTAAGTAGTAATTCATAACCACCTGTCAGTGAACACGTCCTCAAGGAGGAACTTCATAGTCAAAGTTTTGAATTGATATAAATATATGATCATACGAAATCCGAGGAGTTCCCTGGAACGTCAGAAATCATCTATGTAGGCTAACAGAAAATATACACTTAGTGGTGATAGCGAAGAACCTTGAGGGTAGGCAGATCAACTAAGATCTTCAACCCAAGTAGGTTTCAATTGAAATTAATAATTCAAATAACACGTCAATGAGGCATAACAGGTACTCTAAATAAAATACCAAGTCAACTGTTATAACGTGGTTGGCAACCAGGGAATTGTTAAATTGGTGCGTCTTCGAGGAGATTTCGGTATTGCACATCAATAAAAAAATCAAGAGTTCACGTAGTAATAAGGAGAGTTATATAGTTTCAAGCTATATGATTCCAGTGTAGCAATTAATTGAAGTATAAGAACAAACATGTAGAAGCTGGAAGGTGATATGCGAAACATGGAGATCGTGGTGTTAAATGGAAGAAAAATTTGTTTTTATACCACTTTCGATAATAACATAGAAAGGTTACTACAGTTTTAACAACAAAATTATGATGATAATAATAATAATAACAATAATAATAATGATGTCATTTTGGTGTTGAAACTATAGTAACGTTATCCTGTTGTTATTAAAAGTGATATAAAACAAAGTAATTGTTTCCTTATTCAATTTTAACGATAGACTACCATTAAGTAACGGCTTCTGTCATCGATTTTTGAAGATCGTGATTGTTATCGTTATTGAACGCTATCAAAATTGGCGTCGGGTTACGTGGAATCAGTTGCATGCGGAGAACTCTTAATTATTTACGCATGGAAGGAATTGCCGCCATCAGCATAATACCAGCGGTAATTCCGAATTGTATTATCTAAACTCTGCAATTGTGAAATAAATAACCATTCTGAGTTGAAATTTAGATGCTTTAGTTTTGCTTGGCTGTGCTCTTACTTTACAGGGAATATTTGTTATTATACATTATTGAACTGAACTAACCATTCAGAAGAAAACATCGGAACCTGTTGTTCTAGGATTTGGAAGAATAATTGTGTTATTGCAGGTTGTTTGTTATTGTCTGGTTGAAGCCTGGACTGGGATACGAGTTTCCTGTATTTGCATATAGTATCCGGTTGATACGAATTAAAACGATTCTAGGTAGAAAATGAGTGAAACATATGTAGCGGAAAGAGCAAGTTAGGAAACACTGATAGAGCGGAATGTTATATGTTTATTATGTTTTGTTGTTGTTTATGAACCAGAACTGTCTTTAATTTAAACGGACGAAATCTATACTTTGCTATTGGAAACCCTTGTCCAGAAGAGAAGGCGTTAGGATCGGGTATTAATGTAGGTATGAGCACCGCAGACACAAAGATCATGTACCTGTATGAGCTTGAATTCGTGAGTGAACTGTGTTAGTGAGGAATGTGAAATGATTATCTCAGTGTACATAATTATGAATGAATAATCACTAGGAAGGAAGGGACACTATATGGAAAACCCCAGGGACATGGAAGGTCGAAGGACAGGAAGACGTAGTACCCTGACGATAGACAAGGCTTCAGCTCTTCGTCTCTGAGGAGTCGCAAGAATTTCGCGCAGCATTCGTGACGATTATCAATGTTTTGGGATATTTCATTAGCCATCATACATAGAAATCTATGGCAGTGCACACAGAAGCTTGAGGTGACCGAGAAAATTCATCACCTCTGCCAATACAACGTTGAGCAAAATGAACGTTAAGACGATTGTGTAACATTAGAGGATATTCAGGTGGTGCACCATCCTTCCTTGACGAAGTGACAATTATTGATATATCTCTTCGGAAAATGTTGTTTATAGAAACTCCAAATACGAGTTATTATTCAAAATTGCAGGTAACTCATAAGGACAACAAACGTTAACAAATAAGTACAATTATTTTGAATTGAAGATAATAATTGTGCAGAGTAATGTTTAACTTGAAATATCTCGATAAGCAATGATTTCATCCCTATGAAAAAAGAGCAGATTGATTAAGAATATATTGAGTAATTAAAATTATATTAAAATGATAATTCGATCTGTAGAGTAAAATTTACGAAGCGAAAACGGTTCTTCAGTACTCTCGTACGCTACTGGTAATGGGCAAAAGTGTTTGAACTTTCTACAAAGTTCGATAGGACATTATCAATTGTTGTTAAAGAAATGAGCAAAAATTATTCTAAAATTTATCGACAATTTGTATAAAACATTACGTTGTCGATTCGAATAAATTTCATTGTAATGACAATATGAAAAGTCTTTCCATGATATCTCTGAATATTTGCAATATATTTTGAATTTCTACGAGTGAGTGAAGTTAGGATCACAGCTCATTTTCAATTTGTTATCAAATGATTATTATTATGTTTGATACTATATTTAGAAGTACGAATTCTCAAATGTGACAAAACTGTTTTGAATACTGCAATACCATACACATTCTGGCATTCAAAATTTTTTTTTCATATTTGAGAAATATGGTATCTGTTTCCAAAGATTCGGTGTAAAACTATATTAACATATTTAAGAATATGCATTAAAATAGATAAATATCAATATATATATTGATTCCATGAAATGATGTTCCATTAATAGCTTGAATGGATGTGGAAAACTTGTGAATCGAGTCTAGATTTAGCATGCCGTAACGCATTTATTTCTCCAATTTCTCGAGACCGCTATTTCCACTTACATTACCAAATTCATTCATGCTCAATTTAAATTTCTGATAAGTTAATTCATGAACTGGATGTCAATAAGCGAAAAGAACTTAGAGCTTATTAGAAATTCACAAATGGATGTTTCATGAAAAAATGCTCTCAATTTCAATATTTTCACGATTCCGCCATCTGAAAATTTTAAGCTAATGGATAACAATCAACGTGCCTTGCATATCGAAGCAGATTATGAATAAGTTGATCAGATAAGACATTTTTCATAATTTTGATACGGAATGCGCTGCAAGACGTGAGTACCTAAGTTTATAATTATACGTTATACTTTCGGTTAGGGTTGTTATATCCTAGAAATTTTTCCTTGGCGCTGACACTGTATTCAGAGTTTGAATAATTCCATTTCAGTTTCAGTACGTTTGGTGCAGTAGGTTGTATCTCATATCTTCCCCTTTTTCGTAATTATCTAGACTCGGTTTCCTGTGGTCGTGCATGAACAGTTAGCGGTATCAAGTATAATAAATAATGATAAATCTATTCTGTTTGGTTTCGTTTCTTACAATACATCAGCTATCTGACATCAAGAGCTTGTGATTGACAATCTATCACATATTCTACAGTAAAGATGCATTGAATTAATGTTCATATAATAGGAATATTATAAAAAAAAAGTTTGCGAGTTCGCGAGCGCTATTTTCAGCGAGATGTAAATATACATCATTGTGATATTAGCTCTACTATTCAAAACAACAACGCATTCAATCATGTTTTACAGATTCATGAAATATGTTCAACTAAAATTGCATTTTAAAAGTAGCATCAATCAATAGATCAATCAAAGTGGTGGAGGACAAATCCTGAGCATTCAGATGACCTGATTGAGTCCATTGTGCGCCCCTTGATGCAAAACTCTGTTCAGCAGGCCTAATACAGCGCCGAAAGCTAGAATTGTGCATTGACTGATGTCTCTTATGGTCTCAGGCGGCATGTATGCGCTGTCGAGGTGTTGTAGCCTAAGAGGAGCCAGTGTGTCTACTAGGATATGAGCGGCAGTTTCGTCCGCATCTCTGCCTGTATCACAACCTGGGTCAGCAACGATTCCCATTAAGTGTAGATGGCTATTCATAGTGACCTGTGAGGAGACCTTTCACCAGTTTGATGACTCCTCTGCTCATAGAGAGTAAGGTGTAGGTTTTTAGAGCATTTGGGCGAGACATGCTCAATGAAAAGTTTCGCTTCCCTCATACCCGGTGTACCACGCAAAATCGAGACCCACTCAGAAGAACCGAAAGTTCCACCTTGGATGAGCAGAGGGCCGAAAAGATCTCATCCTCACCCGATGATTTGTAGGGCGTTAGGCTGGAGATAGTCTAGCACACTTTTCCATAGCTGACTATTTTCGAGGTAACCCGGTAGTCAATTGTTCTCGCGCCAACAGAATATCAATATCAATAAACAATGTATTTTCAATCTAAATATATTATGAAGATATCTGATTGTGGACTTCGTTATTTTGCGATAACTCATCATATAGATATATCGTAGCTTTATGAAAACGAAACACCGTTTCATCATTGGAAACACTGATATATTTTGAGTTATTGTATCTCGGTGAATATTGAAGAGAGTTGCATACGTTCGTATTGTACTTTGAGTGTAAAATTATCTTTTTAATTTCACCATGTGATCTGTGAAGGTAGAGACTTAGTAGATAGCTGTATATTTTTCCGGTTTATCTCTAATGTGAGGGTAAATTAATTTTTTAATTTCAAATAAAAATGCCCACGTCTCCAAAACGAACAGAAACACGAGTAATCGAAATTGTAACACATTAATGTTTTAAGTATATGAATTCGTTTCAAGAATCGAAGACTGTACATTATAGAGCAGAAGTTCAATCATCAAGTCAGATTCATATCAATTTAACTAATTAAAACCCTTGCAAATTCCCACATGCGTCTTTATAATTTTAATAAAAACATATTTTAGATAGAATGCTCAAATATCAATATTTCTAATAAGGTCTGACAACTTTTTTCTATTACCTCATAAGTCTTTAACATCTTGTTCGAAATTGGATACTTGAGCGTTACATTTTTTAGTTTCAGTCATATACAGACATAGTTTGAAATGACCTCGGAGCTTATAAGAAAATTTGCTGAGCAGTGGATGATATTCATATACTTAAAACATTAAAGTGTTACAATTTCGATTACTCGTGCTTCTGTTCGTTTCGGGGACGTGAACATATTTAATTGAAGTCAACGCGATAAGGCCGCTTTTTGCTTGATACAATTAGTTTCAAGAAATTTCGTTTTATATATTGATACCTTTTCTGATGATGTGTCAGTATGACCTTCTTCACGAGAATTCATATATAATTGATAATCGTGATAATTTTCGGAATATGTAACTACTTGAACTACGTACTAATTGGGAATGTGTGAAATTATATCCAATTTTCATGGTGAACAGATTTGAACATCAACTCAATAATTTGCTATGATTACAAAAAGAAGTAATGGATAGGTACCATTTGGATGTTCTTACTCTATGGAATTAGTCATGATCTCTATAAGATTATTGTTACAAGGAAATTAAAAGCAATATTGCACTTCAGGTTTCCAGATTTTGATTCGAGAAATTTCAACTCATTCCTGGGTAAGTTTGAACTACCAATCGGAGTCGCTTCGGCAATTGACTTTATTTTAATATAGCATTGAACAAGAAACTTCTCAGTTTTCACTAAGTGGAAAATGTACATCAATCATGTATATTTAAAAGAAATTTTGTAAATCAACTGTGAGTTACGAAGTTACTATACTTTCGGTAAACATGCTTCACATATCATGTTTTATTAAATCCATGTGACACATTTATATCACGTTTCCCGAAGCTTACATCCTTGGAGGAGCTTGTGCATCTACAACAGTAAGAGACTTTATACTTATAGCGTCTAGAGCGTATCGCGGTTTGGGTGATATATAAAACGGTACAGTAAATTTTCTTAATACCTGTAGTAGTCATACTTGGCACGCAGGGTATTATTGGTTTTCAATCTATGGAAGGGCAAACGTTTTCATCCGTTGAGCCAGGTCAGCGGGAACTTGTCACGTCCATTCTTTCAGTAGATTCTGAAATGAGTCGTACAAACCAATCAACTGACGTTGTGGTCAGGTACTGCAGCAGTATTGCTGTTGCAAGACGACAATTGTTGCCAATAAAAAGAAGTAGGGAATCAGCGATTTGTTCACTTCACTTCACCGAGAATTGCAGTGGAAATAATTTACTGTTGTTAACAGATAATACGCGGATTTGCTGAAATATGGTTCGTTCAAGTAGAAGAAGTAACTAAGAAAATATTTCTTCGAGATCAAAACTAGAATTTGTTTCTCAAATATATATTCTGGGGAAGTTAATACAATTGGAAACCTGTCTTTGAAAACTGTGTTATTGGTATACAATTGAGCAGAATATCTGTTAAATATCGTTCCATAGTGGCTACTTACCTTGATATTTGAAACAAGACAAACGACATTTGAGGTATTTGACTATTATACAACTGTAAAAATTTGTATGGAGTTGCTTATATGAATGATATAAGAAGAAATTTTAATAGAAGCTACACGGTTTATTAAATTTTCAGAAAAAGCTGTTGTATACTCATAAAAACACTTCATCCGGCGCCAATAGTGAATAACATCTATATGAATATCATACAATTTTAATATATAGGTTAATATTTTTTCTGTTAGTGAGGTTCTAGAAGATTAAATAGAAAAAAACATGACCAGAAGCAATTCATAATCTGTAATTTATTGAAAACAGAAGTATCGCAACTCCCGATTATTTCAAAAGGTTCTATTTCGAACCGGATCAATATGTGATATTTATTTGTCCACATCTTCAAAACAATCAATAACATCCACTATTCTTGAATGTGGATTGCCTATATTATAAAGTATTTACAGTTTAACCTTCCATCATTTGCACGTGGTTCTTCTGTTAAGTTTACTGACTGTGGCTGTTATATTTGGTATTCATATGGTTCACATCAAATAAGGAAATGAACAAAATGTGTTTATTAGTTTGTATAGGAATCCAATGATATTGAATAATCTAAGATAAGGCATAAATAGGGAAATGAAACAATTAAAGGAACAAAAAACTAAATAAGTAGCATTCCGTCATAGATTTATTAAATAAGTCTATGCATTCTGTACATAAAATCATTTTTTTACCGAACAGCAGACCTAATATTTCGAAAAAAGTATGTATGACTCCGGCTCAATCAATAATTCAAATAAATTTTGAATGGGAAAGAATTCTAATAGTTTCGGAAATCTAATTTTCCAAATAATGCCTGATCAATAAGGAACGATCATTATGCTCAGAAATTTCAGTTATTCTGGATAACTATTTGCAGGCAAATTCCAAATTATCTCCAACAGAGACCCTCTCAAAATAGTTGCAACTGAGAAAAGACCCTTGTCTACCGAGTTGCGTCCGGCGGCCAAAAATATTATGCTGCATCGCTTCCAGTGCTTTATCCAAGCTAGACATATTCAAGGGTTTATAATTGAAAGACTGATTGCAAAATTGTTTCATGAAAGTTGTTTTAGCAAACTAGAAGCTTGTGATACATTTATTTTTGAAAGAAAGAGTAACATAAACGTTATATATAAAGCTTATTTTTTTTTCATATTTCCATACCACTTCACGTTATTTATTTCAAATTCAATTTTGAACTCCAGTGTGAAATCGGAAAATCATCATTGGTGCTATCTTTATCCTTTCTCAAGCGTCCTCTGCCGTTGCATCCGAAAATAAAATTACAAATGACCTGCTAACCTATAATTGCGGATTGGAGATAATGTGTTATGTTCTTTCATCTGTTCAGTTAATGTTATTGCATCTGAAAATAAACCTAATAATAACCTACCAACATATCGTCGCTTGGAGGAAAAGATATTATGTTCTCTTAGATGTTCAATTGATGAAGAAGATGAAGAAGAAAACATATGTATATGTATCTCCAAGACTGACAGCTATACGGACATCCGAACGAAAAATTAACTCAAATTGGCCCAGATAAGTGGAGGTAAAAACATATAATATTATATCCTGCCTTTTTTTAAATACTGAAGTTGGTTCAATTGTGTGTAGAACGAAATTTTTTTAAGCATAGAGAATTTTGCTGAAAATCCCAAAATTTCGTTATCTGTGATAGTTTGAGAAAGCGTCTAATAGAGCAATGAGTTTAACAGAATCTTAGAAAATGATGAATAGCTAAGATGTTGAAGTGACTTTACCATGAGAAATTTTGTTTGTGTTGTCTTATCAATGAATATACCCCTGTTACCATTCGATGTTCAGGTTTAATATTTTTTCAAGGAGACTATCTTCCATTTTTCATACCGTTTTGGATGATCTATCCAAAAATAAACTATATATTATAAATAACAAATTTTTTTTCTTGACTATTCAATTAAAAAATTGGAAATAAATTCTTCAACCAAATGTTGTGTAACATTATAAACAATTACCAATATTATATTGTTAAGGTAACGTCATGATATTGTAATGGCTACAGTATGATGTAGTGAAGGATACAATATGTTATTGTAAGGATGCCAAAATAATTTGGATATGATGACAATGTAGAATAGTTAAAGTAACGGTATAATATTGTTGAGTTAACAATATAAATCCTCTGTGTATTTACGACTTAGTTAGGACTACAAAAATATGTGGTAAGCAGATCAATATTATATTGTTGAGACAATATAACCATATGGTTAGGATAACAATAATATGGTCATGCGAACGATACAATGAGGCACATTTCGCAATACAACATTCTTAGGAAGAATTGATTATAGGGATAATTTGGGTCCAACGATATATAAATAGTCACAGTTACAATGTATCTGGTTGTGCTTTTACTACGAGGGCAAGGTGAAAAGACCCTGAAAAATAAAACAGATGGCATCACAATCGAAAACATCATGTGACATCTTCAACTACAACGCATTCATATTTTCAGACTGTTATGTCATTCAGTCCTGTTTTGACAACCATCGAAAGCAAACAACCTTGAAGATTTTTATAGACATGGAAAAAAGTGAATTTCGAGTCTTGATTAAACATTATTTCTTGGGTCGAAAAAACATGACGTCAACCAAAGCATCGCTTGTTAAATATTTTGGAGACTCTTCACCATCGATTGGAACGATTCACAAGAGGATTACTCATTTGTGGTAGTATGATCACAAAAGACGCTGAACGTTCTGATCGTCCAATTGAGGTTACAGTCTATAAAATTCATGGTATGATATTGGACTATTTTGAAGGATTGTCGGAAAGGTATTATTTGGAAGAGATTGAAAAATCAGAAGAACGTTGGGCGAAATGTATCGAGCTACAAGGCGATCATGTTGAAAAATAAAATAAGTTTTGACCAAATAATTAATTTCTTGTTTCATTTTTCAGGAAATTTTCACCTTGCCCTCGTAACTAGAATTGTGGTTAAAACTCTGATTACAGTAACATTATTTTTTTTCTGTGTAGTGTTTTGGGTTGTTAGGCTTCACCATTCTGTGAAATATATAAGAAATTCTCGGGAATTAGGTCACATTAACACTCTGTTATAAATGTTCGTCTTTACGTACGTTTCGGTCTCACGACCATCATCAGAAGACTTATTTTGTTAAAAAGGGGTAAACTGAAACTAATTAGCACAAGCGTCCATATCGCACAATTTTCAATCAAAAAGCTCACGCCGTCGAAACGAACAGAACCACGAGGCTCACGGCGTGAGCTTTTTGATTGAAAATTGTGCGATTTGGACGCTTGTGCTAATTAGTTTTAGTTGACCCCTTTTTAACAAAATAAGTATTCTGATCATAGATCACAAGCACAAGCGTCCATATCGCACAATTTTCAATCAAAAAGCTCACGCCGTCGAAACGAACAGAACCACGAGGCTCACGGCGTGAGCTTTTTGATTGAAAACTGTGCGATATGGACGCTTGTGCTAATTAGTTTTAGTTGTAAGTCTTCTGATCATGGTCGTGAGACCGAAACGTACGTAAAGACGAACATTTGTAACAGAGTGTTAACGTGACCTAATTCCCGAGAATTTTTTATATAATTCATACTGGGTCAAGAATCTTATTATATTATTCTGTGAAATGTTACAAATATACCATGCAAAAGTTATCATCCTCGTATTCACAGGATGTATCAGAAGATGATGAGATGTTTCTTGTCTATTCTATTCCGATATAGGATTCTCCTCCTGGGCGTAAGTTAAATCTGCTAAATAGGAATTCAAATATAATGTTTACTGTTTCGAGGTTAATCTAATTTTACAGTAGAAATTCCACAACAATTGACCAAAATCGTTGAGTGACTTTGAATTTGACCCACGCTTACTTTACTCTGAGTGCACCATTGAATTTGTTCGAGTTAGTTACGTTTTCTGTTACCTACAAGAATTAATTATTGGTATTCATTTGTGGTGTCCTTTCCTGATCACATGATGCAACGTTGCGCACAAATTTTGTTTACGGGAAGCAATTTGGTTATGAAAGTGACTATGGGGCAAAACTCAAAACATTTCATAGACGGTTACCAAATTCTCCTTACAATTTAGAAATTTATATATAACCAATTTTCTACCAAAATCAATTCATCATCTATATTATTCTCAATATCTTCATGTGTCTGCTTTAAATAGAATAACAATTCACCAGCGAATCATAAAAGCTGTACCTTGTGAATCTCACCATGTGATGGCATATTATTCGTTTCAGGTGTTTTGTTTTGTATATGCACGATATAAAAGCTAATTACTTATTAATTCCCTAAACCGTGCATCTATTCTGTAAGATGTTACGTCATCATATAAAACCAGGTCGTGCCAGTTGAGAACGCCATCCTCACCAATTCGGTGTCAACTTCCAAGATAGTTTGTGAGTTCAATTAAAGACTTCGGTGGAAATAATATTAATAATTAAGACGTTTTGTGAGCTCAGTTATAAGATGAAAACAACATTATTCATACATATTAATTATTAACAATGCTTCTGAATAATCCTTTACTTTGCAGTATTCATGGTAGCTATTGACGTAACTGCAATGAAATGCATGCTTTATCACCCTTGGTCGCACTCTCGTAACAACAGTATTAGCGTGTAAACACTAGAATCAAAATAAAGTGTTCTAGAATCGTGCTTTGAGAAGAAAAGTTGGAGGAAACGGGGAGAGGGATAGATTCAGGAATATTTTTACTCCAGAGGTGATGAGAGAAATGCATACGTGTGCAAAAATTTAGTATACAGGTTGTCCCAGGTTTAAGTATCTGAACAGTCGATAAAAAATTTGATTTTGAAAAAAAAAGATGACATAAGCATATATATGCACAGACGCTTAATTTTTGAGATACAGGGTGTTATATTTATAAAAAATTTCCTAATTTTGATTCTACGTCCGAAGATAATTAACATGTCTCAATGAAATCTGGTACCGGGGATGTGTAGACACGTTACCACATTTGCACATAATTCCAGACCGGTATCGAGTCCAGTGGCATAAATATAGGTATTTAGTAATAATAAATCCACCCGAAAAGTGTTATCAGATCATCCTGTGAAGACTACATTTTAGATACAAATTTCAATGCAGAATTTAAATCTAAATAAATGAAGTCTTGATATTTCTTCGTACCTGGTACCGGTACAAGGCAAATTAAATTTTTGTGATTTAATTACCACCACCATGAAAATCGAGGCAAAATTCGTGAAAGAGGAACTTCAAATTAAGAAGCATCGTTGAGTGACAAAAATAAAATAAGGCGTATTTTCTAATCTCTACAGCGATATATTATAAAGAAGTGCCGAATAAAAAAAAATTATTTTCAAAAATGTAAACTAAACAGATAACTACAATGTACTTCAATTTATAGTAAATCCACCAAGAAGAGTTAACAAGAACAAAGAAATTGTTCACGATGATTTCCATTTTTTCGTATATGTAGTTCAAAACGTCGTACAATAGATCTTGTTATTTCAACGAAAACGTTGGGAGGAATGCCTTGTGCTGCATTTTCATTCCTTTGTATAGACTTTTCACAAGTTTCTGCATGGATTGAATGAACTATATCTTCAAGCAACCCTGAAACAAATAATCTACAGGAGCAATATCTGGCGATGGTGCAGGCCAGGACCCCCTCTACCTATCCGTCTATCACGTTAATTGTCATAAAGCCATTCTCTAACTAGTAAATAATGATGTGACGGGCATCCATTCAGTTGGAAAACGATTTTTCTCGCTGATTTAAGGGTATATCTTCCAGCTATTCCGGATGCTGTGTCATCAGAAAATCTAAGAAGCTTGGTCCATTTAATTTATCCGGCAAAACATAAGGCCTAAGAAGGTAATTTCCAAAAATGCCAATCCAACATTAACACCGAACTTGTGGGTGGTACAGCATGTGGATGTTCATGGTTCCAGATATGCAAATTATAGAAATTTATCACACCTCTTCTTGTGAAACCAGCCTCATCGGTCCCAATAATCTTTCTAAGAAAACGGGTATTTTCGACTATTTCATTTAACATTCACTGGCAAAAAATCATTCTCAGTTCCGGATCTCCAGGATGCAATGCTTGCACGGATTATTAATGGTAAGAATGTGAATTATTTTGTTCACGGGTTCTCCACATGTGCGTTTTTGAGATATTATTCAATCAAACAGACTTATTCCGGGTCTTTTTCCGAATTGTCTCAGAATCCGTTGTTCTTGTCTTTGTCTGTTTTGTTCAGCTGCTGCTCTTAGGCGAAGCCCATTTGTTCTATATTGACGGTGAATGTTCACATAAAAAATCTGTATCACAAAAATTAAGCGTCACTGCATATATCTTTGTGGAAACTTCTTTCTCAAAATCAAATATTCTGTCGACTGTTAAAGTTCTGCTACTAAAACCTGGAACACCCTGTTTATATACGTATTACGGTAAGATCTGGTTATTATGCAGAAGCACCCATAATATTGAAGAATTCGATAAAATGTAGCAATTAATCAAATACATCTGTCATTGTCATTAACCTCCAGTGCTTGCTGGTAAATTTGATGGGGACAAGCGTCTAGCTGTACCATTCTACATTGGCTTTGGGCAGACGAATGCGCTATTCATATTTGAGCGTACACGCTAATAATACATGATTATAAGTATAACAAAAATCAATCAATTACAAGAACCAATTTCCCATAAATTCACCAACCTAGAATTCCCAAAATAAATGAAAATTTAAGAAACTAACCGGTCAAAAATTTAATAGACTAACCCGGGAAACCGTTGCCGCTTGATGGAATTCCAAATTGAATGTTGATTCTGAATCAGCGAACTTGACCTAGGTGGTAGCTCCATATGTTTTTGCTTCGAAAAGTGTAGGTTGGAAACTCCGCGCGGCTAAGTTATTACAGATTGGTTTGTTAGATTTTCGAAAGGCTGGTTTTTAAAATTTTTATATATTTTCGGGAATACTATATAAGTGTGTTATTTCAGAGTTATTTTTTGAAATTGACATGTATTAACAGATTAAATATATTCAGATGTATCATTAAATAAAAATTTATTCTTACGAATTAGTTTCAATCATACTGATCCATAATCGAGTAAACAGAATGTTAATTATCCAAATTCGCCGGTAAGTGCTGGATATTTTTCATAATGACCTGATATTTCGATGAATTAATCGTATATTCACCAAGCGTAGTGGGGATTATTCATAATCCCCAACGCTTATGATAAATCTCCGATTCATTACATTTACCTGAGCATAATGCTCGGTTCTAAGTATTAATCATATAATGTGATAGAATTAGCTTTTTGGAGTTTTTAATTCTGAGTTCGGAGAAAAAATTGCTTTAGGTAGATAATTATGATACAAATTGAAGGATCTAAAATCGAACACTTTTTAATCGTCGCAACAGGTCCAAAAAAAATTGTGAGAATAGCCAAAACCAGTTTTTCGCGTCGAACATCGTCGGATTGGATTGAAAAGGGGAAAACTTCAAATGAGCTTATGCGCCGTAGAAAGACGGAAAGAATGAGCTGCAAATGAACCCGATTGGAATAGCGGTGACCCCGCAAATTGCAAATAACCATCCATTTTGCTCTAAATTTCAAATATCCATAACTCTTGTTCTTTTAGAGATTGAGAGCTGAAATGTTGTAGCCTTTGTGCCCATCAAGTACCACACAAAATTTCAGCAAGATCGGATGTACACTTTTTGCAAACCGCTGCTTAATGCAAAAAAAAGCACTTTTGTAAAATGGCCCTAAAAGTTGTGGTGCGATAACACGCTATGTTTTCTAAAGGATCATCTTCTTCAGTAGTTAATGAACAGCTCACCAAATTTTCAACTTCTTATCTTCCGTAGAAGTTGCTAAAACAATTATTTTAAATAATGGTATTTCGTGCCCTTGGCTGTGTGACGCGCGTGGAAGGGAGAGCTGCCGCGCTAGCCAACGCACAAATTACCTCGGCTATCCGGGTTTTCGAGCGTATGGGTTCAAAATGCAAACGCTCGTTAAAAACAACAATATCTCGGAAACCCTTGCTCGAAAATCGATGTTTTTTTTTAATCCGTACTACCATTCAATAATATTAAGATTGCGCGTATTTTCAAACTTCTAGTGATGTCGGAAGTATTATTGGAATATATCAAATAACGATAAAAAGTAATACAAAAAAAAAAAAAATTGCAAAGTTACATTGATAAAACGTATTTAGTACATATCGTACTAAAAAATCGAATGTAAGTAGTAATATACGAAATTGCTCTTACTTGCATGTAAAACATCACAAAATATTTTGTTATTTACTTCAGTTCCCGAGATATTGTTGTTTTTTACAAGCGTTTAAATTTTGAACCCATACGCTCGTAAACGCCGGATAGCCGAGCTGTGCTAGAGTCTGCGTGGCCTAGCGCGGCGGCTCTCACTTCCACGCACGCCACACATCCAAGCGCACGAAATACCATTATTTAAAATAATTGTTTTAGCAACTTTTACGAAATACAAGAGGTTGGAAATTTGATAAGTTGTTCAATGACAATTGAAGAAGATGATCCCGTAAAAAAAATAGCGCCTTACTGCACCATAACTTTTTTAGGGCCATTTTACAAAAGTGCTCTTTTTGCATAAGCTGCGGTTTGCATAAAGTACGGGATGCCGTTACCAAAATAGCCAATTATCTTCGCCCGTCTGTTGACAATTTATGTCGATAAATTGTCACATTCCAGAAATAAAAGTCCCCTAAAGAAAATTAGTTGGCGTGTCCTTTGCCGGAAAAATCATTTTCAGTCTGTCAAGAATTTCTTCGTATTTTTTTCATCTTGGCCTGTCCGTTCTTGGTAGAATCTTGTTAAAAATATATAAAGAGATAAGAATCTACCAAGAACAGACATTTTCTGAGGGGAAAATTTGTCTTATGGATAATTAAAGTTTTCGAGGAAAATGAGATAAAAAAGTTACCTTCGTCTGGATAATTTTTTTTTAAATTAAAGCTAACACTCTTTGCATCGTGAAAAAATGCAGAACAGACGTTTTCAGTGAGGAATTTGATCAGAATATGTAATTCCGTTAAATTTCTAATACCGCGTGGCAATATCTGCAATCCAGCGCGCTGCGCATGCGCGGCGGTGCATGCTACTCCACTAGAGCTAGAAGCGTGTTCGTTATAAAAAACAACAAGTTTTATGTATTTGCTTTGAATCTCCTTCACAAAAACAATGAGTGCACCGACAAAGTGTATTTTCAGTAAGGAGGAAAGTGATATTACGTTGAAAGTGAATCGATTCAAGGATTTAAAATGGTCGAAATGTAACCTTTGAACCTTTTAAAAGGTTGTGATAGCCACAAACCGGGTCGAAAACGGTTTCAAATTGGTTAATTTTCGATAAATCAAATGACGTTCACGTGAGGAGCGCGTAGCTGGCGAGTTAGAAAAGTGCAAATTTACGGTACATAGAACGTCTTTACGAGGAGTTTTCGCGTGCCGTTTTCGCTCCATGTCGTTAGATTACGAGCATGGTCATAGAATAGGCACATTTTCGGAACCCAAAATATCGATTATATGGGAAAATTTAATTAAAATAGAAACAGGTACTCGCAGGTCTCAGCCATGCACGTCTGACGTGCGACGAACCAAAGGGAATTTTCTCGCGACTAAAATATACACGAAGCGAGTACAAGCTAGCGACCTATAGCCGAAAACACTTACAATGATTTGACGGATGAAGAGGTATGAAAAATAGTGTTGTATTTAAATAAAATAAATTTTGGAATATTTTTTGTATAAAAAAACATCCCGCTTGTTTATTTTGAACCTAAACTGTATTTCTCCAAGGTCAGGCGGCAAAAGTTTTTTTTTTCAACGGAAAATGGATTTTTTCCTCCCATTCCGATTGAAAACGTCTGTTGTTTATTTTCGGTGACTTCTTTTAACTGTATAACCCTTATCCAATAGAAAACAGACGGGCGAAAGTAAAAAAATGTGACGGGAAAAAGTTACATTATGAAACTCCAATTACGGGCAATGCGCCATTAACAAAACGTCTGTTTATATATATTTTTTGCTTTAATATATTTTAAATCAACAATTCTGTTCGAAACGGACAAGCCAAAATTAGTTGACAGAAAATTTCCATTTTCAATTTTTTATTTGTTAAACAAATTTTTCTGCCCCATGAAAATTGTCTGTTCAGATTTTTTTCTATACTTTTATGTATTTACGCATGCATACAAACAGAGAACAGACGAGCCAACATTACTTTTTCTTACTTGTTTTTTCTACATCTTCAATTAACAATTTAACCCCTTTAGACTCACTATCGACTTTTATCGCTGAGGACTTTTATTATTCTTATTTACTAAACTATTATTTAAAACCGGTTTCATCCAGGCGAAAATAATTGAGAAATCTTGGTAACGGCATCCCGTACAGTATGTATCAGATCTTACTGAAATTTCAGCTCTTAATCTTCAAAAGAACAAGGGTTATAAATATTTGAAATTTCGAGCAAAATCGATGGTTTTTTGCAATTTGCGGGGTCACCGCTGGTCCAATCGGGTTCATTCGCAGCTCATTTTTACGTCTTTTTACGGCGCATAAGATTATTGAAAGCTTCTTCCTTTTCAGCTCAATCCAGTTTTGGCCATTTTTACCAATTTTTTTTTGAACCTGCTGCGACTATTAAAAAGTGTTCGATTTTAGTTTTTCAATTTGTATCATAATTATCTACTTGAAGCAATTTTTTTCTCCGAACTCAGAATTATGCAAAAATTACATTTATTGTTAATTCTATCATACTAATATTGCATTCAATAAAACAGATCGGCAGCTGGGTGAGGGAAGGTTTTCTCCAAAATGTTGTTGCACGTATGTACGAATATCGATCTTATATGTGTAAAATTTTACCAAAATTTTAAATTCGTAGTTTGTTGATTAGAAATTTAGGAGGCTATCAATAATATTGTCGGATGTGTTTTTCAACAATTGTACAATAATTGGTAGTGTGTGTCTGTAAGAAGACCACCTTCTGCACATGGTTCGAACTACCTGGTCTGTTTTGGATCCAAAGTTCACCTGACCGAAGAGCATAACATCATCTCCATATCTTAGAGATTCGAACAATTATTATCCTACTTTTAATTAGACAGAGGATCAGGTGAGACTGGTAAAGAATTCTACATAACAAGATAAGTTATACCGGTAAACGTCAGAAACTTTGAGTGTAATAGCAATTTGAACAGATATATGTACATGTTCTTGTAGATATGCATTTTCTCGAATATGTAAAATAAATTTGTCATTCTGCTTTATGGCACATAAATATGACGAAGCATAAAATATTCGTTTGACGGGAATGTTCCACCGCTGTGGCATTTTCTTCCTGTTGAATTTATAATAATCTGCAGCCATAAAGCACACTATACAGCTTCCACAAAATTGATACTCCAAATCTCCGTCAATACCATGCTTCTGAATATACAGTACAGGATGTTTGTAAACAACACTCTTCATAAGATCCTCATTATTCCATCCCTCCTGAAACAGTTGTGATGGAAACAAAGCATAAAGATATTTATATGTCAAGTATAAAGATACGTTTGTTAGGATTGTGGAATTATAAATATCGAAGAGATTGTAACCTCGAGAAATAGTGTTTCGAATAAAATGCTCATATCTTGCGAAATTATCATTTCAGCTGGAAGTGTTAATATTAATAATAATATTTGTTCAGAGTCAGGTTGAACCCAAATTCAGAAAAAGTTGAGCAATTAATCAACTATAAAGAGTTCACACTGGATATATTATAACACTATTGATGAGAAATAATCACCCTTACCAGTAAAAATACTATTAAAGTACTGAGAACCTTCCAGATACCGAGTAGCCATCATCAGAGAAAACTAAATAATAAATCAAAATGTGCCTGGTTAAATACTATTTGAAGATAATAATGTAAACAATGGGTTCCCCTCAGCTGGAGATAAATCGGAATTTAATAAATTGCTATTTCGTTTATACATTTCCATCCCTTATGAATTACCTAGATATTTGTGTGTACTGTGTTTTAAAGGTGATAAACTTTCTTGACCTGTATTCAAGATATGTTCGGCTACCGCTGATTTTTCATCATTATTTGTAAATTTACAAATACTCCAATTCCTGAATCGATAAAAATGATGAAGAAATGGCTTTCAAATATTAATATCCCCGATAGCAACTGCTCAAAATACGTGATCCTCACATCTTTAGGTATGCATCATTATTATTTCACTTTTATCAAAAATTGCTATAAACAAACAAGCGGATGTGGAATGCGCTACCCATTCTCTTCTTTTTTGGCCAATATTATTCTAAGCGAACTTGAAACCTCCTTAAAATCAAAATTGAATCATCAGTTTCCAAAAGTTTGGTATAGATATATTGACGACATTTCGCGATTATAAGTAGATCGATGTCAAGGAACAACAATGAGCTTCCGTGAATTGATACTGTTTTATTTAACAACTATTAGAGAATTTTGGTACAGTCTTATTTTCAATAATAATGTTTATGTCCAAAGAAGGATGGTGTAAATCTTCAGTAACAAATGATTCACTTTTTTCAATAGAAATTGTTATCAATATCAAATAAACGCTTATTATGATTAATCACGTTATTAAATTGCTTGAAGTGTTGGAATTTTTGAATATTTTTCATGACTTTTTGAGTCCAGTATGTTTGGGTTGTAGCTTGACTCAAGATTGATTCTAATCAATTGTATTCATTACACTTAGTAAAACCAACGTCTTCTCTTCAACATCATCCTCCCAAGAGAGAGAGAGAGAGAGAGAGAGAGAGAGAGAGAGAGAGAGAGAGAGAGAGAGAGAGAGAGAGAGAGAGAGAGAGAGAGAGAGAGAGAGAGAGAGAGAGAGAGAGTGAGAGAGATGAATCCGGACTGAAACCGAGACCTGCTACGGATGGACATCGGTTGGAGCTGGAACAAGAGCAGCCAACGTGCCGCAGATCCATGAAAAAAATCAACAGTCAAGCGGCCGATTGGTACCTATCGTTGTGAATAAAGAACGGTATGGAACTGTCAAAAAGCTCTAGCGTGCCTAGGCTGCAAGAATAAAATTAACCTGATGTGCATACCTGGTCACTTGACGGTAATGAGGTAGGAGGCTCTCTGGCCAGGGTGCGTGCAGATTCAAAATTTATCGGAACAGAACCAGTGCTTGATATATCTGCAATCACAATTAACATAGTTACATTGACCTATACTACTAACTGCCAAGACTTATCAAGCTTAGCCAGATCTTAACTGTTTATTATGAATCCTGGAGAAGCTAAATTACTTCTATAACACGTCAGGTTAAACCTACGTACTCAAATCGATCTATACATAGGGCACCGCCGTTCAAATCATTATCTACGAAGACTGAGCATATTGACTATGTCTCGAAGGTATTGGAACGGTAGAACACGTTCTCTGTGAATGATGCTCACATGGAGACTGAATCAGATGTGAGTTAGCTGAAATATATTGCCTTTCGAGTGCTCTGTCTACCTCATTACCATATGGTAATATATATATATATATATATATATATATATATATATATATATATATATATATATATATATATATATATATATATATATATATATATATATATATATATATATATATATATACAACACCTGTAACTATTATGGGCATAGACTATTCGACCTACTCACAGATAAATAATCATTTCTTGGGCGATGAAGTGATATTCATTACTTTAGTGTAATAGTGCAACAAGCTGGAATCTGTAAAGATACTGTTTTGATAATAAACAATTAAATGCCGTTTCGTTGAGTATAAACAATAAGTCAGTAATGCGTAGTGAACTACAAACACACTTTGTGTGAAAAGTCAATAGGCAAAGTTTTAATTCACCAGGTTGTAAAATGACAACACGTCTTTTAGTCTCAGACAGCTATTTCGCTACAGGTGGATGCAGAATTCTTCTACCTAAAATGATTATAGTTACTGTTCTACTTCGTACAGTTGGTAAACATTAAAACAAGTTGTGAATTACATTTAAGATTACAAATAATTCATGTTATTTGATATAATGTAAAAACCCCTAATTTCGTTTGCAATCCAATTTTGAAAATCTCCAACTATAACTTAATTTCTTCCTTTTGGTGAACATCGTTTATCTCCCAATCTGGATTTTTGACATGCTATTAGCATGTGATATTATCACAAGGCCATAAGGGAAACAGCAAAAATATTCGAACAGATAGAATTTTACATTAGTTAAATTTGGCATATTTTAAGTGAAATTCATGAAAATGAAATAGGTCGCGGGGAATGTGTAAGCGAATAAATGTGATATTACATATCATTAATTTTGTGTAGGTACCTTGAGAGATATAGAATTAGATTTTCTGAATTATGGAGATAACTTAGATAATTTAACATAGGATTATAAGGAGGAATAAAAGTAAAACATCGAACCATAGGCGGGATTTGAACCCACATCACTGGATAGACATCTAGGGTGCCTATCAATTACACCACTTTGGTCGCGTTAGATTCTTATATTCTTGTAAATATAAGAGGATCATTGAAGAACACAATGCGATTCGATGCTACCCCAAAGATCAACTATCCATCTTCATAACCTCATGTTAAATTATCTAAGTTATCTTCATAATTCAGAAAATGTAATTCTATATCTCTTAATATATATATATATTTATTTACCCTGAAGAAACTTTCAAGTTAAATTAAATGAAATTGACTGAGTGTCACGTCATTTCTCAAGATAATAATTCAGTAAGAAAAGACAACTGAAGGTCTTAGACATTGCCACTGGTATTTGTAAGGCATCCTTTTCCTCAAGGAAAAAATCTACAATTGGGGTAAGGATCCAAGAACTGTTTAACCAATAAGCAGTTAGATAGTTAATAAAAATTTCCCTCTCTGGAGGCATCTAATTCGGAATGTTCTCGATGGGGATTTATAAACATATCTGCCCTTTTCCAAATATTACCAACTGATTCCTATTTTACTAATTGTTTCAACTGAATTCAAATTTAATTACAATTTTGATGATTAGATACTACGTTACGTCTCGATCTGCTTGTGATACATTTTGATTAATTGTGTAACTTATGAAAGAAAGACGTTCAAAACTTTCAAATTAAGACTAATAACGAGTCTGGAACAAAAACTGCTACCTAAGCATCTCCAGATGGTTAACATTAACATTTCATATAGCTTAGCATTCGTTTTTCGTCATATATTGGTTATTCGTCTTGACAAGTTCATGATTTTCTTCAAAACAACAAACTTTTGTGAAATTATTGGAACCATCTTGACCACGCCAATTATAGTTCCATATCACCTCCTTGAAGCGGGTATAAATTTTCTTATATTTATTTTAGGAAGTCTTTTACCCTTATCAAGCTACCTTTGTTATCGATACTGAACAGAAAACATGTGGTTACCCTTGGATGTTCTCGTTATTTTGCTTTTGATATTTTAATTTTCAATGAAATTTTAATTTTCTCAAAAAGATTTTGTTTTGAATATTGAGAACTAAATTGTACCGAACCCTTATTCTCTTACATTGCTTTGGTTTGGTTGTCGGAAACGAAAAATGCCAGATCTACTGGAATCACCCGTTCCCGACTGTCAGGTTCATACAAGGAAATAGGCCTGACGTTGTCCTCCTCGATAAACAAACCAAGACTATGAATGTCTTCGAATTCTCTGCTCCGGCAGAGGCAAACATAATCTTGAAACAGAAGGAAGAATGGACAAAGTATCGAAATTTCCTGTTCGAGATCCGCACGCTATACCCAGGTCAGAAGGTTGTATTAGTGGTTCTGATCATAGGTGTTTTGAGCCGAATTTGGTATCCACTATGTTCGAACTTGGAGTTCATCAAGGCCTGTAAGAACTCCGCGCAGATCTTGATGTACCGGATGCAAAAGGCAGTATTCCTGGATTCAATAGGATTTAGGAACCTGAAGCTACTTACCGACCAGATGTCGAATTGTATTCTATGTACTTCAAACAATTACTTATATGAGGTTGAATTTCTTGTCTTATGCACTATTAACTGTATTCCTACATGACCTAACAGCTTCTTAACTTTTCGATAAACTAATTCATTCTTCAACTCAGAACTCGCTTGTTCAGAGTTCCGTTCTTGTTTTATGCACTAATAACTCTATTCATATTCCTACATGGCCTAACAGCTTCTTAACTACTCGATAAACTAATCCATTCTTCAACTCAGAACTCGCTTAAGAGTTCCGAAATTTTGCTTGATATCAGGATCTAGCTATTCAAAATTTTTGCCGTCAAGTACACAATTATTATTAGACCTGCTGAGCGCATCTACATGCCTCATTTTTGTTTGATTTATGCTCCATAGTATGATTCTCTGAGAACATGACCCATTTCATAACACATGGAACTATGTTTATATCAGTTGATCGGAAACTTTCAGAATCAATGACAATGTTGACGTCCATTTCATGCAAATGCAAATGAAAACATTCTATAGAATAAATTATTGCTAAAAATTCTAGTTCATAAATGTGTTACCTGGACTCAATCTCTGTAATCAATTTATTAAAATAAAATATTGGATGCAAATCATTATCACTATGTTTCTACAACATAATTTCAGCATATCAAGTACTATAAGCATCACAATGCAACTTAGGATTGGGAGAGTATAATGTATAATACCGGTTTTTTTTTTCGGTGTTGAAATAATTCCAATTCACCGTTTCCACAGTTGAAGCAAGAATCTCTCTTCAGTGTTCTATAAAATGACACTAATAATAAAAAATCTTCAATAAATTTCTGAAAATATGATATGAAACCCATAAAACTGTGTGATTCCTCCTAATTTTTCGCTACTGAAAAATTAACCACTGCCCCTTCATTTTTCCGAATAACACTAATATCTTCGCTATTAATTATATACATACCCCAATTTATGTTCTCAAGAAAGTAACAAGATTATCAATCAAAAGCTTATATACCAATTAAAAATATCGATATATATTCTTCTCATGTTTCCGTGGCAATAAACAACTCGTCAATGTATATCAAACTTCTCCCTTGCTCTAATAGATCCATAAATATCAAATAAATAAACCTTTAAAGGTACTAGTAGAATCGCAAGATCCAAATGACATTTTATTGGCCAGCAAGAGTTACAAAAGATAAATATTTTGAATTTTTTACACTTCCCCTATCTCTACATGATCTTCAAGATATAAATGACTAATCAAGAACCTTCTTCTGCATAGAGAACTGATCTGATCCTCAATTACTGGTATTGGGAGATGATCCCTTAACATCTTCTGATTCAATGCACGAAAATCAAGGCACATTTTATTAGACCCATTTTTCTTCTTACCAATACAACTTACTCTAGAACCATATGTTGAGTTACTCTATCTCATAACTTTTTTCTCAACAAATCGTTAATATGCCCCTTCATTCGATTTATAATTCGAAAATCTAGTAGGGCGGAAGAAAAATGGTCCTAACAATTTTTTTATTTTCTAGGTTCCTATTTTTTTCATGGCTTTCAACTAATGTTCTTTGTATGAAGCTATCTGAATCTTCCGATCAACTAAGGTATAGTGTAACATATTCTGGTAAAAATATACAATTTCCCGCTTACAGAAAGGAATATAGACTCTCCAATAAAGTTGGGTGGCCTCAATTCTTTGAGACCATCTAACCAAATCTTCCTCCAATGAACCTCTGAATTCTGATATCAGATTACTAATTTCCACAGTTGATTTTGTGTTTCCCAAAAATGCATGGCCCTCACGGTCGACGCTATGCAAAGTTAGAGACGAAGCATGTATATTATCATAATCATATCGTTAAATATTAAATATCCTTATATAGCCATGAATAATGTTACAAACACTAAGCTCGCTAACTAATATACCTCATACCTGAAACTGTAGGTTGTCTGTCTCGCTGGAAATGGAGATAATAAAAAATTTCAAATCAACTCGTCATATCTCTTGTATTGTTACAGTACATCCAGAACAAACTATATTATCAACCTGGCTACTCAACCAGCTAACAGGAATTAGGCGCTAAATTCTAATTATAAGGTCAGATCTACAGTTAAAACAAACAAAAAATTCTGACCAGGTCTTAACAGCGGGGTTACTTTGTAACAAGTTTTAAGTAGATATCATGAAATCCCCTCCAAAATCTTAGATTTCTAGCAAACTAATAACCACATCAGAACCATGAGTGGTAAAATCAATATTAATTTAGGAAGGAAGTCCAGCGCATATCGCTTAAAAAATGAAGGTGTAAATTTGGTATGTTTTTTATGTACTTAGATGTGCTGAAAACAGAAAAAATAGTGAAAAAATTCCTACGAGTTAGCTCCAAAAATTGTGACCACTTTAGGGCACGGAAAAAGACGATTTTAATGTTTTTTGTGTTCAAACGGTGGTTCAAATAAAAAAACATTCGTAGAGAGAAATTGTAAAAAAATTGAAAACGCGTCGTTTGAGCTGAAGTGAGAGTCATTTCGAGGTTACGGTCTCGAGATGTAAGCGAATTAGTGTTTTTTTGGGTCAATGCAAAATCTTTTTTTGCAAATCGAATATGGACCAACAAAATATTCTGTTCAGATGAAAAGATGGTACCTCTTATACACTCTCTACCTAGGTTTTTTATTGTTCATCTTTCATCTTGGCACCAGAATCAGCTAATTTCTAAAATCCGTAAAACTGTGATTGCAAGCAGAAAAACTTATCGACATAAAACAATTTTATAGATTTCAATAAATATGATCTGAAACATCATCAATGTAGGTTTTGGGTCATATGAGGAATGTAGGCAATTTTGAAAATTTGGGACCTCGAAAAATGTGTAAATTTTTGGGGTTAAATTTTGTTCAGGATGATCAAATTATTAGTGTATTTACGTATTTTGTGTCAAAGAAAACTTTCTTAAGTTATGCAGAAGCTGTGAGATAAATGTGTTTGGACCTTTCCAGGGCCCAATCTTGGGCCTATCGAGAAAAGTCGGAAATCGTTAGAAAGTAGGAAAATTTTATAATCTAAATCCAAAAATGGGACCTCGTAGATATCATCATATTTAATTTAGCGCGTTGTCATAAAAAAATTCACGTGTAAAATAGTGCAGAGGCTTAAATTTATTTGTATGCCGCGTATCTGCCGATATAGTATATTTCGACTAGTAAATTCACATATAAATTTTTTTTTAGATTCCAACAACTCAATTAGAATCAAAATAACTAAAAAAGGATCATAACAACCTTATGTCATTATTATTACACATTTTTGATAAGTAATTCAAATTATTTTTTTTTGTCAAAAATCATATCTAACTAATGCAAACGTATTTTTATGTCACCCCTCAAATTTTCGTGTATGTGTTTTATGATTATTTTTTCTTTCTGTCTACCTGTCGATGAAAAGTACTATAATAGTATATATACGTATGCTATTATAGAAGCTGCCCTTCACCGTTTACATATAGTAAAATAAAATAATTTTATAAAAATTGTTATTACTAGGCCAAAATTTGTGCATCAAATAAATATCTGTATAAGTAATATCATCCAACGAAATTTTGAGCGGCCACATGAAAATACGCTTACATTAGTTAAATATGATTTTTGACAAGAAAATTAATGTAAAGTACTTATGAAAAATGTGTAATAATGATAATTTAAAATGGTTTTGATCCTTTTTTAATTATTAATTATTTTCTAACTAAGTAGATAGAATTCAAACTATTTCTTAAATTCGAATTCACTAGTCGAAATATACTTTACCGGCAGATAAGCGGTATAGAAAGTTAAGCCGCGTTTTTTTTTGGATTGAGATTGTGAAATTTGTCTACTTTCTAATGGTTTCCAACTTTTTTCGATATTGGGTCCTGGAGAGGCCAAAACACATTTATATCAATATCTCGGCTTCCACTCAACCTAAGAAAGTTTTTTTCAGCGCAAAATACGCGTCGTAAAATACTCTGATAGAATCAAAGTTTTGTCACCTCAACATTTTCCGAGGTCCGAAATTTTCAAAGTTCTCCTAGATTTTTTCGTATGCTCCAAAACCTATATTGATGAATGCTTTAGATCGTATTCATTGAAATCTACAAAATGAATTTTTTTTTGTCGAGAAGTCTATTTTTCGGCTGGCAATCTCAGTTTAACGGAATTTTTGGAAATCGCCGATCGTGGCGCCAAAATGAACGATAAAAAATGAAAAACATGGCCGTAACTTTTGAAGCTAACTCGTAGGAATTTTTTCACTATTCTCCAAATCTTCAGCACACCAAAAATACTGCACATTCACACCTTCAAATTTCTTTCCTTTTTTTTGTTCTGAAACAATTTGTCAGCATTAATTAGAAATTGGAAATAAGAAATTTGAGTTCATTCTACAAATTTAGATAAGGAAGTTTTCAATATCTGCTTGCTTTTAACCTCATACTAAAGTGTATCCATACAAAATGAAATCATGTGCTTTGCTAACCATACCTGTCGGCCATGACACGTACACTTGTGTTGGTAGGTAGATACTGCATATTCTTCATTGATGGCAAAATAAAACCTTCCACAATGTTAGGTTTGTTTTCTGATAAAGTAACAGATTCAATGTTTGTTGTTCAATGTCTGGTGTCACAAATCTGCCCCTGCATATTTGAAGTACATATACACCAAAATATTTTTTCTGAACATACTCAATTTAATATTAATTCTGTAATATAAACTCACCGTACTTAGTTTACTGACTTGAACCTATCCACAGAAATGCTATTACAATTATATTGATCAGACATGTGAATGAATATAATGGCATCCGAACTAAAGAAAATATTCAATTACTTCTATTTATCTTAGGGTGAAAATAACTTAACATTGGGTATCTCCTTGAATCGTTAAATTCACATATCATCCTGCAAAGGATCTACTAAACGTAAACTTATAATCCCGTCACCTGACGTATACCATGCAATAGAATTCTATCATCTAATCTTGTGTCTGGCGTAAGATAATAAAAACAATACCTCACTATAGTTTGTCATCCCTGGTAAGACCCCGTAACTTTATTTAGTAGTTTTTTACAACCCAATTTCTTTTCCTAATATTTGAAGATCCGGTTCACAAGGGTTGTCAACAAAGGAAATTTCTCTGAAAGAAATTTTCAATGAAATAGCTGGTAACACTTTCAATACAGATTCAATACATAAAAGTTCAATATCGACTCATCTCTAGACTAACCCAATTCGATGAATTATCATGGCACAATGAAATTTATAATTTTTATTTTCTCGCATACTACCTATAATTAGACTAGGGATGAGCGCGTGAGTTTTTTTTAACTCACGCTCACGCACGCTTCTCTACTCGTATAATGAAGATTCCTCTCACGCACACAAGCGCTCACGTCAATAAGACTCATGCACGCTATAAAATGTTCAGTCACGCGTACTTACAAACACCTTCAAATTTTAATTTAGTCGTACGAACCAGCTTACTTGATTCTACCCTAAACCAAGAATTTTGTATTCATAATAAATAAAATCATATTTTTGTAATATTTCAAATTTAACTAATATAGGGGAAAACTTTCTAGTTACAAAACAGCAATTTTCCTCAATCACAATGCATTGCCTCACATGCTTTATGTGGAATATCTGCAATTCGATTTGAATTTTCTCAAAATCAGGGTCAGCTGTAGCGTCACATTTGTCATACCACTTGAACTACTTGAATTATTCAAGTATATCAGCTTTGCCAGAGCCAGACTACATTTTTTCTGACTTTCTGTTTTGATACTCACTCATTTTTCAAACAAAAACTGATATCTAAAGAACTCTAAGAAAGATATCTGATATCTAAAGAATCTAGCAACCTCGGCTCTAGCTACCATAATATATACAACCAGCATGCATTATATGTTATGTATGCTTGATACGAGATGGCGCGCAATTTTGGAAACAAAACTGTGGATTTCTGGCGAGGTGGCGACATCTGTATGATTTTTAAGGATGTCTTGAAATTAACATTCAGTGAAAATATTCCTGTAGTTTCATAGTAAAATGACGATGAATTGATGAATAAACTATAAAAGAGCTCACACTGTGGATTTACTTAAACACTATAAATAAGAAATATTCACCCTTATCCACTAAAAATACAGTTAAAGTACTGATGACTAAAGCTCGGATTCATAGGCAACAATAATTGAAGAAGAGGCGCTTACATAGGCAAAGATTTCTATTGAAAAAGGCAGAAAACTTAATTAATAATTATTAAGAACAAGTTATTATTTATTCTACAAAGTGAATTAACTTAACATTAACTTAACACAAATATATTTGCACAACATAATATTAATAACATAACAACTGAATGTTAATTGATAATTGAACATTGTAACCACTTAAAATGTTATCATTAAGAGCTACAACTGAGTGCTTTCCTATATTTTCTCTTCCAACACTCTGTCTTCTATCAATTAAAATTAATTTGTACATTGAGTATGAACGTTCTACATCGACAGATGTAATTGGAGCATATTTAAGATCGTATTATAAACCTAGCTCAATTTGTAATTCTTCGGAAAATGTCCCCATCGAAAATTTTAGCAACATTAGATAAAAACGAGAAGCCTTCATTGTTGTCAAATATATTTAATTTTTTTAGAAATTGGTTCACCATTACTTCCAGGTGCTGATTTAATTTTTGACTTTATATTATCTATCAATTTAACTGACTCACATAAATTTATCTCTTGTTTTTCTAATGAGGTAATTGTGCTAACTATTAATTTATGTGCCAGTTGCTGTTTCAATTTAGGATTTTCAAATATTTTTTTTGCTTCTCGAATTGCCTTGGAAATATCATCATCAAATTCTAATATTACTAATTCTATTTCAATACAGTGTTCGAAGTAAGAGAAAACTGCTCCGAACCACATTCCTCACCTTGTAATTACTGGTTTAGGTGGCAAAGGGACACCGGGAAGTCTTTCTTTATATAGCTGCACCCTCAACAGAGACTTCAAGAAAAAATTTTTCATAATATTTATAAAATCATTCACCAACGGAAACAGATTCCTTATTTCTTCTGTAATTCGATTTACTCCGTGGGCGACACAAATCTAATAAATTAAATTGGGATAAAAAATCTTTCAATTAACAGTAGCTTTTATCATATATGCCACAGCATCTGGAAGCATTAGAACTATTTTATTGACTTGTACAGCATTGTGTAAGAAGAATTTTGGTGAACTATCTTGTATGAATCTACATATACTTAAATTGTTGTTTTTTTCCAATACTGTAACGAGATTTGCTTGGAAAGTTTCCGTTCCAAATTCCAATCATACAATTAGATATATGTCTGCCGCATACATTTGTCGTTTCATCCACGAGAATATACAAAAAATTGCCCTCTAACTCCCGTTTAATTTCTGAAATACATTCCACATAGACATAGCATTAGTTCATAGTTTGTTTTCTCAATGTACTCCGCTCCGGTAAAAATTTATTAAAATGTTTCTTTGATAATAACTTAAAACTAGGATGATTAACTTCATACAGAAGAATGTTGGATGCAATCATCATCTGGCATGAATCAACTTTAAATGTGTCAATGAAGTACTTTTTAGTACTTGAAATCTGAAAATTAAAAAAAAACAGTATTTAGAATTTGAATACCACTCTGGAATTTAGTTATGGGGAGGGTGAGAGAGAGAGAGAGAGAGAAAATAAAACTTACTTATTTGCCGCATGATTTACACAATGCACCATCTCCTTCTAGAGAAAGTTCCAGATATGGTCGGATCCATGCACTTAACTTAGAAGTCATCTTTCTGGACAAACTCACGAATCGGCTAAAGCTTTTCGAAATGTGTGTTCTTTACTTTCTGGCATACGCAACAAAACCAAACTCTTATACAGTAACCGCCTTTACAACTGATAATTGTCCATTATTGAAGTGCAAAAGGTTGGGGATTTCCCAATAGTTGAGTCTCAAGCCTCGAGTAGGTAAATTTTCCTAAGAAACCATATTCTATTATTGACCCAAAATTTTATCACAGAAAAGTTTAATAATATATGAATAATATCATGGGTAGGTGGTATAAAATTCAAAAAAAGGCACATAAAGGCGGAATCTACGAAAAATGGCAAAATGTGCAAAAGACACCTAGAATAGGCAAAATAGGCAGAAAAAGGCAATTGGCCTATAATCCGAGCTTTACTAATAACTTCACTTTTTTCTATTGATGGCTACTTGATAGTCGAAAGATCCTCAATACTCAAACAGTGGATAACACCCCCACACATCAGGAAATTCTTTCACTTTTTCTACAATTTTCAATTCCTTCATTACTTTGTTCAATTCAATTAACACACATACACCGCGAAAATCCGGAAAAACTGTTTTTGTGCCGATTACAACACTTCCCTCACGCTGTATATTACCTATAGTGAGCGAAAAAATAGTCTGAATCGATTCAGAAAACATCAAAACGGATATTTCGGTGAAAATTCGGAGAGCTTCTTTAGACCGATTACAATACTTCCCACATAATACTTATAGTGAACGTAGTAAAAATCGCTGCCTTCCTGAGAGATTTCCTGGAACCGGTACTGTCAACAACAAACAATCCGAAAGCAATACTGCAATGTTACACACCATCATATCTGATTTGAATCTGATTCATAAGACCCATGTAAAATGTTCATGTTATATAACTTGTTAGTAACAATCGAATTGAAGTTTTGGCTAAAATTACGAAATTCTGTATCATGTTATGAAATAAAATGTATTTATCTGATACAAATGCAATCGAAAAGTAATAGGGGTGTAGCATTGAACATCGGATAGCTAAATCCGATTAATATGTTGATTGAAACTAATGATTCTGTCTTCATTGTCAGTCGATGTGCAACATTCGGTGCAGCCCTCACGCTACTTTATCGCATTATTGGAACGTGACTCGCAAATTTCAACTCGGTTTCTGCCACCCTCCTGATACTACTACTCAATAATTACACTATATAAAATATTCCTCGAATACAAACATTTGGTTTTCTGCAAATTTGATCTCCATTATCAAATGAATAATTATTGATGCTCTTGAAAGATAATAGATCAACTCAATGTACATACTCTTACGTTCCATTTTACTACTACTAATCTACACTTACATAGGAATAGTGATACGTCTTTGTAATTCATTATCGACCAGAGTGACATATGAGTTCTCTAGAATCAGAACTCTGTATTTGAGTTGTTTGACAATTTGAGCTATCATAAAAAAAATTGATAATTTGTTTTATAATCGGTTTCATATTTGGAGAATATATTCTTCTCCTTACAGCTATGTAGCCATGATAACTATTATTTTTCTCAAAAGTTTGTAATATTGTGAAAAAATAGCTAGAGAATTTAGAAATTACCGAGTTTTGCAAGTGAAAGATGGAATGACATATTTCTGAAACTGTTTTGCGAGTAGACAGTGTTAATAACATTTTATTAAAATTATTCGAAAGCATCTAGGAATAAATATTATATTAAAAAATAAAAAAATTTATAAGTACTATGACATGAACCATGAAATGTGCAGAAAATATTGTCGCTCATCCTCTAAGTTGTACAGGATCCTCGTCGTCAATGTTGTCATCTGTGTTGTCAATTTCTTGGTCTAGAGGACTGTCGACTATTTTATATAATTGAAGCTTAGGGTCACTCCTCCAATTCGAACCAAAACAGTTTTTCAACAAAGTATCTATGAATGACTTATCTCCGTTTTGACAACAAAGAATTCTTTTTTCCTTCTAGTGTTATCGACTCATTGAAGCCACTGCGAGAGGATATTTAGCTTCTTATTGTGATGGAGTCATCTTTTTCCTTCAGGAATATAAATCTTTTCGATTCGTTGTGCTTGTAATGCCCTGGCCCAGTTTCTTCAGGATAGAATTATTCTTTGCTTTCCAATGATAAATTCTCTAATCTTAACTTAGCCTTAGGATTGTTGAATGTTTTCCAATTATTTCTCTATAGTGTTTTCTATCTATCACAACATCAATCTTCCTTACTTCTATCTAAATCAACCCAAAAATTGGGTATATACATATATCCATGCTCTATAAGCGCAAACTTTTTCCATGGCCTGGATTGACCACCGCAAGGCATTTGATTCAACAATTATACTTGCTGCAATGCCTTGGGGCACTAACCCCAATAGTGACATGTATACAATATCTGTTGCCACTCAGACACACGACGAGTCATGACAGAATTGGTAACATTTAAGAAGGGTGTCTTCCAAGGAGACTCTTTGAGTACCCTATTGTTCAACATATCACTGCTGCCGCTCTCCATTGCTTTAAGACGGACTCGTGGGTATTACTCTGTATTACCACGAACTATAAAGCGGTACGACTTGACAGTTTCACAGATAAATGAATCATTTTCACAGTTCAGACCATAGTCAAAGTATACCAGGTCTGCCGGAGCCTCCCTTCTACTCTTTTTAAAAGCCGAGTGATTGGTCGTTTATTTCGTTTATTCAATGTCATAATGTCATAGACGACGACATAATATGATGTTGTTACGTGCCGGCGACGAGCTGATGAGAGCAAGGCTGTGATTGGAGGAGCTGGGTGACGTCACCCAGCGCGAGAAACGATGGAGGGGAGGCTCCGGCAGATCTGGTATACTTTGACTTGATTCAGACTGTTTATGACAGACAGCACATAACCTCTCAAAAAGAGGTTCACACGACACAGCTAATACATAATTTAAAATTGGCTGATCCGTTCTTGAAATTGAGACGGAAGTTGTTCAACTAATAAACAGTTCCAATTGGCTAGGAGACTACATTGGAGGTTCAAAATCAACTTGATTATGGGATGATGTGATTATTACATTTCATCTTATGTTCGAAAATTAAACTAGTTGAAAATTCCAGGATCAAAACATTCCTCTCATGACATTTCTCCAATGTCATGATTAAAACTTAATAACTGACATGCTATTGACCATTTTATACTAAAACGGGAGCCAAAAACATTCTCAAAAATTAACAAAATAATTTTTTGATTTGAGTTCTCAAGTCAATTCTGAAATTCATTTGCTATTATTCGAATACTGCTATTGATATCAGACAAACTGCTACGGATCAAAATACCGATTACATCAGTTGTAAGAGAAAAAATGTTGATTTATGGATCTGAACATCGATGTGCTCGTAGAACCTCTCGTGTTCTAAATGAGAGGCGTCCTGGCAAGAATATACGCCACTAGTATGTGAGCGATTCATTACACAAACTTTTAACAACTGATACAGTATTTAACTATAACGTGACCTTGTCGCTTTTCGGTAAAGTGCTTACTGCGGTAAGCTTCGAATCCTCGGGGGCCAGATTTTTCCCAAAGGTTAACTCCTTTTGAGGACTTCTGCTAGGGTCCTCTCCACAAGGCTTGTCACTATGCTATCTAAAGATAGCCTTGTCCCTAGGGTAGCTACAGTGAAGTATAACCAGAGTCCAATGGGCAGAAAACAGTATCGAAATTGTAGGCTTTAATTACAATTGATAACTGGTTATAACTTAGCTCGTTAAAGATGGAGCAGAAATAATAAAATAAAACAGGCAATTCCAAATATTAAAATATATAATGATTTTAACAAGTACACTTTCAGAATAATCAATTTAAATGCAATTGAACGGTATTATTTCACAAAATTACACCCAGACGGAAAATGTAATGAAGCTCAAACGGTAAATGAAAACTCTTTCAAGATATCCACTCTACGATAAGTTCGGTCACTAAATTCCATTCAGCGGTACGGGATCGGTAGCAGCACTAATAAATGAAATGTTCAAATCACACTACGATATATTCGGTTATTAATTCGGTTTGTTCGGAAAATATTGTTTGCACTAGTTTTCCGATTGTACGATATCAGATTTTACTATGTTTCGGTTAATTACTCTAATTGAGTTTATTCTGTCATCTCACCCACCCTTGTACTAACTTTCACGGAGTTCCCGGTAATTTTATGACAGTGTTAGTCTCCATACACTTCACAGATTCGGAACCTAAACAATTAGGGCTTATACTTCCGGTATCAACAAAGTGTGCACAAACCCTAATTATCTTATCTGCAATAACCCCTATATCCACGGCCGAGGACTTCTCATAGTATTAAGGGAATTATTACGATTTTCAAGCGTCACACAATCACACAACCACCCTCAGCTTATACTTCCGGTATCAGCACGGCGTGCACAAACTGTTGGCGGTTTGGTCGTCTATGATATACTTATACTTCCGGTATCAGCACGGCGTGCACAAATATACCCAAAGACGCCCCTGTCGTTCAAACATACACACTCTATACACACTACACAATTACTTGAATATTTCAATTCACGCGCGAATTCAAATCGTGCGCGATTCGACCTATGATAAACTAGGATAAACTCAAATTCACCAATTCAAATTACTGAATACTACGGAACTCAGGTATCGTACAAACGTTCACCAATTACAATAACAATCATAAATTACGGAAATCAATATATCGTAATGCTCAAAAATATAAACTTATTTGCTATCATTTACCTTCTGAAACAATTCCCTTGCACGGAAACCTATTATTAATTCACAGGTTTAAACCTGACTCAAACTCGGATAATTAATTTACTTCGATTATAATCACACTTCAGAGGTACTAATTTATACTTGAAATTCAAATAAACACAAGAGAGTAACTGCACTGATCGAAATTCAAAAACACAAGAGAGCGATCTTTCGGCTGTCACGGCTTTTATATGTTTTCCGAGGTTCTGCTCCACCAAATCCTTATTTTTGCGCCAATGGTTTTTACTTATGCCCCGAACAATGGTTAAAAGTGACGCTACTTTTTAGATCTAAAATTCGCGCTCATGATATCACACCAGTTCTTCCCGGCGGACTAAACAAGTGTTACCGGAGTTTTTTGGTTGTGCGCCCTTTTTATGCATAAGGTTGCACAAAGTTTGGTGTCTTAACTGGCCAGACCCCTGTTTTTGCGACATATTTTATCGGAATGAAATGCAATTTCGGAACGGGCATGAATTAGATTCATCTATTTGAATAATTATACTTATTTGAAATTACGGAGATTTAGAAAAGTGACAATCACGGAATACACATTCAGAATTCATTCATATCTATTGAAATAATGAACTGTTCAAACTGAAATTACATGTAACATCCGTATTTATTGCCTGATCTAAATTAAATAATCTTTCAAAATTTGAGCTTCGTTACATAACAAAAGAATGAATATCCGAGAATACCAGATTGAGCTACAAAGATGGAATTTCTTGGTAATTTCTCTATGCTATGGTACATACTTCCATTCCAAAAGTTGTTATGCTGGCAACTATTTCTGTCAGATCTGAGCATACACTGCTGGAAATAAATAATCCTCAAAAGCTTGAATTTCATCAGCAACTCAGCCGAGATGAGCATGATAAAATAATTGAGTTCCGTAAATAAATGACCCAAAGAATTGCAATCAACACGAATTAGTTGAAAAATTATCGGTTTTATCGACGCATCTAAATTTTTTTCTGAACACACATAATTGTAGATATTCGGTCAAAAAGTTTCATTACAAAATGAGATAGATTAACTCATCACCAGCATTGGAAATTCAAGTTGATGATGACGAGAACATGTAGATTGATGAACAGAGTGACTATTTCTCACAAAATTGAATACCTCGTCATTATGCTCTCCATTTCCGAGGATGATGGAAGAATTAAAGATTACACGGACAATAGATTGATAGGAGAGGACCTCCAAATGACCCGCTAGATCTTCTGATCTGACGCCACCAGATTCTTTCCTCTGGGATCATCTGAAAGCAAAAGTTCACAATACACCACCGGAGAATATTCAAGGTAAATCAATAATGTAGGCGCATTACCCGTGAAACTTATTGATAATAAATCAATTTCAGCTCTATTTCAGCAGCGCATAAGCTGATTCTTTCATTTCCATTTTTTATTTAGGGCTTCTCTATGTTGTATCACAAGGTATGGGTACCATTTGAAATTCCGTCATAAAGGGGGATCGGATACTCGTATTTCACTTCTCCCTTATATCTTAATAAGTTTTAATAGTTTTCTTGAATAATGTCACTGCAGGAAAACAACCCTTGCTACTTCTAGACTTCAGGCTGCCTTAGGTTATAATCATAAACTGATTCGCCGAACCCACCTACAAATAATTGGTTGATAAAAGTAATAAAAGTATATTTTTGTTATGTCCGGCAACATTAAACTTAAAACCGAATAAGAAGCACGTCCGTGATGTGTAATAGACGCAATAGTACGTTTAACTTCTGACATGGCTATTGCATTATTTTTATTTGGCCGTCTAACCTCCTTCCAGCCATAAAACGACATGAGTTATTTATTATCGAATACACGTGACATGATGTTAAGCCCCCAGGCTTACGTCTATAACTTAAACATGAGAAAACTTATTTACAGTCAATAAAAGGAACATCGTAGACGACGGAGAAAAATTACTTTTGGGAGAATATAACAAAATAATTTCATAGAGTTGTTCCTGCGGTAGAAAGACTTCATATTCCTAGTAGCAATATATACACAGCGCTGCTTATTTTCCATGACCCTCAAGTCTGGACAACTTCAAAATTGTAGTGAAACTTACCTGACTAATAAGAACTTGTTATACCTACGTTCGAATCTATGTTTGATTCATTTAAATAATAAATAATCAAATAAATTGGTTTCACCCGAATGTGAGTTCATAATTGATATTAATATTAATGTTTAATTCTCACAATTTTTTTTTTAGATTCGTATCACCAGGTTTCTAGGTCAATTATTACACCTCATCCTCAGGTATAAGTATGGCTGTGGTGAGGAAAATTGTTAAAACTGTTTTAAAAATATTTGTATTCCAAAATGTGATCAGAATATTGTTTTTTTAATTAATAGTATTATAAATTGTTAATTTCTAGTGAAATTTTTTTAAAAGATTTACTTACATTCAATATATAAAATTATTTATAACCATATAGCTTCATTTCCAGATAATTAGGTTTATGTGTAAGATTTCATTTTTGATTTGTATAATATACATGTTAAACAGCTGAAATTCAGAAATCTACAAAGTAGTTACTGTAACGGAGAGGAATATTTATCTTGAGATAACAAATTGGTAAAAAATTGTTAAGAAAGTTATACCTATACGATTTTTAAGTAGAGAGAACTTCGGACTTTCGGTAGAATATAGTTATTATTTTAGAAAATAATCATAATTTAACCCTGAAACAAATTTCAAAATTCCACATACTGCTACCAAAGGATTACACCTTAACAATTTGGAACTTGTAGAGATACATCAATCTTTTGAAAACAAAGAATTAATAACACTAAACACAAGAATCGCTTCGAATTATAACCCAATTTTTCCAGCAATAATCTAATTTGAAGTTTTAACAATAGGTACACAATGTTATAATCATTTAATAATTTTACAGGTAACTATATTCTACTGAGAGTCCAAAGTTCTCTCTACTAAAATCATTTGGTTTCATCACTGTACCACTAGATGTCATTAATTCCTCATAATTGCATAAACATCAAACATACAACACTTATCCATTTTTTATGATAAGTTTTCAATAATTTTTTACTAATTTGTTATCTAAGGTTACATTTTCCTCACCATTAGAATAACTACTTTGTAGCTTCCTGAATTTCAACTGTTTAACATGTATATTATAAGGACCAAAAATTAGATTTTACATATAGACTTAATTATCTGGAAATGAAGCTATATGATTATAAATAATTTTATATACTGGATACA
This sequence comes from Endomychus coccineus, assembly GCA_958510875.1. Classification (NCBI taxonomy): domain Eukaryota; kingdom Metazoa; phylum Arthropoda; class Insecta; order Coleoptera; family Endomychidae; genus Endomychus; species Endomychus coccineus. Next base: position 64,983,413 of record OY294069.1, read on the forward strand.
AGTAAGTCCTTTCAAAACATTTTACCAAAAATTAACAATCTACAATATTATTAATTAAAAAACAATACTCTGATCAAATTTTGGAATAAAAATATTTTAACAACTGTTAATATTGATATTTATAAATAATAATGAATATTAATGAATGAATATTTTTATTCATGTGTAGTGTATACAAATAATTTTGGAACACATAAATATTTTCATATTTATATCATTCAATTTGATATATACTTAAGCAAATGATACTTTAATTATTAAACAAATTAAATATAATCCTATAAAGGTAGGTTTGTGTTTGTAATTTATTTATTTTACCCCATTCTGAACCGTATTCACGAAATTAATATCTTCATGACACCCACTAATGAACTAGAAGTTTATGAAACTATTTTATTACTTCGAAATACAAAATGTTTGGTGTATCATGATGGGGTACCCGTAAAACTATCAACATATTCCACACCTTGCGCTTAGATGATTTTCCAGAGCAATTTAAAATTGCAAAAATAGAAGCCATCTTTAAAAAGGGAGAAAAAGAGAATATTAACAATTATCGACATGTAGCTTCAGTTTCAAATATTAGTAAGATCTTTGAGAAAACTAGTTTTTAATAGATTATTGAATTTCTTGAATAATATTGGAATATCCATTATTAGTAACAATTAAAATGGTTTTCGTAAGAATAAGTCATCGACTGGAGCTGTTTATGTAGCAATTTGTGAGATATTCAATAAATCGAATGATAGAATGTGCACAGCAGCTATTCAGTTGATCCCTCAAAGGCTTTCGGCAGTGTCGATTACTCTGAATAGGGTCGTTCAGTGAAATTGACATTATAACCTTTTTATGGATTTTCTTGTTGTGTCTGGACCCCTAATATACTGACAAAAATTTCAGACCAATAGCTTCTTCCTGTATTCAAGTTGTAGTTGCGCTGGTGGAAAAGTACCGAGAACAGCGCGTGACGTCACTATACGTACACGTAGTCTAGTGTTCGCGGCGTCGCTTGTGTATTTATCCTGTTGGTGAAGTGTGTTGTTCTTTTCAAAATGTACGCATTGAAAGCTGGATTTATGAAAGCTGATTCTGGTAATCTACCAGAAGTGGATATATTCATGATAATGGACTATTTCAACAAAAATAAGGACTTTATTTGCAGTGAAATGAAAGGAGTAAAATTACAACGCTAAGTAAACACACTAGATTTTATCTATATTCTTCTATACTTACACTGCAAATTCACTTGAATACCACGATTCGCGGTTTGTGTCGCAGTAGTAGTTTCTCTTTCTGTTTCTTCATTAAGAGCAGCCAAATCATTATCAGAAATTTCAGTGATGTAAGTCTGCATAATATTTAGTTTTTCTCGTTTTTTGAATACCCTAGGTTTGGTACTATGTGAATAAGTGCGGTTTTTTTGGCAATCAAAAATATGCGTTATTACACCAGGCTTCATTTGTATTCTGCCACTTTTCACACTTTTTGAGTACATGTAATTTTCTGTGTCCTTTTCAACCGGATATGAAAATAATGTATTAGAAATTAAACTCATCCTCATTGTATTGATATGCTCACATCAAAATGATCTACGCAACAGTATCTCGATCCTTTGTCAGACACAAAATCAGCTCTATGCATAGCACGCTGCCAAGCTTTTTACTTTCTGGTTGGCAGGCAAACAAATGAATAGCTTCTCCGGTGCATTTATAGATGTATTCCTACACTCTGGTACCACTCAACTTTTGCGAAAACTCTTTTTATCGCGCATTATAAATCAAACAACAGTAAATTCACGATTTATATAGTCAACACACAACGAAAACTGACCCGAGTTGACTAATAACGAATACCTCTTGTGTGGCGCCCATCAACCGTACGTATAGTGACGTCACAATCAGCCGCGCCTCGTTTAGACGCGCACGGATATCAAATATTAGTTTTAGGCTGTAAACATGTGAATAAAAAAATTTTGTTCTGTAGTTAGACTATTTGAGTACAGTACTTTTGAATTATGAAATAAAAAAAAAATGTCGAATGAGCCTATTGCTATCCAACCTTCAGTGATGTGAAATCATGGGTGTGCCATTGAAATTAATATGTAGTTATTTAGATAATAGGAAGCAATATGTCTCGGAAATAGAGGAAAATTGAAAATTTTCAAAATCCAACGTACTGAGAGTGTTAAGATGAGTTCCACAGGGATCAGTTATAGTTCCTTTTTTATTTTTAATATATACGAATGATTTTCCCAATTCTATCACAGAATTGTTAGTACAATTTGCTGATGATATCTCTCTGGTGCTTCGAGAACTGACTCTAGAGAATATCAAGGGGAAAATGATATACTTATTAGAAGTTCTAGAGGAATGGTTCTCCGAAAACTCCTTAAGATTCAACATAAAGAAGATGGTGTAAAATTTCCCGGCATATGGATAGATAGAAGACCTTACTGACATAGTCATGTTTACCCCTTGACGAGCAAAATAATACATACAAATTCTAAACCTAAGCCTAAATTAAATTAATACAAACAAGAAAGAAAATGATGATCCAGTATGATGACGAGCAATGAGAACACACTCTCAGCCCTCCGAAAAAATTCTGTCTCTAAGCCTCAAACGAAAGCTCTTCACTGACAAGTTTTCATGCTGTAAACAGTACTTATTAAATATTTCCGGCGCATTGTACGAAATAGATCTACGAAACATGGAAGAACGAAATCTAGGCAAGGAGAGTGTATTTACATGTCTCAAATGAAGATCATGCACATCCTGTCTAAAAGTAAGCTTCTGTCTCAAGTAAAGTGGTGAAGAGGTAGACAACAATTTACAAACAAACATTGAGAAGTGGTAACTGTATAACTGGTCAACCCTAAGCCATCTGAGCTCCTTTATCTTATGTGAGATGTGGTTAAACTTTGCAAATCCAAATACAAATCGAGCACATGAATTAACAATCTTCTGCAAACGATACTTGCATAGTTTGTCCAAACAGGGGAAATATACCACATTGCAATAATGAAGTAGTGGAATTACTAAACACTCACAAAGTTTTTTTCGCATTTTGAAGTTAATAATATGGTATGGTTTGAGTACATCAATTTAAGTGCAAGATAGGCTTTTTTCACAACGTATGAGACATGCTCTCTAAATCTCAAGTTAGTGTCAAAAATAACGCCTAAATTTCTCCCAATCTCTACGTACTTAATAAGCTCACCGTCTATCATCAACTTAAAGTTCTTCAGGATATGAGTCCTGCGGTTCCTGGGACAAAATACCATATACATGCACTTTTTTGGATTCAATTTAAGATTGTTTTCACGCGCATAAACAGAAATAGAAGCCAAGTCACGATTTAAAACAGCAGCAGCATGTATGACGTCCCCAGGTAAAAAGACAGACCGAATCTGAGTGTCATCCGCAAACATCTGAATCTTAGACTGGCGAATACTCTCAAACATATCGGTCGTATAAATCAGAAACAATAAGGGACCAAGCACAGAACCCTGCGGAATCCCAGAAGTAATATAACGAACCGAAGACCTTTCACCCCTGCATTCAACAACCTGTGTCCTCTCACAAAGATAAGACATGAAAAAATTACAAACTGTATCACTGAAACCATAAAACCTCAACTTGGCAACTAGAAGGGAGTGGTCCAGCGTATCAAAGGCTTTTGAGAAATCTAATGATACCAATGCAGATGCATGTCCTTGGTCTATACTTCTCACAATATCATCCACAATATTACCCAAGACTGTTACCGTACTGTGGCCCCTTCTAAAACCAGATTTCAGATCCGAAACAATTCCCACTTCAGTAATATGTGTGTGAATCTGTCTGTATAGAATCTTTTCCAGGACTTTACCACAAAGTGGTATAATGATTATTGGTCTTAAATCGGAATATGACTCAGGATCAGTGACTTAAGGCAAGGGCTTCACAATGGAAAGTTTCCATAAGGTCGGGAAGAATCCTATCTCCAGGCAGCAATTAATTATATATGTCAAATGTAAGCAAATAGTGAGCAAACATAGCTTCAACATGTTGGAATTTATCCCATCGCTACCATAGACTTCCGGACCCATTCCTTGAACAACAGATCTAACCTCATCTGGCGTCGTAAGAACAAAATTGAAAGAATATTGGGCATCATAATTTCTACCTTTCAAGCTATTAACCATGTTGGGACAGTTATCTGGAGGGCTAAACACAGAACAAAAGTAATTATTAATTTCCTCAGGATGACTTGAGCTAGCCGGTATGTCTGCTGTACGAGTATATTTAATCTTGAGGTTACCCAAAGCTCTCCATAGCTGTTTAGTATCTTTCTCCCCATCAAGGTGGTTCAAGTAAGCATTTTTTTCTCTTCTAATTGCTCCCAATGTGAAGTTACGTAACTTCTTATAGAAAATCCAGTCTTTTATTTGTTTAGTAGCTCTATATTTGCTCTGAGCTGTATCTCTCAACTTCATCATTTGCTTAATGGTATCCGTTATCCAAGGAGCATAAGGCTTTGTGATAAGAGCAGATTCAAATGGAGCATGCTTATCAAAAAGCTCTCTCTCTCTCTCTCTCTCTCTCTCTCTCTCTCTCTCTCTCTCTCTCTCTCTCTCTCTCCCTCTCCCTCTCTTATGAATGAAGAACATAAAGTGGATAGGAAATAAAAACAAAAAATTGCGAAATTAACGCCTTGTCAAGAATGATGAACAATAATAAAAAATACTGAAAACTAAGAAAAATACTGAAAATAAATAACATACCAGATAACTACAAAACATACTTGATAATAAATGATAATGAAGAAAGTTATGAAATTTTATTCAGGCATGATTCAATAAATATTTTATTTTTTACCATCCATGGATTTAAAATTTTGATAAAATTTCTATAACTTTTGTTTTTGCTATTGCTATTAAATACAAGTTAGAATCCAGATAAATGATCTATTGCAGGCTTAAATAAGTTTATTTCATTTGAGAAATGAATAAATTAATTCAGTTCAATCTTGTATTGGTATTATCCTTAACTGTCATATGGTACATCAAATATTTCAGACTACTTTTCGTTGAGTCTGTTATAAGATTTATGCATAAAAAAATATGTACCATATGATAGTTGAGCATAATAAATTAATAAGAAACTCCAATTTATTCAGAGCATTAGTTGACCTGTCACAAAGCATCCTCATATAAAACGTTACTATATATTTCAAGAATTGTTTTTCAATCATAAAATTTCTAAATCACTTCATCAACTGTTATCTTATTTTTGGTACACAAATAGAATCATATTTTTCCTAAGAATAGCCAATTAGTTTGTGATAAATTGATCTTTGTACATACTGATAGCTTCAGAAACTTGTCGGACAAGTCGGGAAGTGGAAGATGAGAAAATGATGTTTTTTTTCTGTGACTGGAAAATAATTTGGCGTTTTGTCTGTAGATTGTACATGTTGACCTTATCACTTCTCATTGAATTTCTTTTCCCCTTGAAATCGTGTATACATAATACATTCACGACATTTTATCATGAGAGTTAAATTTTTAAAACAATAAAAATACAGTCGTTAAACGAGAATTGCATGAAATTTTCTTCCCAAGATGATTTTATATTTTTGCTACATTAGAAATTCCCCCAGCAGATATAACGTTTTCTGTCCTAGCAAGCAAGTGTCTATTTGTTGATAAAAAGCATCATAACATTACCTATTGCAAACATACAAAAAGGATATTCATATAGTATTAACGACACTCAATGATGAATTTCGAAAATAATATTCGATAATCCATTCTAATACGAGCAGCACGGAATCTCTGTTATACAAATATAGTGAAATTATATACCAGACAAATATTCCAATAAGCATTAACAGCATACTGTTTCCGAAATAAAGGTAGAGCTTCACTATTCTATCATTCTCATGATACTTGGGGGAAAGCTAATTCCTTTAACATCCTCAGAATGAGCAAAATGTTTGGTCGAAGATCTCATGTCTTTGTTGCACTAAAAATATATCATTAGATACCATATGAAATAAAAGAAATAAAATCAGTTAGACTTTTTGAGAATGCAATCAAACAATGTACGTTAAAAACACCAAGACTTGAATTACATCGTAGTATTTATACCAAAAATTCTTATATCTATAGGCAAGTATAAAGAATGAAAAGATAGACCACAACGCTCAAATTATTTGATATACATTGAACATTCTTATATTTATACTGAATATAAAGTAATTAATTAATTATTAATTAGTGCTAAACCTAAATTAGTCATATGTATTATGTGAATAAATTAATTATTTCATTACGATATAATGTGTCATTCCGCTACACCATTTGGCTCAGATTAAAATATTTCATATGAGATATTGTCCCTCACTATACGGAAATGCTCATACCTACCCATTAACAATGTCTAACCTTCATGGACTATGTGAGTTAATTCTGTAATACTGTAATTACCATATACTGTAACTTCTGTACTTAAATATTATTAGTGTCTGAATAAACTATTATTATCGATAATATTATTATTTTTTAGATTGTAAGAAACATTGGAAACATGCTCTCATTTGCGACAAAAGTTTATTGTATCAAATTTTACTAGACAAAGACTTTCTTTCAGCTCATTTTCATTTTAGTAATACATGATCATTTTTTATTATTGATAGTTGGCTAACTTTCAGTTGACTAATAATTATTAGGCATCATCCAGGTTTTGAACGTCGAATATATCGTTTATTATCCGAAGTTTATCATAAAAAAAAAATAAAACGAAAAAAATGCATTCCTGAACATGGTTCTTTGAACCCGATTGGAGAATTTTACGATAAACAGTGCAAAGCATGGCAATACCCGGTATGTACAACATGTCGGGTACCGCAAATAGCATAGCACAACGCACCAACTAGCTAGAATAGCTGGGAAGATTATAGAAGGGCACAACAAAAAAATACCCGCCGGTGCAGTGTTCCTAGATATAGCGAAAGCGTTCACCGAAGTATGTCACGCTGGACATGAGATGTACAAATAGAACCTACCAATAGCCTACCTGAAGCTTATAGATTCGTACTTCACGGGACGCGTATTCAAAACGAGGGTGAACGATATCACGTCAGAAGAAAGATCAGCGAAGGCAGGTGTACCACAAGGGCTGATTCTCGGTCCGATACCCTTAAACTTGTATACCGCAGATATACCTGAGACAATAGGAGTAGACTTGGCACAATATGCAGACGACATAGGCGCCTTATGACATTCAAATACATTCAAATAATATTCGTACAAGCAAGGCTTCGAAGATACATCACCGACCTCAAAGAGTGGCTCAACAAATTACGAATAGAAGTGAACGCCACAAAAAGCCAATCGATAATGTTCTCAACGAGAGACATCAAACGTAAACCAACAAAAAATATTGAGATAAACAATAAAAAGATACCTTGGGTGAAAGAAGTGAAATAATTAGGAGTAACGCTAGACGGGAAGCTAACTTTCATTCCTCACCTAAGAAGCATAGAGAAAAAGGCTAATCAGATTGAGGATATATACTCCTGTGATAATACCAACAATAACATACACCGCCAAAATATGGTTACAAGCATCACCCGCGCAACTGAAGGTTTGCAAATAATACAGAATAAAGTAATTCAGATCCTGTCTAGATGTGTAAACATGTGTCATAAATTATTTGAGGGAAACAAATCTGAGAATTTAGTATAGGTTGATTTTGAATCCTCTTGTTAATCCATTTGTGTTCATTCCTTTTTACCGTGGTCTGTCTTGTTTGTGTTTTATTTTTAATGCCCTGATAGACCCCTGGGCGAGAAGCGTGTATCCCTGTCCTTCCTCTTGCTTGATAGTCAATTAAATTTGTGTTAGGTTAATTTTATTTTGTCTAGTAAGCAGCAATCACAGTTGTAGCCTCCGATTTCATTAAATGTATGTATGTGTGTGTGTATGTGTATGTATGTGTATGTGTGTGTATATGTATATATATATATATATATATATATGCATATTATATTGCAACTGGCTAATAGGCCTTGTCCTAAAGCCAAAAAAAAAAAATTAGGAGTAACGCTAGACGGGAAGCTAACTTTCATTCCTCACCTAAGAAGCATAGAGAAAAAGGCTAATCAGATTAAGGGACACCTATATCCGCTACTCAACAGGAAACGCAACCAAGTACCAAACGTAAATTGAGGATATATACTCCTGTGATAATACCAACAATAACATACACCGCCAAAATATGGTTACAAGCATCACCCGCGCAACTGAAGGTTTGCAAATAATACAGAATAAAGTAATTCAGATCCTGTCTAGATGTGTAAACATGTGTCATAAATTATTTGAGGGAAACAAATCTGAGAATTTAGTATAGGTTGATTTTGAATCCTCTTGTTAATTCATTTGTGTTCATTCCTTTTTACCGTGGTCTGTCTTGTTTGTGTTTTATTTTTAATGCCCTGATAGACCCCTGGGCGAGAAGCGTGTATCCCTGTCCTTCCTCTTGCTTGATAGTCAATTAAATTTGTGTTAGGTTAATTTTATTTTGTCTAGTAAGCAGCAATCACAGTTGTAGCCTCCGATTTCATTAAATGTATATATGTGTGTGTGTATGTGTATTTACTTGTATGTGTGTGTATATGTATATATATATATATGCATATTATATTGCAACTGGCTAATAGGCCTTGTACTAAAGCCAAAAAAAAAAATTAGGAGTAACGCTAGACGGGAAGCTAACTTTCATTCCTCACCTAAGAAGCATAGAGAAAAAGGCTAATCAGATTAAGGGACACCTTTATCCGCTACTCAACAGGAAACGCAACCAAGTACCAAACGTAAATTGAGGATATATACTCCTGTGATAATACCAACAATAACATACACCGCCAAAATATGGTTACAAGCATCATCCGCGCAACTGAAGGTTTGCAAATAATACAGAATAAAGTAATTCAGATCCTGTCTAGATGTGTAAACATGTGTCATAAATTATTTGAGGGAAACAAATCTGAGAATTTAGTATAGGTTGATTTTGAATCCTCTTGTTAATCCATTTGTGTTCATTCCTTTTTACCGTGGTCTGTCTTGTTTGTGTTTTATTTTTAATGCCCTGATAGACCCCTGGGCGAGAAGCGTGTATCCCTGTCCTTCCTCTTGCTTGATAGTCAATTATATTTCTATATCCGCTACTCAACAGGAAATGCAACCAAGTACCAAACGTGAATTGAGGATATATACTCCTGTGATAATACCAACAATAACATACACCGCCAAAATATGGTTACAAGCATCATCCGCGCAACTGAAGGTTTGCAAATAATACAGAATAAAGTAATTCAGATCCTGTCTAGATGCACCGTATCACGTAACAAACGACCTGATCCATAGGAATACAGGAAAACCTAAAATTGAGGGAATAATTCGGAAACAAGTGACAAACACATACCAAAAGATGGAAAATTGGAGCCAAGTACAAGAAGCCAAGAACGGCCCTTGTATGTAACGTTCAAAATGGGCCATAAAGAAGAAGTAAACTACAACAATTGCCAAAAGAGCTTTCAATAAAAACGCAGCGGAAAACGAGCACGGCTCGAATTCGCTAAGGCAAATGTAAGATCATAAGTAGGCCCGCCAGTTCATTGTTTATAGGCGGGCAGCATCAGCCGCAGTAGTCGTGATGGTGCGAATTGGTACAGCGTCTAACTGTAAATGTGAATATTAATTTAAGATCTTACCCTGAATCACCTTCTTCAAATAGCACAATAGCTTCTCGGACGAGAGAGATTTTTGATCAATTTAACCTAGAAGAACTATATTTTTATGAATAAATAACTGCTAATAGCAATGGAATGTATGTGAAGTTAAAGGCCTCAATACGAAAACGAACTTTTGACAAAACTCCTTCAACAAGATTAAATACTTTTCTGAATGATGCAGCATTAGATAGAAAATTTTGAACAAAATTGATCCTCTCTTATAAGAATCTTACGAGGTACAAAACTAAATTTTATTGATAGGGAATACTGCAGCTTAACAGGATGGAATACAAATATTTGAAGATTCTTATTTTAAAATCATAACACTGGCAAAGCAATTATTGATGCCTGCATTGTCGCCTAGCGAGAATAGCAACGCTATGAATATTTAAAACACTGCAACTTCTTCAGTCTTGCAGCTACCTACAATTAAATTGTCTGAGTTTAATATAGCTTATGAATCTTGGCTGTAATTTCACGATGCTTTCAAATCGTTGATCAATAATACTGTGTCAATCTCATCAACCCAAAAATTCCACTATCTGGAAACATATTTAAAACGCGAAGCTGCACAGGTAGTTAATCAGTTTTGAGTTATGCGGCGCGGTGCTTTTGGCGGAATTAGTTGAATAATCGCGTTTCTAAACCTAAATATAAATTAAGTTCATTATTAGGGCGATTCCACAATCATCTTGTCGTGGTTAAGCTCCGAACCAAGTAATCTAAAAACTTTCGGCGTGAACCAGGTTTCCTAAATTATTCAACAATTAACGAAGGCAAATCAGGGGCAGCATGTAAGATCGGAGTTAAGCTCGGCCGATATAATACCATGAGGATGGCGAACAAATCAACTTGCATTATCAACCTCATGGTGGCACGGCCCTATAGGTTACTAACGCAAACATGGACAGGAAGGCCAGAACCAATTAATGTTCGAGATCTAATTGACTCACCGGAAAGAAAATCAACAACTACAACAAATGTCAATGATATTTTCGACCGATATTCAACAGTAACCAAATTTAAAAAGTTTTTGTCTACGTTTTAGGATTGGTTAGAAACTGTGAAGGACATGGCAATAAAGCTATTTGAAATCTGTCAGGGGCGGAATTGAAAAAATCACTTAATCCCGCTGTTAAAAGTGTGTTAGATGGTAAATTTCCAGGCTCAGATTGAACGTTTGGAATGATCAAGAAGGATATCACGCTGTGGCAAACTTTTGCCTTTCAATCCGTTTCTTTATGATAACACTCCATTGCGTATTAACACAATCAACATATTAAAAAAAATTATTCCAAAGAATCATCCCTTAAATAAGCTAATATTGCTTCACGATCATAGGTTCTACAAGAATGCAGGTGCGAGCAGCTTTTAGAGAATCTTTTTGGTTATTGAGCATCCGCACGGTAGTTAGAGTGCTGTGTTACTTGTTCTAGATACAAATTACAACAAAACATATCCTTAATGTACAAATAACCTAAGTCACGAACTTTTTCGGCATGACCTTTTTTGATGACGACTATATATATTTCGCTGGCCCATTTGCATTGAGAGAAAGTGCTAGCAGCTTTCAGAGAATCTTTTTGGTTATAGAGCAGTCGCACGGTGGTTAGAGCAATTTTCCACCGCTGTGTCACTTGTTTTAGATGCAAATCACGGCAAAACATATCCTTAATGAACAAATAATCTAAGTCACGAGCTTTTTCCGACATGACCTTTTTTGACGACGAGAGTATATATTTTTCTGGCCCATTTGCATTGTGAGAAAGGGCTAGCAGCTTTTAGAGAATCTTTCTTGGGTTTTGAGCAGTCATACGATAGTTAGAGCAATTTTGCACCGTTGTGTTATTTGTTTTAGATGCAAATCACGACAAAACATATCCTTAATGGACAAATAACCTAAGTAACGAGCTTTTTCCGGCATGACCTTTTTTGACGACGACAGTATATATTTCGCTGGCCCATTTGCATTGAGAGGAAGTGCCACCAGCTTTTAGAGCATCTTTTTGGTAATAGAGCAGTCGCACGGTGGTTAGAGCAATTTTTCACCGCTGTGTCACTTGTTTTAGATGCAAATCACAGCAAAACAACAACAAAAATGTTGCACCAAAGAGGTCTATGTATAGAGTAGACAAGTAGTGTGTTAAGCATAGGAAAGCGCTGGTAACTAGTCGAACATTCTGTCCTTCTCGCACATGTAGTACGCTCGTAGTGGGCTCTCACTCGCACGATCTCCCCTTCTACACCGAATTTTTAACTTTCAGGAAGGTGTTAAAATCAAATAGGCGCGCTTTTTATAGTTGTGGAGCAGACGAGGTAATATAGGGATCCGAAATGATAGTTAGGTATCTGCTTTACCATCCCACTATGGCGGACGAGTTATCAGATTATTTCTTTACGTACATATAAAGCAATGCGGAATGCGTATATCTTGATTTTGTTTCTAATTTAAGTGGTGATCTGTGAGGAAGAAGATTTAATTTTGATTTCTGGAAAAGTCTTAGGAAATATCGTATAACAAAATTCAGAGTTTACGATATATAAACTTATGCCTCTAATAAAAATGCCAGTTGGAATCGAAAAAGTAATACGTACTTCAATCCCCAAGAGATAATTATGCTAAGTTATAAAACATAATATAATTTTATTATGTTAAATAAATATATTGAAAATGTGTGTAAGTGTGTAACACAATAAAAAAAGTTGTCAGGTTAAGTTAGGTAAATGATAAAAATGAAACTTGTTATTCCTTTGCATAGGAAAATGTTATCAAACAGGTTTTATTTATTGTTTATTATTAAGTATAGTACTCTTACAAGGTACTGGAATGTAAAATAAATTTTCAAATTTTACTCCAAAAACTCTCTGAGTAATACATAGGTATGTTTTAAAAATTCAATTGTGGAAGCCGTCACTTTGTGATAGTTTATATCTTCTCTTATTAAGTTGAATGAATCGTAGTAACATCACTTACATTAAGTTGGGTATTATTAATCGAAGTAACATCAGCCATATTACTAATCGAACCAACAGGTACAATTTCATTTGTATTGAAATCAAGTCTACAACAAGATCACAATACCATCCATCGTAACAACATCAGTCATATTATCAATTGAAGTATCGGGCACAGTCTTATATTTGTATTAAAATTAAGTCTAAAACAGGAAATATAATGATAAATAATAGTAACATTGCTTGCAAATTGATTCAGTAGATATATCAGTAACTCTTTACAGCTTCATTAATAGTGGGCTTAGCATCTGACGATAATACATATCCATTATCACTATTATCAGTATTGGTTATATATTTATCTTCAAAATGATCACTACCAACTGTAGAAGACTTCGATAATTGACTTTCTTGTAAATCAAAAAATTCACACCACCCTTTTTTAAATCTACAAAAAAAAAGTGAACAAACACATAGGTTATGTATTGATTCTATTATATTATATGTATTTTATTATAAAAAAAAATGTACTTAAAAAACTCGTATATGAATTCTGGTTTTTATTTTTCTTACAATATTTGCAAATGCCAACCATTTTTATTAATATCACAAAGAGTATAAGAATATAACGGAACTTTGAAATATAATATAACGCGCGCACACCGCCATAGTTAGAGGAGAAATAAGGGGAAATCGTGCGAGTGAGAGCTCAGTAAATGTGTGCGAGAAGGACAGAATGTCCGTTAAAATACCCGTGAAAGGCTTAGTTGTCTACTCTATGTATAGACCTCTTTGTGTTGCACCGCTATGTTACTTGTTTTGGATGCAAATTACGACAGAGCATATCCTTAATGGACAAATTAACTAAGTCCCTAGTCGTTCGGCATGACCTTTTTTGAGAAAGTAAGTTAGGAAACCGAACGCCGACAAAGGCTTACTTGTGTATCTTTGTTTGCTTTGTCACCAGTACAAACTTTTCTCAGGGAAGTTTCAATAGAATGGCATTTCATATATGTGCGTTCAGCACATTTTGGTGGTTTTTGGGAGGCCTGCGTCAAATCGGCATTCATCTTACACGAGTTGTAGGTGAAGCTCATCTAGCATAATAACACATATTATGCAGTCATTAAGCAAGTAGAATCTGTGATTAACTACCGATCTTCAACTCACGTCCTTTAACCCCCCTCATGTACTCACTCCTTTCTTTCCTCTGAGTGGTGGCGTTCAAACAAGCTTACCTCAGGCAAAAGTGAGGGATGTACCACAGAATAGGCTAACGCAATAAAAGTGACTGCAGCGAATTGTTGAACTTTTTTGTCCTAGAATAAATAAATACAAAGATACCATATGTTTCATTTATTTAGATTCTTATGAAAACTCATTGCGAAAGAATCTAGTTTAAGATGTTTCGTCGAAATAAAAAATTTGTGGACATCATATCCTCAATGAAATCCGTGGATTATGTAAAGTCACATATAGTTCATGCTTGTTAATCCAAACCTACTATTCATGACTTGTGAAATTTCGAACACGCCACAATATACTAGTTTCAAGCCTGATCGTTGAGCCAGATAATGGACGCAGTTAGGATAACACATACCAATTCTTCCTTCACTTCTTACCTCTGTTGGAATGTACTCATCATATTATTTGTACGTTCATTTAATATTACATTCGTGTAGCAATTCACTGAACCCCAAGTCCTTCACTGAGCTTTCCCAGCAGGGCTCGTCTAACCACTCCTTCTATTAGGCTATTCTGCTGGTCATTACTGCAGCATTCAAAATGAGATAATTAAGTTACCAATGAGGGACCCTGAGTTCTAGCTTCAGATATTGCAATCTAGAACAAGAACAAGAAATCCTACTACTGATGTAGGTTAACTGAGAACGAATAATTATTTGGAGATAATCTATCTGTACGATGTACATTCAAGGTTGTAAATAACAAACATGAGGAAATACATTCTTTTGCATTCACTTATACAAGTCCACATTCATTTTAATAATAATATAACTATAATAGAAGGAATGGGAGAAACATATTTCCAATTTGTATATTCACGGATTACCCTTATTTGTCAAATGAGGTAGTCGAAAGCATTTATTTCGTGTAGTCGATTAGCCGCTCATGGTTATTTAGTCTGATCAGTTTCCCACATTGAGCGAATAATTACCAATATACTTACTAAGCTGATGAATTTCCAAAAAATATGATATTTCGATTATAATAGTAGAAAGCTATCGTAATGAATCTAGGAGCTGACGATTAACCAGAGACTTATTAGCCAAGTCAAAAGTGTGAAGAACTAGGGGTCATGACTAAAATTTTGTTTGCATCGTGTTTAGGATGGCTTACACATCGTTAGTCAGAAAAAAAAAGGAGTTTCGTGATAATTACTACTAATAAACAATGAAAAACAATTTTCAATTAACAAATGGAAATTGCCTTTTATAACAAATGGAACATCTCGGGCTCTTCCAATCCACAGTTTCTGAAATTTGGTATCAGGTTTTTCTTTGGTCCGCTGAATCCGAATCTGAAAATGAAAATTTGATTTAATATTAAATATTAATTTTTTTTTCAGAAAATTATAGTGAAAATCAACTCTTTTTCAGGAAAAAATCTTGAATCTGTAATTTACCACAAACACCCGAGCTGTTCGTTTTGTTCTGAATTAGGTTTTCTAGTTACTCAATTGACAATTTTTTTCAAATGCACATGTACGTTAATTGAGTTTACAACACTGTTTTATTTTCGGTTACAAATCGATATTTCACGTGTCATCACGTGTTTCATAAATTAAGATAGAAAAAAAGACGTGATCTTACAGCCGCATCTCAGATACTATTGCCAGCATGCCAGTTCCTTTCCTCCACACCCAAAGACAGCTGCTGTGTTCTCCGTACGTGTTAACGTGTCCACGTCATAGAGATTTTGTGTATCCGATCTCTATGGTACACGTACGCCGAATCATCATTGATGCTTCGAAAACATTTGTTGTTTTTTCACCTGCTTTGAAAGAGCTACTGTACTTATCATAATGAAAGATACAATTTCTTGATCATAATAATTGTCTAAAATTTTCCGTATAAAAATAACAATGAAAGATTGTCGTGTAAATATGTAAAATTTTAATTTTTCGGAGCTTTCCAGAAAATTGTAGTTGCTTGTCTTAGTGGAATTTGTACCGAGAAATGGTACCTTCTTATCCCAATAATACACAGAAATTTTTCGAAAAACAAAATAATTAAAGTTCGTCGTGTAAATGTAGTAATTTTCAATTTGCGAACTTCTCCGGAAAACTATCGTCGGTTTTGATTTTATGATCATGAAATAATACTCAGCGACCACGAAAACATAATTAGACACATTGAAGGACGGATAAATGAATATGAAGGAAAAGCGACGCAATTTTCCACCAATTTCCCAGAATTTTCCTTCTTTTAGTAAAAATTGAACCGATACATATCACGGCATCTTATTATTCCAATACCACTCAAGTCCGAAGAAAAAATATTTGTTTGTTGCTAAGATTTGGTGAAATTTTCTGGGTTTTTTAGCAAATGAGACAAATTTTTCATCTTTCGACATCAGATTCGGGTTCAGAGGGCCTAAAAATTGCTGATACCAAATTTCAGAAGCTTTGGATTAAAAAAGCCCGAGATGTTCCATTTGTTATAAAAGACATTCCATTTGTTGCTTGAAAATTATTTTTCATTGTTTATTAATAGTAATAATCATGAGCCAGCTTTTTTCCCTATTAAAAATGTGTAAGTCATCCTGAACACGATGTAAAAAGAATTTTACATTTTCGTGCGGTCTATAAAATCTTGTTTTCACACTTTTGACTGGACTATTTATGGAAAATAATATCCAAACGGTAAACTAATCAAGTAAAGCATACAGGTGTGCGGCTCAATTGACGACGTAATCATCACATAGGGAGATAATTCACGGCTACTTGATCATTCTTTATGTGAAAATGTTTTCAAGAATATCTAATAAAACAGCTAGAGTTTCAGGCATTCATGAACCTAGTCTAATGTTGTTAATATCGTAAATATTCTTGAAATTATTTGTAAAGCACCGAACAAATTCAATAGAATGACATGACATAACTCACTTGATGGTGTATTTTTCAACTTTAACAACAGTAAAAATATTAAAATCTAGTATTCGGCGATGACTAGTTTCACATTATTGGTTTTATCCTGTGACGTCATCAAACAATCCATATTTTTTTACGATAATCGAACCTTACCAATATCACCGTATTCAGTAGTACCAACAATGCTGATAAATTGTACTCTTCCAATAATAAAAATCATTTCCAACAAAACACAATCAAAACACCACGCTGTAAAATTCAATCAAAACTAATGTTATGGTATCATGCCTTGGCAGAATATTCTTATTATTTACTTCATTATATATGAGAAGAAGGTGAAAAGTCCCTGAAAAATAAAACAGAGGGCGCCACAATCAGGATTCCCATGTGACATTTGTGATGTACCATCTTTAACTAGAACGCATCAAAACGTTCAGACTGATATGTCATTCAGTTCTGTTTTGACATCCATCAAAAGCAAGCAACCTTGAAGATTTGTATAAGCATGAAAGACCTTGAATTTTGCGTCTTGATTAAACATTATTTCCTGCAGGGAAAAACATTTCGCAAACCGAAAGAACGCTTGTTGAACATTTCGGGACTTTTCACCATCGATTGGAACGATTCACAAGTGGTTTACTGATTTTCGTTGTTGTAGTATGACTGCATAGGATGCCGAACGTTCTGGTCCCCCAATTGAGGTTACAACGCCAGAAATCGTCGATAAAATCCATAGTATGATATTGAACAATCGGCGAGTTGAAGCGGACGAGATTGCTGAGGCTATGGACATCTCAACCGAATGGGTACGGAATATTTTGCATGGATTTTTGGATATGAGAAAGCTATCTGCGAGATGGGAGCCGCATTTGATCTCTGCTGACAACAAGCGCGACGGTGTGACAAATTCAAAGGAGTGTTTTGGCGATGTTCAAGGGCGACAAAAATGACTCTTCAGGCCGTTTCGTAACCGTAGACGAAACATGGATTCATCACAACATACCAGAGACCGGCGAACAGTTGAAATAGTGAACTTGAAGCTATAAATTCTGGTCCATCCCATATTACAATGAGACGGTGTAACACTGAAATGTTTGTTCTTTGGCATATATATTATATAAGCAGTGTACTTCAGGACAGTTTGTATAACCTACTTTTTCATTAACGAAACTATTGCAACTTCTGAATTTTCTTGGTCTTTGATTATGATCATAATCATCAATAAACCATTGAAAATTTATTGAATTATTAATGTATTAAATCCATCAGTCTACACCAGTTTCGTTCAGAGGAAAATACGTATATAGGTAACAAGACTCACTTGATTAACGAACAAACAGATATCTCAACTTTCTAAAAAATTGCATTGTTATGCATGACCGTCATAATTTATTGCAGAACTTGTCTTGATGCTATATTTCAAAATTGAATGAAAGAACAAATTGAATTGGTTGGTATATAAGGAGGCCTGCAATAAATCAGAATATGGATCTGAGAGCTCATATGTTTTTTCTGAAAGAGCTCAAGCAATAAGGAAGTCTCAAGTGTCCGACTTCCCATTTATATGCAGATCGAGCCACATTCTGATGCGAGACATTTCAAAGTAAGACTCAAGATTTATTAATTTGCATATCCGTCTGTTCAGCCGCGGGTTGTTTGAAGTCTGCTAGCACGTTCCTTAAATTATTCATAACATTGTCACTTGGTATATTAGAAAGTGTGAGATCCCTTTTCTTTAATCGCTTTCCCCAATCTTGTTAGCCACTGTGCAACTGATCTGATAACTAATAACAAGTAGGTTGCTTTAGATGAACATGTTGAGAATACGTTGTTGAAAATTACAGGAATAATTAGCTCATATTAATGTATACAGGCTGAACTAACTTCGTTATTCCCGAATAGCATCGGGAATGGGACTCATTCACGGAAGGATGCGAACAATGTATTTCAATATATTCATAGTCGGTGTTTTCAGATCAAAAAAGTATTCTGTTTGGAAGGTTTTTTCTTCATTTCCCCATACGTTTTCTTGAGGTGCTGCCCACAGATTTCAAGTTTTCACCCCTTACTTTTCCTGAAAAATGTTAGAAGTGCTATATAATATAAAAAGCGGATTTCCCTCGGTTTTTCCCTCATACATATAGAAGATTAAACTGTTTGAGAAATATGATTACCCACGCAAAGTTAAACTAGAGAGATTTTCCTACATTTTATATCAAATTCTCTTCTACGATACCGGAGTGTACGTCATTCTTATATTAATATTAGAATGACGTTACATTCAGTTACCTCATCGCATTGTGACGTCACATAGTAAAATGATTTTTTCTTATTGAATTCACCTGACAAAACCAACATATAATGATATAATATAATTAATTTTGTTGAGGTAGCTATAAGGAGGAAGGCTTACGACATGTACGAATATCCTACATACGTCAATTTCTGATGGTGTTTGTTTCAACTGTGTTCCATAGATAAAAAAAATGACCCTGTAGAGTTCACAAGAAGAATTATGTGAATTCAATTCATTTAAAGGCTGTATTAAGTTCATTAAGTTGTTACGAAAAATTTTGTGTAAGATTGGATTCCGGGGCAAAAAGACGATCCTCGAACATGTCTCATGGAATTAACAAATATATATAGAAATAGAATTCGGTTCTTGAGGGAATATAAAGAAGTTTTGAGAGAAAATACTTATGAGACCCACATATTCCTAGGTGAAACATTCCAAACTGATTAAAGCATTTCAACTTTTTGTGATGATAATGAAATATATATTACTGCAAACCGGAAATCGAGGAGATTTCATTTCTGGGGCCGAACTCGTATTTGGTTCAAAAACTTACAATCCAGATTCATAGATGCCCGCAGAACAAAGTTACACAAGCAATATGAGTATATGTAAATAAATATAAGCTTTTTATTGTACATTATTTATAAAATTCAACAAAAATAAAATTCCGTTTCAAAAAGAAATAAAAGAAAACTTAGTATGAGAAACTTATTACTATAATATATTATAATTCTCAAATAAAGTTTTATTATAAAAATAAAAGTAAACACATGTTACGTTTCCTTGGTATTCTGATCCTTACATATGACTAAAAATAGAGTAAGATCGTCTCAGGCGCCTTTCCACAGGTCCTGCAGCTGACATCAGGAACATGTACACCCATCACGTTGCGGCGACAGACCAAGGGTTAATTACGCCATCTTTACAAGCTGCGTTAAATCCCTCGGTCTCGGATGTAAGACCGGCCTACCCTAAGTAGCCGAAGGTAAGCCTTGTTGACAAGCCGACCTTTTCGATGTTTCGATAGAAAACACCATGTATTGGCTTGTCAACATGCTGCTTGAGCATAAGATTTTGCTTCGGGCGATTTATCTGGGCTCTCATTCGAGAAGGTTGAAACTCAAGGTTGCTCTCTAGTTGGCTTTCTCGACTGATGTGAAATTCGAGACTAAGTTCTTCCACAGCTTTTCGTGGTGGCTTATTGATAAATTCCCCCCCCCCCCACTCCAAGTATTTCGTGACTTCTTACAAGGCACAGGATGAAATCTCACCTCCTTAAAACTCTACAAGCTATACTCAAAACCACACTTCGATGCAGACCCTCCTGACTAATGAGTCCCCACCTCCCAGGGGCGTGAGAGATGAATGCGGGGAACGGACCACAAACTGTGATAGATATGCATCATTTTCCGGGTGTCTTTGTCGAGTCTATGCAGCTCATCGATAGTCCATTTCATCACTCCAAAAGAATTAAGCAGGACTGGAAAGGCAAGCGCATTTGTTGAAGATGCCTTGTTCTCACTAGAAAGTTCGTAAGACCAAATCTTTCGCGGAGAGGAGGACGAAATGATGGTTATACTCAAAGCACTGTTACGCGAGGGCGTGGAATTTTAAATCCAAATTAGTGCGATAAGGACGCCTTGTGATGATATAATTAAAATTTTAAGAAATCACCTTTATATTGCTATACTCTTCTGATGATGGTCGTGAGACCAAAACGTACGTAAAAGTGTAAATTCAGTTCAGTTCAAGCCTCAAGCCTGCCCTGAAGATGCCACCTGTAATGGTTGGCGAAACGTCGGCATCAAGTCGAGCTATTGTGACGCGGAATCCATCCGGAAACCAAGATTTTTCAAGATTAGCTGTCCGCGGAAGTCTACTAACCAAGAAAAGTGTAAATAATAAACATATGTGTTAGTGTGACCTATTTCCTGAAAATGTTAAGTTGCACCCTTGAGAAGAGCATTATTCGAGAGTAAGTAGAGTTCTGTTGTAGCATTTTAAAGGGTTGATAAGAGACTTCAGTTTTGGAGGAAGAATAAATGTATGCCTGAGAAGACGGTGATCATTTTGAACAATTTATATAACTTATCACTGTAAATTGTATGTCATTTCTATTATTAAAGTTCTTTATGTTTCTATCTCCACCTAATTTTCCTGGTTGTCAAGTTTGCCGTTTAGTTTCATAGCCAACTTTTTAATCTTCGATGATTTTAAATGATACAGCTGAATAAGTTTTATTAGTTATTCAGTTTTTATTGAAAACGACAGTGTTTTTTGGAAAATAACAAGGCTAAAAAAGTTTTTGAATTAAATTCACCATAAAGTACAGTCCGCCAAGGTGTTAAAAAATTCTGTCACATTTCATGGTGCATCATCCCTTATCAACCCTCCAAAATGCCACAATTGAACTCTACCTACCTACTGTAGGTAGAATTTGGTTTTTCTAAGTATAACTGAGATATTGATTTTATTTCGAAATTTTAAACCTCATTTTCAAGGCCTATAACTTCTCAGGGGTATAACACATTGTTTTTTCTTTAACTCCTGAATTGTTCACCCGCTCTACTAGAGGAAGACCCACAACTTGTACCTTTATAAAAGTTTCGACAAGATTCACAATTTAACTTGTGCGACTCCTTTAGATTTCAGTCCTTCTTTGACTTATCCTTTTCATTTTTCAAATGCTGATTTATTGTGTTAGTACTTTTGAAGGAAGTAGTAACATTCACGTTTTATATCTTTCAGAATTATACCAGAGTATTTAATGTTTCTATAGCTTTACGAATTTTTGTGATTTATAGGGGAATTTTCTCCAATATCAAAACTATATTCCTCCTTTTTCAACATATTATATGTGAGATTGTGATAGAAATTATTGTTAATTGCTATCTCTTCTTATAATATTTACTTCCTTTTGGAACTGAGATTGAAATTGACACATGTCTGTAGCATCGACATATACATATGGACTGCGCGTGGCAATGATAAGCGCGGCTAGTGCAGGCGAGAGAGAGGGAAAACGAAAAGGCCGGCTCGGGACGTAAACATACTAGCTACAGTACGCAGCGGCCAATAGAAACGCGATTTAGCCGGCCTCTTCGTTTTCCCTCTCTCTCTCGCCTGAACTAGCCGCGCTTATCATTGCCACGCGCAGTCCATATGTATATGTCGATGGTCTGTAGACGATACCATGATATACTTCCAGTTTGACATAAATTGGATGGTTAGAATAAGTTTATTCATTTATAGTACTATTCGGTGTAGGATTCATTTATGATGTGATAAATTTCTTCTCGCAGTAGTGATTAGTTCTTAATAATGTAAAACTTACTTAACACAAGAAACAAAATGAAGAAACGTCGTTTGAATAGATTTGAATGAAAGATGAAGTATTTTTTCCATGCCATAACGATCTATTGTTCATTCTAATGGACTCTGATCAATTTATCAGGTGCTTCCCTCACTTTTTCAGCAAAATAGCTTGCGGGTCAAATGTAAATTCTTGTAGGAATAGAAAATGTATTGGGAATGATTCAGAAACCGATACATGAAACTTTATTCGAATGGTCTACATGATAAATTTCACAACTCTATGTTTTATTCTGACACTTGCAGTCACATTAACTATCAAAATTTGCCACAGAGGAAACGCTTAATATAGACTATGAATTCACATCGATGACGGCGAAATCGTCTCGGCAATGGATTACACATACACATGCACACACTAACTCAAGCTCACACTCACACCCACACTCTCCCTCACACTCATACTCACACTCACTTTCACACTCTTACTCACACTCAAAATAGTTCAGATGAATTCAGAAATGCTCAAGTCGGATTAATGTCGATATAACATTATGTTATTCATTCGTATATAATAAATACGAATGAATAACATAATATAATGTCAATATAGATCGATTATTATCGGTTTTGCAAGTGTCGATAATAGGAACTTAGTTGTATTATATATTATATTATAATAATACACTCAAGGTCCTAGTATCGACCCTTGTGAAACACATTATATTGTGACTTCCAATAAACTCTCAATGTACTGAAATAAAATATAATTTGAACGTTCCCAGGTCTTTATCGGTTTCTGATCATTTGGAATATATTATGTATCCTATGGGAACGGGAAAGTAAGTAATCTACTGATCAAAGTTAGAGACATTTTTTTTATTGGAACGTTAACTTCTAACAGATTGAGAGTGAGTCAATAGCAAAATTATGCAAGGAGTACCTTTACAAAAATTATAAATATGTCAATATTACATGAAAAGTAGAGGATATACACATGAAAAACAAAATTAATTACAAAAGCTTAACAATCCAAGAATTTAACGAAACAAGATTCCAGTGTTGTAATTTCGTGACTCAGTTGCAAGATGAGAAAGGATGCAACAAAATAAAGATGCCGACATACTCATTATCAACACTGCTCACAATCACTGAACATTATAACGTGACAGTAATTGGTGAAAATATGAATCTTTAAATTCCTTGTAAGTTTAGTGAAGTACCAAATATCAAGTCAGCCAATGTTTGACATTTCATTGGGTTATCTTAGTGGAACATCTGCTCTCGGGTAGATGCCGTTAGATTGTCCGGTAACATTTTTTCAAATGGGTTATTTATACCTCGGCGAAGACGTAGACCAGTAGTTGTGCAGCTTCCTCATTCCGTTGATAAGGTCGAGAGAGCCAAACAGCGGACCGCTGGTGGATTTTATCCACCTCTGTGGATAAAATCTAACATACACTTTTAAATGTGTTCTGTTTATTTGTTGACTATTACAATCTTATTTCGGAACGCATACCAAAAGATATGAAATTGGGTAGCTTTGAAAGGAATAATATTAATCAAAGTAAGGATTGATGATCTGATAATATCTGTTTTCATTTCATCTAATGAGAATATGACTTACGTTTAATAACCTTTCGGGTAGATGTACAAAGTACCATATCGCTGCATCTAATCAATTTCAGATCATATTGTCTTTGTATTTGTGTGTTTTGTACATATTTTACATATATTATATCAGATGGAGTAAAGTAAACTCAACATATTATCATGCATGAGCAACTGAATATAGTTCCGCAAAAATTCTCAATTATAATACCTCTGGATAATTGGGAGGAATCAAATAAATAAAAGATAGTACATTTTGCGAGAAGAATACAATCCTAGGAATAACCTAGACCGGATAGAATTTGTAACTGTGGCAGTTTGTTTGGTTTATTGTTCTGGAGAATTAGAGTGAATACTATTCTATTTATATTCTTGTCCCAATTAGGTTTCTCATCAGATATGAAAAGATTATTCGACAATCCGAGGGTATATGCAACTGTGAGGCTCCTTCATATGAGCCGGTATGTAATATTGAGACAGACTAGGCTAGATTTTACGTACGACGTAGAAGCTTAGAATACCGAAAACTATACATCAATACATAGATCTTTGAATTAATCACACTAAGGTTCATGAATTCCTATGTTTGCCAGGTTTATTTCAGCATAATCTTAAAAGAGATACAAATACCAAAGAGTTCTACAGATAGAGGAGACAAGTCTTATACCTATAATATAACATTGATTCTATTTCGTGGGTTATCTGTCGTTGTCGCACACTACGAGAAGCGTGATGTATACCGCCTCTAATTCTCTTACGAAATTACTGGGAGTGATAGCGATCGTGCGAGAGAGACAGAAAGGCCACGAGCTCAACTCGTGGAATCCCACTTGTTTCTTCTATTAGTAGAACTCTTTGACAAATACGGTCTTCATACAAATTATTGAAATTATCAGTAATAATCAAACATCGACATAACCAAAAAAAAACAAGCATCGATCGTCATAGACATAGAACAATATGGCTTCAGTGAAGTTATTTAATTGATACTTCCATTTCACAACTGAATTTGTCTTTCAGTTATTATTCAATCATTATTTTTTGACAACCAAAATAGTATATTTCGAAATTATTTTTATTTTGTTTCTAAATAAGATATAATACTTTCGATATTGTTATTCACAAACGTATTAGTATATGATAATAAAAAACTGTATTTCTCTATATTTTTCCATTGCCATGTTTTCATTTGCGACCATCCCTAACCAGAACTGATGATATTCATCGATCTATTCTAAAATAACCTTACATCAAAAAATATGAGAAAGTTTGAGATAACAGTTTTTATTTCTTTCGAAGGAAAAAGGATCTACAACCGCAGTTGTTAAGTAGATTTCACTTGACCTCATAATTTCCTTTATAATGATACTTCTTTTTATTGGAAATACCTTTCAAATTGAGTGTTAAACTGTTTTGATCATTTTTTAGTTCTTCCATAAAATTAAACAAAGATATTTGGCTTTCGGTCATTTCATTAACATCACTCTTCAAATATTTCTCACTATTCTCATACACTGAACGTAAATTAGCACCTTCATTATAATAATAATTTATCAAATTGTTTCCTTCAGTTACTGAATGGTCTTCTACTTCTTTTCTTGATAACAACAATTTTTCGAATAGATTGCAAGCACTATCTGCCATATTTGTAGCAGTATAACCATTGGGTTTTGATGTCAGATCATTCTTCGTGTTTGACTCACTTTCCACGAAACCATTCATGTGTGTAACGTGAGTTTGAGAGAGTAAGTTATTGTCACATGAATGTTCTTTGAGCATTGGTGTACGACTAGGCTGTGGTTGTAACTTCTCGATTGCTTTTATCACTGCCTTGAATGTGATTCCATGTCCTATTTGGTCGTTTGGTGGATTGATTTTGCTAAGTTTTCGTTTCAGTTCAACATTCTTTTTTTCTGTTTCTTTCCGTTTGGTAATTTCTTCTTTCAGCTGGATATGCAATTGTTGTATTTTTTGTTTTGGTATATCACGTTCTAGTGCAACTGTAGATTCTTCACAATTATTGATTGTTTTGCTCAGAGCATTGGCAACTGTCCTGCTCTTTCTGACATCTTTCACATAACTATTCAATTTATTATTTGTTACTTGCTTTGGAGCTGCCGAAAGTGAATTGTAGATTCTATTTGGAGTAGTTAGACTTTGCGATCTACTGGAAGCCAAAGAGAGGACTGTATTACACCAGTTATATTGTGGTTCTCCCTCATACGATTGCTTGTCTTTCAAAATAATCAATATTCGTTCCATAGTTTCTTGACTCAGTAGGTCATTCTGCCTGAAATCTGCGATTTCTAAAGATCTATTGTACTCCAGTATATCCAGAAGCTTGGCTGATATTTCTTCAGTAATACCACATTTTTGCATATCAAGTGCTTTTATCCATAAGTCATCTTCTAATTCTTCCAATATATAATCCAATCCTCTATTGCCAATAGCTGGATTACAATTCAAAGTAATCCTTTTAACACCAAACATATTACCAGCATCCGGTTCTTCATAACGAAGAGAATTATGCCAACTTGTTGTATATCTATTGAGTTGTTGATACTTTATAAGCTTAGCTATATAGATTCCGCTTTCCGAAGTTAACTCGCACCTAGATAAATTAAGGACTTCTACATTAGGCATGAATTGTACACATGTACAAACGGAGTGACAACCAATATCTCCTATAGGACAATTAGTTAAAGAAAACGTTTTAATTGTACTGTTTTTTCTTAGTGACTTCAATAGACTTTCTAAATATTGAGAGAACATGGGTAACCCATCCAATTCTAAACATGTCAGTACCTGAGTATTCTTAACTGAATATGAAAGGGCTCTCACTAAAGAATTTAAAATATAATCGGTCCAGAGTGATCCGTATTTACGTTTCATACGACGGGCTTTATCTTCTGTATCCACTTCATGTAAAAATTGGTAACTGCCTATTTTACTTCTTATATTTATAACATGTAAACTTGTATCATGCCGAAGAGCGTTTATTACCGGACTCCAGTCTTCGAATTTTAAGCGGTCAGCAGGAAAATCCAAAATTGTGGTGCACTTAGTTTTGACGGGTTTCACCACAGGTGCAGGGTTGCTGTTCAATCGTCGACATAGTTCCGAGTACCAAATGTAAAATACATTGTTTGGTTTTGTATTCGGCTGTAATACCGTTGATTTTGAAGTCCCCGGCATTATTCGATCAAAATTGAGTAGTTTCACAATGAATTAACTAACAAACATAGGCACGAAAAATGTTTTTTTTTGACAAACGTGAAAAATTATTTGTTGTTATTTGTTTCTGTCAATTGGTTCCTATGCCACTTCACTCGAATTGACCGTGTTACAGATTCATTCCGTAATATTAAAGAACGGTTTGAATGTTCGAACTCAAGTTTCCAGCAGGTTGTTAGTTGTCAATTTGTCGGGAAAATTAAATAGGCTTTACGCAATCTAGAGTAATTTCATGAGTTGACGTGCAATTCATTGATTTCAGTCAAATAACCAAAGAAACAAAAGTTTAATGACAGTGTCAAAGATTTGAGGTTAATAGAACATACTATCATCGTACATCTACTGTGAACATTCATTGATACATGTGATGCAAGGTGTCTTTACTTAGTTCTGATATTATCCTAGAAACTTCTACCTGTTTCCTCTCGGTTGATTTCGAATGATTGCGAATTTCAGTTCACAACAGTTGAGGCTTGTTCTGAATAACTGAAAAATAATACCTGATGTGCACTGAATTAGTTGGCTCAGAATTACTTTCATCTATAATAGCTATAGCACTTCGCAATAGGAGGTTATCAAATGCACCAGTAGCGGCTTGTGATAATTTTATTTGTGAAGATCTAGATTCTTAATGAATTTAAAGAATATAATAAAAGCTGACGTAGCTCTGTGAGCATAGAATTCTACTAATCTTATGGCTAGTATCCACGCGGCACTCTGTGTGCCACTTTGTCGCATCGTCACTTCTGAATTTCTTGATTTGGAAGCGTTGCTAAGGGAGGTGTCAAACTCAAACTTGCATATCTGTTGAAATGTATACAACAGATGTATTACATATATCGGCAATATCTGTATCTATATTCAAAGTTGTGTTTTCTAAACTATCCACCATACCCTCAATAAAATGTGTATCGAATAATGATACAATTACTTCTCTTCCTGAAATTTAAGCAGAAGCTCATTCGATATTTCTGTAACGTGTCTTCACCTCTCTCAACGGCGGGGGGACAATTTTCTTGTACGTATACGAATTTCCAGCGGCAAGGTCATCGCAGGTTAGTTGGTCAACCTTTCGACGAGCTATATATTAGCATGTCTCCACCTTTGAATATGCTTTATGGTCGTGGTTGCATCTATTTTTAGATTTTCTCAAAAAAGGAACAACTGCTCAAAGAAGCATATACTGATCCAAGGAAGTACTTATAGAATTTCAAGGGGGAGGGGTGGCCAATGTTTTGTTTTGATGTTTTGATCCCATATGTTGAAATAGGAATGAAAATGTTTACCTCTATTTATATATAACTTATATGGTAACTCTTTGTGGGCGCAGGGTGATAGTGCCAGATCTATTCTAATGCCGCAGAATAACGATTATTTTGTATGCATGAGCGACTTATGTATTATGTTCCTGTTTCCTGTACAGCCCTGAGATTTTCCTTCTTTGAAAAAATCGAAGAACATATGAAGTCACTATCATGAAGCATATAAACCCAACTAACCTGGGATGACCCGCTTAGAGTAGTTCTTCAATTATTATATCAAATAATATGAATTGTTACTTAGATGTAATTCACTAAGACTGAGTGAGCGTTAACGAACGTAGCCGTTTCTTGATTTAGTGGTGTAATTTGGCAGATATATATTCTCATGCAGCGGCCAAATCGTAAATGTAAATCAGTTGAAATTTTGACACAAACTAAACTAAAAATGTAATGTCCTACCTCTTCACTTTGTTCTGCGCATTGTTAGTTTAGATGCACTAACTATCTGGCCGATTATCAGAGAGAAATATTGTATAAAAACTTGGTGATTACTACACGCACAGGAGCGCCCTGTACAATTTACCAACAGTTCCTGAGAGCGCTAGGTTCGTCAGATATCTTGACATTCAAAGCTTATTTGGGCCAATGCCGCTTTCTTCTGATGATGCCGACTGATTTATTTGATTGATTGTATCTTACTATAATAATCTATCCATTTCCAAGATAGAGCACACGTAGAGAAATACCTGCTACGTTGAGGGGAACAGAATACTCATATCGCGGTTTGGAATGCTGTACAGCTTAGAACAAGCGGTCCGTTCTTTATTGGCTTATGTGAAAGAAATCTTTTCGGCTCATGCAACACGTTGTTAGTTTCTACATAGCGGTTGAACTGTGACTCCGATTCACTCTACTGTCGTTAATTTGAACTATCTGCGAAATGAGTCTACTAATTCAAGTGAGTTTTAAGCCTAAATTAGAAAATTTTATTGTTAAGGGTCGTCCGGAGGCTATGCTCGATGTTTGAAGAGCGAAACAATGGATCAGCTGTTTGTTTTGTAGATTTTGAGCAATTGCTGATAGAATTTTTCCCTTTTTGAACGAAAACTATTCAATCCAGTTGAATTAGGTCAATTTTAGCGGGCTTAGGTTGGTTTGCAATGGCCCGGCACCCGTTTTTGCTACTTTAATTTAGACAAAGATATGGAAATTGAAATTCACATTCTTGGCGATATTATTAATCCCTATTATTTCACATATAGTGATGTCGAAATGAACGCTATTATTTTTGGGGAAAACAGTCAAAATACCCGATTATCGAATTGCTTAAATCAATACACGCTCTCAAAATACATTTTCAATAATTTATATAAGCAATCTAGGACATGAGTTGCTTTCGTATACCATATACGAGGACCGCGGTTTCTCTTCTGGGGGATGATAGTTACTAGGAAAACGCATGTTGCCGGCCAGGAAAGTGGTCAGGAGTGACCATGATGGGCGGTGAGGGGGGATGGCGCAACATAGACACTTAGGAAATCCCTTATATCTAGACAACCGCTCATCGTATCAACCCATTCTTGGTGAAGAATCATTCATTTTAATGATCGACAATTTATCTTATAATATAAATTTACGTATTAGCTCATTTCAAATTGAAATTCGGTTATGAAGTGGGTAAACGCAACGCAATATTATGAGAACCACATTTTGACTCTTCATAATAATTTTTCGTCTATTATATTATAAAAGATAGTAGTGGTAAGATTTCCAAATTTTGATACTATTATCAACAATCATGAAGAGAAGATAGGTAGTGGTGGCAAGAAGAAGTTAGTGAAAATGGAAAGCACAGGTAAAATCAGACAACAATGATAAAATGACAACATTTATTTGAAAGCAGAAAAAAACAATTATAGAAGTAATGATCAAATATTCCGAGTAACTACTTGATTATAATACATATCATTCTGCGATGAAGCTTCTCGATAAACCACCATTGCACTTACATTGAAGTATCTTTTCCACGTATCTGTTCCTCATTGAAGTCATTGTTATCGATCGCGCCATGTAAAAACAATTTTGGATTTCGCACAATATTTGTTAGTACGAGCACGTTCCTATCTCCATTGTCCCGGGAAATAAATATGTTTACTTCTTTGTCAAGAGCCTTCAGCGCTCGATAACTAATGCAATGACCTAATTTATTCAATACTGTAATGGTTTGTTTAGATCTACTCAGGTGATTAACATATTCTGCAGGGCCTCTTGCTTTTGCGTGTTTTTACCAGTTACGCTAAAGAAATTTCACAGAATGATGCTTTTTCTCTCATGAGATCCTTGTCTCCTAAGTCTTCGTTTATGGATATGAACAGCGTTTGAAAGAAATTACTCCATGTTGGAGGTAAAACAAATTCATTAAATGCGCTTATATTAGTGCTTCATCACATAAGTACCTGTCAGGTAAAAATTCAATAGATATAGCCTCTTCTCTTCTCTGCACGCTTTCACACAATCATTTTATCCGAATAAGTCAACTGTTGAACACGATCTACTATTTGGTATATCACACATGAATACCATGAAAATTATAAACATGAATGAATAGTGTATTCTATTATCATATTATGAAATACGAATAATCCGTTCAAACCCCTGATGGATCATGATGAAAACTAGAATTGAAGTTGATATAGGTATAAATTTGCTACAGCATGCGCGATCTATCGTATTATATGGAAACTAATAGACTGTCAATCAATAACTACAACTTTTATTTCATAGGTCACTACCTCTATCCTACAAGAAGCTTAGTATGTAAAGTATCATGCTTGAAAAGAGAAACTTATTTATCTCCCTCTCCATAGATGTCGGTTTCGTCAGTTTTAACGGTAATAGCCTATGTTTCTCTTAATAAGAAATAATCACACTTATCCATTAACAATACTATTAAAGTACTGAGGACCTTTCGGCTACCATGTAGCCATCATCAGAGTACACTAAATTATAAATCTAAATTATAAATCACAATGGGTTACCCCCAGCTGGAGTTAAATCGGAATTTAATAAATTGCTTTTTCGTTTATACATTTCCATCCCTCCTAAATCACCTAGATATTTGTCTGTACTGTTTTAAAAGTGATAAACTTTCTTGAGAAATGGTGTGGCCTGTATTCAAAATATGTTCGGCTCCTGCAAATTGCGTTGGACAATGGTTACCACAAATCTTTGATAAGTAATTTAATTTCTGAACAAAAAAGGAAATTAGTACGTAGCCAAGTAACCAAAGAGCAATTACCTTCGAATACTTCAATAAAATTTGAAAGTTTCACTTATCATAACTCAGTGATTAATAAATTCCGTGGTTTGTTTTCTGAATTTGCAATACAACCAGTTTATGAAAGTAAGAACAAGCTAAAATACCTTTTATGCAACACCTTTCATAAATTTTCCAATTTCGACAGATCCGGGATTTACAAAATCAATTGTGAGTCGTGTTCAAAATGCTATGTGAGTCAGATTAGAAGGAACATTTCAACTCGTTATAAGGAACATTTTGCAGATATAGAAAAAAATAATGGTTTTAAGTCAGCGGTTGCCAAACATATTTTGAATATAGTTCAAATTATTTCTCAAGAAAGGTTATCACTTTTAAAACACAGTACAGACAAATATCTAGGTAATTTAGAAGGGATGGAAATGTATAAACAAAAAAGCAATTTGTTAAATCTCCAGCTGAGGATAATTCATTGTTTATATTATCATCCCCAAATACTATTTAAACAGGGAAATTTTTTTTCTAATCTATTTTATTCTGATGATGGCTACTTGGTAGCCGAAAGGTCATCAGTACTTTGGAAGAATTTTTAGTGGATACGGGTGATTATTTCTTATCAATAATGTATATACAGTGTGAACTCTCATATAGTTAGCCTATGTTTCTGTGGATACGTTTATTTCCTGAACGTAGAAAGGTAATTTTTACAAAATTTGAAGTTAGGAAGAATTAGTCTTCAAATTGTGGACTGATCATTTATTGCAGCTCCTCTTAAATAGAGCATTAATGTACAATTTGTCCATTTTCTGTCTCATTTGTCCTTATTTCTTCTCCACTAAAAATCAGAATCATGCAAAAAGCATCAGGTAATCTAGGAAAGCTTTGAACGTACAAACAAAAAATATAATTGCGAGTAACGAATGACAATTAGCCTAATTGAAAGTTTCAACTGACAATTAGCACTAGTTTCGCGTTCACAACTGGCAATTAGTGCTCATTGCAAGTTACAACCGACAAGTAGCACTAATTGCAAATTGAGACTGACAATTAGCCTAGTTGCAAATTGCAACTGTTAATAAGTGCTAATTACTAGTAACAACTTCCAATTAGGCCTGATTGCAAGTTAAGACTGTCAATTATTGCTAATTACAAGTTACTACTAACAATTATTGGGCATCTACGACTAGCGCGCAGCTCATTAAAAATAATCCCCTTCTTATACCACTAGGGCGCGGGGTCGGTATACGACCAGCACACGAGCTACCTTCCGTATACCTGCACCCGTAACCTTCTTTTATGTTATCAAAACAAAATTAAAATGCACTTTTCTTGCAAATAATTTTTTTTTTAATTCATTAAATAAAAAAAAGAGCATCTTAGCCTCTTATGATTTTTTTTTCTATCTTGAACCAAACTCATAATAAACATTGGTATTCAATATAAGCATAGATGTGGTACGGCTGATAGATTTTTTTGCAACATTTTTACTTTGTGTTTTTTTGGGGGTTATTAAGATAGTTATAAGCAAATGATTTGACTAAAGGAAAGCCCATCATCATGATATGTTATTCAATCAATCACTAACTTTCTTTTATGCGCTCAAAACAAAATAAAAATTTCCTTTTTTTCGCGAATCAATTTTTTTTTTCAATTTATCGAATAATAAAAGAAAGAGGATTTTAGTATTTTTTTATTTTCTTCTAACTTGAACCAAACTCATGATATGCATTGGTAAACAATAATAGCATAGATGGTGCGGCTGATAGATTCTTTGGCAACATTTTTACTTTGTGTTTTTTGGGGGGTTATTCAGATAATTATAAGCAAATGATTTAATTGAAGAAAAGCCCATCATCATAATATGTTATGCAATCAATTACTATTTGGACTTATTTTCTCAATTTTCCGTCAACATTTTATGTTTTTCTTTGTAATTTCTGCTCCAGACAATGAAAGTATGGTCCTTATCAACGATACTGTCAACCAAATTATAGTTCTTGGAACTATTCAAACTGTACAGTTTTTATGCTAAATGAGAACGATCTATATGGATGGCACATTTGAATATTGTGTCCAACATTTCCAGCAACTTTTCACCATCCATGGAGTGAAAAAGAACAACTGTTGTTTTGTTTGTTACCAAACAAAGAAAAAACAACTGACAACATTTCATTCCAATCAATAATTGATAAGTGTTGGGAATATCCGTGGACATTTTGTCCATACAAGGTTATTGTGGATTTTGAATAGGCAATTCAAGATTAGTAGAGATCACGTTGGCCTGGGTTGATATACCATGGCTGTTTATTCCACCTCACCCAGGCGTGGTTCAGGAAAATTCATGAATTTGGTCTCGTTCGAGAATACAAGAATAACCAATCTGTAATTGGAATGTGGCTCAGATGGACATTTGGCATACTTTTTCTACGGCCAGACGAGAAGAAGCCTATCGTATCATGGAACCGTAGGTTGGTTATTTGCCACATTTGGAAAGATTTGACGGTTAGTTGAAGACAAGTTACATGTATAACGACGCAAAATATTCACCACAGATATGGGCAACAGACAATATTTGGAATTGCGAAAAACAAATGCATGCGAATCATTTCATTCGCACTTTAACGTATTCTTTTTCAGGGCGCATCCAAACATTTATGAATTAGTCGGAGATTTAAAAGAATTTATTGTGGAAGCACAAACATGTATATCGCAGGTAGCTCGCGCGCTAGTCGTATACTGACCCTAGCGGCTTTAAGAGGCTTTGCGCGCTAGTCGTCGAACGCCTAACAATTAGGTAGGTACCTACTTTTATCTGACGGATGTCGTCAGCGGTTTGTTTGGACTAATTTATCGACCCTAAGTACTAGATTAGTTCAATTTTCAATAGATTCAGTGGATTTTAAGTCATCTAGTCTAGTTTCTAAATATTCAAGCATTGTAATACATTGTAATACAATAATATAGACATTCATCAATACAATAATTTCAACTCACCTGAAATTCTAAGTAAAATCATTCGTACTTTTTTATACAAAATACTACTTCATTATCAGGAGAACACAAGCAAAAATCGATTTCATACTGATTAAAACACAGCGATGACACGGAAAGGATTAAGCGTAGGTACTAATCTGAGACATAATAAACAAACGTGTGGTGTATGCACAGATCTTACTCAACCTTCGGGTCTTTACTTTCTTCAATATACGTATTACTTGTGAGTACTTATAAGGAAAGTATTGTAGTCGTCTTGAAATAAAATTCCCTGATATATGCGAAAATATCCATTTTAAGATTTTCTGAATCCATCCAGACCAATTTTGATATGCTGTCTATGTGTCCGTATGTGCGTACATAAGCCACTGTGGAGACAATTGCACCTTTCCTATCAGTAATACCAATTAAAAAAAATTCCAAATTTTGGAGCGCGGTTGTCCCCTCGCAAGTTGTACCATCTTGAGTTTTGCAAATGGAATCTATAATACTTTTTTATTAAGAAAACAGTGTTTCATGGCTATACATATACATCACAATCATAGATTCAACGTGCAGAATAAGTATTTTCAGAGTTTAAGAAACTATTTTAATTTTTTTTCACTTATTAACAGGCGTCCAAAGATTTTCTCCCATAGCTTTATATGCTCTCTGATCTTCTCCTTACAACGCTATTTTTATTTTTGTAATTCGAGGAATTATTTTATTAATTTTCTTTCTTTTTTCTCTCATTCAAAGCATTTCTTTCCTTGTTTCATAAGCACCCTAATCGCAACTTCCTAACACACTCTTAATTCTTGTGGATTATTTTAGAAAGTGTGGCTGGGATTGTTGTATTGAATTTATATCCATCCCGTAGTCAACAGTCTACACATCAGAAACTGTGGCTGGAAAAGTGTGGCTAACTTCACATAAATATGACGTCTTTTTGTATTTGTAGTAATGGAGATATTCCTGAGATCTTTAGATCATTAACCATAGTTATTTCATAATAAGGTTACATCAAATAAATTATTATGTGGTATCATGAAAGTGAGGTTCGCATAGTCCGTTATATCC
The DNA here is from genome assembly GCA_958510875.1 of Endomychus coccineus. NCBI lineage: Eukaryota > Metazoa > Arthropoda > Insecta > Coleoptera > Endomychidae > Endomychus > Endomychus coccineus. Next base: position 65,019,304 of record OY294069.1, read on the forward strand.
ATGATTTTGGCAATATTATGATAATAAATGGAGCAATGAACCCAATAACTGGGGAATGGTCAGGTATGATCGGATATTTGCGGGAAGCAATTAGAACAATTCAGAAACATAATTTATTTTTTATTAGCCTCTTCATAGAGTATATGCAATTATACACAATACTGCTAGATAGGATATTTAGGATTAGAAATATTTTTATTTGAAAAATATAGCTTACGCCCGTAAAGCCACTTTAGCTGATTAGAAATGTAATGATATATCAGTATCCATAGAAACATATTGAAATGTTATTCATCTCATTATACTCTCCGCAGAGAAAGTCCGAAGAGTATAATGCAAATATTCGTTCACCATAGTATTTTTCATCGAATTTCAATCAACTTTGGAAAAATCCGTCTGTCTGTCCATCATTCTGAAATTTTGACAAAAAACGTTTTCTGTTAGGTGATGAACCCTATTGTTTATCAGGGAAATCGTGTAAGAAACGCCTTTGAAAATTGAAAAATCGAAACTCCCAAAGTATGCATTGAATATAAGTACATTTATGTTAATTTAAAACTGACGAGACATAATTTTAGCAATAATGTTCCGTTGAAAACCGGAGAGCAAATCTCGATGGTTTTCATCTCTGATTATTATTGCCACAATTATGTCGAGTAGAATTAATAAATACAATAGACATTTAGCAACAATCAAAATAGTAACTAATTAATTTAGGCTGTGTTATATTCATCACGATCATTTCTTGAATTCAATTAATTTATTATATCAGAGATATATTCACAAACTAGGTGAATAAGCGATGACTATTGAGAACCATGTAAATATCTGCTAAATGTGCGTGTTGATTGGTCTTATACAGTAAACATACGTGTGATTGGTTGAAGACTGATATTTGATAGATGAAAGAAATAATCCATAATAGAATCACTAGGGACGCCATTTTTATCAGTAGTTTTTTCCGAAAGCATTTTTTGCCTAGAAATATCACAAGTGTCCATTGCCGGCCTTATTTTGGGCATAAGTGGTTTTTGTTGAGAATATTTCAAGAATAGGTAGGTATAACAGAAACCAGATTTTTTTTCTCATTTTATTAAATAGTAACAAACAAATCCCTGTCTTCTGAAAACTAAAGTTCACATCAATCAAACATTTGGTAGCTTGGTAACGGAGCGATAATTTTTCTAGAGAAATCATCACTGCAATAATTATCGGTAGCAGTCAAATGATTGGCTGATTTTTTTTCAGTTCTAACTTATTGAATTAATCAGAATAATAGTTCTATTGGGTTGCTTTTGCATGACCTCTAATAGGGACACCTACACATTCTTTCTATCAATTAAATCGTCACCGCATTTTGTTTGGACGTCTTGGAAAGAAAAAAGAAATTTGATCTATGAGCATCTAAGCAACGGAAAAACCGATTCCAAGCAAATCCATAAAGAGGTACGATGGAAATTCGATTCTTTAACTTGACACTTTCCGGCCTAGTGATGTAATGTTTTACTTTTTGGCCGCAAATTAATGACGTAAAGTTGAATTTTCTGGACAGTATGAAACGAAATATATTATGCGATTCGTTAATATAGTTTACCCCAACTTTTGTGTAATACACGTGTTATATTATGATAAATGTGATTCCCCACCCCCTGGGGCATAGCAATGTGAATTTGCTTCCATTTGAAGGTTATGATATTTGAATGAGGTTTTCGTTATGTTCAGAATCAAACAGTACTTGAAACGGAATGATGCATCAATACAGTTATGGAAACAATTGCAGTCACCCTGAAGAAGTAAATATAATTTATAATTATTTACTCACTGCCAATAAATAGACTCTAATCACTGCGAACATTTGAAGATCAGATAAAAGCACTACAGAGTGAAATATGATAATGTTATCAATGAGAGAGATTGTATTTTTCAGAATTATATTGTATTATAAAGTTTAAATTGTATCGTATCAATATTTGGTGAAATTGCTAAAACCTTCAAGATGAGTTTGAGCTTCCTGAAAATGCTGTTCTATTATTATACCGAGGAGTTATGACTAACCGTATGTTATAAATTGAACTAGTGATAATCTAATCAAATCATGAGATTAATTTCTCATCACAACGTTATTTTCGGACAATCGATACAATCCACTTCCTATAATTAGTAGTAACCACATATTCATTTGACCATGATTAATGGGAAATAATATTTGTGGTGGAAAGGCAGGTGCATTCTTATCGTTATCAATAGTTTTGAGGAGTAGAATTGAATAATAATATGAGCAGATAACTTATAAAAAAATAGTGAGCAATTGTAATGTGAGCGGATAATCTTAGATTTTCTTAGGGATTATAACCTCTCTACTTATTTGCAGAGAAGGTAAAAAATAGCTGCTGTCCATCAAATGACAGTTATATTGTCAGAGAATGACAATAGCTTGGAATCTCTAGTAATCAAAGATTTATCCCTAAGAATTGGAATTTCATCTCACTTTGTTTGTTCTATCGGAAAAAGTGTAGCACTATATGAACAAAGTGGAATATAGCTTCATTGGATATGGAAACTCAAATGGAAAAATTTGTAATTCAATACTTATTCACGGAGGTCGCACATGAAGGGTTTTCAGACATACAATCATAAGCGGTACATTTTTCATAAGCCCATCCTTTCGCAGAGGCTACAGCATATCCACATTTTGCCTGAAGTAGATGGATTTTAGGAATTCATCACTGCAGAAAATACATTCCGTGTCATCATCAGCTATACCCTTCCATTACTTGGTGTTTCGTCAAAATAGTTCAAACTCTTCACATTTATTTCGACTTTTTCTTGTTTCTTCATTTTTTAATGCTTGAAATTTTTCTTTCAGCAATTTTAACTACTTACTTTTGAGAAGTAGCCTTATTTTTCTCCTGCTGTCCTACAAAATATGATCTTGTACCTCTGCTTCTGTTACGAGATGATTGACGTTCGTCTGTTTTACATGACAAGGAGGTATGATGTCACGATGCCTACGTATTTGATTGCAGTTTGATGGGACTTCTTTTTGCTGGAAGATGGAAGAAGTTGTTTTCACTGTCATTTTCGAAGAGCAGCAAGAGATTGCTTCAGCTAATAGTAAGGTAGTATTACATTCTCGAAATAGGAGGCAATTATATCTAAAACGTCTTAGCTACAGCAAGGATCGAATTTTTATTCCTATTTTCGGCACTTTTGTTGAGTATTAAGATTATTATAATGAGCATGTCATAATCGTTAGGATTCAGTTACTTTCCGGCAGCAGGTTATAGAAACATAAAAACACAACTGAGCTTATGGTAGGTAGAATAAAACTGTGAAAGTACTCTAGTTTAAGAGGTCTCTTGAAGGCTAGTGAGGTAACAGTGACCAACCTATTAGTTGGTTCACTTGTCGCAACCACTTCGTTGTAAAATATATCCAGATAAGGCGCCAAATTCCTGTTTCCTCAAACCTTCTTATGGGGTTCTTAGCAGTTGATGCTCTCAGGTATGAATTCCCGAATGACTGATCAACTTGTCTTGTCGATATTTTTCTATGAGGAAAATTTCTTGAACAAAGTTTGCACTCCTGAATATGAAAAGTGCTCAGTCACATGAATCAGAAGTCGAGTCGCTGATGTCATTGAGAGGTATGTGATGGTATGTAGAGAAAACGTTCCTTCAATCTCGCTTATAGCATCCTTCGAAGTCTCAGGTATGAGCTCACATGAGACAGGGCAACTTGTGTTATTGTTATCGGTCTATGAGGATGATGTCGTTACGAAAGCTAGCAGTCCTCCTTATTGAAAGCGCTGAGGAGAAACATGACTGAAACGTCGGGTGGCTACATTCGATGAGAGATATATGATGGTATGCAGAGGATATAAACATGATTTCTTCCGGCTGTTTCAAGTGGAAGAATATACTATGTGTGGCTCGCATGTCCATCCATAATAAGGAGCAATGGTTGATTAATACAAAGGATGGCATACAACTGATACAAGTTTCGAATGAGAAGATCTCCCTGTTGCATTGAAATAAATAACTGACGTGACTGCTGTCCCTTTTCTAGTAAAACTACTTAGTGGACATTTTTTTCATTCACCTTATTAACGTCTTCCTATTTGTGCTAACAAGGTTAATCATTGATGCCGGTCAGCACGCTTCCTCAACCGTAATAATCCAGAATAAGGAGCAATGGTTGATAAGTATTAGACAGGGTATGTCTTGAACGGACGCACCGGAATTCGGTCCCGCTACCTGCGGAAGGGACTACCTGTAACGGATTAAATTCGAAGTGTGGCCCCACCAGCGAAAACGCGATTTCGGAATTGGGTCCCATGTACCTACTATTTGTTTAATTTGACTTTTATTTTCCTTCACATTTTTTTGGGCTTAGGACCAACAGTACACACTTATTGTTGTTGTACTGGCATGTTTAAAAATTTACGCTAAATGCGTATCGTCAAAAATAAAAACAGTACGTGAAATAGTAATTAAATGGCATATTTACAAATGTACGCTAAACGCGTATCGTCGTATATTATGTACATATATATATTTAAAAATCTTAACACAAAATGGGGCCAATTTTTTCGAAACATGTCGAATGAACGTATAACGGTCAATTATACCATTTTGAAATAAAAAATTTTGTTCAGAAAGAAAGGCCTCTTTTTCTTGCGAAATTTTGGTTTTTGACGCAGTGCTACGCATTTTTACGTAAATTTCACATTGAACATCTGTAAGTGCTTTTATAAATACGTGGATGTTGGGATGGGGAGCATTAAACATTGCATTAAATTTTGCGTGGAATGATTCGCAGTTATTGGTGGTTCGCGTTACAGATGACGAAAATTCAGCCCAAACGTGCGGAGGAAATAAAGGATCAGACTTAATATAAGTATTCAGGACAAAGTCACAAAATTTCTCAACATTAATATTATTTGGTTGAATTGACATTAAATCATCGGTAAAGCAATCATCTACGTCAGTTGGATTTAAAAACGGTAAACCAAAAAAAATTTTTTAAAAATTACCAACTTCAGAGTGATTATCTCTATATTCTCCACTTAGTCCTAACTCTTGAATTTTTTTCCACCAGCTTTGCGCCAAATGAAATCGACAACCCACCATTTTAGTGGTGAGTAAAGTTGTCTTAATCGCAGAGTGTATAGCCATTTTGTAACATGGTACTCTATCAATAAAAACTCTATAAAACTTTACTTAAGGAATTCATATTATTCCTTATTCCTCAATCTATTTATTTATTAACAGTGTGGCCATTAAATTAAGAGAACCATGACACGTTGGAGTTTGATTCCAATCATTGATTAGCCAGAACAAACGTGAAAAATATCATTGACACTTACCCTTTTCTTTCACAAGACACTTAAGATTTTAACACACTGGAAGGTAAGAGGAAGGATAAACGCTAATATCAATCAGATAAACTCATACTCAACAACAACAATAACATTTAATAATAGAAAAATAACAATTAAATGATAATGATAATAATAAGAGAATGTATGAAAATTAAAGATAATAGAAATGAATATTATGATTAACTTTATTACTAATAAGAATAAAAAACTAAGATCAAAATCTATACTCAAATAAAATACCTAGATAATCTAAATCAACTAAAAGAGAAATTAAACTAAGATTAATAAATTGATATCCAACCAGGATGAACCTAGGGGATCGAAAATGAATGGAATGATTTGAAAGTATTCTTGAATTTAACTTGAATAAATACTGAGAACAATAACTTTGATCGAAAATCTAAAACAATTCTGATTAAGCGAAATCCACCCTTCTTACCAAAAACACTCTGGAGAAACTAACAAGTTAAATTAATTGAAATTAAGTGTCACGTGATTTCTCAAGAGACTAATTCAAGCTAGAAAATATAACTGAAGGTTTTAGGCATTATCTCTAGTATTTATAATGCGTCCTTTTCCTCAAGAACCAATCTACAATTCGGAAACGGATCCCTGAATTGTTTAACCAATAAGCAATAAGATTTCTCTCTTGAGGTCTTTAGTACAGAATGTGGGGATTTCTAAATCTATCTGTCCTTTACTAAATATCCCTAACTGATTTGAATGTACATAAAACATCTCCAGATGGAAAACATCAATATCTATCTTGTAGCAAACCATTAGTTTCTCGTCGTATATCGGGTATTGGTTCGACAGGTCTATTATATCCTTTATTACTAACTTGTGTGGACTTTTACAACCTTCTTGACCTAGCTATGGTATCATACCACCCTCGTTGAAACGAGTGTGAATTGTCTTATATTTATTTTAGAAATTCCTTAACTTCCTCAAGCTACATTCAATATTGAACATCTGCAACCCCTGGATGTTCTTTACTGTTAGATATTTTAATTTTACATGAAATTTCAATTTACTAAGAATGACTTTGTTTTTTTAAATATTGGAAATAACCTGTACTAAACCCTTGTTACATTACCCCCTTGTTAAAAAGAATCATATGGGTCAGGACGGAAACAAATGATTCGCAAAAAGAAAAAAAAACATACACATATACCTATACAAAAAAACACATATACCTGAATAAAAAAACAAATAAACAACAACAATAACAAAACACAAATTACAAATTTCGTTGTCTTCATCATCTTCTCCCTGGAATGTGGATCTGTTCATACATTGCTTGTAGATGGAGCTGTGGTACCTGGTCCTCTTCTTCTTCTTCTTCCATTTTGTTCTCTTCTGATATTTCAAATTGGATTTTTAATAAAGATAGTGTAAGTATATGCTACTGCTTGGCATTGATTGTTCCTCAAATATTTGTTCGTTTTGGATGGTCCTGAACCTCTTCCTCATTGTGTGAAAAGTTCGTGGCTGCCCCAGATATATAGCTTCTGGTGCACCATACTGGATAGTTGCATCCATGAATAGGTAAAATTGTTTCCCCTTTCCCCTTCTGCTTAGGAAATTGCAGACTTCTTCTGTGACTGATTCGATACGTTTTGAATTCACTCTGACTAAATTTTCCGATACTCATTTTCTTTTCCATGCAGGAAACGCGTGCTGGAATGATTCCATGTCCTCTTCCATGAAACTGAATTGTTCGTTTTTGATGTTAGCGTTCAATAGACTTTGCGTTTTCCGATTTCTAGATTCCTCGCATCGTTGGTCCATTCTTCTCTGATGAAATGAGTTGACTCGACGATGATTCGGCGTGAATCGTTGCTTCCGACGTGGATCTCTTCTGAAGTACCTGGATGGTCCTGGAGCTAGTCTCTGGATAAGTCCTGGGATCCAACCAAGGTTCTATTCGGCCAGGTGTTCCTGTGAACTCCGTTGTTGGTCCTTGCCATCCTAGTTACAGCTCCGCCATATTGGAATTACTAGAACCTAAAGAAAACATCATGTGTATTAAAATAAAATTAAACCGAATAATTGTTAGGTTTCCTGTTTCAATTTGACCTGAATCCGGTACTGTCTACACTTCGCATATGAGATCCTCTGACTCCTTCGACTCTATTGAAACTTACTTGTTAACTCGACACTAAAACAAACTATCTCCTATTCTTATTAGCTGTAGCTAATATACAGAAGATTAATTAAAATCTAAAAATTAAGCAAAATTTGAAATCAGTTTTAAGCAATCTTGATTCTCTTCATGATTATGATGAACATATCCTCCTTGTCCTCTGGTTTGTTCCATTCTTGTCTCGCAATCTATGTATATTGTGTATTGTATCACCTACATCTGGTTAACTCTTCATAATTCTCTATCTCTACCTGAAGTTTAGGTGCTGTGGTGCGATGGTGCAATCCCTGAATTTACTACAATTCTCAACTCAACTCTATTGATTTATTCTTTCTTTCCTGTTTACTTCTGTGTATTATTCAAATTTTTCTAACCGCACTTTCAACCTACTCAAATGAACTCTGACCTTTAGTTTATCAAATTCTTCTATTCTTTTATTAGGGCTGCATTTTGCACTTCGATACTTTCTAAAGACCTTTCTCTTTGTAAGCTAACCTTCATTTATACTGATCTAATAAACCACTTTATCTCTTGATCTCAATTCGATTGAATTTGCATTTATGAATTAATTATGTATTCTTTCTATATTCATTTTAACGTATTGATAGTATTCCTGTGAACTATTTCAATGCACTTGATGAATTCTGATAATTCATTCTTCTGCGACCAATTTAAAAGATTTAGATAAATCATAGTATGAATGTTCTACATTTCTATCAACTAAAAAAAATATTGGGTTTATCTTTGTGAATGAATTAAGGAAATATATGTCGTTACTCGATGAATCAATTTATAATGTATTGAATATTTGATATATTTTGACTTCTACATGATTTGTATTGGTTTTTCTAATGCTATAGTTACCTTTTGTATCATTTACTATGTTGAAAAAAAAAATTACTCTTTCTTTATTAGAAAACTAACATTCGTTGTTTCTAAAATACTTGATTTGATATACTTATTTTTACAACTGAGACTTTCAATTCCAAATCTTGACTATCGGTTCTAAATTCGGATTAATGTTACTTCCTATAATACGATTTAAAATAAAATAAAGCATTTACATTCTGAATTTTCTACTCTTATTTGTATTAATTTGATTTCAACTCATCACTACCAACAAATACTGACTTTTGACGTTGTAGAATTTTGTTCTACTTTAATGATTACATAGGCTATCGAGTGTAATTGATTCTTTTACTCTTGACTAAATCTATTCTTCTTCATTTGAATGAATTATTTGTCTATCTAACCTGTTCTTGAAATTTAGAATACTCTAATCTTGGAAAAGTGTGAAGATTATTCCTGAACTATTTAAATAATTTCTTACATTTTCTGTTTTCAATCTATACAAACTTATATTCATTATTTCTATTCAAGGTTTTCTACTACGTACTGTCTTACTTTCTCATATGGTGCCTTCACTAAATATTCCGCACTACTATTTCATATTGTGCCTTTACTAAATATTCCGCACTACTACCTCATATTGTGCCTTTACTAAATGTTCCGCACTACTATCTCATATTGTGCCTTCACTAAATATTCCACACTACTATCTCATATTGTGCCTTTACTAAATATTCCGCACTACTACCTCATATGGTGCCTTTACTACATATTTCGCACTACTATCTCATATGGCTTTCCGTTACGAAAAACGGTATTCTACATAGTGGCTTTACTAAATATTCCTTGCCCACTATCTATCTCAACTTACCGCTGGGAAAACGGTTTCTATATTATAGTACCTTACTCATATTCCTGGCTACTATCTTTTTTCTATCTTATTCATTTACCATTGTTGTGTTGCTCTAAGTGAACTCTGACCTTGTTTAACACTGTCCAAATAATAATATACTCAAATTCAAAATCATAATAAATGTTCCCATAACGTTTTACATGCACCGAGCCTTAGATGCATGCCTCATCTCTTGCCTCCTTCCCCATACTCATACTTTCTCAGGGAAGTAGACGGACGACATCCTTTTTTTAGTAACACGTGTTAAATTAAAAATTGTATTATGTTTAGAGAAATGGTCTGAGGTATTGTATTTTATATTCAAATTCTTATGATTACATGATGATCTTTTTCTTCTTCTGAAATAGTTATTACTGATTTTATAATAATTAGATCAGAATGTGATTCATTAAAAAAAAGGTGTAGGATTAGTATACTATAACCGCAACCTTTGGAAAGGTGATATTTCCAACTTCGTTCCCATTAACCTGGTACCTAAGGTTATTTACTTAATGTCTACCAGAGTTATTCGAACCAGCGAGATGCCCCTAACTGACATTAAATAAATTCAGGAAAAGTTTTATTAGAATCTTGATCGTAAAACATATTAATTATCTGGTCTATTGTTTTGCTAGTTGAATTTCGACATTTATCAAAATTCTTTCTATTGTTTAACACGTCAGAATCGTTACTGGAGTCTATAAAGGTAGGTAGTTGCAAGTTACTTTCCCTAGGATTAGCTTTCCACCCCACATCCGTATACATAGACCGATAGCTTCACAAGCGTCCGTTCAACTCCAGACTTTTCCGGGCAGAAACTGTTATTTGTCTCTGTGTTACCTCCAAAGGCCGCTCGCATACATGGGACTCAACAAAAAAAAGTGCTTTTCAGTTCGAGTGTATTTAATTCAAACTTTTTCATTGGTTCAAACTTGCTTATACTGAATCTTTGTACTCAATCATAAACTCGCAAGTTACTTACTGTATCTTTACTCTTTTCTCATATACAAACATGATTTCCACTTCCTTAGTTGAATAATTTATTCAATGAGATACATTAATATTGTATTTTAAATCTTTTTAAATTTGAGATACTTTATCTCTTAAGACTTTGAAATTTAACTGCCAATGCTGAGCCTATGAAACTAAATGTTTGTAAAGCAAAAATAATAGGAAACACACAGAAAACAAAAATTTACCTTTTCAATTTTTCTAGTTAATTTTACAAACAATTGTTTTCGTTATCAATATCTTATTCTGTAGGCTCTGACTTAGTTTTTCTGTAGTTGGCATTCTCTAGATATATGATTTTTATCTCCACAATTAAAACAAAACTTTTTTCGTTGCTTAAGACAACCTTTTTTAAAATGACCTGCATCACCGCAATTTAAACATTTGTCTAACATGTAAACAAAAGGGAAAAATTGATATCCAATTTGTTGCTTATCTCTTTTGTTCTTTCGTGAATGTTGATTCCTGTTTTGAGGTTTCAGATTATTCTGTAGATATTCTTTGTGAATATTCCGAGATATCCTTACATTACACTTATAATTATTATTATAATAATTAGTTGGTTTGAAGTGAACGTTATCCTGTTCAAATTTAGACCCGTATTCATTTTTGAAATTTGTTTCATTGAACTCTTGTTGCGGATGGTATTCCTGGGTATTCGTGTTAGGTTTATTTTGTAATACTAACTTCCGAATAGAGGCTATCAAATCGTCTTCCTCTTCCGATTCTGCTATTCTAGAGAGTGTCCTCTCTATTGGATCTGAAACTTCCAAAATCTGCTCTACTGTTGTAAAGCTGTATTTTGCTTCTAATTTCCTAAGTTTTCTAGAAAGTTTTTTATCAATTCCATTGAGAAATTGTTCCAAAACAATCCGTTTCTTCTCCCATCTATATTTTTCTGTTAATTGATCTTTCGGATACATTTTTTCTGCGATAACTTTTAATCTGTATGCATAAGCTCCGAGTGTTTCGTTTGGTTTCCTGAAACAACCTTGAAGTTCTGCCATACCCTGCTTACCGAAACCTACATTTCCGAAACAGATTCGCAACCACTGTGACAATTCATTGATTGTTTTTGGTTTCTCTTCTAATGTTTTATAGAATTGCTTAGCTATGCCCCTGAATTTTGAGATAATACCTTTCAGTATTTCTCCTTCTTCCCATTTATATCTTCCACCTATAAGGCAGACAGATTCTAATAAGTCTTCATAATCGCTACCTTCACTGAAAGTTTCTACTTTATCGAGATCAGCAAATTCATTCTTTATTGAATTCATCTTGATAATATCATATAATTGATCCCATTTGTTAACTTTATGTCTCTCTTCCTGAGGATGAGCCAATGACAAAGGTGTTATGCCAGTTGCCATTTTAATTCAAAATGAGTTTACTCAAACTTTAAGTATATATCTGTATATACATATAACAATCAACTACTTCTATCAATAACCAAGAATAATAATAACTCTCTTATAATGTATACCTAAAAGATTTACTATTATTCATTCAAATCAAATACACATTTCACCACATGCTCTTAAACATCTGAGGCGTAGACTTCAAAATAGTGTTAAATAACTGATAACTCAATTACTCAACTGACCACTTGATCTATCTTAACAAACGTTCCTTAGAACTTTTATCCAACTCAACAGAAATAAGAAATTGTTGTAAGACAATCCCTTATCTGGTAAATAATCTCTTTCGATATTCTAATCGACTATATATCTGCAGTTACTAAACTCTTTATCTAACTTCCAATACTACAAATTGTGCTTTTTTTTTTAAATTTGTCGTTCAACATTGACAAACGCCCTTTTCAATTACGGTTCATTGCCCTATATTCCTATTCTATACACAACAGAAGATTTATGACAGGTTCTAAAATTCTTTCCTTTTCGGATAGTTCGAAGTAAGGGATACGCACCACAGGGGTTTATTTACTATATTTTACAATCACCAAATAAAAAGTATTAAATTACTTCTCCACTTATATATTCCCTGAAAATAAGATGCGTTATTATAGTTTCTTACTATTAATACTCAGTAACGAAATGATACCCTTTGATACTTAAATCAAAGGTATTCTTAATTCACGATTCTTTTTAAAGAACCGGAGCTATACTTTCAGACTTGATATCGTATCAATTCTATCTTTCGGTTTAAATGTTTGGCATAATTGAAATAATTGGAAAAATAAAAATTACGCAAAGTAATTTCGATTGTTTATAATAAAAATGTAAATCCTCATTTGATACTCCAATCTTATTAAACATAACCTTTTTCTGTAAGATGGTAACTAAATTATTGCATTCAGATTCCTAATTAATTAATTATGTTCTACTTAAATTGGTAAATTTTCTTTTTACATAACGATTATTACTGATCTTTCTCAAAGAATCTAAATCAACAGTTATTATTGAATAATAATATCATTTACGTTCAACTTCGCTTTACTACGATACTTCATAAAATGCCCTGTAAAATTGTCCAAATCATTGTTTACAGGTAATACCTCTGGACTCTTGTAATACTTAATATTGATTTCAATTATTTCAAAATATACTTGTCCTTTATAATATTTTCATCATAATAATATTAAGAAAAAAGAAAAATAAACAGATATAGAAATCTAGTTGCAACAATTATAAAATAAACATCTTTTTTAATATACACAAAACTCGAAAACTTTTAATATTTATAACTTTATTTCATTGTAAACTGAAATATCGATTGTGATAATTATCATTAAATCACACAAGGAAGATTGGAATTATCAACTGGAGCTGGATATTAATTATGAATTCTAAATTTGTAAAAAGACTGCGCCATTTATAATATGAATATTAATTTTGAATAAAATTGTACATTCGATTACATTTTGAAGAGAATTGTAAAATGGATAATATTAATTAAGTTCGTTTATCTACTGCTGCTAATTGTAAACATTAAAAAAAATGGATTAAGTACCACTATTGATTTCTGTAAATTGTACTTGGATCATATGAATTAAGTTCTACTACATACTGCTGCCAATTATTAGCATGTATCGCATGAATTAAGTTCGACTTCTGACTGCTGTTAATTGTAAACATGATAATGCATTTAATTCGACTATCGACTGGTGCTAATTGTAAACATAATTAACTACGAAAATATTTAATATGGAAACACATTATGTATTAAGATCGCCTATCTAGTGTATAAATAATTCTAACAGAATTATATATAAATTCGCCTACCGATTGCATCTAATTGTAACATAGAATTATATTCATTAAGTTCGCCTACCAACTGCTGCCAATTGTTGCATAATATGTATAAATTCGCCTACCGACTGCTGCCAATTGTAACATGGTACTCTATCAATAAAAACTCTATAAAACTTTACTTAAGGAATTCATATTATTCCTTATTCCTCAATCTATTTATTTATTAACAGTGTGGCCATTAAATTAAGAGAACCATGACACGTTGGAGTTTGATTCCAATCATTGATTAGCCAGAACAAACGTGAAAAATATCATTGACACTTACCCTTTTCTTTCACAAGACACTTAAGATTTTAACACACTGGAAGGTAAGAGGAAGGATAAACGCTAATATCAATCAGATAAACTCATACTCAACAACAACAATAACATTTAATAATAGAAAAATAACAATTAAATGATAATGATAATAATAAGAGAATGTATGAAAATTAAAGATAATAGAAATGAATATTATGATTAACTTTATTACTAATAAGAATAAAAAACTAAGATCAAAATCTATACTCAAATAAAATACCTAGATAATCTAAATCAACTAAAAGAGAAATTAAACTAAGATTAATAAATTGATATCCAACCAGGATGAACCTAGGGGATCGAAAATGAATGGAATGATTTGAAAGTATTCTTGAATTTAACTTGAATAAATACTGAGAACAATAACTTTGATCGAAAATCTAAAACAATTCTGATTAAGCGAAATCCACCCTTCTTACCAAAAACACTCTGGAGAAACTAACAAGTTAAATTAATTGAAATTAAGTGTCACGTGATTTCTCAAGAGACTAATTCAAGCTAGAAAATATAACTGAAGGTTTTAGGCATTATCTCTAGTATTTATAATGCGTCCTTTTCCTCAAGAACCAATCTACAATTCGGAAACGGATCCCTGAATTGTTTAACCAATAAGCAATAAGATTTCTCTCTTGAGGTCTTTAGTACAGAATGTGGGGATTTCTAAATCTATCTGTCCTTTACTAAATATCCCTAACTGATTTGAATGTACATAAAACATCTCCAGATGGAAAACATCAATATCTATCTTGTAGCAAACCATTAGTTTCTCGTTGTATATCGGGTATTGGTTCGACAGGTCTATTATATCCTTTATTACTAACTTGTGTGGACTTTTACAACCTTCTTGACCTAGCTATGGTATCATACCACCCTCGTTGAAACGAGTGTGAATTGTCTTATATTTATTTTAGAAATTCCTTAACTTCCTCAAGCTACATTCAATATTGAACATCTGCAACCCCTGGATGTTCTTTACTGTTAGATATTTTAATTTTACATGAAATTTCAATTTACTAAGAATGACTTTGTTTTTTAAAATATTGGAAATAACCTGTACTAAACCCTTGTTACAATTTCAAAATCTGCGCGAATGGTTGAAGGAGAAAAATTTAAGTGGAATTCACTGCTCTTACTAATTAAATGTCGAAATGCATGTTCATACGTGATTTGTGATTTATCGGGTAAAAGAAAAAAAAGCTAGTGGAATATACACATTTTCGTGTAAGCCATGAAAACAAAAGACTTGAGTAAATGGCTTTGGGCAACTATAAAACGTACCATCAACGAAAACCATTTCAACAGAACATAAAAACTTCAAATTAGAAACCGTTGAGAAGCAAACTATTTTATTTTCTTGGTCATTAATTAATAGAAAATTTTCATTTGCGTTAGTCTTTATGTCGATGCTATTAAGTGTATTGTAAATACCATCAAAAGTTTTTGTCACTTTTGGAAAAGTTTTCAACCTATTGTGGCTAATGTTTTTTCTTACTAACAGTAAGTCCCTACTTGTTACTGGAATGTCCCCTTTCTGTAATTCTGTATGAATTAGCTTAGATGGTCGACTTGAAATGTCGTCTATCGCCTTTCTTTTCAAGTTAATAAATAATAAACACGTCTTACACTCTACACTTCAGAAGAACAATTGCTAAAAATAATCCTTAATACCCACATGAAATCTACCTGCTTCGACAGCGGACCGAATTACGAAATCACCCTTTCGGATTTGGACAAGGTCCCTGTGAACAGGTAGTCCCTTCTACAGGTAGCGGGACCGAATTCCGAAACACCGTCTTGAACAGTTCTCGCAAAACATTTCAATAGTCATCCAAGCAGGAGGATGGCATACAACTGATCAAGTTTTGAATCATGTGATTTTCTCTCTAATAATTTGGAATTTTCTCTGGTTCATGAAAATTGCGTTAACGGAGAAACATATCTCCATGTTGCATTAATATAAATAACTGACGTGACTGCTATTCCTTTTCCGGTAGAACTACTTATTGGCAATTTTTTTCCACCTATTCAACGTCTCCCTATTTCTGCTAACAAAGTTATTTCACTGATCGGTCAGCACACTCAACACACCCCCTCCCCCTACGAAGATTTGGCCAAACCCTCTGGTATTCCAAACAGAAGTAGGAATTTTTATTTCCAGTAATATATTTCAGCAAACTAACCTGCGATAAAGTTGCCGCTTGAAGTGGCAAATGGACATACGGTTTTTCATTTAGTTATATCATTTTCAAGCATTTCCTAAAGTTTCAAGAACAATCATGCGGGTGTATCGCTTTTGAAATGCTAATATTACCCTAATATAAGTTAATAGGAAAAATTGAAAAAGTTCGGACACCTCTTAATTTTCTGTTTTCTTCCATTCATCTAACGATATCAGTAGGTACCTACGTACCTTATTTATGAATGATGAGAATAAGCTCGTTTTAAATTCGAAATTCCTCCTAGACTAAACAGTTTAAGCGAGTATCTTAAGCCTTTTTATCAGAATCTTATCTTTGCATAGTTAAGATTATTTATTATCATATAATATTAATTAATTAATAATGGTTGTTGACTTTGATATGAATTATAATAATTATAATATGATAATAATTATGAATTATATATAAATTCTCGGGAAACAAGTCACACTAACACATACGTTTACTACTCTCTCTTTTATATACGTTTCGATTTCATAACAACCATTAGAAGACGTATCACTGTCTAAGACGTGATGTCTTAAAACATATTTTATCAAACACAAGCCGTCCTTATCGCAAAATTTCAATTGAAATGTCCATGTCGCCGAAACGAACAGAAACACAATTAATCAAGATTGTGACACACTAATGTTTTAAGTATATGAATATCTATCAAGTAGCCACTACATAGCAATATATCCCTAGTGATCGAAGTCATCTCATGAAATGTGAGAATAATACTGAGAAATCAAACTCTAATATGCTCAAGTATCCACTTTCAAACTAGATGTTATAGATTTATGAAGTAATGGGAAAATGTTGTCAGACCTTACTAGAAATATTGTTTACTTCAGCATTCTACCTAAAATATACTCTTAACATTATAAAAACGGATGTAGGAATTTCAGGGCTTAGTTAATTAAATTTGTATGAATTTGATTTATTGACTCAACTTGTGTTCTATGATTTACAGACTAAGAGTCACGTTTTATCTGTATCATAATCTCCAGGATAGATGTTTCATAATAATTGGTTTCTTTACTTAAAATATTAACATTTTTGTAATCGAATTGATGGTTGTGGCTTCTATCACTATACTCATGACCATCCATTATTGTTTGTAACTATTATTTAGAGAAAGGGTAGTATGCCAACATTTTACATGTCAATTTGACATAGTTTCTCCAGCCTACAGTCAATAACAGGGTACCTACTTGTTACCTAGTCTATAATACTTACCAAAGATGTTAAATTTAATTCTAATAGCTGCCAATTCAAGAGTTCTATTGGTTTTTCATTAAAAAAATAGTGAAATTTTTTACAATTTTAAGATATGTGGCTCCATCTTCTGAACGATAGTTAAATTAAAGCGTTCAAAGATTATAGCAACCACTCAAGCAGGTATAAATAGAGTTCGCAATAAAATTTCTGTAACCTGACGAAATTTAAGGTTATTTCTCACGCGTTTGGAGCTTCTGCAAGGTGAAGGTTCAATCCCTTTCGTTTTTGTATTTGCAAAGATTGAGACTAAATAGAAAAGTGGATCAATTTTTTTTGGCATCAGATTTACTACAGTACAATCTGGAACATATTCGCCTATGTTCAGATACTTTCAAATTACTGATTTTTTCAAAATGTAGAAAAGCAAAACAGACCTCCTCAGTGATGCCGTTCCTTTTTGAGCTATTTTCATTGAATTTTATATATCGTGTTCACAAAAAAGCTTGTTTCACTTTATCAACGTGAATCTTGATTAATTTAGCAGCTAATGAGACTTTTCGAAGCGATTGCGTCTCTCCAACTCGCTGAATCGGGCAAAAGGCAAACACATTCTGGTAGTAACAATAACAATAATGGAATATTGCATCAAAACGTCATGTGCAAATCACAGGATCAGTTTTTACTAGTAGGTAAAAACATGTGTTTAATTTATTCAAAATTTTGTTATACTAGTAGGTGGAGTTATAATGATAAGATCAACTTTCCCTAGTAGACTTGTATGATTCAATATTAAAACATTTTATGATGTACATTTTTATTTATTTATTCATTTCTTCCTGTTTTCAATATCTACAACATTTTCAGAGTAATTCACTGCATCTAACATATTCCAATTTTTATAACTATCCGATCTTTTTGATGTGCGTGTTTGATATGTATTTTTGTTTAGCTTTTCCTTGAAAGTTGTCAAGAAGGTGAGTCATATATTATGGATGTTAAGAAGTTTCCCTATTATGTGATTTTCCAAGATTGCAATTGTTTTCAGATTTTTCATTCCTCGTTTCGATTTTCATATTGAAATTACATGAAAATTGCATTTGTCATATTTTCTGAATTTATATTGTAGTTTTAAAATGTATGCTTTTCGTCGTGGTCTTTAAATATCCAAAGGGTTAATTTTTCACTCGGAAAGGGAAGTAATGATAAATGACATCGTTTTGCGACTCAATGTTTTCCAAAACAAAATGTTTGGAAAAATCAAATACACATTTTATAAAATTTCCGAATATTCTAATTAAGAATCGAAGACTTCAGAGTGCTATATTATGTCTCTTGCTGACCCAAACCAATTAGGTAGATACCTCAGATGTTGGGACACTGCACGCTGTACATGAGAATAGGGTAGGTGCAGCTCATGTACTGAAATTCAATGTTCTTTCTACTCCATGAATATTCTATATGTTATAGACATTGTGTCTACCGAATCTCCTCAGAAAATGAGTATTTGATATTTGCAATGACAAATTTTCGTGTACTTCACCCAAGTTAGATTTAGGGCTTTGAGTTATGGCATGTTTACAAACATACACTTGAGTGAGGTTTCTATTATCATGAAACGTGAAAATTTCAATCTATTTTGTTTCTTGAAGCAGTAAAAAATGCCCAAGAAGCATGAAGTTTTGAACAAAATTGGGTTGCTTATAGTAAAATACTGGACTAATAATGTATAGTGAACTACAAATACATTTCGTCTTAGAAGTCAATATACAAAGTTTTGGTTCACTAGATTGAACAGTGGAATCATGTCTTTCAGTCGAAAGCTGTTTAGCTCTTTTCATGAGCTCGTCAGTGGGACGAGACAGACGTGAAGTCGCTTATCAACCATCTCCGAAAGTGGTTCAATAAAACACCTTTAAAAATCGTTGGCGAACCTAGATGTTCCAACATCATTCCTGTATAAATCTCATCGCAATATAAGCAATTTAATTCATACACAGTGTGGGTATGCTTATTTCTAGATATAAAATGATTTAGATTTGAAAAATATTTAACAACACAGTTAGCAGGCTTATGTGCAACATTTATGTCATACTTTTTCAAACATTTCTTAACTGTCTCTGATGTCTTCGGAATGTATGGTAATGTTATAAAATTATCTTTATTATCGTTTATGTTATTTTTATATGATGTACTATTATGCATTTTGTTCATTCTTTCTTCAATGATGTGTTTGAAAAGAAGCCCATAGATAAACATACACAAACAGTTATAAATTGTTTAGATTGCTATGAGACTTATACAGGAATCTATTAAATATTTGCAAAAAAGAATGTATGGTAATAGGTATAGTACTAAAAGCAAAAGTTCTGCCTCTCTTGCTGAATGTTGTTTTGATTATAATCACCAATTCGATTTCAAAAATGTTATGATTCTGTTCTAGTTAAAGTGTAATAATGATAATCATTCTGTGGAATCTAGACTTACCTTTGGTTCTATCATTCTCAGCAACTCTATACCTATGTAGGAGTAATAATTATAATAAAAGAAATTAGCTTCTTCATTTAAATTCAAATAGATGATACATTTTTTTAAAGTTCAAATTTGAGGTTAAGCCTTCAAGTGTCAATAGTGTTGAACAAATTGAATTCATTCATAAATGAGTACATTGGTTGTTGAACTCAATAAATAGAACATTCCTTTTGACATCTGTCATAGAATAATTAGTTTTACCAACTACCGGGATATCAAAAATTATCTTGGTCAAAGGTGTGTCTTACTTTACGTTTGAAATAATAATGTCATAATTAATTTGAAGTTTCTAAAAGTGCGAAATTCCGCAATTTTATACGAATATTGTAACACTCAGAAGTCTTTAGCGCTTCGGACTCCGGGATTTTCACGTGGCCTATCGAAATTTGAAGGTTCGAATAATCTAAAAACATAATTGCATGAGCGCCAGACGTCCTATGTAATTAGCTACGAACGAAATCATTTTGACATATGCCTCGAGGAGCTCGCTGCGCGTAAGTTAGAGTTTATACATTTTACCTCGGTCTTGTTAATTTGGGGCCGTTTCTTGCTCCGTGCGACCGGCGCCAGTTGTAATAAAGTGTTTTTGGCTATGGGCTGCTAGCATCTACCCACTTCGTGTATATTTTAGTCGCGAGAAAATTCCCTTAGGTACGTCGCATGTTAGACGCGCGTAGCTGAGATCTGAGAATAGATCAAACTGTTTTAATTAAATTTTCCTGTTTAATGGACATTCATCGAAAAAAAGAAGGGCCGTCGGACACGGTCCGATACTAAATCTAACTACATGGAGCGAAAACGGCACGCGAAAAGTCGTCGTAAAGCCGTATTAGGTACCAGTTTGCACTTTTCTAACTGACGTGCTACGGGCTTCTCACGTGACCGTCATTCGACTTACGGAAAATTAACTATTTCAAAACAGTTTTTGATCCAGATTGTGGCTATCACGACCTCTGAAAAGGTTCAAAGTTCACATAATTATTTCATAATTTGTAGTTCATTACTGTTTTACAACTGAAATAAATAGGTACGAAATTTGTAGGTTACTGATTATGTCAACGTAACAGTGACATAATTATTTCAAACGTAAAGTAAGACACACGTTTTAGATTCCACAACCACCCTTGACCAAGATAATTTTTGATATCCCGGTATAATTAACCTTGCAATAATTTATTTGGCTACTTTATAAATAGGATTGTAAGCTTCGGTTGTTATCTACTGTAAAATTACAGATTGACACCTTCTGACTTTATTAATGTGCTACGCTTAAAACAAAATGTGAGTTTAATTTTAATTCACTAGTAGTTTTATTGGAGAAAGTTTTTTGTTTCAACATATGAACTATTGTTGAAGATTGTAAGTTGTTGATGGCAAGTGGTCCTCCGACTCGTTTGTAATAATACTCAAATGGATATAATTATAAAAGATGACTCACTCTTATACACTCTTATATACCCCAGGGTAGTATATTGTTTATTCAATATCAATCTTTTCCATTTATTATTATTAATCATTCTATCCCATTTGGTGATTGATTAGCCTATTTTTGAAATTAGTTATATCCAACTTGAATATAAGCACATTGGATGTTGATCACTTGTTTCTTAGACAGTTGGTTACTTATAACTTTATTATTTACTTGACATTTGTTGCTATCAGATAACTTATGAGGAGTGCATCTCATGTCAGAGATACATTTTCAACTTCTCCGTTTCAAATCTCTTCTTATTCTAATACTTATTAATACTAATGGACCCTCGATGCTACTTATTATCGAGATGCTTGATATTATCATTCTACTTGTTGCAGTCCTTGAATTTTAATTTGGATTAATAGACATGCATCTTTCTCGCACTTTTTTCGTTTTCCGATGCCTCACTTGATTATTTTGAACCTTTTGGAGTTTTTCACCAGATATCACTAATCAACACTTGATTGTCTTGAAAACGCCATGAAGTTGCTTTCTTTCCTATCATTATTGTTTTACAAGATTCCCTTTGAAAACTTTGATTATACCAGTACTTACCGACGAAAATAACAAATATATGTGTATGTGACCTATTTTCCGAAAAAGTATATATGAAATGGTAATTCATCATACATTGAATGATGTACATAATTCTACAGATTAATGTGATAATAATAAATAGTCATCTTCATCGTTATTCTCTGAGCCGAATATTATATTAGTAGTTAAAATAAAGTGCTCTTGATTGTTGAAACATATACATAATGTACTGGGCATATACACATTTTAGTCTGTGAACCCAATCTTATTTATAACCTGGAATACAAATGTATTGTAATTTATAATCTATAAATAGTTTTAATTTGATGGGCTCCACATTTTTCTGAGGTATTCCTCCATATATTTTTTTATTCATATTGTTTCTGAGTGAGAAAAAGATAAACAAACTGAACATAAATTTCGGCCCATTCCATTAATGAAACGAAGTACAGGTTGATGCACATCAAAAGTCGTAGACTGCATGAACTAAATTGAAATTACAATAGACACTTATCAGAAGATAATTATAATTTCATGTCGTAACACCAGGAAAAATGATGGACTTAAATTCAAAAATAATGGTTTTCAATGATCAATTAGTTTTCCCAAATGTTATGGATGATTTCTTCCACAATTTCTGGAAAAACACATAACGGGCGAAGCCATGCTTTTCGTCAATATTATTTAAAAAATTTCATCATTTTTGTATCCATCAGTTGTCAATTCATTCCGAGAATATCAACGTTGGCGAAACAATTGTCGATATATTGGTATTCAAATGTAGATTCAATTTTATTCATTACTAGCGTTATTCTCAGCATCTGTAATGATGAAGCCCCACACATTCCGAAACATTTCAAAATAAATCTTTCAAATAAAACTTAGCAGGATATAATATTTATTATTGAAAATAATGTCGGTTAAAATGAAAACATCCTTATATTCGGTGATTTGGGAATAGTTAACTTCTTTTCAATAGGTATTCATGAGTTTCCTCTCAATATGTTCCTAAAACAAGCACTTGTTTTCCATTTCTCTGGGAGCCTTTGGAAACTGAAACTTCTCACAGATACTTTATATTATTCATTAATTATGGTATATCAGTAATTAAGATAATAAAATCAGAAAGAACATAGATTTCAAATGGATATTACTGCAACTGAGTTGCAATTTCGTTCGATCTGAAACAAATTGATACATATTAGTTGGCTTTATGAGGGCCTCATATTTCGTCATCAGGAGAGCACATTTTTGATTGTGTATTGATATGTGAGGAATTACAAATTACAGACGTTCATAAATATGTTCAAATTAGGCCATGACAGTGAATTCTCCACACAACGGCATTGTGAGTCACCTTTATAGAATTGAAACTTAAATACTCAATACTCTCCCATTTTTTATGATTATAGCCTTCTCATAGCGGGGATCTTGTTTTCCTTTCACTCCGAAAACGAAGAACATGACATTTACCGGTTTGTATTTATATGATCTTCAATTCTTCAGATCAAGAAAGCAGATGAGAAAGATTTTGCGGTCCCAAGCTATACTTTTTGCTATAAGATACTACCAGTCCACTCCATCAACAAAGAATGGAGATTAATGCATTCAACAAGCGAATTTTGAAAACTTAATTGATCAGAATCAATACAGATATCTTATGAAAATACAATAAATATTCGAAATACCAGTTATCAGCCTGCAACCTATGAATTATTATCAGAAATACACGCTGTACCTTACCACTCAATTACTGTTTAACAATTTGAACCTATAAATTCATTCATGTTTCAATGTTACCTCATTATATGTACTGAAAATTTGAAATTGCAATCAACATTCTTAAATAAATTCACTGGTAGTTATTACCCTTGGTTTTATTGTCACGAATATTCATGAGTATCATATATTATTTCGTGATGGATTCCAATTAAACAAAACTTCAAGTTTTGTACTTTCTCCAAGAATCTGCTGAAAAACCATGTGCGCAGAAGAAATTTTTCCACATATCAAAATTGATCCGTTTAATAGGCCAAGATTGTATACTTTATATTCTTCACGAACCAACACTTCTATCACAACATATCTCTATATGAAGTATTTTTTACTGTCTATGTTTCATAATCTGAGATTGGTTGATATTCATAATATGGTCGTGAATATGCAATATGACGCATGTACTCACCATCAAGCAGTAGACGTATTCTTCTCGTAATTTAACTTTTCTGTGAAAAATGAAAAACATAATTAGAACATGCATGTAATTTATAGAACTGTTATTGCACAAGTAACCCAAGTAACCTTAGTGATGTTGAGGGAAGATCTGCATATACCTGCTGCAACTTTCAATGATTTTGAAGATACTATAAACTACTTCCTAGTTGGTGACAGTGCTGGATTATAGCATAAGCTTGACTAAGATATAGCTTGGGGCCCCGACATTTTGGGGGCCCGCGGAAATGGTAAAAATTAAAAATTAAAAAACTAATAATGACAATTTTTCTGGGAAAAAACAACGAAGTAAAAAAATTACTGGAATATTATAGACGCTTTAGAGTCTATCGCTGAGATGAGCATCAAAAAGGAGAAAACAAAAGAGGGGCTGAAAATATTGCAAACAAAATGCAAGAGCTTGAGTTCGTGTTCATGTTGACCATGTGGAACGAAATTTTGCAATATTTTCACCGAACAAGCCAAGCGCTTCAAAGTGTGGTCTTGAATTTGAAAACGTGCGCAGATCTTCATCAAACGCTTACAGACTACTTGCATGATTTAAGACAAGATTTTGACCGGTTGGAAACAGTTGCCAAACATATTTTACCCGACGTTGAGTATAAAGACACACAAACACGTAAACGTTTGCGAAAAAAGCAAGTAAACGATGGTAGTGCGCCAGAAGTTGTATTAAGTGCTAGGGATAAGTTCCGTGTATCAACATTTTATGTTATAATCGACATTCTCGAAGCGCAAATGAAAAGGAGAGGTGCTGTGTACAAAGATGTAGCGACGAAATTCTCTTTTCTAATAGATGTCAACTTAGCAAAAGATGAATATCGTGTAAACGCGGAAATTCTTGTCTCGTCGTACCCGAATGACTTGAATATCAACCTTTGCGAAGAACTGAAACAATTTTATTGTTTTATGCGACCAAAAATAAGCGAGAATGACAATGTTAAATTTAGTTACGCAGAATTTTATACTGTTCTCATCAACGACGAAATCCAATCTGTATTTCCGAACGTAGAGATTGCGTTGCGAATGTTCTTAACGCTCATGATCACTAATTATTCTGCCGAAAGGTCTTTCTCGCAGTTAAAACGCGTTAAAACCCCTAATATGCGACAGGATAGGTTAGACTCGCTTGCACTACTGTGCATGGAAGCTGATGTATTGCGTCGAATCAGCTTTGATGACCTGATAAAAGATTTTGCGGCTAGAAAGTGCAGGTAAGGATTGTTCTAAGTCAGCGAATCATTCAGCGGATAAGTTTCCAAAAGTGCAATTGTAAAAGTGATTAATGTAGTTACGCATTGTATATTATGTCAAATTAAGAAGACGTACTAATAGTGTAAATATTCATTTATGTACTTAATTTCCTGGCTATAACCTTCTCCACGATTTAGAGCATTATATTACTCTACAAATTATTTTATCCTATCAATAAAGAGTAATTAAAAAAAAGGGGGGGAGGGACTCTGCTTTCACTGAATAGGCTCGAGTTCGATTTCCAGAAACAGAAAATTTGCTATTCTTATAACATTTTTTTAAATACATTATTAATTTGAATATTATTTATCCAGTTGGCTATAAATTATGGTTGTCTATAGTATGTGAAACAAATATATAAAAATCAGTAACAGATTCAAATGATTTGCCAAGAGTAGCTTTGCCACGAACACTATTTATCTAGTGTTCCAAGTGATAACACTATAATTGTAGTTCTTAGTGCTGTTGTTGCTTCTGTCTAGGCTATTGAACTGAGCCCAACACGATTACGGAGACAGTGCCCAACACGAAGGCATCAAATAAATGAACATCACATCAATATTTATTTATCTAAACGCGTATTTGAGTAACCAAGATATGACTTCAATAGAATAGAAGAAGAGGTTCTGAATGAATCAACCAATAAGCTTCGACTGGTATTTCTATTCGTTGAACCCACGGTCGTATACACAGGTCTGGGAACTCTATGGTTGACTTGAGTCGCGTCGTGAAACTAGTAGTCCCTCGCTCAGCCACCAGCTGGCGCTTGGATCAAGAGGGGGTAAAACGATTTCTTTCAGAAATCGCAAGCATTTGCACCGTTCAAGCATAGCTTAAAATTGTCGAAATGTTAACTTTGAACCTTTTAAAAGGTCGTGATAGCCCCAAACTGGGTCGAAAACTGTTGCGAATTGGTTAATTTTCGATAAATCGAATGAAGTTCACGTGAGGAGTGCGTAGCTCGCGAGTTAGGAAAGTGCAAATTTACGGTACATAGAACGTCTTAACGAGGACTTTTCGCATGCGGTTTTCGCTCCATGTCGTTAGTTTATGAACGGGGCCTACTAAATAGCATAGTCTCGGGCCCAAAATGTCGATTGGATAGGAAAATTAAATTAAAACAGTTTGAGGTATTCTCAGCTGTCAGCTCCTAGCGTCTGACGTGCGATGTACCAAAGGGAATTTTCTAGTTACTAAAATATACTCAAAGCGGGTAAAAGCTAGCGGCCTATAGCCGAAAACACTTTATTACAACTGGCTCCGGCCGCATGGGGCATAAAACGGCCACGAATTAACAAGATCGACGTAAAAAGAATAAACTCTAACTGACGTGTAGCGAGCTCCTCGAGGTATATGTCAAAATGATTACGTTCGTAGCTAATTACATAGGACGTCTGGCGTTCATGCTATTGTGTTTTTATACAATTCGAACCTTCTAATTTCGATAGGCCACGTGAAAATCCCGGAGCCGGAAGCGCTATCGAGATCTGAACGTTAAAACTTTCGTATAAAATTGTGTTTACAAGTCAACTGACACTTGTCACAGGATACTCTTGATATAGATCAAGATGAAACTCTTACGTGACGCCTTTTATGATTCCCCTACGTGGCGTGTTTTGGTACTACGCGAAATTCGACGCGTAAGGGACTCACTGCTCTCATAGGAAACAACCTCGAGTTTCCAGACCTGTGTATACGACCGTGGTTAAACCTAAGGTTATCCTAATGAGTGAAAAAAATTAAGTATTATCTCACACTCGCAAGGACTATCCTTAGCGTTCAGGAATAGAAATAATACTAGAAGTTTGTTAAGTTATCAGAAAGATAAGGTTGATGTGGAAGATAAATATTCATTTATGAAGCATAGTGTAGGGATTGATATGGAAAATAAATTGGCCAAATTCAACGCAATATTGGCACTTACATGTTTCAAGGACCTACAAGCTAATTTCAAAAACAAGAGAACAGTCTAGTATTGCTTAATAACGCTTCTTCACCCAGCTATGAATAAAAAAAAAATTCGGGAGAAAGGTCACACAAACAAATATGCTTATTATTTTCTTTACGTACGTTTCGGTCTCTCGACCTCCATCAGAAGACGTATGAGTGTCTAAAACATGATTCCCTAAATCTAATTGTATCAAGCACAAAGCGTACTTATAGCACTAACTTCAATTAAAAATGCTCACGAAGCCGAAACGGACAGAAACACGAGTAATCGAAATTGTAACACATCACTGTTTCAAGTATATGAATATGTATCAAGAATCCACTGTATAGCAATATACTTATAATATTCGAAGTCATCTCAATCAATGTTTGAGTAGGACTGTACCAAAATATAACGCTCAAGTATTCACATTCGAACCAGATGTTAAAGACTTATGAGGTAATAGGAAAAGGTTGACAGATTTTATTATAAATATTGATATTTCAGCATTGTACCTGAAATATACTTTTGACATCACAAAGACAGGCATTTAGTAGTTTGTAACAGTTATGTACCCTTGATACACATTGTAAGTGATTTGGAGCGTCTACCTACAATGTATAAGAAAAAATAATCAAAATCTATCAACAATATAATAGAAAAAGAATGAATTTTATGTGAAGGACTCATGTCATTCTATTGAGGTTATAAAAAATCAATCCGTACCCATAGATCATCAATTAATTTCCTTGGACGTTGTTTATTTATTCACAAAAATACTAGTCGCTTTGGCATTGGGTAGCATTAAAAAACGTTGGGCAGAAGTTGAAAACCATACACCTTTAGATCAATCTGAATTTATTAATGTAACGTTTTGCTTAGAATGTACTCATTCACAATACGGTGAGCAATATTTTGGACAAATATTCGGCACAGCAATCTCCTATTTCAGCTCCTATTGCTAACCTAGTTATGGAATGCCTAAAGGAATCTGTTATAAATTCATTAGATTTTCAACCCATATTCTTTGAACGGTATGTAGATGATTACCTTATGTTTGTTTCCAATGGTATAATTCAGGACGTGATTATTTAATTTAACAATATCCACTGTCAACTTCAATTTACTTGTAAAGTAGAAGTGAACAAAAACATAAATTTTCTTTATATGAACATTAGGCATGATTCAGATGCAAAATGGAAACATCGTGGTTTTACTAAAGGAGTTTGGTCTCAACGATATCTTTACTTTAATTCAGTCGCACCAACAAGTTAAAAAGTTAAAAAAAAGTGTTATAAACAGCCTTATAGATCGCGCTGTTCGTAATAAACTGGAAATGAATGGCTACCCAAAAACATTTGCCAACCCCATCAATAAATAAAGAATGAACAAAATCTATAATGGTACGTCATATATAAATAATATGAAATGTAATACAGATAATTTTATAACATTACCATACATTCCGGACACCCCAGAGAAACTTAAGAAAGGTTTGAAAAATTGGGATTTAAATGCTACGCATAAGCCTACTAACTATCGCATGTAACTACTACCTAAAGATAAAGAACCCCACACAGTACATGAAATAAATTGTTTAGATTGCGATGGGACTTATACAGGAATTTCTGAAGAATGTATGGTCATAAGTATAGTACTAGAAATTAAGTCAGATTTATACTAATTAAATTAATTAAAACCCTTTAAAATTCCTACATGCGTCACTATAATGTTAGAGGTATATTTTAGGTAGAATGCTGGAATATCAATATTTATAATAAGGTCTGACAACCTTTTCCTATTATCTCATGAATCTTCAACATCTGGTTCGAAAGTGGATACTTGAGCGTTGTATTTTGGTTTCAGTCTGACTCAATATTGCTTGAGATGACTTCGAATATTATAAGTAGATTGCTATACAGTGGATTCTTGATACATATTCATATACTTGAAACATTAATGTGTTACAATTTCTATTACTCATGTATTCTGTTCGTTTCGGCGAAGTTGGCATTTCTAGTCGAAATTAGTTCGATAAGCATCCTTTGTGCTTGATGCAATTACTTAGTTTTAAGAAATCCCGTTTTTGACACTGTTACGTCTTTTGATGATGATCATGAGACCGAAACGTACGTAAAGTCGAAAATAATAAGCATATTGTTAGTGTGTACTATTTCCCGTGAAAATTAAATATAAGAATAGTATTGCTCAATATTCTTTTGATGCGGGTCATCAAGATCAGATAGTGTGAGAGTTATGATATGTGACCAAGAATATGTAGTTAAACACCTGGAGAAAGGTTTATATTAGTCTGAGTAAAAGTAATTAGCATTTCTGATTATGCTCCTCTTCCTAATGTCACTTTCGCGAGATCATATTAGTAACATGATGTTTGCATATCTACACAAATATCGGTTTCTGTGGTTATCTACACATGTGTAGCTGAGATGATTGTTTTATTGTTCAACTGTGGATGGCAACATATCTCCACAAATACACATCCAGATTTCTAGAGATATCGGTCTGGTGCTACATTCGTTGGACGTTTATGAAATTGGCTATGAATTTTTAGATATGACCTTGCATCTCTAGTACTACGGTCCGAACGAAGGAAAAATTCATTCGCTTCTCAAACAAAAAATAAATATATGAAATAATAAGGTTTTGAATGGCTTAACCTGTAACATATATTTTTATGGCAGATTTTGAAATGTAGAATAAGATTGGTCATCATAAACTTTTCTCTAGAATAAAAAATAACGGAGTAATAAAGTTCTAAACTTATTCGAAACTAACTTAGATGGTTATAGAAACAAATAGCAATAATACATAATGGTGTCAGAATATAAATCTCACTATAGATTCCTATATCTTCCATGAAAAATATGCTGTACGTGTTGTTCCATTTTAAAAATTCATAATCGCGATGTTCAATTGTTCTTCCGATTTCTCCATTGTAATCAGGGGAAATAAGCAATGAGAAATTCGATTTCAAGCAAATACGTGAAGGGGTAAGATTATGACAAAAAATACGAAATTATTAAACATCGTGAGATTTCCTTTAAATGATGACAGGAGTCTACCAATACTTTTCGGCATAGTGATCTAATGTTCCAGTTTCCTGTGGCAAATTAATTGAAATAAAGATAATTTCAGCTCGATATTTTTATGAATAAATGAACAAGCTGTAAGGAAATAAATTGCTCTTATAGACATTACTTCGTCAGGGTATAGTTGATTTGTGGGCTTACGTCTTTTCTCCCGGTATATGAATATACGTTCAACGAGTTCAGATACATACGACTCCACACAACTACATCATTTCTTCAAAGATATTCAAAGATTCTCGTTGAAACTGATCAGGAGAAGACTCTTGCATTGTCGCTCTCTAATATTATTTGTTAGTTTATTGATATGTATGACCCAAGCGAGGTTTTTATTTACAAGGACTCCTAAATATTTCCTGCAATCAACGTCAGGTCGACGTGCATGAGTTATTGTGAAGGATATATAATGTTTTGGTGACATTTAAGGTTATTTTGAAGTAAGCTAACCAGTTTTCAATATTTTTCAAGCGCTCAATCAAGGAACCTTCGACAAAGTGCCAGAATTTCACTGAAAGCACAACCACAGTGTCATCAGCGTACGATATCTTATATCCAAATGGAATCTGCAAATCCGTTGAGAAATAAGTAAATAATGAGTCCTAAGATGGTGTCTTGAGAAACTCCAATGTTGATCTTCAATGAATCACTAATAATGTCACTGATTCTTACAACTTTCTTTCTGTCTCCCAGATAACTCGGAAAAACATTCAACACAGCACCCCTAGCAGTGAAGCACTCCAAGAACTGTGACAAAAGACACCATGCCTGATGAGAGCATGATATTCATAAGACTCTTGTGCAATATGATGCAGGTATTGACTAGTTAAGAGAAGAAATATGACATTTGTGGTACAACTGGAAACTATCCTTGAACAAAATAGAGGATCAAGTTCTCTACAATAGAAATAGAGAGAGAATGACATTCAATAGAGTTTCGTACGACTTAAAACCGATGAATGAATATTTAACAGAACAAAATTCGACCAGAAGACCACATGACGTTCAGAAACACCTACAATTATACTGGTTTACCAAAGCTTGTTAGAAACAATGTGCTAGCATATTTTGAGGCATGGAAGGAAGGGTTGGAAAATATTAATTGTGGATCACATAATAATGCCTGACTGAGGATTGAAGCAATAATAATATAATAATGGTAAAAATGAAATGAGGGACAGCAAAATTTGAGACAATGGCATTCGATACATACATCTTCTGAATGCTGATCCTTACTTTTATTAATCACATCAACTTGCACACGTGCATAATTAATTTCACATTCATATTTTTGTTTTTAATACTTACTAATTTCTAAAAATTGTTTCCATAGTCTTGTTTCTATCTCTTTATGCCATGCCAACTTGACAGATTCTCTGGGTGCTTCTATTATATACTCATCAGAATTCTTACAGTTTTTCAAATAGACATGTTTGGGATGTCTTGATTCACCTAGTTGGAGATGGCTCATTCGAATATTTGCCCAATGTGCGTACTTTTCCGGAAGTTTCTAAAACAATCAAAAATACACGTTATATATCTTACATCTTAGACTTCCGCGGATAGCTAATACTGAAATTCTTGTTTTCCGGATAGATTCCGCGTCACATAAGCACGACTTGATGTAATTCGCCAAACATTACAGGTGGCATTTTCAGGGCAGGCTTGAGGGTTGAACTAATACTAATTCTTCTGGTTTCTGTAGAGATTGCATTGTGGGAAAAAACCTTCAGCATACACAGTTCACTGCCTTTATTCCGGTGGTTATTCGCATTCTGGCACCTTACACTGCCGTTGTGTGATCATGTGCATGGTGGAATTTCCGAGGATCGGTTTTTACATGTTTGGAATGTTATATCCTGAGTCACGGCTAAGATTATTTGGATGTCTTAGGGCTTCTGTCGATTCTAAAACTTTTTCGCTGATAGAAGTTTGAGGCTTGGGCAAGGATTTCAGTATTTTCGAAGATGATTTGATGAGTAGTGTCAAACTTATGTTTCGCAAGTGCAGGTCTACTAGTCTCACGAAGCCTTGTGTGATCATGTGTGATAATCCGACGGATTATTACTTTTTGTTTTGAGGCTTTTGAATAATTTTGATTCAATTCAAATTGAAAGTTTTATAAATTATTATATCTTGAACACGATATACCAGACAGATCTAGCGACGGTAATCTGAGCCCTCTTTCCCGTATCATTGACCAGCCAGCCATGAACCATGCTTTACAAACGTAAGCACGGCACGAGGTCAATGGTACTTCTTTTTCCCTGAATCAGGAAAAGTTTACGTGGAATTGAACAGAGCGATTCTTTCGCCTAGTTATATTCCTATTGGCTATTGTTATAACTCATGGGCGTATTTTGATCCCGGGATTCGAAATTGAACATATTTTCTAAGCTTTGCGCGTTGGGTGGCCCCCCGCTTCAATGATTCCATAAAAAATAATTTCTTTGAAGGATAAAGACGGTTCTCAACCACCCACTCGAGTAGTTCTCCATCAGGTACTTGTCGGTAAGTCCAGCTTGCTTTATGTCCACAGGGATGCTCCATTGTTGCATTAAATCAAATCAATTGATACAAGACAAGTTCAAGAAATGTATAGATATTAAATGAACAATGCAACAAGGGTTATGTATTCCAGCGCTGGACTTGTTCGCGTCTTCCGTATCTCGCGTAAAGTGTTTGTTTCCTTATTTAAAATCATTTTTTGACAATTTCCTATCATACCAAATTTAATCCGATGTAGAAATCGAGTGTTTAAATCCTTTGTGCGTTATTCCTACAAGGGGTTCGAGAGGAAATTGTGTTATTAGACCAACAGGGTAAGTTTTTTTTTGATTGCCAAAGAATAACTGTTATATTGACTTCAACCTCTGAATCGACGGGATAATATAATGTGGTTATTTAACCTTCAGACCATGCTCCGTCCGCCAATGTATGTTTTGTTAATGTATGTTTTTTCGGCCATTTAGGCTATTTTAAGTGTTCTATACAAATTCCGCTTGTCGGAGATCATTTAGGTGATATGATCGAGTATCAGGTCGTTAGGCTTACCTCAGGTTACCAGAAAGAGAGGAATCCTTTAATTTCAAATATTATCTATCAATCATCGACGTGATCGAGCGCGAAATCGATCACTGTTCCGTGAGTGCTAATTAGTCTTTCATTTGATTCAAACTCTCCAGAGATCCTGGCAGGAACTCGCTCGCTGGCGAGAGGGGTAGAACTAGCGACATTGATAACGGTTTCACAGGTTTCCATTTTGGGGTGAAGGTGAATTTGACGTGTCTTGAATTCATGTATCATTTCCATTTCTAGATTTTGTAGTTATTTTATATTCGTTGCGGTGTTGTAATGTATAAAATTTTGCTAACTTTTATTCAATAAATATTTATTTTTTAATTTGATTAATGAGTTTAACTGGTAATTCCTAATCACCTCTCAGCGAATACGACCTTCAGAATCTACGCTTGAATAGATATAAAGATATAATTATGAGTAATAGTACGAGGCGGTCCCTTGAAAGAGATCAAGGGAGCAAAGTAGTCAAAAACAGCTTCTAGGTGGGCTGAAATATACACCTAGTGGTGGCAGCTTAAAAGAACCTTCACGTATCAACTAAGATCTTCGATAACCGAGCAGGTTCCAACAAAGAAATCTTAATTCATGTAACACGTCGATGA
Source organism: Endomychus coccineus (assembly GCA_958510875.1). Taxonomy (NCBI): domain Eukaryota; kingdom Metazoa; phylum Arthropoda; class Insecta; order Coleoptera; family Endomychidae; genus Endomychus; species Endomychus coccineus. Next base: position 65,053,322 of record OY294069.1, read on the forward strand.
GGTATTAACACTACCTGAAATAATACCCAGCCGACTGTTACTAGCAGTGAGATAGACTTTCAAGCCTATTCACTTATTAATATAAAATCTAGAGTAATTTCAGATTTATTATTTTAAAACACCGTTACACATGTGCGGAGTGGAATTTTCGATTGGTTTCCAAATGTTGGAAAGGTAACATCTTGAGTCACGGTTTAGATTCTTTGAATGTTTCAGGATTTCTATCGCTTCAAGAATTTTGGCTGATAAAAGTTTGGGGCTTGGACTGGGATTTATTTCCGAAAAGGATTATATGATTAGTATCAAACTTATGTTCCGCAAGTGCAGATCAAATGGCGTCAAGAAGCTTTGTACAGTGGTCATACCCTTTCATACGGTTGGCCATTGTACGATCTGTTTCACCAATGTAGACTTTACTGCGAGAACAGGTTATGTTTTAAACACCTTCTGAATGAAGAGCAGGAAAGGGATCTTTGATAGGTTTGTGAAACTGAGATAGGTTTGGAAATGTGAAAAAACCAGTAGAAATATTATATCTGATATATTTTCAATATATGGAAGATATGCAATAGTGGTGATTGATTTGTGGCTCATGTTGATTTGAAATTTCAGGCGAAGTATATTACTTTATGAATTTTTGAATGTTATAATGGGAGAAATTATTTGATAATTAAACAGATGAAAGGTGTTTTAAATCCGCTTCTATTAGCGGAAAATTTCTAGAAGCGATAGAAACACTAAAACTTTCAAATAATCTTTGAAAATTCAACTTAGCACATGCTCACACAACTTTTATGCAGACTTGCGACTACTAAAGGCATTATTGATAACCATAAGTGGTTCAAAAATTTCATTTCATAATCTATAATTTTTAACGTGGTTACATTATTTTCAATTTTTTTAAATAATATTTTGATACTGCAGTTCCGCTCGAGATGCGATGAAAGTCTGCTTGCCAGTTTCTTTAGTATATGCGTACTGCGCATAAGAATCAACAATTCTCCTAGCAGTTTTTTGAAGACATCTGAAAATACGTAGATATTGAGATAATAGTTGTTGAAAAATCTGGCGCACCGCCTCTAGCCCCTGACATTACGCCATTCTACATTTTATGAAAAGGAAAAGCCCGAAGGTGGCCACAGAGGCGGTTTGCCCCTGGTTCCAGCAGTCATTCCTACCGTCACCCTTTTCTCGCACCTTCCCGAGGAATGGAGTTGGAACGTAATTTTCATATAAATAAAAACAAAATGGCAAATCGGTGAAGTATGGGTATATCACGCGCTCTGAAGGTAAAAATAAGAGTTCACTACACTAACGTGATCATTGCAGCTCCTGAATTATGGTCCTTTTGAACAAGTTGACAACAAACTTATCTGGGTAAAAAACTGTGATTTTTCTGAAAAAATTTCGAATCAACATATGTTGAATTCGACTTCTATCGGGTGATAAGTAATGAACCAAAGGTACCGGGATATCAAAAATTATCTTGGTCAAGGAAGGTTGTGGAATCTAAAACGTGTATAAGACACACGTTTATTTACGTTTGAAATAATTATGTCACTGTAAAACTGACATCATCAATAACCTACAAATTTCATACCTATTTATTTCAGTTGTAAAACAATAGTGAACTACAAATTATGAAATAACGGTTTTAGTAAGAAGGAAAACTAAATTACAGTAATTGTTGGAAATGTCCCCCGTTTTGTTCGATGCACAAGTTGACGCGCATTCTCATGCTGTGAAAACCGTTTTGCAGCATTTCTGGCCTTATTGTTGCACATTGATGAACTATTCTTTGTTTGAAGTTCTTGCAAATTATTTACCGGAGTTGCGAAAATCTTGTTTTTCAAGTAAGGAAATATAAAATAGTCCATAATTGTCAAACGAGGTGATCTCGGAGGAAACTCAACTTCTGTATGCAAACTTATCAGCCGGTCATTTAAAAAACTCGCGTAGAAAAGCAGTATTTTCTTGTGTAGAGCATGTATGGCGATTCGGTAAAAACATGAGGGTTATCATTGCTCCACATTCGCATATTTAAGAATTGATGTATCCCGAAAGGTGGAACCACGCTTCGTCAGAAAAAGAAGTCAAGTCCAGAAGATCGTCATTCATTAAATTATTGACAAACCAATGGCAGTAAGCAAGGCGTCTGGGGTGGTCTGCGGGCAGAAGAGCTTGATGTGCTTGCATCTTATATGGATGCATGTTCAAGTTTTCCTTAAAATCTTCTGACATGTTCCATAAGAAATTCCAATTTCCTGAGAATGACGTTTCAACGGTTTTGCAGGCTCCTCTTCCATACGTTGACGAACGTCATTGACAACTTCTTCTGTACGAACTCTTGGTCAACCAGCACCTTTTTTATGAGTGACACAACCAGTTTCGCGAAACTTTTTAAAAACAATTTGTAAGGCACGCATAAAAATTGTCCGGTAATATTGCCACGTTTGGGAAGTGCTCTCGAAAATTATCCAAACACAAACGTTGACTGTATTGCCAATTTGCATTAACTAGCGCACCCGTTCGAAAATAGGCTTCAATCATGAAAATGTTGTGCTGTGTGGTAAGAGGCGTGATTCAAAAACTGGATTAGAAAATTTCAGCACAATGACTTAACAGATTCTGACACAACAAAGCATATTCAAAAATTTAAAATAAGACACGCGTTTCACATTCCACAACCACCCTTGACCAAGATAATTCTCAATTTGTGGTTCATTATTGTTTTACAACTGAAATGAATAGGTATGAAATTTGTAGGTTATTGATGATGTCAGTGTGACAGTGACATAATTATTTCAAACGTAAAGTAAGACACACGTTTTAGATTCCACAACCACCCTTGACCAAAATAATTTTTGATATCCTGGTACAAGGTGGGCAAACTTCAATGTTTGTATAAGGTAACTTGGGAACTTTAGGAGATTTGAAAAAATGGAATAAACATCCTTGAGCTTTTATTTTGAGACAAATTCACTAACGAAAACAAATCTTTGCTATCGTTCTTTGTTCTCGAGCTAATTAGAAGAACATCGTGCGAACCAGCGGTGGAATGATAGACATGTAATGATAGGGGTCAGGGGATAGGCATTCGAATTGTTCTTGAACGTTTAGAAGTTATAGGCATAGGGAAAAACTTCACTAGGCAAACAGTTCCACAACTTCGCTGTTCGGTGGTCTGGTAGGAAGAAGTTCGGCAGGTCTCGAGCTTGACAATGTAGGGGTGACTATCTTGAACTCGTCTAGTCCGCCTACCTGGAATGTCTCGTGATGGAACAAAAGACTGAGATTTCTAATGAACGCTGACCATTGAAATATCAGCGGAAGAGAGAGAGAGACCTTTCTACGATGTTCTACTTTCAGTTGAGTTCGGAATTGCAATCAAACGTTTTAATACATGTAGATAGTCATGTTCAACAAGGTATGATAGATACTGCATGAAGATGTTCTACTTAGGAATTGATCAGTTGAGATGGATGTATATAATGGAAAGTAGAAAACGAAAGTTTCTTGAAGTTTCCCATTCACAATATGGAAATGTCTCGTTGTAGCACTTTGGAGTGGTTCCAATTGAAATTTCGAATTTTATTTTATGCTGGTTTAATTGGAATCAACATCTGAATCATTTTCAATTTCACGGTGGGCTCATTTTCTCTGGATATGTCTAATGTGTAACAACTTCATCGTTATAATAATTTTCAATATTTATATCTTCAATTCATCATAATTTATAATCATCTCCAATCGCAGAAATATCCATATATAATATTGTTTGCTAATGAATGTTGAACAAGAAAGACTCCACACTATTTTAATTGGGACTGTAGTTTCAGAAATATAACTCCGGAACGGAAATCTCTTAGCTCGCCACATACTAATAGTAGTTCGTCGCTGCCTCTCCCCCCTCTATAGATCAACGAGTGCGCATCATTGTGAAGGAAGAAAGAGGAGGTAAAACAATCTCTAGAATTGAGCACTTATGGATGATATGATTGGGCAAAATTTTTGAACTATCAAAATGTCTAGGACGATACGAATACAGTGCTCTTCCAAGATTAATTCATCGATTGAAATCGACAACCAACCAGTGTCAATTGAACCCCTATATTTATTCCAGAGATTTTCTTAAATAAAAAAAATCAGACGAGAAATTACGAACTGGCACCATATCCATTATAATTAGTTATACGCTGTATGAATATTTCCAATCTACCAATATTCAATTGTCTTCTGATTCTTACGCATGTTGGGGATGGAGGCTACCTTTTCATCAAGGAAAATGGCAGCAACAAGAGACTTATGACAATAGTATGAAAAACTGTATCAAGTATACCCAAATGTGATTTCAACCCCATAGTGTCCTAGTTATTCAAAACGAGCAGCTATGAAGAGCCCAAATCTGCTGAGAGGCTCCGAAGGCAGGAAAAACAAACCTGAGGTGATATGATCTTCAATGAAAACATAATCACAACAAGAGCAGAATCATTAAACTGTTGAGAAGAAGCAGAATCATTGACTCTTCGCACCTGGTTTTTCCTGTTAACAGGCCTATGATGACGCTGATACCTTGACTATACTGATACATTTGGAATGTCACGTTATTATGACACCGTGATGATAGTTGGAGAGGATTTCTTTGTGATTTTTCGCCTGATAATGATAAGGTTCTAGATCGATCAGTAACACTACAAAGTAATAATTTTGGAAAACCGTTTTGCTCTCTCATGAAGCTCATCGGTTCTAGACTTTCAGTTTAGTTGCTAAAAATATTACTTGTCATTATATGACTTAACAGAAACTGGAACTGGTTACAGAAATAGTGACTACACTCCTGAAATCGATTATTACCGATCCGATTCCTAGTTTGTCTTTCCTCTGTCAGGAAACTTTACGCAGAGCTCTGAGGAGGACCATCTTCGATCTAAACGTGAGGCCATATCCAGCTGCCAGATGTATCCGGAAAGTATTTCAGGGAGCACAGTGGATTCAATCAAGCGGTCCTAGTGCTTTGATTGATAAATTGAAAATATTACTATTCACTAAGCGTTTCCAGTGGTGTAGATAACATTTGCGATCGGGGGAATTGATGCGATTAGGAGGGGATTTACCTTTTTAGTTTTTCAGTATGTAGTGTGACTTATACCACAATAAAAATTACCTCAGGGGGGATTGATCGCACTGACTAGGGGAGTCACGGAGCTGGATCAATTGATATAGATCAATATTTCAAACTATGTATAAAATTCAGTTTGCTCGGGATTTTAGGTTCAGTTTTCCGTTAGTATATTAGAAAGGTATTTCTTCATAAATTTTATATCACGTTATTGGAATTATATTTCATTTTTAAGCTGTGATAATGTGAAGATTCAAACAAATTCATTTCAAATATTTATGTTTGTTTTACGCTCGATCTGTCGACTTTTTATTTGGGTTACTTTTTTTCATGTTATTTTATGTATACCTGCAGCATGTTCCTGGAAAAAGCTATCACAAATCACTAAACTCTGTCGAATTAAAGCGCTTAATTTAAATTTTTTTAAATTCTGCTCGAAATTCTGGATATATCTCATTATTAGTGTCCTATACCTATGTTCAACTATTTACGAAAAAAATTAAGAAGCTCAATAAGGTTCAACTAATATGTAGGTAGGTATTCACATTTGAATGAAATTTTTCAAGCTTCTTCGTATTCCTTCTACAAAACAGTAGAAAGGCATGTACTCCAGGCAAATTAGACGGAAAAAGCTCATTTTACAGACCTCCCTGTACGGCGGGATTTTTTGATGGAAAAGTGTGGGCTTTGACATCTAGAACCCATAGCCACTGACGCGAAAGCTGGCGCGGGGGTGCGTTGTGAAATATAGATATATATACAGGGTGAGTCAGTTTTTTGTAGACAAACTTCAACAGGAGATAGAACAGATGTTTTTAAGGAGAAAAGTTCCTATAAACATATGTCGTAGAAGGCTTCGTTTTCGAGATACAGGTTGTTGGAATTGAAAACAAAATTTCGTTTTTTGCGAATATCTCCGGAACCGTTTATCGTACAGAAAACAGCTATTGTGAGCATTTTCTACTCATAGTTCTGCGAGGTGAAAAGTTTTAGTCATAACTGGTGAAGATTTTGAAGGGGTAGTGAGTGTTTTGCTCCCCAACTTCTAGGTCACTGAAAAAAAAACAGTTTTGAGACAACCGTTTGAACCGCCAATGTTTTCTACACAAAAAAGATTGTGTTGGTCATAAGCTCTGAAGTTGACCGTTTTCGAGAAAAATCAACTTTTATGTTGAAAAACATGGTAAATCCTTTGGTTTTGTTACTTGTTCTAACGTTTGAATAAATTTTGTTTAATTAGTAGGGAAAATCAACTTTTATGTTGAAAAACATGGTCAATTCTTACTAATTAAACAAAATTTATTCAAACGTTAGAATAAGTAACAAAACCAAAGGATTGACCATGTTTTTCAACATAAAAATTGATTTTTCTCGAAAACAGTCAACTTTAGAGCTTATGACCAAGTACCTTTTTTGTGTAGAAAACATTAGCGGTTCGAATGATTGTCTCAAAAACGTACTTTTTTCAGTGGCGTAGAAGTTTGGGAGAAAAACACCCACTACCCCTTCAAAATCTTCACCAATTATGACTAAAAAAAAAAATTTTACCGCCCAGAACATAGCTTACTATGAGTAGAAAATGCTCACAAAAGCCGTTTTTTGTACGATAAACGGTTCCGGAGATGTTCTATCTCCTGTTGAAGTTTGTCTACAAAAAACTGACTCACCCTGTATATGATTTATAGCCAATATCTCAAAAACCAAGCAATCTATCGAAAAAAGTTCCAAACAAAAGTTGTAGCAAAAATTGCCACAAAAAATTCATAACATTTTTTTATTTTCCGCGCGGTTTCCGCGTAAAATGCGTTAAACCGCGTTTTATATATATATTTCATATTTTCTCGCTATGTTACCCGAAAAACGTTATTATCTCGAAAATTAAGCTTTTTCATGGAAACCTAGAAAATGATACGTTGGCCTCTGATATCGAAGTGAAAATTCTATGATTTTCCAAGAATTTTCCACAAATTTTCATTTTTATACTTAGTTATATCACAGAGCTATTACATTTCTTCTTTAAGGCTTACTGTGAAATTAACAATTAATTGCGAAATTAACGATTAATTGCGAAAAATATGCCCAATACTTTAATAACGTTCGATTTGAAAGAAAATGAAAGTTGTTCAAAATGTATTTTCCTTCTAAACAAACGTTATCAGAAAAGTTAGATTTTCCACGGAAAATCAGAAAATCGTATTTAGACATATTTTTCGCAATAAGTCGTTAATTTGGCAGACAGTAAGCCTCAAAGAAAGAATGTAATAGCTCTTTGATATATTCAGGGATATAACTAAGTATGAAAAGAGAAAATTGTGGAAAATTCTTGGAAAATCATGGAATTTTCACTTCGATATCAGCGTCAAACGTGTCATTTTCTAAGTTTCAAAGAAAATGCTTGGTTTTCGAGATAATAACGTTTTTTGGGTAACATAGCAAGGAAATATGAAACATGTATATAAAAAACGCGGCTTAACGTAATTTACGCGGAAACCGGTCGGAAAATCGTGAAATGTCATGAATAATTTTTTGTGGCAATTTTCATTTCCTACAACTATTGATCGAAACTTTTTTCGATACATTGCTTGGTTTTTGAGATATTGGCGAAAAATCATATATGTACATATATATATATATATATATATATAGATATATATATATATATATATATATATATATATATATATATATATATATATATATGTGATATATACATATATATATATATATATATATGTATATATCACAACGCACCCCCGCGCCAGCCTTCGCGTCAGTGAGATCAGTTTTTAGATGTCAAAACCTACATTTTTCCACCAAAAAATCTCGCCCTACAGAGAGGTCTGTGGAAAATGTCTAATTTGCCTGGAGTAATGACACGGCGAACTGTTTGAAATCTTAAGCAGAATTCGTAAGTGGAATATAAAATTTGAGTCAGCCTCAACAATTTGTTTTTGTACACAATATGCCTTGTACACATAAAATAATATATGAAATGTTCTAGATTGTAACAGAATTCAAACAAGAAATGAAAATTAGGATCTTCCATTCAATGATAGTATGTGTGTTGTCAAAATTTGTTTTTTGGGATACCGTGGATACATAAGTTAAGCTTCAAAAAGATTGAACTATAACGTAAATCGTCGTATCTTTTTTTTCGAATAATAAACACAAATATTTCAAGTGAATTTGCTCAAACCTTTACATTTACTCTTTATACCAAATGCGTTTTTACCGTTTCCATTCTTTATTGTGTTAAATATGTTAATGTTAAATATTATACGGATAAAGTATTCATTTTGAAGTGCTTAAGCGTGCGGTGGTAGTCGTATTGATATCATCAGACCAGTTTAATGCTACACTCATAAATAAAACATAGAAGCATTGCTCTATACATAATGTGATATGCGTTCGTTGCTGTTCTGGATTTGATTCGACTTGATTAATCCACCTAAAATACTAAAAAAAATATTTGACTCAAATTTGAAGCAATTTTACGTCAAAAAGTAAATTAGGTGTCTTACAGTCTCATCCTTCTTGAAAGTGCCTAGTGCTTGGCGTTCGCTAAGTCGAATATATTTTTGAAAGTGCTTAGTAATCGCGAGCATTTTATAAAATGAAAGTGCTTAGTGCCCGAGATTCCGGAGCATTTTTCGAGAGTGATATTTCTTAGTACCATTTAAAAGGCCGTAGTTGTCGGTGCTCGAAGCACTTTCCGTCAGTGCTGGGCGCAGCTCTAGCTGCTAGGAAAAGTAATATAGATTAATATTCACCGAACTGAGGCTATTAGAATTTGCTTTAAATATATAATCACAAAAATACAAATGAACATGATTTCTCCAATATTTCACTACCTTGTTAGATGTGCCCAATAGTATCATCGCGTTTCAACAGGGTTTGTTGTATCTGTCAATTTGTTATTGAATGATTTCGACTATTGATCATCTACTCAAATTCAATTATAATTGAAGTTACGTGCAATGAATAGTATAAAAACAACATGGAAAAAAATATCTTACCGGCAACTTCCTGGTGAAGACAATAATACCATCGAAGAAAAAAACCATAGATATTGCCTTTGGAAGTGGTTTAATCATGAGGAATTCCTGACGCATTATAAAAGGTGAGAATTCATACAGTTGAAAGTTAATTCTTCTTATAGAGTCTATTGCTAAGACATCATTGCTTTCCCTCATGATATTTTGAAACATATTTTTAGCTTCTATAGTCTTTTCGTACGGTAACTGTAGAATGAGACAATATTTTTCCATGTTTGCCAATAATAATATATACTTTCCTAGTCGTTGGATTGGAACTAGTAAGTGACTACGCAAATCTAAACGGTCGTTTATAAGCTCCTTCACTACCTGTTGAAAGAAAATTACAAGTCAGGATGATATTTCCACATAGAATTTGTTTGCAACAGTAGTATTGTACAGTTTAAGGTTTTTCTGCCTAATTGGTCACAATTTTGTGAATGTACATAGAGAGATGTAGAATAAAATCTTCTGAATTATGAAGATAACTTATATAATTTAACATAGGATTGTAAAGATGAATAAGCATAAAACATCGAACCATAGACATCCAGAAATGTGGGTTCGAATCCCGCTTATGGTTCAATGTTTAAGGTTTATTAATCTCACGCTCAGGCGGCATGTTGACAAGTATGTAAGGTAGCAACGGCTCGCGGTCTATTCCGTACGAGTGCCTCACATGGTAATACAGCACGCGAAAGGCCCCAGTATGGAGATGGGTGTACGCCAAGGCCGCTTATGACAGACATGGCTTCAGCAGGTGGAGAAACCTCCAAGGCGCCTTTCGACGGGACCTGCACACCAATTACGTTGCGGCGATGGACCAAGGAGTTCCCTACCTTTTCGGTGGAGTGGGAGATAAATGCGGGAAACGGACGATCTAGATTGCAAACTGTGATGGATATACAATATACATGATTTTCCGGGAGTCTTTGTCGAGTCACCGACCGTCCGAGTAGATATTTTTGAGCTAGTATACAATAGATCAGTTGCGTGATACGACAACACCATGAAGAGAGGTACAAGTTAGGTTAGGTTAGGTTAGGGTAGGTAAGGTTAGGTTAGGTAAGGTTAGGTTAGGTAAGGTTAGGTTCGGTTAGGTTCCTGGAAAGCAGGAGCCTCTTCTTTTGCGCGGAGCCTGAAAACCGCAACCAGGCGCGTCTCCAGGTGGCGGATAGGGGAATGCTCATGGCCCTGTTGCCAGCAGGGTCAAGGGTAGGAGTAGATATGCTCTCGCGGACCAACAGGCACCCAGACCCCGGATAGAATGTGGGACTCCCAGTCACATGTTCCTGACAAGAGGGTGACGGATAGATTGTGGCTGATACGGAGAACCATATGTTCCGGATGAGTAAGTTATCCCATCATAGATAACTTACTGAAACACACAGGAAAGATCGACAAACAGATTGAGTACTGAAACACAGGTACCATAATATTGGGAAAAACAATATTTTGGTACAAAACGAGACACCACAGGAAACATCCATAGCGTGATGGAGTACTGGAAACCCAGGAAACCAGAACAACATGGTTAAAAAACGAAACAGTCAGGAAATATCAACGAACCGATAGAGTACTGAGACTGAGGGTACCTTAATATTGTGGAAAAGCAATATTTCGGTACAGATACATACATGAAAGATCCATGACGTGTTCGAGTACTGGAACCCAGAAACCGTAACATCGGTAAAACACGAAACATATAGAAATTTATCCACAGAGGATAAATCACTGAAACAAAATACCGTAAAATTGGGCATCAACCATATTACGGTATAAACAAAACGTGAACATCAACGTAAACAACGAAGGTAGATATTTACGTTTAATCGACGTAAATATCACAAATAAACACCAAAAGAAACTCAGCTCGATATAATATCGACAAACAAAGAGAAAGACGCAGTCCATATCCTGAAGCAATGTGATAAACGGTCCCGGGATATGGATGAAGATATGAGAGGTTTTAGCAGGTATGCTCTAACATCATTGAGTGAGTCCTGCACTACCAGTAGTGATAGATACAAGCTACTGGTGCATCAAGCATTTCCTCTCAACAGAAAAAAAAAAAAAAGAAAAAGGTTCGGTTAGGTTAGGTTAGCTTTGAATTTCACAATGTCTCACAGGGAAATAGTTCATTCCTAGGGTAAGCGTTGAAAAGCACTCAGAGGTCGGCAGCCCGAGGATCTCTGCTGCGAGCGGAAGCTTACCAACCACTCGCTAATCCCGGAAGGCCCGACCTCAGTTCGAACCACTGGATGGTAAGCCAGAGAGGAGTGTTCTGAGAGTCTGGAGACGGAGGGAGTTTGCCTTAAATAGCTGGCTCGCGAGGTATGAACTTCTCTGAAACACCGACAGCGAAGTTGTTAAAACCTGCGGAAATCGGGCGAAATCCGCAGTATCCAGCCTTACCCCTGTACGCAGGGCTCTACGGAGGTGGACCGAATATTTCCCTAGTACATCGTGGGAACTAATACGGAGAATAAAAACAAACCACAACCAAGTAACTGGAATTTAAAAAATAAAGACGACAAAGGCAACGGAAACAGGACATCCCCAGAAAGTGACTAAGTCATGAAACCTTATAACACAGGTTTTTCAACAGACTCTGATTCCACATCCACCTCCAATGTAAGAAGCGGGAGAAGCAACGAATTGGAAAAAGAGCTCACAACTAAATCTAAAAAAACACAAGATGAAAGAATAGTGCTATCAGATTCAACATCAGGGTCTGAAGTGTTTTTCTCTCCGATATATGGAAAAGGAAACAAGAAGCTATGATCTTTGTCCAGCACGGAAGAAACTACAGATGTGTTCAACAGACAAAAGTTAACGCCGAAATCGAAAAAACGACTACCGATCAAGGCAGAAACACTATATCAAGCGGAAATGCAGGGAGCTCAACTAGTTGAAAAACTAGAAGAGCCTCTGGGAGAGCTGAACAAATTCATGTTGGAAAAAAGAAACATCCACATTGTAGTTAAAAAGCAGTAGATTCCGTAACCCAAGGACACAGAGACATTAAGATGAACGTGGAAAATACACGAAAATGTAAGAAATCCTATGCACAGGAATTGGAGACTAAACTCATTTCTCTAAATATTAAACTGGGAAAGGCAGAGATTCTAAACTCTTAAATTGTTCTCCTACAAGACAGGATTATCCTTCCAGAGGATGAACTCAAGACACAGATTTTAGAAAACTAAAATCTGACGGCAGGTATCCCCTCCGGAGAAGAGGTAAGAACTGAAGCGAATGCGCATAGGTGCAAAGATGGAAGACATAATACTTCTGAAAAAAAGTGTAACCCGACAAAGAAGTTAAATCTCACAGGGAAAATGCGTGATAAGAATACTACAGATTAACGTAAGTCTGTGTAGGGATTCTCATGACGTAGTTTACGCCTCCACCATGTCATTGAAAGCAGAAATTTTTTGGTAAGTGAACCAAATATTAGTGTTTCAAAAAATACTGGCTGGTTGACAGATTCAAACAGGAATCGGCTATCAGAATAATCGAGCTATCCCTGGTCATACAAAATTCAGGCGTTGAGAAGGATTCATCTGGATAGACATTGAAGATCTGAGGATATACATTGTATATTTCTCACCAAATTCAACCCTGCTAGAGTTTGAAATTGCACTCATGAGACTGAGCAGACATATCAGACAGTGATTAACGAAGGAAATCTTCCAACCTTCGAGCGGAAGAATACAAAATTCATAATAGACCTAACATTTGCAATAATAGGTATAGCATCAGCGATTACGGAATGGGCAGTGTTAGTAGAAGAAATACTAAGTGATTACAAACTGATTTTCTTTGAGATAAGGAAACCAGCATCTCAGGAAAATCGAACAAACCAAACGAGATGGAATGTTGGGGAGTTGGGCACTCCAAAACTAATATCCTCCTTGAGAAAGACGCTGCCAACAGTTAGGGATTCTGAAGAATTAACCAGAAGTCTGCAAGAAGCATGTAAGGCATCAATGCCAAACAGACGCAGGCATTGAAAATTGCGTCCGGCATACTGGTGGTCACAAGAAAAGAGTGCATAAAAAACAGAAGACTGTGGTCAAGATTAAACCTTCCGACCAATGGCATGGAGGCTATCGATATAGCTCACGAAACATATAAGGTCTCAGAAAAGATTCTGAAAATAGCGATAAACAGATCTAAGAGACCATGCTGGAAAGCACTATGTCAAGAAATTGACAATGATACCTGGGGAAATGCTTTTGAAATAGCCACTACAAGACTACACGGATCCCGAAGGAGACACAACATTTGAAATGACATGGCGAAGCAGATAATCACCGCATTGTTTTCAGTTCACAAAGATTTTTCAAGACAAAATATACAGGTTAGTGAAGTAACACCATTCACGAAATTAAGCAATGCCGCAAACAAACTCAGAATCAAAAGCGCGGCAGGTATAGACCAGATTCCACAGGAAAAATAGTGGAAATAGTATCTGAATAATTTTCAGTAGGAATCCTGAAAGTGAATAACTCGATAATGGAGACAGGAAAATTCCCATCCATCTGGAAAGAAGCTAAAATAGTGCTGATTAAAAGTCCTAATCAACCAGAAAATGATCCATCATCATATAGGCTTATCTGCCTATTGAATATATTAGGCAAAGTCTTGGAACACCTGATACTAAAAAGACTTCCTACTTTCCTGGATGATAGAAACATCATATCAGACAGGCAATTTCGATTTGGAAAAGAAAAATCTACTATAAATGCTATAAAATCAATCATGGATAAATTATCCAAAGTTACAAATGGTCCATACAAAAAACGTAGTATAGGGTGCATAATTACACTTGACATCGAAAATGCTTTCAATTCAGCGTCCTGGAAATAGATTTTAATGAAACTGGATGAGACAGGTTTAGAAGAAGATATTAAGAAACTGATCGGAAGTTATTTGGTAAATAGATCCATAATAAGCAAATACGAAGACAGTACTCCGATGGGGAATATGAACAGCGGGGTACCACAAGGGTCGATGATGGGTCCCACCCTTTGGAATATCCAGTATAATGGGGTTCTAGAGTTAGATCTGCCGACAGAAGTGTCGATATCAGCATTCGCAAACGACCTAGCAGTCGCAGCAATTGCAAGAGACCACGTGGAATTGGAAGAAAAAGTCAATGGAGCTATCAGAATCATCACCCATTGGCTCACCTCAAAAGGCTTGAACCTTGCCGCGTTAAAACCAAAAGCAGTCATTATATCTACAAAAAGAATAATACCTCCAATGTCTTTCAAGGTAAAAGAAGCCACGATTCATACAGAATATGCCATCAAGTACTTAGGAGTATGGCTGGATACTAGATAGTTTTTTAAGACCCATCTTAATAAAACGATGGAAAAACATTAAAGGTCATCTCTGCTCTAGGAAATTTAATGCCTAATGTAGGAGGTCCATCAAGCAGCAAAAGAAAACTGATAAACTCAGTAGCTATTTCCACGGCTTTGTATGCTATACCCGTATGGTCACCTATATTTAGATTTGGAAACTCTAGAAACAGTTTAAATTCTATAGGCAGGAAATTAAATTTGAGAACGACCAGTGCCTATCGCACCGCTTCCAGCGAGGCAATCGAAGTATTAGCCGGCTCCCCTCCATCACATCTGATAGTACAGGAGCGTAAAGAAACTTACGAATGTTTATCGAAAATATAAGCAAGGAGAAATCTCATGCTGAATTGGCAAAACCGTTGGGACACAACCATGAATACCGCTCGTACGAAGAGTTTGATACCAAATATAGAGAAATGGCTCATGAGGAAACATGGCGAAGTCAACTGTTTATTGACTCAAGTCCTAACAGGACATGGATCTTTTAGAGAATACCATTGCCGATCCAAATTAATAGGCGACAATACATGTATATATTGTGGAAGCGTAGATTCCCCACACCAGACCATTATAGTTCACCTCAGATGGGAGATAGAAAGACAAACGATACACGAATTTGAAGAAAAAACACCAGATCTTAAAACTATGATGAATAGTGTGATTGAAAACGATTGAAATCTTGGAAAAATTGCGAAGAGATAATAAAGAATATCATTAGAAAGAAAGAAGGAGAGGAGTAGGAGAGAAACCCCTCCCTTAAAACATATCATAAAGAAGGAAGGAAAACAAATCAGACACAGTCCATATCCTGAAGCAATGCGAGAAGCGGTCCGGGAATATGGATGAAGAAAGAGAGGTTTCAGCAGGTAGCTCGCAAAAGTAGTCCTGCACTGTCGAGCAGTGATGGAAACAAAGCTCTCGAGTGCATTAAGCATTTCCTCTCAACAGAAAAAAAAGGTTAGGTTAGGTTAGGTTAGCTTTAAATTTAACAATGTCTTACAAGGAAATAGTTAATTCCAAAATGGAAGGAATGCAAGATAGGCGCCGGAAGCGCACATTTTACAGGCCCGATATAGACTCTACCCATGTCCCCCTTTCACTGATGGAAAAATCTCCTTTCTTGAATTTTTTCTAAGACCTTACATTGTTTCAGGTCTAACTTCACTGAACAATAAGAGTATGTTAAATCTATGTATTTTCTGTACTTGTCAAAATTTGACGACTACCTAATTCATTATCATCCTTATTTCTCCGCTATAATTGAAACTACCTGACTTGAAATATCTTGAATTGAATCAAGTTAAATGAAATTCTCAAATTGATGACCACTGTATTTTCCGAAATAATGAGCTATTATGAATATGATCAACTGAATGAGATGAACTGGTAATAAGGATTCACTTACCAATATGTCGGTCAGAAACTGGTTTATATAATAATCGGATTGAGGTTTGTACTTAGAATATTTGAGGTACAAATCATGATACTCCTTCTAGAATGAAAAAATTCGTCATTTTATGATGATGATCATTACTAGGTACTTTACCTCGTATTTCAAAAACGCTTGCCCAATACGTTGAACGTCATCTTCACATTTTATCAAATCTTGATAGAACAATTGTGATGTTTCAAATATTGCTACAATATTAATGAAAATATATCTGTATTCCTTCGTGAGTTTTTGTTTTTCCGCAGCTCTCTTCAAATGAGGTTCATATTTCTGGAATAGATCATACGAAAACCGTTAATATAAGAACCTTATTGCTCACAATTTGTTGGTCAAATACCGACTGCAATACCCTTTATTCTTCAGCTTATAAAGAGGATATATAATTTGTGTGCATGGAACATTTCTAATCCAAAAATTTATTTCAACATCACATTGAGTCCGAATAGTACTAATTTCTTTGACAAAAACTGTTCAATGCGACTCGTGCATCTCAAAAAAATGCAAGCCTCACAGTGAATTCGAAGGTATGAACAAAGCAATATGTAACACCTTCAAAACTGATATAGGCGTATGTAACCAAACTCATATACATAAAAGCAACTAACGATCAAAATATGTTTCAAAAATCATATCGCATCTGGTTGAGTAAAAGCAGTCCCTCAAACCAAGAGAGCTGTGTTTATAAATTTACAACTGAAAATATTTCGAAAATATATTTTTCGAGCTCAGCATACATACAGTGCTAATAAATAGCCATTTTCCGAAGTGGCAATTATTGGAATTCATTGAAGGCATATAAGGCAACTCAAGATGGTCATTATTCATGGTATTGCCATATTAACATTGCCCATAAATGGAGTTTACCTACGACATTTAACTTAAAGACGATGGTTTCTCAACTCTCAATTCAGAAGAGAGAATAAATATGAGCTGCAGTAACATAGTGAATAAGGACTATATCAAAAGTATAGTGAAGAAAAAGGATAGGCAAAGGAATTTTCTATCAAAAACCAGAAAGCTTGAATTAAAGTTTAGTTTGACCGAAATAAACAGTACCAGTTCGTATGTTTGTGATATAGGTGAAATACTCACTATTAGTGAAAAAGTTTCAGTCCTAGGACTATATCGATAGTATAGTAAGTCTGGCATAGGAATGTATATTAAAAACCAGGAAGCTTGAACTAAAGTTTACTTTGACCGAAATAAGCAGTACCACTTCGTATGTTTGTGATATAGGTGAAATACTCACCATTACAATAACTTCTAGGCATTTCTGGTAAGATTTCTCGGATTCTATAAGTTCTTGTATCACATGAAATAGCCTGAAAGTTGAAATCAGATGTTGAAGAATATGCTATAGAGACCGTAGTAAATAGACGATAAGAGTTTAAGGTCATATAAAAATTATCCTAATCTCTTAAATTTAACCGCATTTCATCTTCCTATAATAACTAATCTTCCCAATTTATTATATACCTATGCAGATTTCCCGTGGAAGTAGAAAAATAATTAATTTGGAATTTTTAGTTTGATTTACTAAGTTTTGAGGCTCCTCTATAACGCGGCTATTAAAAAAAAGTTTCGTGAAATATAAACTTTTTTCAATTATTCGCTATTCCAATATCTTCAGTTGGATATGACACTATGTTGTAGTGTAGATTAAAATTTCGAAAGGGTATAGTGGCGGGGTGATTTTATTATGATCGGCCATAGATAACACTCCGATTTCTATGGATTCACTAGAGATGCACTTGAAATTGAACACCACTATTCACAACATAGTCCAGTCAATAAAGCGGGGAAATGAAAAAGTTTCTTATAGGAAGATGAATCAAACAATTTATTTTTGCATTACCTCCTATGAGTCCTCTAGGTCATTCGTGACTAGCAAGCGAAGTGACCAGCCCCCCCCAACACCCCCAAAACTCAAAATTGATCCCTTTCCCACCCCCCATTTTTAAGAAAATTGAAAAATATAGCAAAAGTGAAAATCAAGGACTGAAAATGCCCCCTAGTATAAATAGAAATGCAGGAAAAATTCGGAAAACTGTGAAAAATCTGGTATGAGGAAATTTCAAATTTAGGCGATATCAGCATGTTGCAAGTCATTATATGGATTTTTCGGATCGCTGATCATGAATCTGCTATCAGTTTTCCAGAAAATCAACCTGGAGAGTGAATAATTGGACAATTTTGATTGAAAAAATTTTTTGATAATGTAATCAGAGCAAGGAAATCAGATAGCAGTTTCGTGATCAGTGACCCAGAAAACCTACTAGGGGCATTTTCAGTCCCTAATTTCACTTTTGCTATATTTTGCAATTTTTGTAAAAATGGGGGGTGAAAAAAGGGTTAATTTTTGGGGGTGTTGGGGAGGCTAGTCACTCCGCTTCCTAGTCACGAATGACCTAGAGGAGTCATAGAAGGTAATGCAAAAAAAATTTTTTTGATCCATCTTCCTATAAGAAACTTCTTTATTTGGTCGATTACCCCGCTTTATTGACTGGACTAACAACATTATACTGAAAACAGATTTAACGGGCTGTCTATTACGTTGCTATGGATACATTTTGATTTATATCGATTTTGACGTTTCAAATATTAAAAAATTTCAAAATGTCACGATTTGGTTGTAATACTGACGAGAGATTTAATGAAATTATCTAATCGAAAATAGCAAAAAATACTGCTTACAGTAAATAATTTGTATAGAAAGCATGGAATTTGGCAATGTTAGGAAGTATCAATTAGATGGAAATCGGACAGTGGAAGAATTGGCGTCGATTTAAAGGATTGTGAACAAGAGATCAAAAATGGTAGAGATTTCAAACGGGCCACGGTCAGAACCATCTGGAACCTAAGAATTAAGATTTTACAACAAAAATATTATAAAGAAATGAAAGTTATAATTGATCCGTTCAAAAGTGTTGTATTTCAACAAGCGTGAGCTGCCCACGATTCTATACTACGGAAACCGCAATCGGATCCCTGTAAAAGGAAACAAAGTTCAGCAGCATTAAGCTCAGTAGAAATAACCAAAATAATAAATTTGTGGGATGGAAACACCCATGAATGGCTGAAACAGAAATTCTTTCAAATAACCGCGGTAGAATAAGCTTGGCGAGGGAACCTGCGAATTGAATATTCAGCAAACAAATATTTAGTAGAAAACAGTGACAGCAACGTACGTCCTGTCTGATAATTGAAAAAATTAATGTCGAAAATAGGCCTAAATATTAAAACCAACAGAATATTCGTAAGAACAAATCGTCACTGGAAAGCCGAAAATAGTCACTGATATGATAATATGTCCATTGGAAGAAGTATGATTCAAAATTGGACAAAATCGTCTGCCGAAACGATTGGCTTGAATGCCAAGGAACGAAAATAATAATCGCGATCGCGGTCAGTCGATTGGCCAAATATGGTGCTCAAGCTCAAGAACTCATGAAAATTATGGGTCATAACAATGTCAACACCATAAGACCTCACTTATATATTGACGGAGAATATCAGAATCAAATTATTAACAGCATACGTGGAAATACATATTCATCAGTTATAGAAACTAACACGTCATTTAACTTTTCTAATTCTTCTTTTAGTAATTGCACCTCTGAATATTTTTTTCTTTGCTCTATATTCTTTTCTATAGTTAGCAAAGAATTTCCTATATGGATAACCTTCGAACATTCTCAAGTTTGTTGCCAATAAGTAACTTGTGGAAGTTGTTAGACATTTTTTTCGAGCAATTATCAATGTCTTTAGGTTATTACCACTAAAGATTAATTGAATTAGATGATAATTCAGGATGGCACAGTATCGTGGAGCAATTATTAGTATATCATCAATAAAAGATATAATTCTGTTTAATTCCAATTGTCATATACGATTTGAAGGAATTTCCACGTTCTAAATGACGCAGCTCCAGAATTGTTAATAATGATGTTTTATTGTCTCATCAAAAAATGACAGATTTACCCTCAGAAGTTCGGACCAATTGCACTCAGTTGTAACAAGATCAATGGCAATAGCTAGTATAATTTATTTTTCATTCTCTCAATTGGAACACTCTATATTTCACACGTCGTATCTCATTATAGAATAAATAACAAGTCTTGTGAAACAGATGAGATGCAGAATGAAACAATTATGCATTACACTTTTTTTCCAATTAGTGTCAGATTCGATCGTAGAAAGTAGTTTCAATAGCAACCTTTTTAATTTCAAATTATTTACGTTCAATTATCCAACAGGGTTGCTTAGGAAATAATTTTCTGTTATTAATAAATAAAAAACCGACACTATATACTGTAGCGTTTCATTGACAGCATGTAATTTGAACCACGCTAATAAAATTCAAAATAGTGCATTGATTGTTATAGACACTTTCTCATAGTAGGTAATTCTCTTATAAGGGAACCTTTTTGGTTTCACATTTGTTCAGACAATTTGGAGGAACCTTCCACATTCTTTATGACCAAAACATTATGTAGGTTTATATAACCAAAACTCATAATTTCCCAGGAACGCTCTAAATACATGAGAAAATTTGGTCAACGAGGTTGAAGATTTGGTCAGATTGTCATACAAACTCATTATTCAATAAACGTTAGGGAACCTGAAATTTTGATATTCGAATTTTTTTACCAATAACAGGTTCTTGTAGAAACATAGTGCCGCTTGGAATAAGGGAACATTCAAAGATCAATGGACTTTTGTGAGGTTGTTAGTTTCACCAATCATATCAATGAATAGATCAGTTCCTACCTCCCTTAACCTCAGGGGACCCTCTCCTTTTTGGTTTGTACAATATTCGCATAGTGTACTATTGTTCCAAGAATCATAGATACTACAGTCATAGCTGTTAGAATAAAAGAATAAACGTAAAACTAAATGTAACCAGGAATATCGCATTTGGCAAAGTTACTTTAAATATTTAGCTTTTATTTTTTTGAGTAAAATTCATGTTCCAATTGTACTTCATTTTTTCCTCATTGAGAAACCGTTTTTTGTTGTTGGATGGATCGCGTGAGGTCCATTGCAAAAACCGTTCAACACAAACTAGGTTTTCTATTCCATGCAAAGGGCTACTTTACACACCAGCAGGTCCTCATAATCCACAAAGCACAGATCCGACCTACCCTGGAGTACTGTTGTTAATATTATTATTATTATGCTTTCCAACAGATGATGAAGCTCTTATATTGTATACAGAACAGAGTTATTCACCTGACTGGTGATTTCATACGTATGAATTCATTGACCTGTCAAGAACATCAAAGAAAGGTAGGCGATCTTTCCCGTTTCTATGGATATCTCCATGGTCGCTGCTCAGAAATGTCGTGTGCTATTCCACCACGCCAGAGTCCACAGGTGGTTCTATCGAACAGCGAAGTTGTAGAATCTTTGCCTAGGGTGATATTTCCTGATTCCTACCACCTCCAAACTTTGAAGAAAAATTCCAAAGCTAATGTCCTCCCCAAAAGTTTCTACAGCTGGTTCACAAGATGAACAACGAACATTGAAGGTATACTTCTCGTTTATTCAGAATATATATGAAAAATTCAAGTGCCGATGGAATTCACAATCCACGTAAGCTGTATCCTCATTTTCCTCGAAATATTTCTAATCGAAAATCTTATTTAGACTGGATAACTAGTATCACTTACTTATAGAATTGAAGTATACTATATCTATGGTATTGTCCATGGATATTTTTCAAGTACTTATTTCAAATATTTATATTATGCGCTTTGTATTCAGCTTTGAACTTCATCTGATGATGCTATTCAGTCTCCTACTTCGCATTATATTATTTCAACTTTCAAAATGTTCCAGTAAGAAGAAACATGACCTACTCACTTTAGTTTTGCATCTTTTTCTCTCTTTACTATTCCACTTTCCACTTGATTAACTAATCCTAATTTATTGGTATCATTCCAATCCATGTCATTTTTGGATTCTTCATCGACTTCGGTTGGAAAACAACGATCTGAGTCGGTTGAAGCACCGCTTGTGAATTCATATTTTAATTCAGGAGTGCTAGAATCTCTCTGAAATGTTCCTGTATTGTTATTGATTTTGTCATTGAGTTCATCCAGATACAAATAGGTAGAACTTTTGTCATCTCCTATGATATCAAGCTTGTATAGGTTCTGATTGAAGTTTTTGAGCTCCATGTCGTTTGATACTCCAGTCTTGAACTCGTTTTCAGTATTATGTGCCTTCTGATGCGATATGTCTTCTTTGTAATCGAAAATATCAGTCAACTCCTTCAGAAATACGAATTTATCATCACATTTATGATGAATAGTCTCTTCGGGATCATGTGATAGCCCAGGAGTGAATGAAAATTCTTCATGTTTATCATGAGAATTGCCATTCGTGTCATGAGAGTAGTCGTCCATCGAAGGCATCGCCATATGGACAACTTGTTCCTTAGTAACCAATTTACTATCATCAGAATACAAGGTTTCCCTACTTATAACTAACATTGATATTACAAGTTCATTTTCATAATCATTATAAGCTTCAATAATGTGGAAATTTTCTTCATTTTGTCCCATCAGGTTGTATATTGATCCAAAGTCACCTTCATCGAAATTATAGTTAGTGTCTCCCATTGGAGCTTCAGAATTGTTTTGTGGAAACGTGTAAAAATCGTTGCTATTCGTTGAATTGGTAGTTACATATTTCATTTCAGTATCGTTACTGGACATTGTACTTCCAGGGAGAGATATTTTGTCTCCTGTCATACTTCTGTTCGTTCTATCGAACGTATTGTAGCTATCAAATCTTTGCTCGAAACATGTACGTCCAACCCCTTCTACGTAGTCTTTTTCAATTTCAATTCCAGGCCTAAGTATATCATCTACATTGTCCTTCTCAGTATTATTTTCATCGTTGTCACTATATTTCAAGTCAGAACTTTTGGCTCGGTTATTGAATATTGATTGTGGTACACAATCTTCGGAATAACTTTTTTCTTCCTTTGGAGATATATTGTATGAATATTCAGAAGTAAGATTATTTTTATGATGGCTTCTAGTGGGGAGTGTCTCTTCTTCTTTGAAATTAACAAAAAATCTCGATCTGCCACATTCAGTACCGTCAGTATTTGATATGACCCTGCAACCAAAAAGAATCCGATATTAACTTTCATACATCTTACATCTTTCAATTGTGAAAAGGGAGGTTATTGTGTTGGGTACTACAGTATGTGATTTATTATAATATAAATTTACGGGTCTTGACTGCTTTGGTCATTGAAAGTTCGACACAAACGATAGGAGACTGTGTTACAAGGCATGTTTAATAATAGGTTAACATAATGATAAATTGTTGAAATAGCTTGTACATTTCAATGACCTTCTGGAAGTTTATTTCATTAGTGGTTAGTAATTTTTAGTTAGATTTCAGATCTGCTGCTAGGTCTATGTCGTTCACGGGCATTGGACTATTTATTGTGTGTGTATTCGGATAATATAGCATGGTTCACTGTGAGACGAGTATTCTAGGAGTCTCTATGAAGTAAAAGTGGTACCTCCCAGTCATATAGTTAACTAGCTTTTGTCCGTGGGCTATGCCCGCAAAAACAGCTAATATCTGTCCAGTAGAAGAAGAAGGCGTCTGTGGGGATCAGCTCTTAAAGTCGGGCGGTTTGCCCTAAGCTGACCAGTGGTCCTGGTGGTGGCATAGGAATAGAAACACATACTTATAAAAGGAGTTACACTTTACTAAATGTAGAGCTTGACGTCATTTATACTCAATGTATTGCTCTACATTATAACAATTGGTACATATACAAATCAATGACAATACCGTCCATAATGATTGATGACTATGATAGTCATCATCTCTGAATGATGATGTATGCATATTGAATCTAAATGCCCTACATAAGTATGTATCCTTTTTTTAACATTCAAACCTGGTCGGGGCTGCTGCGAGCTCCGACGACATCGCAGCAGTCGCGCCAGAAAAAACCTAAAAGGCGGGTAACCGAAGCTACTCCTCCCCACCGGTCGGTAAGTAGCTTCAGGTTCCTAAATCGTGTGCCCTAAGTATTCTAATTGAACCCAGAATAACTGCATTTTGCATCCGGTCTATCAAGATCTGCGCCGAGTTCCTACAGGCCGGAATGATCTTCAAGTTTGAACGCAGCGAAGACCGAATTCCGCCCAAAACACCGATGATCAGAACCACTAATACGACCTTGTGGCCTGGGTATAGCGTGCGGAGCTCGAACAGGAGATCTTGATATTTTGTCCATTTTTCCTCCTCTTTCAAGACTATGTTCTTCTCTGCCGGAGCGGAGAATTTGATGACATACATAGTCTTGATTAGTTTATCGAGGAGGACAACGTCAGGCCTATTTGCTTGTATGGACCTGACGGTCGGAAACGGATAATTCCAGAAGATCTGGCATTTTTCGTTTCCGACAACGGACTCAATAACTCCTGGCATGTAATATATATATATATATATATATATATATAAAGTAAGTTGTGGGTTCTCTTAGGTTTTTCAGCAATTTTAAATGAATTATCTCAATGAAACAATCTTTTCATTCGACGCGTTTCGGCTTTCGCCTTCTTCAGGAATTTATTCATTGTTTACATTATGAAGTGAGTTGATTTTACGGAAGCACACACTCATCATGGCTTTGAAATTCAGACTGAATTTCAAAGCCATGATGAGTGTGTGCTTCCGTAAAATCAACTCACTTCATAATGTAAACAATGAATAAATTCCTGAAGAAGGCGAAAGCCGAAACGCGTCGAATGAAAAGATTGTTTCATTGAGATAATTCATTTAAAATTGCTGAAAAACCTAAGAGAACCCACAACTTACTTTAGATAAACCAGCAAAAGAAAACCACAGCGAATTTATATATATATATATATATATATATATATATATATATATATATATATATATATATATATATATATATATATATATATATATATATATATATATATACTATTATTGTTATTGTCCTAGTTAATCTAGTCTAAGATGCCAAGGTAGCTAACAATATGTTTAATATATCGCATCAGTAAACATATTGTTGAGTGGATTAGCTGTGAGATCTAAACATATACTTGATAACATTACTAATAGAAATAAGGTCGCATTCTATAATTTAGGGATTTTAGGTAATCTCGTATAGGGATGGAAGATTCCTATACTACACGTCTACTTCGCGAGCGCAATTTCAATCACCAAGAATTAATATACGTATTTCGAATTAGTAGAAACAGCTAGAAGCATGGAAAGACGTGAAACTATACTCTAATTCATATGAAAGCTAATTTGACTCGACGGAGGATCTATGGCTTGTCACATACATTATGTGACTGTCAATGTATCAGGTGTCTGTCATGTGAACGTTACCTGTCTTGCTTAGGGGTTATGAGTTGTTTATGACAGTATGAGCTATGATAATGATATATTAGAGATATGGGGCAGATTATTCCTCCGTCCACAGCAGTCGCGTAACTAACTCTGCCGGGGCCCCAGTGCAACAACATAGTAGGGGGCCCCTTCAACAATTTAATAGCAAGAAAAAATTCACATATGAAAATTTTGTCTGTGTTTCCTATGTTATCTATGTTTAATTTCAAACTCACTATCCATCTTGTAATCTTATAATCAATATTACAATCCATAGTCTCACAACCTATAATATAAACGCTTATATCTTGGTAACAATCTTTAAAATTTCGCACTGCGGACTTTCGCCTAGACAAATTTTTCGATTATTGCATGTTTCCTCTTGACGAGTTCGCCACCTTACTCTCTATCGACAATACACCTAGGTCTGCCAGTCTCTGTTGTCCCATCGGATTTCGCAGATAATTTTTTATCATTTTCAATTTTGAAGAGGAGTGCTCTGCTGTTGCAACGGTCACTGGAATAGTCAAAAACAGTGGAATTACTAAGCAGACGTCTGGAAAGCTAGCCGAAAGAGTAAAATACTCGATCAATATTAAGTTAGCCAATTCCCTGATGGAATGTAGCATAGAAATTTGATCTTTCAGACAATACTACGCAGGGACAACATCTAATTGAACAGTTGATCAGTTACGTCGTCACTATATTTTCCTCGAAGTTTTTCATATTCCTTCTCAACAGGGTCCCGTTTCATGACATGAAAGCAAGAAAACAGCTACTGTTTTCCGAAACCACAATATCATAAATTTTGTCGTCAAAAGGCTAATTCGATGAAATGGTTTTCGAACAACTGTTTTTCGAAGAAACGATTTTTCGAAGAGCTGCTTCTGAAGAATTGTTTCCGTAGAATTTACCGGACACCGAATTTGGCTAGTTGGTTGCAGATTATTCGCGTGTGGAGCGAATACTGTAACTGCCCTTTAAAAATATGATCCATATTTTGATATATCCATCTCGCAATGCTCTGCAATATGTGAATCTTGTTAAATTAGATGAACCTGTATTATACTTATTCTTCTATTCGTGTTTTGTTGATTTATATGGTGAGGCCCTGTCTACTAGTACATACCAAAAGAAGCTGCGTCACTGTTGCCTATAGCCCCTTGGAGCAAACCTCAATGTTCAAAAGCTGTGATTTATCAGATATCACCACCAAAAAGTGAGCGAGTACAACACAGTGAGATCTTTACAGTGTATCAAGCTAAGGTTCCGATCACAACTCGAACAGTATGATTGCAAATATTTGTGAATGACCCGACTTGAATGTAGTTTACATTCTGAATGGCTCAGAGAAGAAAATTCATTGTTAGTACTGCATCTTTCATAAGTTTGCCTGATTAGACGATAAAAGAGAATATTAAAAAAAAAAGAGAAATCGCAGATTTTGGATGTCACACTTTTTAAAATGCCACTCGTCGTGGCGCCTTCATGATAAGTGGAGGTGGTAACCATAGGTTCTATCGATCATTGAGAATATAAATATCGAACAAGTATTATCTCACTTTTTCTGTAATGTACTATGCATTCCGTTGTTTAACAAATAAATAATCAAGAAATAACCAGAGTCAGGTCTACTCAATTACAACTACAACATACCTCTATATGGCGATCCTGCAAATCCTGCAAAATTATCTATTGAGTGTTATTGTAGTGAAAATTAATAGCGCAAATTGATAGAAAAATGGGTACTATCAATTTCACATGGGAGTGGTTAACACAAATTTTGTCGTGAATCAACAAAATATCCAGGTACCAACAGATTTAAGAATTGTGCTGTACCTAATAGCTACGTTCATACTTGCACTTCTCATATTACGAAACATGAAGGCATACTGAAGAGGATAAGACGGGATTTGTTAAGAAGTATGGTCCTGAGAACACAAGTAGGAGACGCTTAAAAAGAGGGATAATAAAAATATTTTTCAAATTTTGAAATTCATAACTGACGTCATCAATGGATTTACCCATGCTGATGTTGATGAACTCTTTCGTAAGTGAACAATTTAAGAACTCAGTCTGAAATTTCGCGATACATATTGCATTAGTTGTATAGGAAAGATACTTGGAATAGTATAATGCTGTGCAACTGATAAAATCTTGCGCAATGTAATTATTAAAATATGTAACATTGAGATCATATCTGTTCAAATTTACAATTTATCATTTAATTTATAACGATATTAAGATATCATAATGTACATTTTTGATCCACTAAAGTTAAGAAATATGAAATTACATTGATTAAATAGGTTTTATATGTAAATATGTCCTTTATAAATTGGGAAGAAACCTTTGGCAGGCTATCGAATTTAAACATATCATATATTATATAAACGAAAGTAAACGAGTATCAAAAACTCGAACAGTCCGAAATGAAGTTTGTAAAAATTTATCAAATCATTTTAATCAATTTTTTAATATCGTAATCAGTTTGTATTACCCTTAAATTTAGACCAAAAACAAATAATTAAAAAGCTTTGTACGAAACAAAACGCCCGGGTGATAAGAGCATTCCAAACATTGGTAGCTTACAAAATACTTTCTTCGTGTATAGAGCTGATAAATTCACTAATTGTAGACGCAAAAAAATGAAAAAGGACACTTTTCTGAACACGGATACAAACAGTAACGACAAAATGGCCATAACCAAAATAGAATTTTCTGATTTTTCTAGCAAAATTTTACCAAATGTCCAGTGCTGCTGATGTACTACAATCATTTTCAACCATTCATTGGGCCATAAAATACTATGAGGGCTGAAATTTTTCTTAGCTGAAATCACTTATACATGAAATATTTTTTTTTCAGTATATAGAAGCATCCACAAACACAAAATTATTTAAAAAATGTGCGGAAATCCGTAATTTCCATTTTCTCGACTTCAGGGTAACTGAAACAACTGACACTTTTCTAAACATAAACATGCAAAAAAAACTTCTTGTGGAAATGCGTCATTCTCATTTTTTGATAAAATATTGTAAACTTTAAAATAACTGAAATTAATTGTACAGAAATTTTTATTCTCTTTATATTTCAAATACTATTCTGAATATACATACTTATACAAAAATAGGTTTGCGGAAACACATCCCAAACTAATCTTTATTTCTGAATAAAAAACTGTAAACAATTAAGAACACGTAAACGTTAAAAAAAACGAACATACCTATATTAAATAAATGAACTAAATTTTTGAAATACTTATTTTGCCCATCGAAAATATCTCTTTTGAGTCGATTCTAAAATCACCGTAATATATTCTAATGGAATTTGATAGTTCAACCATCGGATCTAACCTAGTGTTCCCTAAAAATATGTAAAGTTCTATCTTGAATGATATTGGCTAGAGCAGTTATTAACAGATTTTATTATTCTGCAAAAGAATAACTAAATTACACGTTATCAATATAGGAAAACTACTTTGACTTATTACACTATATTACTGCGCATGTGTATAAAGGTTAGGGATAATCAAACAATTATAAAAACCTACCTTCAAATAACCTATCAGTACTAACCTATTCTAGTGTTTCCCAAAAATATATGAAAATTTAACAAACTAACCTGCGATAACGTTGACGCCTGGATTTCCTGCGCATGTGTTTAAGGGCCAGGAAAATCTAGTGATTACAAAACCTACTTTCAAATAACCAACGAGTATTAACCTAACCTACTGTTTCCCAACACTATATAAAACTTCAACAAACTAACCTGCGATAACGTTGCCGCTTACACTTTCCTGCGCATGTGTATAAAGATCACAAAAATCAAACAATTACAAGAATCTACCTTCAAATAACCTACCAGTGCTAATCTAACCTACTGTTTCCCAAAAATATATAAGAATTTAGCAAACTAACCTGCGATAACGTTGCCTCTTGGACTTTCCTGCGCATGTGTATAAGGGCCACAAAAATCTAACAATTACAAAAATTCACCTTGAAATAACCGAACAGTACTATCCTGAGCTACTGTTCTCCAAAAATTCATAAGAATTCAACAAACTAACCTGCAATAACATTGCCGTTTGGACTTTCCTGCGCATGTGTATAAGGGCCTCGAAAATCTAACAATTACGGAAATCTACCTTCAAATAACCTACCAGTACTAACCTAACCTATTGTTTCCCAAAAAATATATAAGAATTCAATAAACTAACCTGCGATAACGTTGCCGCTTAGACTTTTCTGATGCGCATGTATATAAGGGCCACAAAAGTTTAACAATTACAAAAATCTACCTTCAAATAACCTACCAGTACTAACCCTAACCTACTGTTACCCAAAAATATAAAAAAAATTTAACAAACTAACCTGCGATAACGTTGCCGCTTAGACTTCTCTGATGCGCATGTGTATAAGGGCCACAAAAGTTTAACAATTACAAAAATCTACCTTCAAATAACCTACCAGTACTAACCCTAACCTACTGTTACCCAAAAATATAAAAAAAATTTAACAAACTAACCTGCGAAAACGTTGCCGCTTGAACTTTCCTGCACATGTGTATGAGGGATTAGAGATAATCAAACAATTACCACTACTCCGCACTATCTGTTTTACTACGCCTATACCACGGTATAATATAATGGTAGTGCATCTCGTATGCTGTTATACATAACGAAAGCGTAGCCTAAGTCTTCCAACTCACAACTCTTGCCGCAGGGTCGCTACGGTCGGATGAAATGAATTTATTCGTTTAGTTGCTTCTTCCAATTTTAGTAGCAGACTAGCAGATTTGTTTCAGTAGCTAGGATTTGTCTTTGCAGCCGTTTTATTTCGTTAAATATATCGGCGTTTGTTATATTTTCCGATTGTAACATATTCAAGAATTCAAAGAAATTGTGGTAGTTTTCCTTAAGATAAGATATTAATACAACAGATGTCTTATAATATGTGGAATTTAAGTGTTATTAACACAGTAATTTTAAAAGTTCGTACCTTATTACGGGATAATTATCGGATAATTCCAGTCTTCAGTTGGTACATCCAAAGTATCATTCAATATCATTTACATTTAATCAATAATAAATCACAATTTCACACAATGTGCATGGAAAATAAAGAATATATTCAGAGCTACACTCCACACACGTTGAGAATCAATTTGATTTTCCAACGGTATATTATTTTTTTTTTGACAGGTTTCCGTAATGAACTAACAATAGGGTCCGATGAAACTAACAATATTGTCAACAAATCACTATTTGATGCTATTCGTTAATTCTATATTCGCAAATAATCTGTGCAGCATTGAAAAACTAGAAGGATTGGTGAAACTAATTCTAAAAAAAAGTCTTTGGGAGCTCTTGGGGGTTATAGAGTTTTTCTTCATTGAATATGGACATTAATTTATAAATTGCCGAATTAACTCTACATATAGATTACAATGTAGATCAAATATAAGTATGGCCTTATCTATCTCAGTAATATTCATTGTTAAGGAAAAACTATACTTGTATACGACGGAAACAACTTGTATATGATAATCAGACAGCGATTTGAGATATTCAACTGTAAGGAATTAGGCAGTGTGTTGCGAATTTACAATTTACCCACTCTGCGCCGTATAGCTTCCTCATTCTAGTGAGATATGTATGCCTTTGATGGAGGATCGTTCAGTAACATTGTATACTTTCTCATTCTGCTCTTGAGCTTTACGAAAGAGCGAACAGCTGTCCAGAACAAATTAAATTTTTTCGTTCCAGCACGGATATCATATCATTCAATTTGAGTTGATTCAGAATAAGCAAGCATAGCTATTTACGTACTTTATTCCAGTTCTAGTTTCCTTCTCATCCACTTTTGTAGTTTCCACTTGATTTTTCCTACAAGTGAAATCTTGTCTAGACTCATCGTCATTGATTCGAATTCCGACTTTTCCATCACTGCTGCCTCTATCAGTATAGTTCTTATGATGATTATTTCCTTCTACTTGTAGTTCGTGAGCATTTGAATTAGAGTTAGTTACATTAGTTTTGATCGAATCTCCTGTGGTGAACCAATTTTGGATTTTATGATAAAGTGTTTCCCGCTGTGATATTTCATCTTTGTCACTAGCATCATCCAATCCCTTCAGAAATACATATTCATCATTGGAATTATGATGTATCACCACGTCAGGTTCATAAGAGGTTCCTTCAGTGAACAGGAATCTTCTATGATTGTCAAAAAAATTATCTTTCACTCCATACTGATCATCTGTTCCGTTATCAGTATTAATGTTGCGATCTGTCATTGTATAGGTTGCTAGTTCATCGACAATCAAATTATCATCAGAATGTAACGTCATATCCAGCATTGAGATCACAAGTTCATTTCCATTATCGTTGAAGGTTTCAATTATATAGAGATCCTCTTTATTTTCTTTTATTAAGTTGTGTATCGAACCAAAATCACCCTCATCGAAATTGTATTCGATATTTTCCGTTAGAGCGCCCACATCATTTCCATCCAGTGAATTGACATTTTCATTCAATTTCCGTTTGTTTTCTCCCATTCCATGTACACAATACGATGAATAATCAGTGTCCGCGTTTTGGAATAATTTATATTCCTCATTATGTGATTCACGAAGGTCGTCTTCGTTGAAATTATGACTGCTCTCTCGCATTAACATTTTTTTCTCTGGAAGAACGTACGTATCAGTCTCAATTTTTTTCAGTGAAATTCCATTTGTTGCTCCACTACTGGTACTAGTCCTTTCACTGAAAGAGAAATATGGTTTCTCTCTTGAAATATACAGACAATGTCTTTTTTGGCTATCATAATGCAAATTCGGGTTATCGGAATATGCTTTAGTAGTACTAACTCCCTTCCGATTTGAGCTTTGTTGATAGTGGGGACAGTTTTCATTATCGAATATTGTCCCAGGAGGCCGTCTTAGCAATTCTCGTTGTTCAGCAAATCTTGAAAAAATAAAAGAAATTTGTATTCCACAACATTTATAATTTTAATGATGTGATTTAATTGGCTGATACTCTAAACTCAATATTGACAACAGGAGGGTTCGAATAATTAGAAAATTTAATCTATATCTCTTAAAATAAAGTACACTAACCATTTCTCAGACAGTTCTCTGTCTTATTTAATTTGTGAAAGTATATATAACCAATTATCAAATTGTTTAGAATCATCATTAAATTAGTTTTGTGTAAGTAGTGGCATGTATTAACATATTATTTTTAGCTTGGATAATATGTGTTTGATTGTTTTATTTTTTATACACTTCCGGATCATTCAACATTTTGGACATTTTATTATCATAATCAGGTGCATTCATGATGAAAGTTTGAAGTATCATCGCCTGCTTAGGTATACCAAATTGAATCCTCATATTCCAAAAAAAAAACAAGAAAATGATCTCATAAATTTGATAGATATTTTAATGAAGCTCAGGATAATTAATTGTATTTACAGTGCTTCTCAAAGGTAACGGATGAATTCTAGAAGACCGTTGAGGAAAATATTCCAGAAAAATGCTCAGATACATCGATTTCTTCTTTGATACATTTTGGTAAATATCTCCGTTATTTATAAACTGATTCTGAAAAAAAATTTGTTGTTGTTGTATTCAGTATAAAAAAATCTATCAATTCTGGTATCGTAACGGGTACTTTGCCATTTGTTTTGAACGTGAGCTTCGTTCGATGTTGGGGTTTGTAGGCCTTCAGGATTGATAATACATTATTGATTCGATTTGATGCGCAAATAAATCAAATCATAATAGATAAAAGCGCGGCTATTGATTTATCTCGTATCGAGAGATCATTTTCATTTTACATCTGATTTCTCCAGATTCGTCAAATCATGATAGATTATAGTTCTTATCGAGGTAATTTCCGTATCAGAATTCCTTCCACTCCATTCAGCGAAGAAGAGTCATTCAAAACGAATCGATCGTGGCGTATAAGTCAGTCCGTCTTGAACGCCCCGTAGTAGAAGAAAGAACAATCCTGCAGCTACAACCTGACTTTGAAGGACGGAGTAGAAAATAAGGTGAAATACCGGGAGTAAAACTTGTGAGGGAGCCTCATCCATCTCAGTTTCCTCTATATGGAAAGAAGGCGCATTTCTGCAGTGTTACCTCCCACAGTACTTGCAAGCGACTGAGGACACAAGATAGGCTTTTCTGTCTTTTTTCAGGCGCTGGTTCCCTTGTACGGATCTCTCGTTACAATCCTTGCACCGTATTTTTCCAATCCCCTCCAAGGGATTCAAGTCATTTTTCAACCAAGTCTGCATTTGAAAATACACTCTTCGGTTGGGGACTTACCGCATCAGGTGAAGGTGATAATAAAAACAGATTAACTGTCATTTTATGATTTCATTAATTGATAGAAAACGTTTTGGATTAATTTCGAATCCAAAGAGGTTTCGGAATGCCTAAATATAATTATGCATTCAATTAACAGATAATTTGATAATTGGTGACATATACAATATACATAATATGATAACATTTTCTCACACTACGAAAGTTTTCTACAGTTTTTATAGGGCTTTAATACATTAAACCTCTCCAGTCTCATTTTAATAATTATTATCATCCATTGTGTTCTTTATTACATGAAGACACCGATACACAAAACAGTTTTCGATAATGAACTCAGTAATTTATGGACATGTCATACCAAGATTGATTTTATTCGTTGTATAATAATAATGTTGTTTACCTGTTCCAGTATTGTACATCGATTATTGCCCCATGAGGACGTCGTAGGCAGACTTCGTCTTCAACTGTATTTCTTTTGTAAGGTTCGGAAAAACAGGGTTGCCCTGGATCATGGTTGGAGCGATATTCCTCACTTGTTTTGACGTTGATAAAAGAACTTGGTATGTCAGTTACGATATCGTTAGGCATTGCTGTGTTTCCCTAGAATAAAGAAGTAATCAGATCCTACCAATCAGATTTATATATGAATCTGCAACTATCTATAACTAAATAGCCAAAAAAGATGAGTAATATTTTAAGATAATATCTTAATGTGGACTAGGGAGAGTAAATAAGACTCATGTGTGTGTTTTGGCCATCTAAAATGGTTTTCTATAACTAAACGTCAAAAGATGTAGATGATAAGTCAAAATAATAATAAGACCTGGGCCCAGACGACGCAATTCTCTATTATTGACATATTTACTACCGATCGATTTTCTGTTCCTATTTAGAAATGCCTGAGCAATGAAATGAGCGAAAACATTGGGATGATGCCAAATATAGAACGCCATAAGAGCCGTCCGACAGCACGAGATTGGTACTCTCAAAGACTCGAAAATATTTAGAATGCCTTGATCGACTTCGCAGTGTTCAGCGAAGGAGTTCGAGCTCCAGAAGAAGCTGAGCAATTCAAATTATTATTTTGCGCATTATTTGTTTGATTTGACTGGACTGAAAGCACATTAAGTTGGTGATTGTAGATCTTTTACTGAAGAATCCGATTCCGCTGTTATTTTTCCCAAGAAATTATCTCCAGAAGGAAAATTCGGGAAATTTGAGATTTTCCCGAGACGGTTATGAATAATAAAGTATAATTTTGTTGCAAAAATGACCTCTAGTTGCTATTTTGTTTCAAGGGAGCTTAAGTTTCATTTTACACCAGAAAAAAAACTGATTGGGATTTTGATTTTTATTCCAAAGTAATTAAGTTGCCAATGAATTACGTCCACGATGTTGGATATTGCACAAATATATCAATATACTTATGGAATAATGTTGTAGAGCAGATAATTCTGCACACAATCACATAAAACTGGATTAATAATTTATGTTTCAAACTATTAAAAATGCATACTTTGTTGAGGGGTAAATAATCATATGTTACCTAACAAGATTCATTTACTGATAATCAGTCCATTGACAGTTTCTCAATATTGTTAAACGCTAATTCAAAATTAGCAATATTGAAATGCTTCGGTATCTCGGTAGTCACGATTGTGCAGATTCACTAATTCTTTTCAATATTCAATTCGTAATCAATATTGACATAGATACTTCACGAGTGAGAGCTATCAACAGTGGATTTGACTTCATGAAAGTTGATAATTAATATTCAAAGAAAATTATTTTTGAACCATTTTTCTGAATACTCTATAGGTTTAAGTTATTTAGTAACCATAACCTCTTTAAAGTTGTTCTGTGCATAATAACTCAACTCAACCTTATTAGGTTACTAATAGCCTATGAATACTCTTAAAAACTATATCCATAATTCAATTGGAATAAAATATTCGTTTCATCTTATACATCCATAGTTTATTGAAATAAAAATAACGTAGTTTTCATCATGATGTGTTTTATCTTGTTTCAAATTAGACATGCAGCAAATGTCGTTTTTGAGAAGAATTATCACTTTTTACAGTTGATTGAAATAGAACTAAATTATTGTTTTGTAATATAGAACTTATTAGAGAATATTAAAGATTCAAGTACATCAGTGTAATCAATGCAATTTCAGAAGAAAATGGGAAATTTTTTCGGTGTAATATCTTTGAACCTGAAGTATATGTTACCAATAGTTGCACATCAAGATATTTCCTGTTAGTCTTTCTTGATTAAAGTAATCAACCCTATCAAAAGGTCTTGAAAAAGGAGCTTCATCATCGATGAGTGCAATGTCATCCACATCAATATCATCGCCTCTCAAGAGGAAAAATTTGTGCAGTATTGCAAAAACATTTATCATTTTGCCAGCTGTAATTGGTTCATAATGCGATGCATCTGAACCTTGATTTCAGATCTCAATTTAACCGTTCTTATTCAATATGACCTCTCTTGTATGCTCTCTCATTTTCTGTCAATGCTGACCTTGTTACTATTGTCATCAACCAGGGTTTCAAGGGGTAACTCGAGTCTCCTAACAGCCACGAAGATCGATCGACGTTTCCCAAATTCCATATGAGGTGGTGTTTGATCTCACTAGTCTGCCATACGCCTGAATCATGAACCGATCAAGGAAACCTAACATTTATTGCCAATATTTTCAGATCAGCATTTACAATAATCTGAATGTTTTTACTATAAAATTCTTTACGGTTGTAATATGAAATTTCTGGTGCTTCTGGATCTAGAGTTGGTGGCGCGATTATGGCGACGTGAGTGCAGTCGATTCTCGATTGGGTCAATAGCTCCGAGAATTTCCTTGAGGTTTGTTGAGAAACTTCAATTTTTCATAATTTTTTCTAAGATTAGTCATCGGAATCTTGACCAATTGATGCAAAGCCATAATAATTGCGTTTAATACTTCTCCCAGGTATTCACGTACTAACGCTTGATACATTGGGGCTTGAAAATCCTGCCCACAACTCTTTTGATAGCTACCTTGAGCAAAAAAATGTAGGGTAATTGAATATTCTGAGGGACTTTGGGAGAGCTAGTCTTCCTGTTTCTGCATTTAGCGAATGTGGAACAGCCTATTATAGCAACTCATGCCTGAAATACAAATGATTAATTTTGTGTGTTTTGTTTAATTAGTTTTTTACTTACCTTTCTACCAACCATGATTACCTTGTCAGCCAAACAAGACCCTAGGAGGTGTTGTTTGAATAAACAATATGGAAATCATGACAATTGTCTACTTATCAATAACTATAAGCCACCGTAATACCCATTTTCACAATGATCTGTTTCTAAACAATATTGTAGATTTGAAATCATTATCAATATTGAGAACAATTCTATCAGCACTGGTACTACAGTAATACCGATCGGCCATAAGCCTTGTTATCTATCCAATAATTGATTTATTTTCAGTATTGTCAAGACAACAATGGTCACCACAATAGGGCTGAATAATGGTTAAATCAAATATCTACGAATATTTACACTAAGGAATATGAAATAATCAACCCTATGCACTAAAAATACTATTAAAGTACTTACTGAGTACCTTTCAGCTACCAAGTAGCCATCATCAGAATAGACCAAATTAGAAAACAAAATGTACCTGTTTGGATACTATTTGGTTGATAATGTAAACAACTCAGCTGGAGATGAATCTGAATATATTAAATTATTTTTCGCTTACACATTTCCATCAATTCTAAATTACCTAGATATTTGTCCGTACTGTATTTTAAAATTGATAAACGTTCTTGAGAAATGGTGTGACCAGTATTTGATATAGTTCTAATAATGCTGATTTCTCACTATTATGCTTCTTTATATGGACAGTATGTTCTTTATAACGGGTTAAAAAGTTTCTTTTAGTTTGACTCACATAGCATTTTGAACACGACTCACAATCAATTTTATATATTAAAGACTTGACGAAACCGGGAACTTTATCAAAGATATTGCCTGAAGGGTTTCTTAGCTCGTTCATGCATTCATAGAAATCTATTGATTACTGAGAGATGTGGAATTTTTGGATTCCATTGCATATTTGAGAGTAACGACTCTAATTTGAGTTGTTCATTGCGTCTCATTCCTCGGTTCAGGTTAGAAATTAACTTATCTATCGCAGATTTGTCGCACAATTGTCTATTTGCTGGAGTGTGTTACAGTTTTTCTCGCATGAATGATCGTTTATTCAGAAACAAGACCATTGAATGGTGCTAATTTATGATTAATAGGTGGACATGAATTCGATGGAATATATCTACTCGTTTGAGAATGTTTCCTGTACCTATATTGTTTTGAAAGTTACTTTCAGCAACTATTTCTTTGAACGAACCAGCGATGTGCAATGGACAATCCACTCTCCCCTTCCTGGCCAATATTTTTAGAGGCAAATACCTCCTTACATCAAAATTAAGTCAGTTTATAAAAGTGTGGGCCAGATCTATCGACGATATTTTTGCAAGTGAAGATTTTGATATTCAAGGTTTTTTGAACACCAATTTGATGATTCATTTGAGGAAATTAGAAAATTAGATATCAATAATCAGCTTCTTCTTTAAGACATTCATTTTATCGAAGATGGTCACCATTTAAAGCTCGACATATACAGAAAACCTACTCAGATTAGTAGATATGTTAAGCAATTTCATGTACACCAATTATTTATCATAAAATAGCACTATCAATACCCTTGTTCTTTGATTATTAAAAGTTCCTTTGAGTCAGAAGAATCATAACAACGAAGTCGAGAAACTTCAGCAAATAGCGACGGCTAATGCTTCCGAAAAATTGTTGATTAATGAGTCAATTTCTAACACTAAACGGAAAATGAAACGCGGTCAACTACTCAAATTAGAGCCATTACTTTCAAACAACTCAATGGAATTCAACCGATTCTGAGGCAACTTCTTTGATAAAGTTTCCGGCTTCCTTAAATCTGCAATATATAAAATTGATTGTGAGTCGTGATCAAAATATGTGAGTCAAACTAGAAGAAACATTTCAACTCGTTATGAAGAACATTTGGCCCATACCAAGAAGAATAATAGTGAAGACTCAGCTTTAGCAGAACATATCTTGAATACTTTCTCAAGAAAGTTTATCACTATTAAAATACAGTACGGACAAATATCTAATTCAGAAGTGATGTA
Organism: Endomychus coccineus; assembly: GCA_958510875.1. Lineage (NCBI taxonomy): Eukaryota > Metazoa > Arthropoda > Insecta > Coleoptera > Endomychidae > Endomychus > Endomychus coccineus. Next base: position 65,092,249 of record OY294069.1, read on the forward strand.
AATGTGTAAGCTAAAATGAAATTCATTTAATTCAGATTTATCTTCTTTTTGTATCATTACCCTGAAATATTATTTAAACAGGTACATTTTGTTTTCTAATCTAATTTGCTTTGATAATGGCTACTCGGTAGCTGAAAGGTCCTTAGTACTTTAATAGTATAAGGGTGACTATTTTGTACGCATTAGTGTTGTAGGGTATCCACAGTTGTGAACTCCTTTTTCAGTGTATTACTTTACATGTTCAGTTTGTGGTTTTCTGTTCAAGTTGAATAGGTCTCGTAGACCATTTTGTATTTTGTTTGAATACTTTTGCATTACTATGAATATCGCGGAAATCAAGTTGAATATGAGTAGGAGTTATAATTGGATTAGCAGAAGTGAAGTTATCTGAATCTCTTAATAAAAAAACAGTTCTAATAGTAAATTATGTTATTAATAGAATTATAATAATAAATCCTACAATATCTTCATAAATAAAGTAGGGACGAAAGGGAATTGTATCTGGATTTCTATTTGTTCCTAAAGGATTATTAGTTCCTGGTTGATGTAGAAATAGAAGATAAATATTTACTAAAGCAGAAATAATAGAAGGTAATAAGAACTCGAATTTAAAAAATCGAGTTGAAATTGCATTATCTACTGCAGAAGCTTCCCATAATCGTTGTTCAATAGTATTATCTAAGTAAAGAATAGCATAATAAATTTATAATAACTGTTGCTCCTCAGGAAGATATTTGGCCTCAAGGTAAAACATAACCTAAGAAAACAGTTACTATTGTTATGAATAAAATTATTACTCCTGCTATTCACGTTATTATCAAATTTGTTGAATTAAAATAATGTCCTAGTCCAATATGAAAATAGATACAAATGAAAAATATAGAAGCTCCATTTGCATATAAAGTTCGAATTAATCACCAATAATTAATATCTCGTGAAATATGGACGATTCTATTGAAATCAATTGAAGTATTAGGACAATAATGTATTGCTAGAAATAATCCTGTAATAATTTGAAACACTGAACAAATTCTTAATAATGATCCAAAATTTTATAAAGTTGAAATATTTGATGGAGTTGGCAAATGATTTAATGAATTATTAATAATTTTCAATAAATAAGTAGTTTTTCGTCAAGATATTTTCATTAAAAAGTTTGTTGTGAAGTTCCCTTATTTGACTTGCAAATTTTTAGAATTTCAATTACAGTTAATAATGAATGAAAAATAATTATAATTATAATTAGGTTTGGAGGTAAATTATGAAATTGTTTGTAGATGAGTTAAAGTTATAATCATAATCAAAATTTATTCATAAGATTGATTGAATAAAAATAAATTTAAGTAAGAAAATTAAAATTTTATATTTGAAGCAATTCTTCTTATATAAATAAATAAAACCAATGTTCCTCCAAATATAATTAAAATATCAGAATATCAAGAATTAAAATTTAATATGCTAATATTTGAAGAAATTGAATTTGCTTGAATTAATAATATTATTCCTATTGTAAGGATGAAAAATAATATTTAGAGTTCAAATTGATAATATCAAAGATATACAAAGAATAGCTTAGTAAAAATGTTAATTTTGAAGAATAATGATGAAGGTTACTTTGTCTCTGAAGTTTTGGAAGTAATTCTTATTTTCTTGAATAATAGACTTCCGCGGATAGCTAATCTTGAAAAATCTTGGTTTCCAGATGGATCCCGCATCACAATAGCTTGACTTGATGCCGACGTTTCGCCAACCATTACAGGTGTCATCTTCAGGGCAGGCTTGAGGCTTGAACTGAAACTGGTTCTACTGGTTACTGTAGCCGTATTTATTGTACGAAAAATCCTTCACACTACAAGGTTCACTGCCTTCATTCTGGTAGTTAACTCCGTTCCATCACCTGACCCTGCCACTGTGTGATCATGTGCGAAGTGGAATTTTTGAGGATGGGTTTCGAAATGTTGTTCCCTCCCTCGATCATTTAAATTCATTACATTTCGATATCCTTTTCACCATGGAAGTCGAATCGCAAGGTTCACTCCCGTTCCTAGATGTATTGGTTAGTCGACAGACTAACGGTACTTTAGGACATTCTGTGTATCGAAAACCCACTCATACCGCTAGATACATCAATGGTCTTTCCCACCACCACCCTACCCAAAAGCAATCTATCATAAACTTCTTGGTCCACAGAGCTGTCAACTTATCTCAACCTCAATCCTTAACATCAGAATTAAAACATCTCTCATCTGCCTTATTATCGAACAGTTTGTCCCATTACAACATTCAAAAAGCCATAAAAAAATACACTTCGCCTAACATTTCAAATCGACCTGAGCCAAAAACTCCCCCGCCTGCTTTATTCACTGCCTTTCTTCCATATATTGAAAATATAACAAATTGAATTTCCAAAATCCTTAAGAAACATAATAATTCTACCTGGTTTTCCACACTTCCAAAATTATCTCAGTTTTACGAACCTATCGAAGCCCCCCTCCTTCTCTCACTTAGAAGGTGTTTATAGGATTCCCTGTTGTTGCGGTAAAGTCTACATTGGTGAAAAAGGTCGTACAGTAGCTATCCGTGTGAAAGAACATAGCGCTGTACAAGGTTTCGTGACACCAGTTGATCTGCTCTTGCGGAACACAAGTTTGACACTCATCATCAAATTCTTTTCGAAAATACTAAAATCCTAGCCCGAGCCTCAAACTTCTATCAGAGAAAAATCCTTGAAGCTATAGAAATCCTGAAGCATCCAAATACTCTGAACCGGGACTCAGGATATTACTTTCCCAACAATTGGAAACCCATCCGCGAAAGTTCCACTTCGCACATGATCACACAATGGCAGGATCCGGTGCCGGAACGGAGTTAACCACAGGAATAAAGGCAGTAAACTGTGTAACGTGAAGGATTTTTTCTGCAATAAATACGGCTACAGAAACCAGTAGAACCAGTTCCAGTTCAAGCCTCAAGCCTGCCCTGAAGATGTCACCTGTAATGATTGGCGAAACTTCGGCATCAAGTCGATTTACTGTGACACGGAATCAATTCGGAAGCCAAGATTTCTCAATTATTATTTTGATTTTCAATTAAAAATGCCCACGTCGCCGAAATAAACAAAAGCATGAGTGATCGAAATTTTTACACACGGGGACGGGAACATTTTTAAAGAATCATTATTAAGTGAAAATACCTATATTTATATTGGATTTATGATTGCCTAAGGCTCATATTGAAGCTACTGTATCAGGATCTATAATCATGAAAGATAGTATATTAAAATTAGGTGGGTATGGTTTAATATATTTTTTGCAATTCTTTCTAGACTCAGGAATGAAGTTTCATTATTATTTCATTATTAGGAGAAGTTATAGTATCTTTATTTGTATTTATCAAAGGGATATGAAAATATTTAGTGCTCATTCTTCTGTAGCACGTATAGAAATAGTTTTAAGGAATATTATATGTTTAACTTGTTGAGGAATGATAGGACCATTTGTTATAATAATTGCTCACATTTATGTCCTTTTAGACTTTTTGTTCCAGCAAATATTTTATATGAGCGAATGAGAACTCGAAGTCTAAAATAATTATTCATCTCATTCCCAGCTCACAAATCAAATATAAAATATAAAGTTCCAATATCTTCACGATTTCTAAAAAATAGTCACTTATTCGATAAAGTGGCTGAAAATGGGCATTGAATTGTGAAGTGATCTATCTCTTTATAAAATAGTCTTATATTCAAAAATTATTTTAAATTTCAAATTTAAAGGTGAATTAATTAAAACTTATATTTTACTACGAAATGACCATATATGAAATTGATAATTGTTATATAAACTAGCTCAGTATATTAATATTTATATCAAAATATTTACTCACATGAAAGTATTTCAATGTATCGTCTTTATTTCACATTGAAATAACTCAATCACATTCTTTGTTCGAGAAAGCAAACAATTGACTCAAAATCAGTTAAATTAGCCTATAATTCACTGGTATTCAATAACTATATCTTACTTGTGCAACTACACAATCTAACTGATAATCACATAGGTATATCAGATAACATTATTTGAACCTTATGATAACACAATCATTTATAAGTTAAGTGAGATACACCTACGCGTAGGTACCCAAATGTGAACATAGCATTCAATTTGATGAGTAAGAAATTATGAGAAATGTTCTCTGTAATTTCGATGTAAATATGTTGAGCGTATTCATCTCAATTCATTAGTATATCCGTTTAACTGACAACCTCTGCTTATCAGTTAGGTTTTATTTAACCAGTACTTTTATCGGGTTAATGGAAAGTGAACAAATTGGAATATTACGAACGATCGGGCGAGAAGGTATTATACGATCTCGAGAAGAAATAATATATAAATTTGTCACTATAGAATATCCAAACTGTCATTCAATCAGCCGTTTATAGCATCGACATATACATATGGACTGCGCGTGGCAATGATAAGCGCCGGTAGTGCCGGCGTGAGAGAGGGGAAAACGAAGAGGACTAATACTGTCTTTATCTACTTTATCTATCGCGTTTCTATTGGCCGCTGCGTTGCCATGGAAATGCAACATGACTGTAGCTAGTATGTTTACGTCCCGAGCCGATAGATAAAGACAGTATTAGTCCTCTTCGTTTTCCCCTCTCTCACGCCGGCACTACCCGCGGTTATCATTGCCACGCGCAGTCCATATGTATATGTCGATGGTTTATAGTAAGCAACAAATTTTGAGAAAATTAATATCTTTCCAAAAGTGAATTTGGATATTTCATTAACACCAATCTGTTAAAAGGAGTGAATAGTTACAACTTGAATAGAATTGACAAGATTTTCATTTTTTCATATGAATATAAAAATTCGTGATGAAAAAAGGAAATATGTTGCTCACTATAATTTCATTTCTAACTAATTTATGGGTGTTAAATATATGACAAACATTCTGACAGAGATGAATGCTCCAAATTATTACCTCATTGTATTGATCAATAGTCAAATAATATTATTCATCAACAACTCATTTCCCATGTTAGGAAATCAATGACCAGATCAGATTCATACATATTCGGTTCATTTTCATTCTACTCAACGGTATCATATCCATATTCCAATTTATCCTTGGTACAGACTCGATTTTAAGACCGCATCAGTCAATATTAAGAACTGCAGCGATCTCAGTTGAAGCGGGAAAAAAGTGTCATTTTTGAATGTCGAATCGAAAATGGCTACAAATAATACGCACTGAACGACGGTACGTCGTATTATTCATTACATGTTTCATTGATCTGAATTCATATCGTGTTTTGCGGATAGAGCGGTTACGCACCCTGGCGTGCATTGATTCTTTTCTTATCCATCATAGGGATTTTTGGCATGTTTTATTAGACCGGCCCACCGTAAAAAGCCAAGAAACCCCTAGATTGAGGGAAGTCTCAATGCGCGCCAGTGTATTCGAACGCAAGCGCTGTGTGTGTCACGCGACACGCACACATGGCACTCTCGTTCAATAGAGCTTATATATTATTATTATATATTAGTAAATTGTACGAAGGAATTTTGAAGTTTTCGTGATTACGTGTTTCATCATATGAAATTAGTGATACATATCTTGTTAGATAGTAAGATAACTCATTACAGTGGGCTGGGCATAGGAGCTGTTTTCAAATATTTCTGCATGCATCAATTCAACAAGGTTACGTTCAAGATAAACGATAATATTAGGAATACTTTTTTCTTACTCAAAATCCAGTATCTTTGTAATCGTAGTGATATTTTACTGTACAGTTGATAAACGCAGTCAATAACCGCGAATTCTTCGAAAAATTTTAACGAATATTGGCTGCAAATACACTCGAATTCGCTATTCAGTATAATATTTGATTTTGACTCTTGTTTACAAAATACAAGAATTCTCGTACTCTGATTTTATCGAAATGTTTATAGATATTACTAAACTACCTTATTGAAAATTGTATGTGGAAAAGCTGAATATGACCGATCGAGAAAAAGATCGTCGTAAAATTGCAACTAATAGCTACCGATCTGGAGCACAAAAAAGAAAGGAGCTGGTGAAGAAGGAAAAAAACTTTCATGAAGATTCTCTCATACCGCCTGTTTCCCCAGAATTCAAAATACACTATAGTCCTTTGACGGCTGATACTGACACTGTTTCTCGAAAGTTGTTCTTGGAATCTAATACAGCCTAAAACGGAAGAAGTAGAAAAGAAGGAAAACAGAATCAATTATTGTATTTGATTATAAATCATTGCTATCACTAGCAATTGCACAAAATTACTCCCACTACATCACTCCGAAGTCCGAAATATTTTCGAAGGATCGAAACTACCAAAACGACGTGAGTATTTGTGTGAGATCTTTCATTGAAGATGAAATTGACCACTAGATGCAACTTTGCCAAGAAAATCTCGTTTCGGAATCGTCAGTCGGTCAAGAACGACAAGATGTTTTGTAACAGTGCCGAGCGTATATTTCATAAGTCTGAAATGCTGTAAGACTCAGGTTATCACCTACCACCGGTTCCAACATGGAACCAGCAGTTCTATGCATTTAATTCCAAACAAGTGACACATCCACGGCAAGTTATTACCACACGTTCCAAACTCCTGATTTCTGAAGCTATAATGATTCTGTCAACTCTAGATTTAATTTTTCAGCCAAGTGAATAAGTTTGAATGCCTATCACACCGCTTATCACAGTCAGCTGTTTATTATTATTTCAGGTAGTTAATACCTCATCGACGTGTTATATGAATTTAGAATTGTTTGTTGGAACCTGCTCGGCTATCAAAGATCTCAGTTGGCCCGTATATTCTCAAGGTTCTTCTAAGTTGCCACCACTAGGTACATAATTCAGCACAGCTAGAAGCTGTTTGTGACTACGATGCCTTGATTTCTTCCCAGGGACCGCCTTAAATGATGAATATTTATTGGATAAAAGTGGACAAAATTTATTACATCACAACACAACAAATGATTATGAATTTTGTCCATAATCTGTTTGTGGGAATGGTAACCTATGAATTTGAAGGCTGGTCGAATTCAGGTTCACCCTAAGTGGGAACCTGTGAGACGGTTATCAATGATGCTAGTTCTTCCCCTTACGCCAGCGAGCGGGTACCTGCTCAGGTTTCCTCGAGAGAGTTGGAATCAGTGAGAACTGATTAGCACAAACTCCAACAGTGATCGATTTCGCGCTCGATCACGCCGATGATTGGAAGATAAGAATTGAATGAGGACTTCTCTTTTCCTCTCTCTCTTTCCATCTCTCCATCTATGTTTCTCTCTTTCTTTTCTTTCTCTCAAAATAAAGAAGAACATGCACTGCTTGAATCCCATCTGTACAGGTCAAAACATTGTGGGAACCTCAAATAATATATGAAACTACTAGCTGGTTCCTGTAAAGAATTTTCAAATTTGAAGGCTTCGTGACTTCTTCATGAGTGATGTGAGAACCGTTGACAATAAAAAGCAAAAACCGGCGCAGTTGGATGGATTGAGATGCGGTTTTCAACATTCGATTAAGAAAGTAATTTGGAAATCTTGTGCCAGGTTCGTTTTCCCGGAAAAAATGTATTGTATTTCTACAGCCAAAAATTGCATTTTTCTGAGTGCACTTTATGTTCTGAATGGAAAAAGTCCATTACAGGGTGGATAATGCGTCAAACGGACTCGAATTTGTTTTTTGGGGGTTTTTGGGATCGCTGAACACGAATATGCTATCAACAAAATTCCCTGAGGTACCGTTGTACCTTCCCCGAGATATCCGGGTGTCCTGACGCCCTGGGTATGGATGAATTTCATTAAAAATTATTCTTCCATGCTTGTCAACTGTTCGAGAGAGCATATAAAGGTCGCTAATGTTGATTACGACATGCAAAAACTTTCCTGCAATAGCTGGTTCTACCCGGAGACCGGATATTCACGTCATCTCTCAGGAATTTGTTAATTTTTCTTCATAATATGTAACAAATTCTGACTGTCGGGGGTTTTCAAAGTCGCCGATTACAATTATGACACTCACAATGCCCTACAAATTACCTGGGCGTGTTCCCGCGTCTCTGGAGCCCTGCGTATCTACTCCATCTTATAGGAATTTGTTAATTGTTCTTCATAATATGTAACAAATTCTGGATGTCGGGGCTTTCAGAGTCGCCCATTACGATTATGATACTCACAATGTTCCACAAATTATCTGAAGGTCTTTTCCGGGTCTCTGGGGCTCTGCATATCTACATCATCTTCTAGGAATTTGTTAATTTTTCTTCATAATATGTAACACATTCTGTCTCACCTCACAATTTTCTACAAATTATCTGAGGGTGTTTCCGGTTATCTGGGGCCCTGCATATGTACGTCATCTTCTAGGAATTTGTTAAGTTTTTCTCCATAATATGTAAAAAAATTCTGACTCCCGGGAGTTTTCAAAGTCGCCGAACACGAATCTGACACTCACAGTGTTCTACATATTACCTGAGGGTATTTCCGGATCTCTGGGACCCTGCATAGCTGAGTCATCTTCAATATTTTCAATCTCGCGCATTAAAGATGTTGAATGTTTATATTAGTTGACTTGAAAAATATTCAATAACAAGATTTATTATGTGAATAGAATACAAATTTTTAATGTAGACGTAGATACGCAGGGCTCCAGAGACCCGGAAAAACCCACAGCTAATTTGCAGAACATTGTGAGTGTAATTACCGCGATCGGCGACTTTGAAAACCCCGAAAGCCAGAATTTGTTACATATTATGAAGAAAAATTAACAAATTCCTAGGAGATGACGTAGATACGTAGGGCTCCAGAGACCCAGAAACACCTCCAGGTAATTTGTAGAGCATTGTCAGTGTCATAATCGTGATAGGTGACTTCGAAAACACTCGAGTGCGAGACCTTGTTACATATTATGGAGAAAAATTTATAAATTCTTAGAAGATGACGTAGATATCCAATCTCCGAGTACCACCAGATATTGCAGGAGAGGTTTTGCATTTCGTTATCATCATTAGCGACGTTTATGTCACATCTCGGACCATTAACAAGCATTAAAAATAAATTTTAATGAAATTCATCGATATCCAGGGCGTCAGGTACCCCGGGGATGGTCCAAGAGGACCTCATGGAATTTTTTTGATAGCGTATTCCTGTTGAGCGACCCCAAGAAACCAGAGAAACCGAATCGAGTCCGTTTGAGGCATTATCCACCGAGTAATAATTTTTTTATCCACCTTAAAAAGTGCACTCAGAAAAATGCATTTTTTGGCTGTAGCAATGCAATAAATTTCTTCCGCAAAAAACAAACCAGGCATTATATTGCAAAATTACTTTCTGAATCGAATGCAAAAAACAGCATCTCAATCCATCCAACTGCGCCAGTTTTGGAAGGTGGAATACTTTATTTCCTCTACTGATATCTTTTTAAGGTTAACTATCATGATGACACTGCTCCTTTTTGGTTATCAGTGGATACCATGATGGATATTAGGTAGACACCTGGCATCTTACTCCTCCCATTCGTGTACCCTATTCTTTCTATCTAGCACCCATGGTGTATTGGTATTTCATGATGATTGGTATGACAATTCATAATCTGTATCCTTGTATTTGTCTACTACATAATTTACGCCCTCTGAATAGAAGCTCCGTAGGTAGTTTTATATTCTTTTATCATCAATTGAATAATTCTACATTTCTTACATTCGACAACATCATATCCATCCGATCAACAATCAAACTTAAATAAATAACCTTTCTACAATTTTAATAATGAAAATAACAATACTTGTATATATCGAAAAAGTAAAAATTCAAATTACTCACTCATAAAAACAATGTTCAGGTTCGTAAATATTCCTAGATTTTTTGGCAAGCAGAAAAAAATCAACCATCATAATAATATGATAATAATTCATTTTCATATATCATATTTTATCAAAAATTACTAAGACACGCCGCCACATAGCAGGACGCAAGAGTGGACCTCAGAGTCAATCATGATTTCAACTGTTACGTTTTTTACCTCTATATAATCACCTCTATGGCTCTCACATCATTGCCAACACCTGGCATCTTACTCCTTCCATTCGACTTCCCTATAGTTCTTATATAGTACTCATGATATTGGTATGACAATTGATAATATGTATCCTTGTATTTGGCTACTACATAATTTACCCTGCCTGAATAGAAACTCCGTAGATAGTTTTTGATTCTTTTATCTTCAATTCAACAATTCTACATTTCTTATATTCAATATCATCTCCATCCGATCAACAATCAAACTTAAATAAATAACATTTATACAATTTTAATAATAAAAATAATATTACTTCAATTACTTATATATATCACAATAGTAAAAAAAATATTCCAAACAGCTTCATCAAGCTATTCTGAATGTTGAAGGTAACCATTTCGGAAGATTAACCTTGACCTTGTCAAAAATCTTCAAATTGTTTCAACTCACTGTCTTCTAATGCTCTCGCCGATTTCCAGTCACTTTCGGGGTAATCGTCGAAATTACTGGCATCTCCTTCGTAAGTAACTTTAGGTATGATCGGTGGCTGTAATGAAAGGAATATTATTTTTCCAACAGTTAACGGTATTACAATTCTAGAATGAAGATGGAGTAGTTATGTGTGTCCACATTAGGCAAGGTTAACGTGGATGTATTATGTGGATGATACTCTCATCTTCGGAAAGAAACTAAACATTCTTGATCATGCTAGTTCAAAGATGTTTATGAACAATGTACGAATATCAAAAACATTGTGAATGAGTGCAGGAGTTTTGAGTTTCATGAGAAAAGAGGGTAAACAGTATAATTATATCTGAATTGTCAATTAAATAAATTTATTATAATCAAACTTTTCTAGTCAGAAAATCTGTGACGAATTGTCAGGTAGCTGGTCTATTCAAAAGGCCACCAACCTGACAATAAGTAACAATCCCTGGATTGTGTAAGCCATTTCGGAATTTGTCGTCCATAATAGATTTGGCGATTATGCATGGTGCGTACAATGATATAAAACATTCTACTACTGGACAAAAATCGCTGTTGTTAGAACCGGCATATATCCTTTGATAATAACCAATAAGCCGTTGAATGAACAAATCCAAGCCAAAGAACGGCTACAACAACGAGATACATATATATTGAAATTCAGCAACCAAGACCTACTGATACGCAAAGCTCAATAACATGCCATACTGAAGCGCAGTGCTCTACATCATGCCCTACTGAAGTGTAATGCACAACAGCAGGACCTATTTGAGCGCAATGCTCACACATCAGGATGTATTACAATAAACTTGTCAACACGTGCATCGAAATTCGAAACGCAAATTTGGTGTTCAAGATTTCTCTTAACTGCTTCATCAAGAACAGGAAAAAAACTCCAGGCATAAAGGAACATATAAAGGCAATAGAAAAATCATCAAGAAAAATGTTTTTATTGAAGGAAGAGAAGACGAGGTGATTAACGTTGAAGACGGTGAAGTTGGTATTGCGTACAATGACACAAAATATTCTAACCATTGGACGAAAATCGCTCTTGTTAGAACCGCCATATATTATTTCATAATAGCCGATAAACCGCTGACTAAACAAATCCAAGCCAAAAAACCACCACAATAACGAGAGATAGATATTAAAATTCAGCAACCAAGACCAACTGATGCGCAAAGCTCAATAACAGGCCCAACTGAAGTGCAATGCTCAACAACAGACTCTACTGAAGTGCAATGCTCAACGACAGGTCCTATTTGAGCGCAATGCTCACACATCAGGATCTATTACAACAAACTTTTCAAGATTCAGATTGAAATCCAAAACGCTAATTCGATGCTCCAAGATTTGTCCCCAGTGCTCTATCCAGGAACCGAAAATAAGTTCGGCGAAACTCAGCATAATGGGACATATAAAGGGAACAGAAAAATCAGAAGCAAAAGAAAATGTTTTCATTGATGGAAGAGAAAACGACGAGAGCAACGATGGACAGGTTGAAGACTGAAAAAGCTGGTATTGTATGCTAATAATGTAATTATTTGTAGCGCTAAAACACGAACTGGAAATTTCGTGCCAGATATACCATTCCTGATGTTACAGAGAAATGCCACTGCCAACGAATTGAGATAAATTGAATGTATTCGAATCAATAGAATTTTTTTTAAAATATTGGACAAATAAAATTTTTAAGATTCATAATTAATCAATATATCTTACAATGCAATCTTCGAAAAATTTCATGTCTATCTCATGCTTTGTTCCATAGAATTTAAGTAATTCTATCGCTGCTGTATGCAGTTGATAACTCATTGTGAACATGCCATTATATGATTGAACAATAGCTGACATATTTTTTATTAAGTGTAATTCTATTTTATTCTATTCAGCTGTGATAAATTGAAACAAAAGTGATGGATTTATCAATGTAAATGTTTGGGTTCAGAGTGTTCAATTACTTTGGTGGTTGAAATAATATTGTTGGTCATATTTCATATTCTCCTTTTGAGAATTACTTTATTTGGTTCATGTTCTCATCGAACTATTCCACTTACATTGAATTTGTTTTGTTAAAACTGTTAAGTAGGTACTGTGTATATAGATAGATAGAGAGATAGACCCCAGATTGTAAACCAGAGTACATATTGATAGTTGAATAATTCAGATAATCTAGGGGCAATGTGTTCTTCATTCGTATTCACACTAAATCAAACTATTAATAAATTAAAACTGCAAGTATAAACTGACATATGAATTACATAAGCTATGGAAATTGGCAGGTAACAACATGTAGGATGAAATTGAACCTCTTTGATGGATATTGATGACGAAAACTAATATCAGAAAATAATTCCAATATAATGTTTGAGCATCGAATGTACATATAGTGTAGATGTGTTATTGAGTGTTGCCTTGTTGAAAACAAACGCATATTTTATAATTCCATGAATACAAGCATTCTTCTGGAAGTGAATATTACCCTATTTTTTCCTGACATTATCTATATTTAATAATGATCAATAAGTTCATAAAATGGATTTGAGGAAAGGCTATGGCTAATGCTATAGTGCTGAATGGAACATAGAATTCTTACCTTCAATTTCCTCATTAGAACTTCTTGCCAGTCTAATCCTTTGTACCATCGGTGACGTTTGATATCCTCTGCTCCGCTCTGTGAAATGAAATAAAATGTTCAGAGAGAAAAAGTCTCATTTGTTAGTTTTAAAGAACTAACATTTACCTTCATATTTCCCAACCGTTTCGTTCGATCTTGTACTAAAAGTTTCTTGATTAGATCTTTCGCAATGGGGTCCAAATGTTTTGGCCAATCTATTTTTCCACTCAGTATCTTTTCATATATGCCGAAAGGGTTATCATCATAGAATGGTGGATATCCAGCTAACATTTCATAGATTAGGACACCTATGAGAAACAAAAAAAATTGTTATTATTTCACAATAATGTCTTATTCATTTTTCCAAATTTTATTCTGTCGAATAAGAGAAATGTGCTTATTGATAATAACTTCTTTCGGCGTTCGGCTCACGAAGGTCCGATTGTACAATATTTTTGGTTACAAATAAACATACAGCTACTACATGTTCATTTAAAGGCCAAACAATTATTGGAATCCTCAATCATATCTGCTAATTGCCTGGCCATGCGCCAGTAAAAGATCACCTTGACAAAATGTAACTGTATAATGGCGACCTGACATGCAGACTTTGCGGTAAGGATACAGAAACAGTTACATACTGTGTAAATGAGAGGAACCGGGTCGCAAAAGATAGTCAATTTTTGAAAAGCCTAACGGCGAACCAGAATTATACAGTTCCCACCTATTGAAGGACTTGTACAAACTCGTACAAGGTACAAAAATACTCGAGTGGATACCGTAATGAAACAAAACATAGGCGATATACAATGAGCCAGCAGGCCTGAGTGTCATCCTGTCATCCGAGGCAATAGCCAGACAAGCCTACAAAGGGGGTGAAGTTTTTAGTGAGTTTGCCTGAAATGGTGACTCTCACAGTAGACCATGAGACTCAAAGGCTCATAACCTATCCATGAAGGGTTCTCTTCACCTCCGCAACAACAACAACAAAATATCTGCTTGTTCAATATATTTCTACAATCCTCTATAAAATATGCTATTCTGATCCAAATCAATAATAATCTATCTAAATATGAATTATGTTTACGAACTAATTTATCATTCATTGGTGAATGAATGAATAACATTGTATTATGGGATACTGTACACGTTACACTTTATATATGTTGTTCTAGTATATCTAGTGTAGCCTAATATTATTCGTTATGCTTAATTTTTCACCTTTCGTGAGTTATAAATCAGAATCATCAGGAATAACAATGTGGAAAAAGAAAGTAGTTGCGGTGAAATAATTGATATAGGTACGTTCTAGCATGTTAATTTTTTCGATCATTTGGTTTGTGATATATGTATAATGTCCAGAAAAACTCCAATGTTCATCAATTACACAATCTAAATATTTAAAAACGTTTACAATTTATATTTTTATAAAATTTATGTTTAGATTTAAATCTGTATATATTTAACTTATTATTAGTATTTCTAATGAACGTAAATTTGGTCTTATTTACATTTAAGTTGATTAATTATTGCTCAATTATTCCAATAATACTGACACCTGACTTATATGAAACACTACTTTGGAAAGTTAAATCTTACGTCACTTAGATGTACAGTATTGAAAGTAAGGGAATGTGTGTATAAACAAGGATTTGGCCATTTTTTTAAAGTTTCTTAGATGCGACTAAATTTAAAACATATCCTTACGGTACATCAATTATTGTTGTAGCTTGATGAATATGTAATTCACCACTTATTATCAGTCATATAGGTATCACTCGAAGATCTTGAGTGATTAGTTCACTAGGGAAGGTTCAAAGGATCTTTGTTATTCCGTATTTCTTTTGACTATTTTATGACCAGGATTCATGTAGAGAATAAATATTATTTTATCAGCACACGTTTGAAATTGCAATGCTCACAAACCTGAACATACATTTTGATATCACTCGAATACCTAACGTAACTATTTTTAATCCAAATGGAACAATCTCACGAACCTTCGTGGAAATCAGATATTCTTTAAGATTTTGTCTAAAATTGGATGGAACGGAAGCATATTGTTACCCAAATGAACGGATTCATTATTGATTCTGCTTCCAAAGGTCATGAATTGACATTCGTGATAGTCAATGTTTTGGTTCTCCATATTAAGCAGTGACAAGCATAGTCAAAGTATACAGGTCTGCCAGAGCCTCCCTTCTACTCTTTTTAAAATTCGAGTGCAAGCTGATTGGTCGTTTATTTCGTTTATTTAATGTTATTGACGACGATATAATATGATGTTGTTACGTGCCGGCGATGTGATTGGAGGAGCTAGGTGACGTCACCTAGTGCGAGAAACGATGGAAGGGAGGCTCCGGCAGACCTGTATACTTTGACTATGGTGACAAGACGTCTATTAGTCAAAGACTCAATGTGGAGTTTGTGGAATACCAAGACTATGTCTATTGATTGTAACACGAGATGTGCTTGCATTCGAAATAATATTTGGAAGTAATCAAAAAGCGGACTACATAGCATTGAGCATATTATGTGAGGTTCTGTTCAATAACCAATTTTAGATATTTTTGCAACAAGCTATTCATGTTGTTGAATATTCATTCTCCGAAATTACGGATATTGCTGTCTTTATCATTACAAAGCTGTGCAGGCATTACTTCATTTCAATTTTATCGCTTTTTGGATAAGGCATTATTATCGTCAAGTGCTACTGAGGAAGATATTTTTCTTTGTGATTTTGTTCCTAATATCGTACATCCATGAATATGAAAAAAGAAGGCGATAGTAGCTAGAACAAAAGCCGTAATAGACAAAAATAACAGGAATTCATTTGAACGTGTATGGAATTATTTCGAAGTCAGAGTGGTTCAGTAGATATGATACTATCACGTCCCTTTACCTCCGTCATTACAATCTGGTTAAACTCGACTTGGAATTGCACCTAATAAATATCTTTTATTGAATTATAGGTAACGCATGAATCGCAATGAATCGCACTTTTATCAAATGTAATTTACTTAATTCAATTTCGGTACATCATGTAGATTAGAAAACTCGGAAGGTCTAACTCACTTTCCCAAGTGCTTGCCTGACATGAACATTTTATGAAGAAAAAGCTAAAGACTTGAAACAGTATCGCGATACTAGTTAAACTGCTTTTTCATAAGCATTTATACGTTCTCGATGAAGATTAAGTAAAAAGTATCTGCGTGAAATGTTCACCTACCGGTTTTGAGGAAGAGAAAATGAAATCACATTCAAGGACAAACAAATAACGAACTAATATTTAATTCTTTAATTATGCTCATACTTCAAAGCGTATTGCATCATTATAATGAATAATTGAAACTGCCACAGAACTGTAAATTATCAATGTTGATTGATGTTCAAGAAGATTACACCATTACCACGGAGGGATTTGAACAAGTATTAAGCATTATATCACGGAAACTAGTTGAAAATTAGGTCAATCTCAATTTAGTAATTCTAATATTTTTATTCATCCAGACAAGTTCGAACATGGAGTATTTCGAATGGGTGACACCACCTTATGACCAACATTGAACTCACTATTTAACCCAGAAACCCATTTACAAATGATTACCGTCATTGTGTATTAAATGTATGGGAGTAACATTTTGTGGCTACATTGGCACGTTCTCCAGAATCCTTCGTCATATTATTATGTATTTTAACCGTTTCTCATATTGAGCCTACTTACAGTATCATCTCCAATAACCATCACCCACGGGACTGAGGAGCTGATGTTTAGGCTATAAGGCGGTTCATAGAACGGATGGGTTCGTGAGATCACGATTCCGTTTTCCACTCATTCTTATATTTTTTCAGCAATCGCGAGGTAACACCACAGGAGCAAACTGCGTATGTTGTAAGACAATACTGAATACAAGGGGAAAACATCAGGCATGTCCTTCTAAACTGATCTTGGACCCCATCGCGGCGGCTTGACGGACCTGACTGTACATACATATTATCCTACTTGAAAGCTTCCATAATGATATTAGAAACATACCTAACCTATATCAACTCCGGGAAAAAAACAAAATATGTAGAAGGAAACAAGAGTATAATCAATAGGTAACAATTATTGAGGAAATATTACGAAATGATATCTGTATTCAAGTAAGTTGGTAAGACGGCAGAACGATAGGTTAGCAACAACGTAAGAATGACCGGTGTGAAGAAATCAATAACACAAGTACTTACAACTATTTTTACATATACAACTTTTATATTATCGATAGTTAACACAACTGTTATGAATCAATAGTGTTTCAATTATACAACAATACAATATCTAGAGTAGAGATACTGACTCCCGTGTTGAGTATTTCAAAAATTGAAATGATATTTCACCATTTTGTTAATTTTCCATGGCAAAAAGTCCAAGATTTCATGATATGATATTTGTTCCACTAATCCTTTAACAGTCTCTCTGGCAACACAGGTGTGCAAAAGGAAATTGATGTTCCCAAACACCATATTCGCAAATCTAAACATGTATATTCGTTTGATTTCTGGATTTCCAATTAAACTGAATATCTATACAATTTATATATTCCACCCGCGGAGGAATATGGTGAGGCATTGGAATGTTAAGTTTGAAGGTTAAAGGCATCAGGAAAGACTTTACTAGGCGAATAGTTCCACCATTTCGCCGTTTGATAGAAAAGTTAGGTATGGTAGAAAAAAGTTTGGCAGGTTTTGAGATTGACAATGGAGGAGTGACTAGATTTTAGCACATCTAGTCTATCTACCTGGAATAACAGACAAGATTTCTGATGCACACCGACCATGGAAGTATCAGTAGGAATTGGATCGCTCACCTAGAGCGGTCGATGAATTCGTAAGAAGATGGTGAGTTCTCTTCTGAACAGAATCTAAGTGCTGCAGCGTATGTTTGGAATTCAACCCCAAACATGTAGACTGTACTTCTGGACAAGTCGAATCTGTGCTCTGTAGAGAATGGGGAGTTATTGTGTAAAGTAGCTCTTGGTACGAAATATTAAACCAAGTTTATGTGATGTAGTTTTCACAATGAAACTTACATGATCGTCCCATGAGATTGTTGATGATGATATTGAGCATCTAGTTTGAATTGCAATATAACTTACATTGGACATACTTCACAAAACATAACCACAAAGACTAAAAGTAATTGTAGGATAGTATCAAAAACCTGTGCTTCAGTCAAGCACTGCAGAGAAAAGAACCCATACGTTAGATTCGGAGGATGTTGAAATCCTCTACAAGGAAAACAACTTAAAAAGCGACTTTTCTCAGGTTCTTAGCTTCCGTTAGTACTTTATGAAACGTCATGCACAATGAATAACTTTTGACCGGAACATTCATAATAACAATCGTAAAATTGATTCTATGGTTTCATTTCATTTCTTCCTGTCTGCAGAATTCAATGGTTATTGAAAACAGCTGATTTGTCAACTCAAATTCATGTATTCATTTGTCAGGATTGTCAAGTAAATTCTCCCTTATCGACCTATTAAATACCTTATGATCCGATATTACCGAAGTAAGTAGCCACTACCTTCTGCCAGTACTGACATTGTAGTTGAGTCAAATAGGTATTAAAACAGGCCGACTTACGAAAATCGAACGATATGGACCGATTTTGATGAAACAAAGTCCATTCGATTCGGGATGACGCCTAGAAAAAAGCTTACCGGTTAGTTTTTTGTGCAAATTTGTTATTATTTTTTTAACTGGAAAACACTTTTATCAATTTGCAGCGTGAATGCTTTATTGAAGCAATGTTTTATTTATTGAACAATATGTATTTGAATTATTAAAAAAAATGTTTTTGATAATATTCACTGAACCACAGAACAAAATAGGTTTCACATAAAACGAATGAGAAATTTTACTAATCTGAACAACAGCAGCATCCAACAGTGAGTGACACGTGGTGATCATTTATTATGTACCTACATTACAATAGCAGCGTGGTCCACGTATACGTTGCCGCGTCTTTATTTTGGGGGGATGGGAGGGAGCATCGGTTTAGATAAACAGCTGCTCTATGAAGCGGTGGATGCCATAGAGATCTTATTATATGATAGATGCTGTGTCATTGTATAGTGTAGACTCCATAGTTTAAGAAAAATATCTACCTGCTACTCCCGCTCGGTTTTTATTACTTATATGTCCATAGTATATGTGAAAGATGCTGTGTGGAATATAAAAAGACTGAGTAGAGAAGATAGAAAAAAATTTTAGATTAACGGGAATTCATTTCAAATTAAAAAATTAAAAAATTAGAATTCGATTTTGTTTTTGATTTAAATTAGTAACAACCCCCTCTTAACGAATTTTTAAACATTTAACATAAAAAAACAACCTTCAGAACCCCTAACTGAGGATTTCTGGTTAGTTTTGATGAAATTCTGGAAATTGGTCAATTTTTCGGTTGAAAAAATAATAACAAATTTGCACAAATAACTAACAGGTATCTAAGCTTTTTTCTAGACGTCATCCCGAATCGAATGCACTTTGTTTCATCAAAATCGGTCCATATCGTTCGATTTTCGTAATGAAATACCTATTTGACTCGACTATCGTTTTCGCAGCACATTTCATGAAACCCCGTCAGAGGCTGGAAACTTACTGGTGTTACTTTTACAGAGATGGTCATGTAGTCACGCTATCTCCTCCGCAAATTGAAAGAAGTTAGTTGATTCGGTTATTGCTATAATTCAAAATCAACACTAGGTTTGTTTCAGCATGAATAATTTTCAGTAATACTACTGGAACCCAAGCGCAGTAATACAATATCGTCCCAACAGTATGTATTTACCGGTTCAAAATTCAAAATTACTATTGGTCCACCGTTCAACAACAACTTTGAGTGTCAATAAAATTACGGCTCAAACGATTCTGAAAGTTGACACGTATGCTCAATAGTGCCGTAATTCATGTCATCAGAGACGCTGACGCTACAATAACCAAAGGATTCCATTGTCCTTTTGACGGCCTACTTTGAAGTGATTTTGGATACGTCAAAATCGTTGGTGAAAAATTCTCAACATTGAAAAGTGTAGGAAACGTGACTCTTATCACAGCTCAAATCATTCATTATTCCATAATATATGTACGATACATAGTGATGAGAAAACTTCAAATAATCAATCACTATTTGACTAAGTTATGTATAAGTAAATCTATTATAATTCGAATGATAATTAAATTATTATTCATATTCACTACAGCACGAGATACTCGATTTTTCTAAAGAATCAGAATCGGTATCACTTTTATTTCATCTAACAATATTTTATTCATTTCACTTATCATTTCAACATGGAAACGATATGTTATATTCTGTATTTGTTGTTACCCTACGACTGATATTAGAGCCGAAATAAATTAACAGCTTAAGATTACCTCTGTGATCGTTCCTAAATTCCTTACTGTGGCCTGCAATACCAGCAATACAAGAACATAATCAAAGATTCATCGATAAATAATGAACTTTCAATAAATTATCAAAAATTTCAGAATGTGTAATCGTTTGATGAAAAAACATCAATTTTAGGGGCAATAAAATATAGCTCCATAGTATTTTCTTCTATAGGAAATTAATTTTCTGTGGAAATCTTTAATTTGTGATAGTTTATAATATAAACTGTATATTATATGACGTACAATTTCTGTGAGTACAAATATAAATCATGATTTCTATTGTTAATAGCTACAATATAATGTAATTTTATAGGAACCCTGATAAAGCAATAAATTATTGCGAAATTTTGGAAATGCAATGGATGGGACAGCAATTTATAAAATTCGAGTCAATTTAAAACTATTTGAGACCTACCTAAAGCCCACCAATCCACAGCTCTGTTGTGCCCTTTACTTTGTATTATTTCTGGTGCTAAATATTCAGGGGTGCCACATAAAGTCCAGGTCCTGTCCTTCAGTTTCTTAGCGAATCCAAAATCTGTTATCTTCAAGTGACCTTCCCTGTCTAGCAGAAGATTTTCAGGCTTCAAATCTCTGTAAACTATACATTTGGAGTGGAGGTATTCCAATGCTGATATTATTTCCGAACTGTAGAAATTTCCAGTGGATGTGCTAAACCTTCCGGCATTTCTCAAATAAGAAAATAATTCTCCTCCACATACATACTCAAATAACATATAGATACATGTGTCATCTCTGTCACACCAGATTCTGGAAATAAAAAAAATAATTAGTTGGAACCAATCAAAAGATTATCATTTAGAAATCGATTAATAATAGGTCTTCCAAGAAGTGGGAAATAAGAATGTTACTTCATTTTTTCTAGTTCAATTTCCTAAAATTTGTATCGCACTTAAATTCTCGAAAAACCAGAAATTATTATCCCAATCACAGAGCATTTGTTTTATATGTAAGATATGACGATGGTTGATTGGAGTAATTGGGTGATAAATTGAATGTATGAAAACAATTGTTCGAATGGGTCAATTCTGAATGAGAATTTCACACCGACAATTTTCGACCAATGAAATACTTATATTGTGACTTGTTACCATGCCCAAGAAAGAATTTCAGCGGATGACAGAAGATTCTAAATTCCCCAAATGTTTGTCTTTAAGCAAATAAATTTTGAAACCACTTTGTTCAATTTATTCTTGCCAATTCTGTTAAATTTTATAGATGTTTGCAACAGCTATTCTTGGATTTTCTTGAATAAACCTTTACGATTTGCCATTTTGGACATTCTGGTGAACAATATACATTCAACTCCAGTAAATATGTTGGTTTGAAATGGAACATTTTCACGTGACTTAATTCGTCGCAACATGAACAAGCCTCGTAATTTTTAAAACAACTCATTATTTCAATATAATCTGAGACGATTGATTTTGTAAAAAATATAGAGGAAGTACAATAATGACATTTGTCATGATATCTGTCATAGCCGTGGCCGCCTATTTCTATTAGGCAATATTTTAGTGAATAAAATGTAATTCAATACAATGTAATAAACCATATTCAATCCACTTTCAACAATTTTGTACAACTAAAGTAGGTGGATCAAAAATTACTACTGATATATGAATTTTATTATAAATCAGTTACCGAAAGAAAACCATTAATTAAAAACACATACTTCCACCAATTTTAGTAAATAAAATGTAATTCATCAATATGTAATAAACCATATTTAATCTACTTTTGACAATTTTGTACCACTAAAGTGGCTGGATCAAAAATTCACATACTTCCACCAATTTTAGTAAATAAAATGTAATTCATCAATATGTAATAAACCATATTTAATCTACTTTTGACAATTTTGTACAACTAAAGTGGCTTTTCATAAAAAAATATCAAATATCACATTGAAATTATTTTAAACAAAATTTTTCTTCAATGTGAAATAACTTCTCTTACCGAATATCCCGAGTGCACAAATTAATTTCCTGAAATTTTTTCTCTATGGCGAATATTGTCTTCGACTCGGGATAATTTTTTAAAATATTTCCGACAATAATTTTGCACATATGATATTATAAGTGATTATCGTCAGAAATATACCCATATTAGCAAATACGCCGATACATTAGTCCAGATGGGACATGTGATTTTTAAACAAAATTTTGCATTCCAAAGCCTATTTTCTAAAATATTAAGTGAAATCTACCACCACCCCTATCGCCTCAATTACCTATCCATCCTAAAAAGCTTTCTACGCTACTGCCTGGATCAATTGAAGATTGAAGAGAACACAAGACCCAAGAGCGGATACAAATTAGTAAAGACCAAAATAAATTCAGTCTTAACCTGCATTCACTCATTAGTCGATTGTCACACAAAGGAGATAGATTCAGTTTTCGAAATTTTTAGTTTCAAAAATAATTTATATGTTATAGTAAACATAGTTAGTAGTCATAATATCATCAGGTTCACCGGAAAACGATATTCTTCAATAATTATATTCATGATGGACAAAGTCTAAAGTTACAGCGATAGCTACAACAATAAAACAGTCATTGTACTCTTAATTGTTGGATATTCACACAACCTATAAAAATAATAGACCCAAATAGCTGCACACAATAATGAATGTAGGCGCAAAACCTCATAATCCATCAGTGCCGAGTAGAGAAATAACAATTACATTTGCTGATGATTGATTCTCTGTAACAATCAGTTATTCCAAACTAGTATTGAGTATTCGTTACCGATAGATGCTACAATTTGAAACGTTAGTTATGAATAATGAAGAATGAATCAACAAACTATAACTTCCCACTCCTTGACTGTATTTACGTTGATTACACAACTGCTATTGTATCCTGTTAAATGATGTCCCCGGAAAATAGTAGTCTATATGTATGTTCTATATGCTATATATACTGTACCGGGTGTCCAGATAAAGGTACGGATTTGCTGTATCTCGACAATGGTGAGGCCTAGAGGTTCATGAAAAAAATCCTGATAGATGAAGTGGACAAGAGAAATGGCTGGAAATTAGTTCGTATTTCAAGCGCTAGGAGGCGTAACTGTTAACTAACTGAAGAAACATAAAATTCACGTTATCTCGAAATGTTAGACGATGAGCTATAACTTGACTAATATCGTATCAATTTGCTTTGCGAAACTTTTTAGCAACTGTCGCAATAAGGGAGAGGGAGGCATTTTTCAATATTTACATTTAAATATCTCCTGGACCATTCAACCGATTTGAATATTTTTGATCTCGTTTGAAAGAACAGTTCCAAAATATTTTTCTTGTTAAACAGTTTAATTCAAAAAAAATAAACTGGAGGGCGTTATCTGCTGCTATTACACATTTTTGTAATTTTTGGAAAAAGTTAAACGATACTATTTTCTAGACAGACCCTCAGTCATCATACATAAATAAATTTTAATGAAACCTCATCACGATATCTTCATCTGTTGTCGATTCATTTTAGGAAATATTAAAACGGATTAAGAATATTATTTCTCTAGTATTGTTCCGGATGGGGTTGGTTAGGGGATGATGATGTGCTGGAGAAGGTACATCAATTAATCGGAATGGTATAAGAATATTTTTGGTTGAAAATTATTGGACAGGACCAACATCTTTGCCTTTAATTCCTCGAAGGGTGGGTATGGTAAATGGAGGTAGGGGATGAAAATAAACCATAAATATGAAAAAGGTGGATAATTATACCAATATTATTATAAATTACTCAATTAATGAGGCTTTTTTGGTGTTGTGGGGGTGGGGGTGGGGCGGAAGGCTGGAATGAGCAAGAAATTATGACACTCATATTATAGCATCATTTGACTTCAAATAAACGTATTTGACACGGTGCCATGTCATGTTAACTTGTAATTCGTACGTTTTAGACACAAAATGGCGTACATGTCCATTCTCTGAATTGAGCCAGTAACATTCTATGGCATATGGTATTTTGACAATTGGCAATACCAATGAACATTTCCCACCAGGTTTGGGAGGGTTAACTTGCAGTCCATTTTCGGTCGAATTTTAACTGGCCAGCCCGTTAAACGGACGCAATAAAAATGATGGGGTGGAAGTGTATAAGAATGGCATGCTTTTCAAGAAAACAGTTAACTTGCAATCAAAAAATCGGAAATTTTGCGGAGGCTGTATCTCGAGAACTACATGAGAGCGAAGATTCGGTCTTTGAGTTAAATTGAACATTGAACCGTCCTCTAACAATGAGCCGAAAACCGAAATACAAGCATTCGAAGTTAAATAACAGCGTCCCGGGAGCTCATTCATAGAGAATTCAAAGATTTTCTTAAACTTGATGAATATAATTTCCGAACAGTTAATTTTTTCTCTGTTATTGTATCATTATTCCTTTTGTATGCAAGTAACAAATCTGACCGATAGTCTGTAATTGGTATTTTCAATGTAATTTGCGAGTTATCGGGTTGCCCAAAAAATCAATTTATAGGAAATTTTGGAGTTGCAAGTTCATGCGGTGAAGCTAAACTTTGTGGAAAGTTTATTTTTCAAGATATTCAAGTTTAAAGATTTGGAAAACAGTGGTTCTTGCTCTATAATATCACCAACATGTAATGTTTATATTTCAGTTGATTTTCATGATACATATAAAATAAAACAAAATGTTTGTCGAAACCTGTGTTTTTTTTTCTACTCCTGCAGCTTTTGGATATATAAGACCATTTGAAATTATTTTCGAAAAAAAATATTCATTGAAGAAAACAGTAAATTTTAGGTTTTTTAATTGTGCATTCCATAACGCAAAATTTCTTGAGCATATTCATAATACCCCAATAAAAGAAAGTAGGAATGAATTCTAATCAACTTGAATACTGATAAAAATACTTTCATTTTGGTTTTTGCTTGGAAAGTGCGCTTGATTGATTTTAGTGTCGTCATACCTTAGTTATTTTTCATGCTAGCGAGACAAACAGGATACCATTTTAAGGATACTCTCACGTAGTTTGAGAATAATTTTGTAAGTTTGCTATGAATTAGCTTCCGGATCACAGCTATTCATCTTAGAGTGCTTCTATTTATGGTTGCTGTGAATAGCGAGCATCATTCACCGAGTTGTAACTAGGTCATTATTGCTCTTCCACAGATAAGTAAAAACCACATTCTTTGTTTTTTCATTATCTTCATGTTCTGTGTAACTCCTCTTTTGATAAAGTGTACGGTCGCCAAGTTATTCGCCAACAACTTCAACCATAAATAACTCAGTAACGATGGACTTCACGGGAAAAGTGTATGGAACCATTTTCACTCTATGCATTCCAAGTAATAGTTAGAATTTCAAAATTTTCAATCACGAGAAGGATTGCATCCACAGAGACGCATATTCATATCAGACGTGCTTATTGCACAACGGAGATTTTCGACGCTCGAAAACGCGCTTTTCCCAGTCTACTTATAAATAACTTTTGATATCACATGTTTCATTTGATATGCGAAAGATTGAGAACAGTGCATACGTAGAATTTGAAAATACTTACTCGTCGAAGTTCAACAAACTAACGAGCAATAACCATGATGCTTGGAGTTTCGAACCTACGCCATTGTAGGAGCAAAAATAGATACCGGAGATTTTACCGCCTAGGCCAGCACCGCAGATGCAGACTTAACAATGAACTGTCGAATCGCTCGCCTCTGAGGGCGTGACCAACTACGTTTGGAAATTTAAAAGTGCAACATGATACACTAGATACGAATATGCCCCCGAAATTCAGTCAAAAATTCATTTTTGTAGCGGTACAAACAATCCAGACGTGGTAACCGTCACTGACTGGACTAGATCGTCTGTTTACAGGTAACTCGCCTATCCACCAAGGTAGTACGATATATCAGTTAACGTGTACGTTAATATGAGTAACTCATTAGTCCTCAAAATGATTCGAAAAATTTGAAAATAAAAAAGGCATACATGTTCATTTGACAGCAGATGTGGGGTTGGTCGGTAGAATTACTGATTTTGTCCTAACACAGTAGTACAGTCAGCATCGTGATTCTGGCAAAAGGGCCGCTGTTCCATTCGACGCAATATGCTTAAAAAATAGCGTAACTATGTTTTTTAAGCCACCTCAACTGCTGTTTGTTTTTTACTACCAAATGCTCTGATTTAGAATTCTGCTAGTAATTATGACCTTTTGGCGTTTGAAAATTCTGAATTGTCATTAATAGTTATACCTGTTAATGGAGTTGGCAGAAAGGCAGACCTGATCGCATGGGCGATGGTATTGTCTAGAAAAATAATTGGCAGAAAAGTAAAATGATCGATTTAATATTATTAGAGATTGTTGACCTAATTATTTATGTATACCCATTAAGCGCAGAAACTGACATAAGTATTGTTTTCACGAATTACAACAATATTTACATATTACCTATTACCAGGGCCGGAACTACAATAGGGCAACCGGGGCAATGCCCCCTGAGCGAAGGACAAAAACAGAAAAAATGCAAGTGCAAGCATTTTAAGCGCTGTCTCATTGTTCTTCGTTATGTGAAAATTTATTAACTGATTAGTTTATTTATTTAGAATAATAAAAGCTATTGCGAAAAATCTGTTTAATATAATTACCTCTAAACCTATAAGATTCTGTACAAATCTTGAGCTTAGAAAAAAAACGGTATTGTTAGAAGAGTGAGATTTTATAAACGTAAAGAATTTATCATTTTATGGAACGTTTTTTCCGAAGTTACCCTTTTCTCGGATAAACATGTCGTAAAAGAGCTAGCTCATTTTTTGATAATTGAAAATGCGTTACTGTCATCCAGGTGCCCAGATGTTTGTACAGCCCTTCTCATGTTTCTGACAGTCCCAGTCACTACGGCAAAAGCTGGACGATCGTTTTCCAAATTAAAATTAATCAAAAGTTACTTGCGGAGCTCGATGCAACAAGAAAGGCTGAGCAACTTATCACTGTTATCAAACGAAAATCTGAGAGCCCGCACAATTGATTTCGATAGAGTCATTGAACAATTTATTTCTTCAAAAGCAAGAAAATAAAAGTTCAAAATTTTTTTTCTCAAATATCGAATCGTGATTATGAGCATTAGTTTAATCTTTTAATACTAAAATCTTATCGAACAACTTCTGGATATTAGCGAATTAAAGGTGATTTATAGTGACTACCCGAATATCTCATCCTTCTCTATATAATTCATAAGTTTGTAATGTAAGGGATGAAAGTACCGTATAATATTATAGCTAAGAATATATTACTACTTTACATGCTTGATGATGTTATAATGTCTGATATTTCAACTTACAAATTAATATGTAATACAACTTGAAAAATGTGTAAGACAAATAAAACAAATTATTTATGAATAGAAATAATAATGCCTTGTTTCTATTTTTTTTTACAAAAATTGGAAAAAATTGAGTTGACAAACTCAATAGAGAAATAGGGCCCCGAACTTAGTCTTGCCCCGGGGCCCCTTAAGCTCTAGGTCCGGCCCTGCCTATTACCCTTTTCTGTTGTACAACCCCCCAAAGTGGTGGTAATAATGAACATATTGAGGGGTTGTACATTAAAAGGTGTATATTGTTGTCATCCCTGTTGTCATATTATTGGGAATTCCACAATAATTGTGCCAATTTTGATAAAAGAATCGTTTTTTTTTTTGGGAGCAATACACCACAACGTCTTTGAGATGCTCTTCTGAATTGACTGCATCATATCTGAACTTTCCTTATGCCTTGCTTGAGAATACTTGGTGTACTTCAATTAAATCGAAAATTTTCATCAAAATATAATGAAACGTGTTTTCACTGTGTCAATATTTGTAAGCTCTTGTATTTATAAGACCTTCAGTGTATTCAATGAGTATTATGTATGTTCTAAAAATAATTTCCATTAAGAATGTATGTTCCAAAAATAATTTCCATTAAGAATGAAATCACTTTCTGTAACAGATTATCGTCACTTCATATTTTATTTTTATGATTTAATCTACTGCTTCCAAAACTATTTGCTGGCGTCACCCTCTAAACCAAGGTGATTTGAAAAGAACCAATATATTTGGTTGTAATAAATAGTTAGTGAGCTCGAGTTAATCTCTATCTAATGCGTGATTCAAATGTCGGTAGTATAAATGTTTAAACTCAGAGTATTTATGATTTTAACTCTAACCTAAACATGAAAGTAATCACGAAAATAAAATAGTAGTTAAATAGTCAATGACAGTCTAAAAGTTTCTCGACGATCCAAAGAAATCAAACAAAACTCTATTTTGGCATCATTTATCGGTTCTCAATATAGTACACTATCGAATTAACTGGGTACAATCAATTGCCTAAATTTGTTCTCGAGCGAAATACGCATTTTCAGCTTTTTTTTCTCCACTTAATAGAATATTTGTTTATTTGTTTCCCTCAGAATCTCATAGTGTATATCGATTCTTCCAAGTATGCATGAAACTTATCTGATGATTTATCATCTGTAGTTTCTATATTTGGCCGATGGACATTTCCTCACAGTTAAACATTCATTGTTCATGGGTTTGTGTCTTTAACAGGAATATTAGCGTTCCGAATATTAAGATATATCATTAGTTTTAGCAAACTAACGTAAGGTAATCTACTTATGAGAGAAAATTCTTTTCGATTTTCTGGAATCAGTACATTCTATAGAATATAGAAGCTATATATTCGTTGTCAGAAAAAAAAACAATGAGCTGACAGTCATAATTATTACGTTAATTGTCACTGAGTCACGATATATCTTCATTATTAAAAGTAAGTCGCGATAACTTTACATGCATCGAGAATATTATAATTCCAGATGTTATGTTGTCATGAACTACAGAGGAGATAAACGCTCATTAACATAAAGTGTTAATATAATATTATAATATATTCAATATTCATCGCTAATCATGTTACTCCTCCTGACACCAACATAATTCTACTGACAGGGTCACCAAACTGGTAGAACGCAGTGAGTCACTTTCATCTTTGGTTACGCCTCAGGAATATTCATACTTAGTTTAGCTTTCAATTTTTACATACAAAAGAATTCAAAACAAGTTTGGAAGAAAGTATTACATGCTATGAAATTATTTACAATTGTAATTTATCTCCGTCATCCGATGCGATTTCAATATTGGTGTGCTGCAATGCAATGTATCAATAATGCCTCTGTATTCGTATCCGTATTATTCATCACTTTATTATAGTTCGGTTACGCCACACAGTATGTATAATTATATATAATTATTCAACCCTTGCTGATAATAAAAATAAATGATTTTTCTCAATGGAGTGATGATTTACCTTAAAAATTCAAATGTACACATGAAGAAATTAAATGATTATAAACGTAATTCGCAGCAATAAACCTATGACTTTTAAATCATCGCAGATAGTGATTTATTGTCGATATTTCATTCATGAAGTGCAAATCATTAAATTTTAAATGAAAACTATAAAATAAATTTCATACTACAAACACATCGCAATATGAAACAACAAATCAGAAGCTGAATTTATCATTACTCTATAATTTTAATACAAGTTTCACCAAGAACGAAGATGAGTGTTACTATTATCAAGCGATCCATCAGAAGCAGAATTTTACCTGTTCTAGTTTGATTCGAGTCTATTATGAGATATCGTTGAATATGAACTTTTGCAACAGAATATATTCTGTTGTTGGAAGGAATTATTCAAAATATTTAGCTCTCTGATAAAGAAAGAAACATGTATATACGAATAATTTGATTTTGAGATTATGGAAGTACGAAAAAAAATATTCAGAATTATTGGTCCTGGTCCTATATTATTACCTAGAAAATCATGAATATTATGATAATGCACCATCTATCGTATGTACCCCTACTAGTAATCCTCTAATTGAAGAATGATCATCGTAATCCTTTCCCATAAGTATTTATGGTACTTGCAGTTATGTATTTTTAATTTGGGTTGAATACTGTCTGAAAATAGTGTAATACGATGAAACTCGAGATTGGGTCACTTAACACCGGAAACCGGCTGCGCTTTTCATAGTAAATCTGCCTGGAACAACATTTTGATATAGAAGACTTAATTGCAGTTGGAAAGATGGTACCGTAGTTGATACAAGAGTGAAAATGTTGTGATCCATTTATTAGGAAATCAATCATCTGCAGTTGTTAATTTGTTTATTCCACTTTAATGAACTTCCACTGCGACATCTCATGAAACAACTAGATGATGAAACTTCTGGCCCATGTGGACTTGAAGGTATTATTGGTCAACAGCTTGAACACTGTGAAACTTTTTCTCTTGTGAAATTTGGAAAAATTACAAGCAATCTTCCCAAAATTGACAACAAACAATGTGATCTTAGCACAGATCAAAATTATCTCTTCGAAATAGTGCAGATGATTGAATCAATTAATGTTACTGGTTTCCTAGCTTTACAAAACCAAGGAAAACTTTGTCCTACACGATGGGTTCTCACAGCCAACACAATCTTAAGATTTTACGTCGCAACCAAATGCCTCTCGGAATCCCTGTAGATTTTAAATAACTACATCATAAAAATTTACGCCCCATTATGATTTCGAGTTAAACCCCAATCTTCTCATGCTGTAGGTAATTTTTGCAACAAATTTATGAATTACATATTATATATAAATTTTCCAAATTTCCCATCTGGAGGTAGTTTTCCGAGGAAACTAACTGCGGAATCGTGAGCAGCGACCCAAAAAACATACTAGTGCTCATTTTCGTCTCTTAATTCATTAATTTTCTAAGTTTTGGATTGTTTTTATAAGAATGCTCCTCTGATGGGTTGAAACCCCGTTCTAGAGGGGGGTAGAAAGGTCGACCCCCGCAGTCTTGATAGTCATGAATGATCAATGAGGTATTAGGAGCCAAATGCAAACAAAAAATTTGAAATTCTAGCTTACTATATATTTTTACCGGTTCGTTGCCTGAACTAATACTCGTATATTCAGGATATAAATTCTTGTACATGATCATAGATTTGCAATATATCTTCTTTTTATATGATTCAAATTGAAGTTTTGTGAATTTCAAATACTTTTCTCCGTACTTAATTGAATTAATTCACTTTTCTGTATAGCCTTTATGGTCGAAAGAATGATCTTACGGATAATATTTCTTATGACGTAAGAAATTAATGAAAAATGTCGATATCATCACAACAATGAAACTGCGAATGTGGAGATTCAGGAAGTAAAATTAACCTGTTTGAGCATGCTTCCATTATATTATATTCTAATACATAAGGATTTCCATATTTTCCCTCTAGCTATACTTTTTATATGTTTTTCTGAAAATATCCTAATGTATGAGGTAGTTCTCACTTTTTTACAGACTTGATGATATATAGACGTTGCACGTTGCTTATGTCTAGAGTACATTATAACGGACAATTTGAATATGTAATTATTTAATATGGTACCTTTATTATGAAAAACAGTATCTAAATCATTGTAGCCACAGAAATAATAATCGTAGAATTTCAAATATATCTCATTCACTTTAACTCGCCTATCGTCCAATATCGTACCATGTCTGACGATGTCTGACGTTGTACCCTCCATTTGACGACCAGAATGTTTAGTGTCCTCTGTGGTCATCTACCACAAATAAAATCAGTAAACCACTTGTGAATCGTTCCAATCCATGGTGAAGAGTTCTCATAATATTTAACAAGCGATGCTTTTTGCGTAATGTTTTTTCCCACGCAAGAGATAATCTTCAAGGTGGCTTGCTTTCGATGGGTGTCAAAACAGAACTGAACGACACATCAGTCTGAAAATGTTAATGCGTTCTTGTTAAAGATGGTACGCAAATATCACATAGCATTTTCGATTGTGACGCCATCTGTTTTATTTTTCAGGGACTTTTCACCTTGTGAAAGTAGTCCTCATGGGAAGCATCTGGACTGATTGATGGCTTTGACTCATGTGAGATAACACTGGCATGTACAATGATGAGATAAATTCACCTTCTTTCGTTTCTGATAGTCAGGGATTCTTGAAAATTCCGCTGTTCGTCGGAATTTTTCATATCCACAAAAACTTAGTTCTCGAACAGCCTTTGTATTTTTGGAATTGTGACACAATGTAGGGTTGTTTTAACAAGAAAAATGTAAAGTGCAAGCATCAGGCAGGGGAATGCGTACTTTATTTTTCATGTGGGATGTGTATAAGCGATTATTTTCAACGTTTAGTGGAGGAAAATGTAGGAACTAGGTGGAGTTGAAGAATGGGGCAGCAGTAAAACCCAGTTTTTTCTTGACATGTATAAGTGAGACGTGTCTCACTACTCTCATGTCGTTGCATATAGTCCAAGGAGGGTAAGTGTTCCTGCTGTGATGTAATTATTCCATAATAAACAAAATATCCATAATTTTCGGATCCTCTGTAAACAGTGCAGATTGGTTATATGAAGTGGGGAAGAAAAAATTTCAGTTACTGGGATGTTACAAGGGAAATTCGAAGACTTTGGCTCCGTCTCGGCACCGCCAAAGCGGTGTGAAAACGCGAGCCTGAAATTTGAAGTCAACTTTCAATCCCTTTTTCTGAGACAACCAGCGGATTTCGGGAGGAATTATTCAGGACCATTTTGTTAGGAAATTGCATTATTTTTCGCCCAGAGAAGACCATTTGTGGATAAAACATAGTTTTTTCAGTTCAAAAAACAATTTTTTAATTTTAAAATCAAAAATTTTTCAGTTTCCATCCCTGGATTTTCTGGAAACAATTTATTTTCTTGTTCGCCATGCTTCCGGCTAGTAGCATGCCAAATTTTGGGATCGTTGCATCGATCGTTGTCTCAAAACCTAATTTGACTGGACTAATAATGTAACACATTATAATGACTCCATACTTCTGAATCTCATCCTTCTATGAGATACCTGATTTTGATTATGAGAATGTGTATAAGATAGACAACATAATGCTGTCTTACAAACCCTCTCTTACAGTAAAAATTTACATTTAACTACTACTACTACTAACGCATTTTAAACACATTTAATTTAAAGTTGCATAGTTTACAATGAATTTGAGAAGTCCGTAAGATACTCGAAAGAAACATTACAGCACATGTAACCAGCG
This sequence comes from Endomychus coccineus, assembly GCA_958510875.1. NCBI lineage: Eukaryota > Metazoa > Arthropoda > Insecta > Coleoptera > Endomychidae > Endomychus > Endomychus coccineus. The sequence continues at coordinate 65,125,983 of OY294069.1, forward strand.
ATATTGAAATACCACTAATTATTAATATCTTCTAGTGATACTCGGAAATACAATTATGAGAACTAAGTCTTCAAATAAAATATAAATTTCGAACTTACAAGTTTACTATAAATGGATGTCTAATTTCCTGTAAGATGTGTTTTTCATTTTTCACATGTTCCACCTGTTTGAGTCGTATGACGTCCGCTAAACATAATATTTTCATGGCACCATAATCATCTGTCGATTTTTTCCTGCAAAGCAGCACTCTGCCAAATGTGCCAGTTCCTGCAATCAGAAATATCTGTTACTCTCTCATAATGTATTATAAATATCAACACACGCAATTAATGAACTCCATTGTTTCTGTACTGTTCTCAGAATAATCCGAGGTTATCGAATGTTAACTTTTGTATATAATTATTCATAAACAATCACCCTTATCCACTAAAACTACTGTCCAAGCACTGAGGACTTTTCGGCTACCAAGTACTCGAATAAGTGTGATAATTAATTCGTAGGAATTTCATTACAAAATCTTACTGAACAATTATAATGGTTTTACGAAAATATTGACTGAATATTTTGTTCCTGTGGAATTATCAAAACAGTTAAGATATGACGGAATATGTTTTGCTGCTGAAGTTAGCACAGAATTACTTGAAATATTCTTAGAAACGGCTGAAGTGATCAAGGAATCAACTTCAATGTGGCCATTCTGTAAGATTTTTAATGGTTGCCCGTAGTACCCAGAGAGTTAAGGGTCTATAGAAAGAGCAAACCAGGATATAGTAGCAATGCTCTGCTCCTGGTTCATTGGTAATAAAACAATTCAGTCAATTATATGTATGTAATGCGACTGAAAATTCAGACCTCTTATAAGTTTGTTCTCTGGGTACCTGATGCAACTAAATAAAATCTTATTCGATTCTTACATCATTGTTTTACTTGCTGAATTACCTACTAACAGTAGAATGTACATATTGATATCCTCAATCTGACTAGAATTATTCATCAATTTCATGAAAACTAAGGCGAAATTAGTACAATTGTTCAGTAAGATCGTGACTCACATCTTGAGTCAACAATACTCAAACTTCAAAACCTTGTACACTATCAGTTGAAATATATTATCGTGAATATACAATTATTATTTTTCAGAATTGATCTTGATTTTTACAGAAAATTTCCACGTTTGATCAAGTGTCTTGTTAGGAATTAAATTTAGTTAGAGTTATCACGTCCTTGACAAATTATTGATATAGGCCCAACGATGCTAGAGTAATTTGAGAAATAATTTTCATCTTGCTATGTTCTTGAGTTTTTTCTTTATTTGGACGTTGACGCATGTTTTGAAGATTATTTCTGATTATTTTCGAAAATCTTCGATTCTTTTTTCCCAGGTTCCTAATTTCTACTAAATCTTCATATATCTTACTGTTTTCAGAAATAATTCTTGCTATAAACGAAATTTGGCAGGAATAACTTCGTCACATCTTGGGTCAATAACACTCAAATTGAAACTTCGAAACCTTGTTCCATCAGTCGAAATAATTTATCGTGAATATACAATTTCCAGTTTTCAGAATTGATTTCCTTGACTTTTACAGAAACTTCCCACGTTTCATCAGTTGCCTTGCTTATTCTCAAAGTTTTTCAACCAAAAACTCATTATCACTATTGTCATCCAAGCTTTTTATGGGAGACACATTCTGTTGGCAATTTCACTACATGTGCTCCTTTGAAACATCGCAAATTTTTCCTTTTCCCTATAACTAGTGGATTTTCCTTCTCACCATTCATGTTACGACAAGAAAAAAGTGTCACTCGCTGTTGAGCTGATTTTTTTTCAGCACTTTTACCACTCTTGAATGCGAAAGTTTTGTTTAGCATTGCCAAATAGTACAGGTCTCCAAGCATGCTAGAGCAGTAATTTCTCGAAGTTTCGTTTCTATTGTACATACAAGAATGAGAGTACTCGGGAAACACTTCGCTCTGGTCTCTCGATATTAATTCTACAAGCCGTAAGCAAATTAAGACAATTTGATCATTCTTTCGAAGTGATAATAGATATTTCGAAATTTTGAACTGATTACATCCGATTTACGATACTTTTAAGAATGAAATGATATTGCTACACACAACCGTGACTTATCTTGAAACATGAAATAACTACGCCCACATATTGATATCCTCAATCTGACTAGAATTATTCATCAATTTCATGAAAACTAAGGCGAAAATAGTACAATTGTTCAGTAAGATCGTGACTCACATCTTGAGTCAACAATACTCAAACTTTAAAACCTTGTATACTATCAGTTGAAATATATTATCGTGAATATACAATTATTATTTTCCAGAATTGATCTTGATTTTTACAGAAAATTTCCACGTTTGATCAAGTGTCTTGTTAGGAATTAAATTTAGTTAGAGTTATCACGTCCTTGACAAATTATTGATATAGGCCCAACGATGCTAGAGTAATTTGAGAAATAATTTTCATCTTGCTAAGTTCTTGAGTTTTTTCTTTATTTGGACGTTGACGCATGTTTTGAAGATTATTTCTGATTATTTTCGAAAATCTTCGATTCTTTTTTCCCAGGTTCCTAATTTCTACTGAATCTTCATATATCTTACTGTTTTCAGAAATAATTCTTGCTATAAACGAAATTTGGCAGGAATAACTTCGTCACATCTTGGGTCAATAACACTCAAATTGAAACTTCGAAACCTTGTTCCATCAGTCGAAATGATTTATCGTGAATATACAATTTCCAGTTTTCAGAATTGATTTCCTTGACTTTTACAGAAACTTCCCACGTTTCATCAGTTGCCTTGCTTATTCTCAAAGTTTTTCAACCAAAAACTCATTATCACTATTGTCATCCAAGCTTTTTATGGGAGACACATTCTGTTGGCAATTTCACTACATGTGCTCCTTTGAAACATCGCAAATTTTTCCTTTTCCCTATAACTAGTGGATTTTCCTTCTCACCATTCATGTTACGACAAGAAAAAAGTGTCACTCGCTGTTGAGCTGATTTTTTTTCAGCACTTTTACCACTCTTGAATGCGAAAGTTTTGTTTAGCATTGCCAAATAGTACAGGTCTCCAAGCATGCTAGAGCAGTAATTTCTCGAAGTTTCGTTTCTATTGTACATACAAGAATGAGAGTACTCGGGAAACACTTCGCTCTGGTCTCTCGATATTAATTCTACAAGCCGTAAGCAAATTAAGACAATTTGATCATTCTTTCGAAGTGATAATAGATATTTCGAAATTTTGAACTGATTACATCCGATTTACGATACTTTTAAAAATGAAATGATATTGCTACACACAACCGTGACTTATCTTGAAACATGAAATAACTACGCCCACAAAATTTGCTATTTTCAATTTCACTGAAGCAATTTTTGAACGATTTGATAATGATGAGCATTCCAGCTAAACTTTTTGTGACCTCACAAAGATATTTGATTGTGTCTGCAGTGATATTCTGGTTTCTGAACTGAACGGTTATACATTTTCTGAGAAATCCTATAATAACTAACTCTATGTTCCCGATTACCTTGAGGTGCCTCTCAAGGCTCTATTCTCAGACATATACTCTTTTTCCCAATATATGTTACCATTAAAAGACGATAACTGTGGAGTTGTCTTACATGCAAATGATATTAATACATCAACGATTAATATAGACTTAGGTCTTCACTAATGAAGAGTCAAAATGATTTTGTTAGTGGATTTACACACAATGAATTTAATATTTACATTATGACAAATATCGGACTATAATATACAACATTCCAAAGGTTACTAGTAGATCGAGGATTGACATGGAGGAAATATTTTGCCCAAGTCGGGTTCGTCAGAAATTCATGTGTTAAGGAACATGAAGAAAATTGTATCTGCTCACAGCCTATTACACTATAAAACACAGCCACTGAGTTACGGTATTTTAGTATGAGGTGACTCTGCAAATATGCCTCAAGTCTTTAATATTCAGCGTAAATCAATTAGATTTGAAAAAAAAACTCGCCTAGCCGCCAGGATTGTGAACATGCCTTAATGATCGAAAATACTTCTACTAAAAAAATGTCAATGCATGGTAAAGGATCTAAGAACTTTACCATGCATTGACATTTCTATTGATTGCCTTATGTTATGTCAGAAGACATACCAACGGTTATTCTACCCGATTCTATTTGCACTGTGTTGAAATCAAAGCTGAATATCATTCACAGGTCAATTATTATTTTATTTTTCACTCTTTATCATAATTCAATCCCAACACACAACCAAATAAGTAGTACTAAAAAAATATAAGATTAACTGCTCAACTAAAAAATGTATGTGATTGAACTGCAACCAGGCGTGTGGAACAAACAGTTAGGGTGCCAAAGGTTCAACACCCCCCCTTTCTTCCCCGTTTGTTATGAATATTTTCTAACATTCTCGCCAAGTTTCTGCCTAATGTTTCGGAAAGCCACGGAGTTATCAGCAAAAACTTTACTCAAAAATAAAGTTTTGCAGCCTGGTTGAGATGAAAAATGGAATACGGAAAATTTATTATTTTCGTTCAATCATCATATCATATATCATCATATATTTGCCCGTATTTGAATTGTACAGAAGCGAAAAATTGAGCTTAGAAAAGTGAAGGATTAATCACCATATGACGTTAGTCAGATACCAATTATTCAAGTCATACATATCACCTCATAGCAGGAGCACAGAGGAGGGGACGGTTTCAATCTTCCTGATACACACTTCTATGTTACATTGAAATGTTATGCAAATCTTCTACGTGATGTATTTCTGACACCTGCTGTCAGGTGGAGTTTCAAAATCCCTCACGCAATATGAATTTGATTCCATGATACCTCAGATACATAGAACTATACTTTATACCATAGTTAAAGTATACAGGTCTGCCGGAGCCTCGCTTCAATCGTTTCTCGCGCTAGGTGACGTCACCTAGCACCTATAATCACATCGCCGGCACGTAACATCATTTTTTGTAATTTGCCTCCATTTTGATTTTCTAATAGACCCATTAACGAACGCAACGTCATCACTTGCCGTGTCTTAATATCCAAAAAAAGCACGGAACTTTTTACATTTTTAGGATGGCGAGCTTGATGCGGAATTATCTTGTCATCATTATGTCAGTTTAAATGACAGTGTCGAGCATCAACAACTCAAGAAGAGAAAGTCATCGACGTGTCCAGTGGAAGAATTGATTTCAGCTAATACACAATATGGTTTAGATATTTGTACTAATAGTCGTTTTCTAGTGTTATTGCTCTTTCCAGTAGAGACGAAACTAAAATTACGGAAACAAAAGCGATCACAGAACCACTGAATCAAATTTTGACTTTCAAAATTAAGATGTTACCAACCACCATAAAAATCCCTAAATGGACTAAATTAAACATTTTTGTTTAAAAACGGCATAAAAAGGGCAAATTACAAAAAATAGTATAAACAACTCGTTTCCTAAGACCTTGAAGCACTCATTCTTTAAAAGAACTCGTGGCTTCGCCACTCGTTTTTTAAACTTGAATTCGTGCTTTAAGACGAGTCTTAGGAAACTCGTTCTTTAATATACTATTATATCATCGTCAATAAAATTAAATAAACTGAATAAACGACCAATCAGCTTGCACTCGAATTTTAAAAAGAGTAGAAGGGAGGCTCCGGCAGACCTGTATACTTTGACTATTCTTTATGCCGTATATCGTGAACATCACACTACATAGTATAAAATAAAGTCGCTTTCTCTGTCCCTATATCCCTATGTATGCTTAAATCTTTAAAACTACGCAACGGATTTTGATGCGGCTTTTTTTAATAGATAGAGTGATTGAAGAGGAAGGTTTATATGTATAATAACATCCATTAAATAGTGGAGAAATACTGTTATTTTTGAGGTTTCTAATGTGATGTCGTAAATAATTACATTTTTTCCGCTTACATTGCAATGAATATTTTCGAAGATACTACAGATTTAAAAATTGCGGGACGTACCGTTAGCGGCGGTACCGGCCGCAAATCATCTTCAAATGAGAATTTTGGACACTTTAGTAGGTTAAATATATGCGTGTGAAATATCTATTTAAAATTAAAAAAAACTGTTCTCATTATGGTTCAATGGAGTACTATATTACCATTAAAAAAACATGAAATGGATGTCAAGAAAACCGCTTGAAACGGGAAAATAGTATTCTGTATTTTCTTGATCGCTTTTAAAAATGCATTTCAAGATTTGGGCCGATGGACTCGCAAGATCTTATCGACGTATTCGCAGAAGAATTACCATAGCTCCCTACCAGAAACTAAGAAAGCAGAAATATGTTCATGCATTGCAAGATACAAGGAGGAGACAGAGGATGGATAATATCAATCAATGGATTTCCTTTTGGGTATAATAGTCTGCCTAGTATCTGCGGATTGTCGTGAATCAACTATTTACATTTCACGAAGTGTATGTGACAATTTATGATGTTGAAGAAAAGCACTAACTCTTTTTGAATATGATGTTATGAACACCTGCATATTTTAGAAACTTAAATTTAGATATTACGTAACCAAACATGAGCTACTTGGGACGTTGTTATAGATTTATCATTATATTCAAGTCATCCGTAATTTAGGTCTCATAATTGTAACTGCAGAATTACAATGGTTTCATTCATGTTAATTTTGCAATATGTACCCATTCAATCAATCAATCTTATGAAAATATGCCATTCATCTATAAATGGCTTCTCAGTTGAATTTGACATGTATCATATTGGAGTAGGCGATTGGAAAATGCCTCACTAGATGCAAACGGATAGTGTTAACAAAAGTTTACTAATTCTAATAATGCGTGGATGTATATAACCCAGTTAATAATCTGTTCTCAATTATTTCATTTGAGGATACAAATTTTCTATTTGGTATTAATATTGTAATGTTTAGTTCTCACAATCCATTTTTTTGTAGATCTGTACTACCAGTTTTCGAGTTCAGTTATTACACATCATCCTCAGGTAGGTATATATATGAAATGGCTGTGATAAAGAAAAGTTTCAGGTACTCACATTCATATTACATCATATGGTTCCATTTTTTGATAATTAAAGCTTATATGTAAAATTTCATGTTTGAATTTATATAATTCATGTTCACCAGTTGAAATTAGGAAGGCACAAAGCAGTTATTATAATGGCGAGGAATATGTAACTTTAGCTAACAAACTGGTAAGAAAAGTATTAGAAAAGTTATGATAAGAAAGATGTGTTTTGAAAGTTTGATGTTTATGCGATTATAAGGAATTAATCACATCTAGTGATAAAGTGATGAAACCATATGATTTTAAGTAGAGAACCCTGGACTTTCAGTAGAATAAATATTTTCCTGTGAATGATAAATCAATATTATAATATTGAAAATTGTTATAAACTTCAAACTAGATTATTGTTGAAAAAATTTGGTTAAAATTTAAATCAACTTAGTGTTATTAATTCGTTGTTTATGAATTATGTATTACTAAAAGTTCTAAATTGTTAAGGTATAATTCTTAGGTAGCTGTATTTTGTTTCAGGGTTGATTTGTGATTATTTTATAAAAGATAGTTAGAAGCAAGTCTTGAGATTCATGAAACGCATGTGTTCTTTCAAGTGAGTTTTAAAATTTATAGTCCAGGCTGTGAACCGGGATTTTAGCTATAAAAAAAAAACATGTAAGTTCGAATCAAAAAGTTTTTTTTTGCATTAGCTTCAGGAGGTTATCAGGATCATTCATTCACCTTAAAACCTCTTGGTAACCCCAACCTCACTCATTGGGGACGAAAATGGCCCGAAATCTCCAAGTTTTGAATTGTATTTTCTACAAAAAAGGTATTTTGGCATTTCGAGTACACCTAGGAGGTTTTTTGGGTTGCTGAACACGAATTCTTAGCCAGATTTACTTGCAATCCATCGTAGGGGTGGTCAAATAGACAAAATTGGCCAATTTCGCACCCCTTATATGTTATTTTGCAATTTACGTGTTTTAGGCATTTCGAATGCATCAAGGAGATTTTTTGGGTCGCTGATCACGAATCCGTAGCCACATTTACTTGCAATCCATCGTAGGGGTGGCAAAATCGGAAAAATCGGCCAATTTCGCACCCCTAATATGATATTTTGCAATTTACGTGTTTTAGGCATTTCGAATGCACCAGGGTTTTTTTTTGAGTCGTTGATCAGGAATTCGTAGCCAGATTTACTTGCAATTCATTGTAGGGGTGGTCAAATCGACAAAATTGGTCCATTTTGCACCCCTATATGTTATTTTGCAATTCACGTGTTTTTGGCATTTCGAAAGCACCAAGTAAGTTTTTTGGGTCGCTGATCACGAATCCGTAGCCACATTTACTTGCAATTCATCTTAGGGGTGATAAAATCGACGAAATTGGCCAATTCTGCACCCCTATATGTTATTTTGCAATTTACGTGTTTTTGGCATTTCGAATGCACCAAGAGGGTTGTTTAGGTCGCTGAATACGATTCCGAAGCCAGATTTACTCCGAAGTAATTTTAAAATGCAAAAATAATAAAAATTCAGAAGCGTGTCAAATTAGGCATGTTTGTAAATTTCCCAACCCAACGATGATATTCGAGTAAATCTGGCTTCGGAATCGTATTCAGCGACCCAAAAAACCTCCTTGGTGCATTCGAAATGCCTAAAACACGTAAATTGCAAGATAACATATAGGGGTGCAAAATTGTCCAATTTCTTCAATTTTACCACCCCTACGATGGATTGCAAGTAAATCTGGCTACGGTTCATAACCTGGACTATTATAGGGCATACTAGGGAGGCTTGATACACTTAACACTCCATCTAAAATAATTAAAAAACACACACAACAACTGAATAAGTTGCAGTCAATTTCGGATACTTAACAGATGTCAGTTTAGAATATACAATACGTTATTAACTGTATCAGTCCTCCCATAATAAGGGAGCTTTGATACAATATATGGGAGCCTTGATACGTGACTAGGTTTTTACAATTATTCTAAACATTACTTCATTTAGAGCGGCTGTTACCTCTAAAACTTTCAAATTTTAATTAATCTAAATTATCTAGCACTTGAAATCTTTGTGGGTAAGGGTAACTATAAGTAAACCCGACAAATTATTTACAAAATTATTATTCTTGAAAACATTACAAACTACTATGCAAAACTGATACAGAACATTATTATATTTTGAAAAATTGATGGGAAATCCCAACTTTTTTGAAGATCTGGCAGTTCCGCCTACAAAACTCGGTGATTGTAGTTTAATGACATCTTCCTCGGTATCAGGTCTCCCCCACATAACATGTTTCAAGCCTCCTTTATGTGGAATATTTTACAAAACTTCGTATTAGAAATGCTCTAGATTATATTGCGAATTTGAATTATATGATAAATTATAGCTAAATCTATATATTATCACATATATATTGAATAAACATGATATTCTGAAACAGTTGTCTGCAAAAGATTTAGACTTACATTCACAAATTGTACAAAATATTCACCCAATTACGATTTTTTGTCACCGACAAGTTATCTTTGCGCCTAACGAACACAAACTGATATTAAGTGTAACGGCCACGTGCAAGAACTCAGCTGTTGTCAAATCTAGTAATGGCAAAATATTATAGGCGGTCAATTTAAACGTGTGTCATACCTCCCACAGTATCAAGCCTCCCTAGTCTCCCCTATATATTCTCCTTACAAATTCAGCATTACAAGAATCACAAGTTGATTGGTATATTCCACTTTTTTCCATACTATCTAATGAATCTTTGTTATTTAAAAGTAAGTTATTTCAACTATTTGAAGATCTATGATATCCTTGCTATTGTTTTAGAACAATTATTTTGTTAGTGATGTTACCAAAATAAGTTAAAGCTCTAAAAGGTAGTGTATTGTTCACATTTATATTCAATATTGGTTGGCAAACTTAAACATTATTTTGAACTTGATGAGAAATATATAATGCATTTTGATGAATTTTATTTTGTTTTCTATGCAACATTTTATGTAATATGTTTTTGTTGAATCCATTCATTTCGGCTATTTAACATATAATTTTCAATTCTAATTCAAATTTTGTTGCTGTTAATGGTGTTTTCAATAATCTGTTGATGTAACTATGGAACTTAACTATTTTATGCTGTATTGGATGGTGTGAAGCATTGTTTATTGTTATACCAGTATGTGTAGGTTATCGCATAAACATCAAACTTTCAAAAGACATCTTTTTTGTAATAAGTACCAATTTGTTATCTAGAGTTACATATTCCTTACTATTAGAATAACTGCTTTGTAGCTTCCTGAATTTCAACTGTTGAACAATTATATGAATCAAGAAATGAAACCATATGATGTATAAATAAATTTATATACTGAATGTAAAATACCTAAGTCTTTTCTCAAAATTTTACAACATATTTACAATTTGCAAATCATTAATTAAAAAATACTATTTTGATCAAATTTGGAAATAAAAAACTGTTTTTACAAATGTTGATACAATTTTCTTTATCACAACCATTCTTCATATACCTGAGGATGAGGTGTAATAATTGACCTTGGAACCTGGTAGCACTGATCTACAAAACATGGATTGTGAGAGATAAACATTACAATATTAATATCAATATGAACTAACACTATGTATGGTGTAACCAATTTTTTCTATTTGGCGTTAATATGTTTCCAAATTACGAAATTCCCCAGAATACCATTATATTCTAAATCTGAGTTGGTTATTGGTAAATAATTTCGAAGAGATAATATCATGTAAATAATAAGCTTCTCAGGTATTCCAATTTTTAAATGTTTCACAAACTGTTCACAAACAATGTTTTATTTGTGATTGACTATATCATTCAACACAAACTATACAAAACATCAATATAATGGACTGTTCAGATATTCATTCATCATGTCATTTATGTCAAAACATGCGAAGCTTGTCTGGAAGTTTGTAGACGACCTTTCAAATTGCTATTAAATAGAGTTAAGACTGCCAAAAATCACACATCAAGATTTACTCGTATATGATAATCCTTAATTTTCCAATAAGCTTCCGACAATCGTTACAATTTTTAAAGTAAAACTGATAATCTACGTTATAGCGTAACCCAACAGTTATAAATGTTTTAGTTCTAATCGAAGTTGTATTTAGCATGTTTGATAACGATGAGAATATATCGGTGTATTGGAATATGTTATGAAATCGAGACGACTGAAAGATAAAATTAAAGTTCTGAAAGTAACCTACATTTTGATGATATTACAAACATATTTTTGGATTCATCAATGTTCAATAATTCAAACCTTATTTGAAGAGCAGTAGGTGTAGTAGGTACCTACTTTCTGGAAATTGACAAATTATTCGAAATACTTAATATTTAAGATATCTTATGAATTATATCCATTGCGTGAAATTGAAAAGTAAAATTTAAATTCGACTCTTCATGTATTTTCATTACAGATATGTAGATAACCTCAAATTCTATATCTGAGCAAGTGGTCACTAGGAATAATTCGATCTGGAAATTAATGGATGGACGAATTGTGTTACAATACAATAATCCTTAATTCATCAGCATATTTGAGAATTACAGGAATATTGATCAACGCCTTTCATGTGGAGGATGACATTTTCCACAATTGAGTTTTCTTAGAGCCGAAGTTGAGCGATTGACTAAGCTGGTTTCGAAGTACTTTTGTGGAAATTTTAATTATAACCCTATCAAAAATGCTTGATGGAAGTTTTTCCATTTAGCTTTTGGTACAAATATAAATACAAAAGTAGAAAATGAACTAATTTTTACAGTTATCATAGCAATATTCTTCTGGGTTTGGCAATATACCTTCTCATTCATATTTTAGTTTTAGTGCTCACTTATTCTTATTCCATAATTTCCATTCCACTCATTTAACATTCATATTATTTTATCAACAGATCATAAAATTTGGAATTGTTCAGTATAATTTCAACCTTAAATGATATCGGTACAAAAAATTGAGTATATAATTGAAACATAATGTTTTGTTTTTTCCAAATGAGGTTTAATTTTCTATTGCTCTCACAAAAAATGTCTAGAATTTTATGTGGTGTTACAAAGAGCTATATAAAAAGATTTTCTATATTCATTAATGCAATACATGAAGACCCTTCTTGGTTCATTGTGCTTCTTACTCAAGTTTGAATACATCAGCTATTTGTAACAAAATGTACAAAATAGAGGTGAACTCTTCTCATAACCACTTCAGCATGTAGAATAATCAATTTTCATAACGTCCTCATAATTATGTATAAACTCTACTGCTTCTTCTATTTCTAATTGGAAGAAAGAACCAACAGACTTCGCTAAAAGAAGATTAGCTAATCTACATTTTAAATTAGTTACGATATTGTCTATAATGAGGTTGTTAATTGGTAACTTCCATTAATAAGCCCCTTTTTTATTTTCAGGAAGCTCTATATTATTACCCTAAAACATCTAAAAAATATTCAATGTATGCGCTTGTGTTGAATTTCTTTTTCTTGAAACTTGCTCTGTGTATAGGACAAACTATGTAAAGGATTTTTGGTAAAATAATTATTATTATATTTTACTTGACTATTATACTACATACGCTAGTGAATTAAAATGATAAATTTTTATGCTTATAAACATGAAAAATAACCGAAAATATTCACTTTTATTTCTATGGGGTGGACGAATGCCGCTTGTGGGGGGCCTGGCCCTTCCGGCCCCTATCTAGTTACGCCAATGTATGTAACGGCATCCACTACTATTCCCGAGGGACAGAATCAATTATAACATTCTGTACTTCCAATGATAAGATTTATTGTTATCATGACAAACCGTGAAAGACAAAGTTTAACAGATAATTAAAAAATGTATCCCATTTGTAACGAGTATGCATCAAGATATCAGAGACTCTACACTTATTGTCTAATTTTAAATACTTACTGTATGGTAAAATAAAGAGTAGAATTCGGGAAATATTAACAGAACTCCTCCATTAGATATAGAACCTCTTCATATATTGTTATGTTCTCAATGTGCCTATTCATTGAAATGTGGGATTTTAGGTTTAGGAAATCAATCATATCGGATTTATAACATAAAATAATATTTAAGTTTCAAGTTTAAGTTTTAAGTTTCTAATTCCACACTTTTGATTCTATTGTTAACAAGTAAACGTGGCAAGTTGATGTGAATAGACGTATGAAAATTTATAGGCCGTTTATAAATAGAATTAATTTTGCAATTTTGGCAGTGTAACAAATTTCAAATTAAAACTTGATTCACTGCAGGTGGCACAAATTTCCAGCCATTACATTTCATTGAGATGAACCATACTTTTTTGGGTGGTTAAAATAATTATCATTCCCAAACATGATGAAAACTTAAGATCTAATGTAAGAATGCTAGAGTTAAATAATACTTCATCGTTATTGAAAGATCCATGTGCATTTGAAAATAGTTCTACTCCATTGAAATATGAGTTGATTATTAAGATACCAATTCACAATTTAATAAGGAGAGGTACATTAATAAATGTTTCCTCAACCAGTGGCATCCTCATAATTTAACAGTTACTAATTTGAATTGTATTGGCATTAGAGTGTTAACAATTGTTCTCTTCACATGTATTCTGATGATGAGAATTGGAATGAAAACCTGAGGAAACATAAATGTTTGGAATTATCTTAAATAACCTCACATTATAACGTAACTAAGTTTCCTCATTGATTAGGTATAATTTAGATTTTCTGCAGATACTGAAATTAAAAAATTGGAGGACATTTCATGACATTGATCCAGACCGACAAACAGATTTTTTCAAAGTTGTTCAAAATCAGATGATCAATACTATGGGGGAGGAATTTTTGCTCTGGGACCTATCTTAACGACTTGAGAAATAGCTTGAGTAAATGCAAAATACTCTTTGGACTTCGTCTGCAAAGAGTACAATAATACGATTGTGATTCGATGCCCGTCATTCATCTCACAAGTTGAATCTTTCTGATTGAGGAGTGCAGGTATGGGTATTATTATGATTGGCAATTATTCTTACAGCCCTTCTGAGATAGTATTCTGGTTCTTCATAATAGAACTGGCAGAAATGTTCCGGGTGAGTATCAACCTATTAAGAGATTGGATTAAATTTTCTAAGTTATAGAAATAACTAATTATTTAACAGTATTTTTAATATGAATAAACCTTCAAAACATACAGTACTAGGAATCTATGCATGTGGATTCGAATTCCATAATATATAAAGTGATGAGGACAGCAGCAATGTTAGCAGAAAAGTTATTTTATCATCAGGGAGAATCTTTGTTGAGATGGGTTGATATGATCTTAACAAATGTTCTCCCTGATGGTGAAAAAAAGAATTTTCGACAGCTTGCACAAATTTAATAGCTTTCTTTATTCATATTTGCAGTTGATTTTTCGCCAACATACATGTTTTGACTGAATATTGTTCGAGAGATTTTTCTACTAGTACGAGGTCAATGTAAAAAGTCCCCGAAAAATAAAACAGATGGCGCCACAATAGAATTTGTGACATACCATCTTTAACTAGAACGCATTAAAATTTTCAAACTGGTATGTCATTCAGTTCTGTTCTGACACACATCGAAAGCAAACGACCTTGAAGATTTCTGTAAACATAGAAAAAGTGAATTTCACTTCTTGATTCAACATGATTTCTTGCGTGGAAAAATAATTACGCATTCTACATACATTACTTTTCACCATCGATTAGAACGATTCACGAGTGGTTTACTGGTTTTAATTGTGGTAGTGTGACTATAAGGGACGCCGAACTTCTTGGTCGTACAATTGAGGTTACAACGTCAGAAATCGTCGATAAAATCTATGGTATGATGTTGGACGATCGGTAAGTTAAAGTGCACGAGATTGCTGAGGCTATGGGCAACTCAAGCAAACGGGTACGGAACATTTTGCATACATTTTTGGATACGAGAGAGCTATCTGCCAGATGAGTGCCGCATTTACTCTCTGTTGACAACAAGCGCGACAGTGTGACAACTTCAAAGTAGTGTTTGGCGAAGTTCAAGCGCGATAAATATGACTTTTTGCGCCGTTTCGTAGCTTCGGACGAAACATGGATTTATCACAACACACCAGAGACCAAAGAACAGTCGAAGCCGAAAAAGGCCAAAGTGGGTTTACCGGCCAACAAAGTCATGGCGACAATCTTTTGGAATGTACACGGTATCGTTCATATCGATCACCTTGGAAAGGGCGAAACGATCACCGGCGTATATTATGCAGAGATGTTGGATCGATTCGACGCCGATTTGAAGTTGGCAAGAAGAAAAAATGGTTCTTCCACCAGAACAACGCACCGACACACAGGTCGGCAGTCGCAAAGGGAAGATTACATGAATTGCGCTACTCTTTGGTTCGTCATACACCATATTCTCCAGACTTGGCCCCCCGCGATTTTATTTATTTCCATACTCGGCCGAAACGTCATCGCTGAAACAAGCGCCTGTTTTGAAGGATTGTCGAAATCGTATTATTTGGAGGAGATCGAAAAATTAGAAAAACGTTGAACGAAGTGTATCGGGCTACAAGGAGATCATGTTAAAAAATAAAATATGTTTTTACTAAATAAATCATTTCTTGTTGCCCTCGTTAACCTTACTTTTTGGAGCATTCATTCCGTATTATCTCAACATTTTCCTCAGAACTTGATAACAGTTTAGGATCTCGCTTGGTAATCGATTTGAACAAATTTTTCACAACCAATATTAGGAATTATAGAAAATTAATAACCTAATGCATATTCTTTCGGTAGGTCTATAAAAAATAGACTCTGGAAGATTAAATTGATATTTTTATCTGAGTACCGGGTTGTTTTAATAAACCAAATAACAAATACAATGTGCCTGTAAAACATTTTGCCAAAGTATCGCTAAGTGAAGTCACTTACATTGAAATTTCCATGGCCTAATTGTCAGGAAGCATTCCAGAACATGCATACCTAATATAAAATAATTATGTGTTCGTAGTTATTGCATAATTATTGTCACTATGTCTATTTTGTGTAGTCATGCACTAGAATCTACAGTTAATCTCTAATTTCCCTCACTGTTAATAGAATTATTACACGGTATTTTATTGGCAACGTTACAAAAATTAAATTATAATTTCATGCGCTGGAAATGCCGCTATTATAATATTCATACTTCCAAAACATTCATTCACTTTAGCTTAGTGCATGATATGTTTCCGTGCATATGCTATGATATGATTGTTTCGGGGAAGTAAGTATTTCAGAATTCTATTGGCTATGAGCGACATGATGAGTTTATGAATATCGCTGAATTGCAGTAAGTCATCTGCTCAAAATTGTCCTTTCGTTGTAAAAATATTTTTAAACTACAAATCAAAGGCTGCACCATTCATTTTATTAGCTTGTCCAATAAAAGAGTGGGTAAAAATGAATTGTAAAATAGATGTCTTCCCTGTTTAATAATAGAAAGAACATTTTTTGATTGAAATAAAAGTGTATGATATGCCTGGTCTAAGCATATCATTCTATCGATTGCATCTTGAGGCACATGTGTCGCTCAGTGCCTTCTCAGCCATTTTTATACAGGACGGCCTTGAATATCTAGAAGGACTGGAGTAATTTGTCTCTGCAGCATGTCCCACGCAAACTCCATAAAGATCAGGTCGGGAGATTGAGATTGAGAGGAGGGTAATTCCATCGTGTCATCGTTCATATCAACAAAATCTTCAGAACAGGCTTTCGAACTTGTTCAATGTAACGCCGTTCCTTTATGGCTCATGGCTGTGTCTAATTGAATAAGACGATCATAACTATTATCGTCAGTAGCAACAATAGCTGCATTGTTTTTAGTCAAACATGTGATTTTTTTCACTTCTTCTTGTATCGGAGAGATATTGGTATTTTCTGAAGTATGTTTTTCAGGGGTTGCAACTTATCCTTTAGCCACAGTGGAGGGACATCATTTCCGGTGACGTACGATTTGCAAAACGGTTACCAGAAAAACATTCTGGATTGAAAAAAAAATCCCTCACACCGCACCGTAACTATTCCCCCCAAATCGAGCAACACACGCACACATCTTTCGCATGATATAAAAACGACTATGTGGTATTGTCGCATATTTGAGATGAGTCAGGGAACAATGAGAATTTCTTTTCTCAACCATATTCATACTTTGATTCTTTCATACGGAAACATAGGTATATTCTAGGTATTTACATAACAGTATCTACATAACATAAAAACGTAATTGAAATTTCTTCGTAAAATATTCCCTTGGCTACAAAAGGATTGAAACAACGATTGCTTCAGAACTCTGACGGGTCGGGTCGGGTCAGCTTCCAATTCTTAGCAGTCTCTTGCGTACAATCCTTTGAATAAAATCAGTTTTATTTGAATAATATCTGTAATATTTTCCCCATTCATGAATATACTCTTTCTAATTGAATATTGATCCAAACATTATCAAGTGAATTATTTTAGATTTATGCACAGGTACTATGTTAGAACAGATTAGTAGAATTAATTTACATATTTAATTGAATATAAAGTTTCTACCTGGTAAAATTCAACGTAATACTAAGCTCCTAATATCCCGTTGAGGTTATTGTGTTCCTATCATAGCAGAATTCTAGAGACATTACGTGATTATGTGCATTTTTGGAATCAAGTCACTCGTACATTGTTCGGAGGCCAAAAGGAATAAATGACTAGAAACAAAATGTACAACAGGAACGAAAAACTGCTGTAAGATAACTTCATAAAAATTAAGAAACGTCATTTTGTTTCTTAAATTTGTGCTTTTTTCTAAAGTTATATTGATAACCGAATGGAATGTATATCCGGAAAAACGTTCCCAAATCGTCATATTCCAACTCTGCAGTTATTGATCAATCAAATATCATGGAGAAGAACCACTTTTTCCTCAGGAATATATAGAAACAAAAATTCCGAATGTACATCTGTTTTGCGGTGTATGCATTGCATGTGACTTGATTGGAAACTCTGGTCCAGAACCAGCAGGATTAACCAATGAAAAGGATTGTGCAGGGTTCGTCAAAATGTATTTTGTATGTATATCAAATTAAACATTAGAAATAAAATCAATGTTATCCAACGTCACGTTCTTCAAAACGCAAAAATTGAGCAATTAGAAGAATGCATTGAGAACAATGGCGATCATTTACGAAGCACTATATTTAAATCATGAAAATTACCACGTTTCTAGTTTAAAAATAAATATTAATTCGTTTTATTATTGAAATTAATAAATTTTTAAAGCTTGTTTGAATTGGGTAATTCATTTTGTTGGACCCTGTATGATAAAATTATAGCCTACTAGAAAGTCAGGTCCCCACCTACTATTTGTGGGGTGACCAACCAGGGCCGACTCAAGTACTCGAAGCGGGTTGTATTCTAAGAGAATTCGGCTTTGAATATTATTTAAAATTACTTTGATGAATATTTGTGACTATTAATGCAATCATAAGGGCCAGGAAATTGAATTGAATGAATCCAGATATAAATGATAATATTATCAAATTGAGATCATTTTGAACACTTCGTTGTTTCTTGAAAGCCATAATAATTTAGATGAATGTATAACTTTATCTTTTGCAAAAAATTAAGCCTTCAAATGAAATAACTATTTTTAAGCCTTTTCTAGTTGAAATGAAGGGAAAAAATGTGACAGACTAACATCTACCCTCATTCTTGCCAAATATCAATGTTTCAGAAGTCAGATGATTATAAAATATACCAAAATGTCTTCGTGAGAACATAACTCCGGAAATATTCATTAATGGTGTTAACTTGTCACACTGTTAAGCAACGGAGGCTGAGGATATTACCTTCATATTAAAAACTTGAAATTATACCTTCCTTATTGAAAGCCGAATATGGAGAGGAATTTAATCTGATCCACAAATTTGGCATTGTACAAACATTTTTTTGAGAACCCTCAAGAAGGAAGATTGAATGAAGACCATGTTCGTACCTGCTCGAAGATCCAGACTTACATATTTAATTTTTTAGTACAGTACATTTTGATGAATTTACTCGATATTTCACGTATTCAGACAAACTGTCTGAGACTTACACTTTAGGTACAGGATGTGCAAAAAATTACATTAATTTCCAATTCAAAATATTATTTCTAACGGTGTTTTTCAATTAATTCAGGCCGAGTGAAGCTTGTTTTTATAGTTGTTCATTCGAAAAAACTATCAAAATATTTCAAAGAATAATAGAATAAAATAATTTTCTTAAAATGTGTCAAAAGGAATTTATAAACTTCTGCTTGAGTGCCCCTCAGTTCTTCATGATACTAATACAGTTGAAAACAAACAAGAATTTCCCAGATGCATTGGAAGAAGAATTCGTCATTAATTTCACCTGGTGTCGTATCTCATTTAATTTTTTGTGATTTTCCAGGACGGAGGTTTACAGATTTTCATCTGTGGCTTTCGATGAAAGTTGAAAATGTTTGCTGAATTACATTCATTTGGTTTGGTTTCATACTTTCAGGACTTTACTTTGTAGTTTCATGATAAATTATGTGATTTTTATCTTGATATAAAAAAACAACTAGTCTTTGTGATTTATGATGAAATATATTATTTATGATAGAAAAATAAGGCAACTCCATCGAAATAATTTTTTTTTATTTGAAACACCCAAAGTAGAATACACATGTTGAAATAAACATGACATAATATAACAACAGATTAATGAAGCAAACAACAACAAAAAATTAAAACATGGAAAATTTATAAGCATTGAATATAATTATTATTATATTTTTAAATTGGTAGTGGCCGATAAAATCTTTTGTGTTCTCCCAGACACATAGATAGTAAATCTGAATATTTTTCTTCAGAACTTTTATTTTGCTGGGTATTTAAACGATTTGGAACTTTTCACCTGTGCCAAGACGTTTCAAAGATAAAACTTTTGAATCATCCGCAAGATTGATAGTCTTGAAAAGAATTTGTTGTGGTTGATTTTTTGAATGTCTTAAGTCCATCAGTCTATTTCACTGGATCTCCATATTCGGTTTTCTTCACTGTCAGAACTCTCAACTCTTTCGCTAGGGTCTTGATGTCCAAGAAGTCGTTATATTGTAAGAGACAAACCATATACCGATGTTCTCTTCTGGGTAGTTTGAATACTGGAAACAGTTGGGATGAGATGAAGATTTCACTAGCATGTTTAATGGCGTAAGAAATAGTACTATGGGCAGAATCTGCTTCACTCTGTCCATGGGAAGTCTCGAAAAATTTTAAAGAAATTTCATCAAGGTTAGTACTATGTGTAGAACTGTATATAACAACATTATGGCAGCTATGCTGTTTTTATATTGGACGCTACAACCATCTGAATATATCGACGCTGCCTTTATTCCTTTTGAGTCATAAAATTCCAACGCATTGTAAACGCAGATTACAATCTCTGAGGAACCTCTTTTACTCTCGACCTCAGTCCAAGTGTAACAGAAGCAGTCTCTCTTGAAAATGTTATGAAACGTGGAATTGTACACTAACAAACATCTTTTAAAGAACACAGCATTTTCATTACTACATGGTAGGATCACCTGCTGCAGATCGAAGGAGGCACACAAAAATGTATTATCTTCGATAGGTTTCTGCTTTGATTTTTGTCTCAGTTGTCTAATAACATTTTTCTCTGCAGTGTGCATTGAATTGTTCTCCCAATTTTGACTTCACACTGTAATTATCTGTTTCATTCATAACACTGTAACGAAGCTTAAATTTTGAAATATCATTCAATATAGATCAGGCAGTAAATACGGATATTACATGTAATCTCAGTTTGAACAGTTCATTATTTCAATAGATATGTGTGAGCTCCGAATGCATATTCCGTGATTTTCACTTTTCTAAATCTCCGTAATTTCGAATAAATATAATTATTCAAATAGATGAATTTAATTCATACTCGTTCAAAAATTGTATTTCATTCCAATAAAATATGTTGCAAAAACAGGGGTCTGGCCAGTTAATGCATCAAACTTTGTGCAACCTCATGTATAAAAAGGCGAACCACCAAAAAACTCCGATAACACTTGTGTAGTGTGCCGGGAGGAACTGGTGTGATATCATGAGCGCGAATTTTAGATCTAAAAAAAGCGTCACTTTTAAGCATTCGGGACATAAGTAAAAAACCCTTGGCACAAAATAAGGAATTGGTGGAGCAGACCTGTCCAGAACCTCGGAAAACATATAAAAGCCGTGACATATAACAGATAGCTCTCTTTTGTGATTTTGATTAGCAATCGATAGTTACTATTTTGTGCTCTCTTTTGTGTGATTTTGATAATGTAGCTACCCTAGGGACAAGGCTATCTATAGATAGCAGAGTGACAAGCCTTGTGGTGAAGACCCTAGCAGAAGTTTTCAAAAAGGAGTTAACCTTTAGAAAAATCTGGCGCTCGAGGATTTGAAATAAGCACTTTACCGAAAAGTCGCAAGGTACACGTTATAACACATAATGAGTACTGGGCTTTCTTGGGGGTGTGAAAGGGAAAATTTGTCGCATGCAAAACTCTCTGGTAAGTAAGTTGTGGATGTGAAAAAAAAATTTCGAAACTGATAGGTCTGGGTGCAAATATTCTCTACTTGAACTGATCCTACAATAATGTGACTCTATTCTGAGGAATGTGGCTAGGTACTTTTCCATTTCATAGTGAATTTGTAGGTCTCTTGCAATAACGAGCCCAGATTTTAGCCCTCCTCTTTTGTCTAACTCTACCAAATCAATAGTGTTTGTCTTTTCCAGTGCAGTTCTCACTGCGCGGTTCGAGATATCCAACGTGTTTTGCATACTGGAACACGTACATTATTAATTGTAATAAAATAACGAACTGTTTGTTTTGTTTTCATGACACTTCACTTTTTGATATCTTTTGCTTGGTATCCGTGCCTTCGGTGTGAAATATAATAAATTCGCGTTGACGGTTAATCTCTCCAAATGCATAGTAACCATTGAAAATCTGACATCTTTCGAGAATCTTCTATTGTTGACCGAAGGCGTTCTAGCTTTATGCAAGTGTCTTCCTTGCATCTCAGCTTCATACTCTTAGGTTCAACAGTTTATCATTCAAGAGATACATACTCTTCGTCTAAATTTCTAAGGCGCTTTGCTAGTTTTTGTCTATTGCATTTTTTCCTCCTTCTTTGGCTTCATTCTCCTTGCTTTCCTCTTCCTTCCACTTGATGCTCTTCAGGCTGTGAGTCCTTTTTAAAACTGATTATTCTTATGATTTTCTTTTTCACTATACGTGTTATATGATAGTCACAAAGTGGGTTATCCAGGAAGTAATCGTATCACAAAAGAATCAAACAACGATGACAGTAACTCCATGCTTCTCCCTTGCATTGACAATATGGCTATGTTCGTAGGATCGGCATCCGAATCGTAAGCAGGCTCCTCACTTATTTCTCAATGTCAGGTTCCTCAGGAACTGCCATTATCTGATTACTTGTAAGGTCACTCAACATTTTAGCCCTAATTCGGGCTGAAGGCACGTTGCCTGGAGAATCCGACAAGGAGCTAACATCTAGCGTGTTCGCATCCTTCGTAGGTACAGGTAGGTACACATTCTGAATTATGTTCAACGGAAATGTTAATGTCGAACTCCGTTGATATCACTTTGCCACTATACCACTTCTTCTCGTAAAACATTTTTGCTCAAGTTCCTTCTTTCAATGTACCACGAAACATAAGTTCACTTGATGACAACATACTTTGTGCCATCCTGCCATAGTACAAGTACATCAATCGTAAAAAGGTATTATATTAATATCAACGTCAGAAAATATCGCTTTACTGCACCACTCTACGTTTAAAACTAGATTGAATGCATAATATTGCCGCAAAATAAGAGACGCGGTCGATTATATTACTAAGTTCTAACTCGTCAAATTGAGATACTTCGGCAACGTGCACAAACTTATTAAGTTCACTATTATGAGGTTCGTCACCGACCAAATGATAAATATGAGAAAAGTATAACAGATTGAGTTACATTGAGATGAAAAAGCATTTTATAGGGTTTTTCTGAGATACGTCACTTTGTGAAATTAACGACGACTTGATACAAACAATGGATTCTAAAACGTCATTAAAAATCGTTATAAATCATATGTTGGTCATAAAATAAGAAATGTGATTTTGGCGAAACTCCAGACAATACGATAGGTGCTAAAATATACAGAAAAAAGCATATTTCAGCTTTTAATCTGATGTTAAGTCTACATGTAGCCCATTAATTATCTGAAATGACAATTTATCGTATCTACTTTACATATTAGGAATTGTTTACCATCTTTGCAAAGATGTATTTGTATTTTGTCGGATTGCCTGATATTTCTGAGAACACAACCTACATTCACGAACGCCACTGATTTAACAGCTGCATTTATAAATTAAACATTTTACGTTTGCTAAGTCGCACTTATATCTTAAATTTAGAGATGCGGAAATGAGGACGCGTGGACATTTGAGCTACGAATTTATCAGAGAATAATTTAATTCTGCAACATTAAAGCATCTGGAGAAAGAATGCTTGATATATAGCGTATGAAATAACTACTGTTGCATACGAGACGTAAATAACCGAATGCTAATGCAGAAGCTCGAAATACGTTATTTTAATATTTATGGGACACTGTGACCATATGTGATCCTAAATAAAAAAATTCAAATTTAATTGTTAGTACGTTTCCTGTCCAGTATTTATGGGTACCTAATAGGTGATATGTAAATTATTCTTATTGTAGATATCATTCTTGTTTATTTTTTGGAATATTTTGCTCATGATCTCATATGGAACTATTGAGAAATGTTCGCTCAAGGTATGGAAAGTGATTGTCAACGTTATTGCAATAATTGAGAAGTGAAATATTATCGTTATATTTTTGGTAACTAGTCCAGCTTTGTGAAATAATAAATATTTTCCTATATAGCACCAAACCCCATCAATATTCGGAAATCTAAATTATGTTATGTTTTTTGAGTACATCCATTTGGTACCGTTGTGATAGTTACCTTAAATCAGAGGATAATCAAATGGGTAAATGTGATGGAGCATAATAATAATTCTATATCAATTTGAAGAATAATTATTAGTAATATTCAATGAATAATAATTTAGAGAAAATCAGAAAATTCCGCACATCAATAATAGAATATATGGATAATGATAAGTAAAGTTCTATTTCGAATACAATTAAACAAACCTTTATTGATATAACTGCTAGTTCGTATATTCAGATCAGATACGAGTATACTCTGAAGTTGGAATTACCATCGTGCTGAAGGATGAGGTCTTATATATAGGCGTAACGCCAAATTAAACTGACACCTACGGTCAGCACTTGAGAAAATTTAATAAGAGGTATGCAGAACAAAAGAAGCAGCACGTTTCAAGAGGAAGTTAATGCAATTTGAAGATGTGCTAGACTCAATCTGGATAATCATGTCATGGCCGATATCAAGCTGCAAACTGGATGGTCATGTAAACTCTGTAGAAGATACTACACCATTGGAACCGGGAAAAAAATAAACTGAAGAATCTCAGGCTCACTGGAGTACCTTAGGTACAGTAGAAACAACAAACCGAATAATAATGATCTAATAATCTATATATTTATCTCTTATGAATGTTCAATTCTTAGTGAATACTTATCTCCGGGAAACCCTGGGTATAACATGAACTAAACAAATTCTATATTAAAAATATCATTACTGTTTTTACTTGGCCCCGATATTCTCCCGTTTCTATAACTTCTCTTCTGAGTATGGCTTCCAAAGCGGTTTATGTAAATTTCGATGTTTTAATAGGGATGATGATTCTAACAACGGGTATTCATAATTTTCTGCAAGTGTAATCTATCTTATGAAAAGAAAGAAACGCTTATCATATGAATCATTTATGCTGCGTAACCGATATTTCGTAACTGCAAATAAAACATATTCCAATCTTGACGGTAAATACTCATATACTTTTATAAGATTGAAGAAAATAATTATAATGACATAAAAACATATAAAAAATAGAACTAAGACATTTGGGAGAATAGAAAATGATAATGAGAACTAATAATTGAATTGAAATAAAACAAGATCACTATTTACATTAAACGTTCAAACTGATGTCCATTATTTGAAACACCTAGTTCACATCTCTTCGAAATAGTTCTAACTGCATTAAAATTATGAACGTTGGAAACTAAATTGTGTCACTATATGAAATTTTTCCCAAAGAAAAAAATTGCATCGGTCTCAATCCAGACGTACCTGTATGTTCGTTCCTATTCAGTTATCCCCAAAATTATTCGTCAAACATTCAGATACAATTCTTGCGTTACTGGTGGAGCACCAATTTGTTGAAGAGAATGTGCATTAAGTTGCCATTCATAGAAAAAATCGTTATCATTATAAATTTGATAAGTCAAAAAGCTATCGTGAAATATGGCACACCAAACACTGAAACCAAAGCATTCCTGATTTTGAACGATACGATGAGGATAACCATCAGACCACCAATGCAGAATAATCGCTTTGAAACATGATAAGCATTTCTTACTCCTCATAAATTGAATTATACTTGCTGAAAAATATATATTCAACTTTATGTCATAACTCGCATTTTGATCATTTCTGTATTCCACTTGTAAAAGTGCCTGAAGAATGTATAAATTATTTCGTTCACTTCAATTTTTGATTTCACGCTTGACATTTTCCCAAAAAGAGAGAATGAAGGTGAGGTTTCATTTTATGGTATCTCTTTTACTATTACATTTTCTATTAAAAGATCGAAGTTTTGCCACCCCGTAAATAAAACTCGACTGCCTTGTTATAAAACTATACTTTTGAGTAAAACGAGAATTGTCAGCTGCCACCATCTTTGAGGTTAAGTTTTACTCATCTTGTTTACATTGAACAAAGTACATTTGCAGCGTTGGGTATATGAAAAGCCCAAGAAACTTAATCTCTTGGTGAAATTTGCAACGTTTTCCTTAGAAAGCAGAAACATAATTATTGACGTTCCATGTAAAATCCAAATTGTTGCTATCAGGCCAATTATCATTTGTCTCAGTAATAAGAAAGCTGTGACTTATATTGTATTCATGTCTATCTAATGCTTACGTACGTTTATTTACTTAGGTAGATTCTGCAAATGTTCTACCGCAGGAACTAATAATAACTACTGTTAAACAACTACTTCTGCGGCTAATAGCTTGACGGATATTGCATTACAAATAATATTTGCATGAATGGAATTTTACATGAATATTGACAAATACCACCCAAAACACAGTATTGTCAGCTGTTCCAACATTCTGGAGTCCGGACAGGATACATTGCACCCATTCGTCGTCAAATATATCCGCATATATCCTTGCACAGAATAAATATATTCAAATCAAATCAAATCAAATATATGTTTATTGATCAAATAATAATAGTAACACTATTGGTATGTTGGTTATAAAACAACATCCGTCAAGGTGTCATCCGGAGAACTGGTTGTTTCTATAGAGGGTGTATTTTCAGATTGAGCATAATAGAAGTCGTTACTGAACAAAGAAATTCATCAAATATCAATGTTTCAACAACTCAAAATTAACGGATATAGATCCTATGTACGGACCTATAAAGCTCAGCCATTTATTAGTGCATCCTAGTTTTGACTTGTTCTATTTTTTTTGTCCATCACAAAAACATCCATATCAGTGCTACTCTTTGGATTATTGATCTCGTTGACTATCGTTCGTGGAGAAGGATTTATCGTTTTCAATTTTTTAAATATTCATTTTGATTGGCTACTGCCTAAGAAGTAATCTATTTAAAATAAGAACTCAACCCAAAAATTATCATGTATTAGAACATTTTTGCAGAATCTACCTATTATGTAAATTAACTTGAATATGTATTTAATATAGATATTAGTTCTACCCAGTTAGGCAATAGAACATGATACGTGAATACACTCCAATTTAATAACTCTCACATCAATTTATTGTATGAATGTTGGAAAATATTCACTCATCTGAATCTGTCCCATAAATTAGAATAGCAGAGAATACATTAATTTTTTTCATATCCAATTACACAATATCTCAGTTCAGGTGAATAACTTGCAGATAAACAGTAGGCGTGCAGTCAATGGAATCAACTTCGTGGAAAAAACTGGAATTCATTATAAATGACGTTATACTGTTTTTATCTGCATGAATAAGAAAACAATCACCGTTTTATTTCCAGTATTTATATGAAATGTTGGAACCACAATAGTAAGAAATATCGTTGTAATGCGACTGTAGTTGTAATAAATTAAAAACTATTAAAAGTTCGAGTTTCACTAGTTTAATGAATAAATGTGACTATAGTTTCGCTCACACCGTAGGTTCTTCAAACAAATATTACTAAGTACTTTGTAATAATAATTGCTTTGTAGATATAAATCACTCAGTATAATTATGTTCTTAATATGTTAAGGTTAATCATTCTTAAAGAACCTTTATAAACTTGGAATTTATTGGTGTTCCTTCATTAACTTTTTCCAAGATTATTCCAACATCAAGTAATTAAAATATTGTTGCTGGTAATATACACCTACATGATATAAGAACCGTTTTATTCAATATTCAAGAAATAATATATTTCAGAAATACTAACATACTAACGATTTTATAGGAAGTTTAAGATTGGTTCCATTCAATTTTACGCTTCGACTCGTCTCCCGCTGCCGGTTACCGAACAAATCCGAGTAGAAGCTATAGATATATCAATGAATCAATCACATTTCAAATATTCTACTAACCCAATATGCCCAAAAATATTAAAAATTTTGATGAACTAACCCGTGAACAATTCAACAAACAGACCTGCGATGACCTTGCCGCTTGGAGTTTTGAACCTACGCAATTATAGCAAAAGTTTGTGGGCCGGCTTACCTCTTCGGCTATCGTCAACACTGATGCAGGATCACGTATATATGAAATAGCGGTTAGACTATTATAACGTCTACCAGGATTTATTCGACTACCGTAACCCGTAGGGTGGACACTAACTACCTTAATAAATAAATGTATTCATTCCATCAACATTTTGAATCAGAGGCTTCCGCGGTCAGACACCTATTTTCCCGGCATCCCAATGGATTCATAAAATCACGACCATATGCCGATATTTCGTCAATCATGCAGGGGGGTATATTGGGAGCAGGAACACGTTCCGAGACTCATGATTGCTTGTTCTGCCGCTATAGTTATGGCTGGATAATTTCGTGGTTAATTTCTCACTCATTATATCCCCAGAACGTCTTTGTGTAACCATGAGTACAGAGGAACTGTGGAGAAGGCATTACTAAATATTGGGAAGGTACGATGAAGACCATTTTCTATCACCTAACAAATAAACCCTATTTTGAATTATTTGGATGGAACGTACCAGTTATCAAGGCAATATAGTGATGTACTAATCATTTACTACCATATCATTCTGAAATAGATATGTGATATGAAGTTAAACGATTCTACGTATATAATATAATCATCAGCGGGAAGAGGAGTAAAAGGGACAAATATAAGTCATATCAGTGTTTAATTTGAGGAACAGAAAAAAAAGTATTCAATAACTAAATCGTAGTAGTTGTTCCTATGGTTTCGTTGACAATAAACTGAATTCAACTTCCGGCTATTTCTATAATTAGTTTTGCCCAGCCTACATGGCATCAATTGTAGGGTCATAATTATTTCTAATTTTCCTTACATTCGGATAGTCATGAGTTTCGCAATCACTGGAATTAATTATTCAAGTATTCGAATAACAGTTATTATAGATGGGTGTGATTGAGTTTGATTTCTAATTCGATGTGTACTGTGTAAATAGTAGGTGCATTGTGCATGTCATGTATTTAATCATTACATAAAATAGTACAACACATACGCTGCAATATGATAAGATAAATTACGATCGATGTCCTGTAGATACTCAATTATGTAAGCACCATCTATGATAATTATTCGTAATAGTATTATGGCCTGAATTTATTTGCAAATATAGGGATCTCATCTATAATAATTATTCGTAATCGTATTACAGCCTACATTTATTTGGAAAGATAGAGGTCTGGGTATAACACTCCTTTGACATAATATTGGTACATGGATACACGCCATTACAAATCAGAGATCATCTTCATTCAGAAGTGACTTATAGGAATGTATATATTTTGAATTCCATTTCTGAAACTGCTAGCACAGCTGGTATTTTTGTGAAAGAGTACACCTCTGTATAAATCCAGATATTGGGAACCTATTCGTCATATCCCCTTCAAAGATATCAAAATTCTAGTTTGTGTATCCTAATTTTATGATCATTCAATCAGCACTATGTATCTAATGAACCATTTACCTATTTTTGAATATTTCGGTGGAATGAACAACCCTGGGTCCTAGAACTAGTAGTTGTAATCCACCCTGCGTATTATTCCGAGGGCCTTGATTATCTAACAAAAATTTGGTGTACCCTTCAACTGTTTGAAAGATCATTCTGAACTGTGTAGTCGATCATGTCAGCAGATGCATTTGAATTGATGTAGAATGATATGTTATTTCTGTATGCAACGTCCCATTGCTCTGAAACTGGAGATGGAAGGCCTGATAATCAAACTAGAAATAAACGGTTTTCAAACATAGACAATTTTACAGCACTATTATGGTAACAACGAAATTACCATTGAATGATAACTAGGTATTTGTCTATAAGATCTATCCTTGCAGCCTTTGACCCCAAAGAGGGAACTTGATAAAATAGGTCCTCTAACCCCTCGAGGGACTTACATCCAGTTGTCGGGAGAGGTCAAATTGCTTGAAGTAATCCTTGACTCTTGACTAACCTGGAACCAACGATTGGCAAAAATGCCTTGGCATCATTGATGCTAGCCAAAAATTCTAAAATGTCTTTCGGACATGAAACATTGTGATGAAACCTTTGACCACTAACTCATCTTTGGTATGATGAACAAGAAAGACCTAGGAAATAGTTGCCCCAGTAACGAGGTGGTTGAAAACAACATCAACAGATGCCGTAGAAGTAAGATTTAGCTCACTTGTGAGTGGCCGGAGATTGATTCTCTACCGCGACTTTGTGGTCTATCGTGGCTCACTTCTAATTATAGCTCACCAAGCCAGTTCAGTCTTCTTATGATGCCTTCGATATTGATGTCTGATGCTCTGTTCAGATCTTCTGGTGTCTAACGAAACATCTCAGATATGATTCTTCTCCTAGCTGAGCTTTTACAGAGAACGTGTTCCGCCTTTTCATCATCCTAGAGACATAGTCGATATTGAAAGTCTTCCAGTAAGCTGAGTCTTCGTTGGTGATGGTTTGAGCCACAGTACGCTTTGTATTGATCGATAAGAGTAGGTTTTGAAAAATTTGTCTATAAGTATTTCAGCTCTTGTTCTTAGAGAGAACAGTTTAGACTGGGCAGAATCAGGTAAAGTTTACCAGTACTGTAGCTTCATACTTTCAGCTCGGGTATTTCATTTGTGCTTCCGGATATGCCAAGCACTAGTTCTGGTCCTATAAATTTTGAAACTGTACCCTCCCTGGTCATAGGGTCTGCCGTCTTCTCCCCACAATAGTCGTATAGACGGGTAAATAGATCAGAGCCACTTTGTTCTTGTTGTAAAGGCATGTAAAAACTTTTCGACAGTTCCATACTGTTGTTATGTTACAACGATAGGAGCCAATCGCTTTGAGAGCCGCTTGGCTGTCGGAATGAATTCTTATCGATCTGCGAACAAGTTGCCGTCGTTTGGCTTCCATGAATATAACTCGGTGGCATGTATTTCTGCTTCAAAAATATTTGACTAAGCACCAAGACTGACAGATAGTTCGGTACCATTGGACAAAACGAGAGTATAAGATTGGAACATAACATCAAATCAATAACATCACCAAATTAATCGTTGAAGGGGATGTACGCATTCCTGCAATGTGCCAGAGAAAGCAATATTAAGGAAGTGCGTATCAGATGTCCCCGAAGGTACATAAGGAGCTAGACTTGACATCATTTCTGGTATGGGAATGCAGAGAATTACCGAATTCTCTGACAGAACATAACACAATCACTTCGATGTGGGTCCCAGGAACTGATGAACTACTCAGCATGAGTGGAATTGAGGTCCGAACAATAACAGGTCTCCTAACTGGTCACAGCCCAAATGAGAGAACACCTGCACATACTGTGGCTGTACAATGGAGAACTTTCCTGTATATAATGCGACACATTGATAGAAGCTGTTAAATATGAACTGTCAGAATACAAGGCTACAGATCGTGAAAGACAAAGAATATTCGAGCATACCAGCCTAACCCCCGAAGTACGCAACAGCCAACCAACCGATGAGTAACCTGAACAGGGCATCGGTGCTGCAGACTGGCTGTTGTGAACTATCCTAACTACACAAAAATTCCTAGTGGCTGAAGTGCGGCTGGTGGAAGAACTAACATCCAAGAATCCATGTAATGTACAAAAACATATTTGTTTATCAATGTTTCAATACCGGAAATGTTATCGATTAATTATTCGATGATGAAACTATGTGTTTTGAATTAATACATGTGTGAATACGTGTTGATACGTGTTGTATTTATGATCACGATTTCCAGTAAGGGCAAACGTCATCCTTTCAGACTCGAACAAATTTGATAAAATTAATGGGAACGGACAAATGTTTGAACTTTTCTGGTGGGTAGATTTTCTGTGAGCTAATGATATTCATATGCTATATAAAACATAAATGTCATGTCAGCAGATTTAAGTAAGAAAGTGAATGAATTTATATTCACAAAAATAAAAAATATGACGTTCTCTCCGATTAAAATATGGCTTTACATAATGTATGTAGGTCAATAACCTGTTAAGTTCCATTTGAAAGTATCGATCGAGAACTAGGTTATGAATATCAAAGGATAAAGTTATATTATTATTGCACCAATAAAATGATATTTATGAATAAATGTTGATTTATCTTTCAATAATTTCCTATATAAGATCCGTACCTAATAAAATGATATCTTCAATGATGATTACAAATAATGAACTTCATGATTTTTCCCCAGAATACTTGTATCATTATTAATGTTGATATTGTCATTAGGCCCCATAGCATTTATCATTTTGATAGCTATCATCATGTATTGTTCCTCAAATACTGTTCAAACTATACCTATCTATCGGCCATGGTCCTGTTGAATACAGTATGTCTGCAAGAGGCTATTAAAATATTTTTCTCATATTTCTACATTTTTTCATATACTTAGACTACACGATAGGAAAAGATATAATGTTCGAAGAACATCGTATAAGCCAGCATGTAGTTTTGGTCATCTTTCAAATTTCAACAATTCCAATTTTGAACTCGGGGATTATACAGGGTGTCTCAGATTTTAACCGGGAACATTTAATAGACGATAGAAAATTTGATTTTGAGCAAAACATTCCTTATAACATATATGCAGAGACGCTTAGTTTTTGAGATACAGGGTGTGTTGAAACAGATAAAAAAATTTCGTTTTTTGCGAATATCCCCGGAACCGTTTATTGTACAGAAAACAGCTTTTGCAAGCATTTTCTAATCATGGTGAGCTATGTTCTGTGTGATAAAAATTTTTTTTTAGTCATAAATGGTGAAGATTTTGAAGGGGTAGTTGGTGTTTTTCTTCCCAACTTCTACGCCATTGGAAAAAGTACAATTTTGAGACAACTATTTGAACCGCCAATGTTTTCTACACAAAAAAGGTACTCTTGGTCATAAGGTCTCAAGTTGACCGTTTCCGAGAAAAATCTACTTTTACGTTGAAAAATTTTTCGGTTTTGTTACTTGTTCTAACGTTTGAATAAATTTTGATTAATTAGTAAGAATTGACCATGTTTTCCAACATAAAAGTTGATTTTTCTCGAAAACGGTCAACTTTAGAGCTTATGACCAAGAGTACCTTTTTTGTGTAAAAAACATTGGCGGTTCAAATGGTTCTCTCAAAACCGTACTTTTCCCAGTGGCGTAGAAGTTGGCGAGAAAAACACCAACTACCCCTTCAAAATCTTCACCAATTATGACTAAAAAAAAAATTTTCATCACACAGAACATAGCTTATCATGAGTAAAAAATGCTTGCAAAAGCTGTCTCCTGTGCGATAAACAGTTCCCGAGATATTCGCAAAAAACGAAATTTTTTTTTCAATCTCAACACCCTGTATCCCAAAAACTAAGCTTCTCTGCATACATGTTATTAGGAATTTTTTGCTCAAAATCAAATTTTCTATCGTCTATTGAATTTTCCCGGCTAAAATCTGAGACACCCTGTATATCAAGTAAAATAGAAAAGCGAGCCTATTTATATTCGAACTGATATAAGCTGGCATGCATAATTTCTCCATACAATAATTATCCTTGGCATCTGGTATTATTGTAAATTGCCTTCAATTGAAAAAGGCTCAAGTTATTCGAAATTTGAACTGTACCCTTCAATTTGGGACTCATGAACAAATTCCATGGTATCGCGTTTCACAAATATTCTTTCTGATCTTTTGTATATATCTTCGGACTACACGAGAGTAAAATCAATAATGATCCAGCGGTGGAAGTTTTGAGATAGTGGGCTTCAAGAAACACCTCACTAGACAAAAATGTTCACAACTTCACAGTTCGATAGAAAATGAAGTCTCGAGGCTGACATGGAGGGGTGGGGCTAGCTGACTTCTTCTACTACTCCGCCTACCAGGAATCACTCGTGGGAGAATAACAGACAAGATTTTCGAAGAGGACCGACTATAAAAATATCTACATAAATCGGAGGGATCGCCTAAATTTCTACGATGCTCTAGAAAGGTCAGTGAATTCGTAAGTGTGACATCACCAACGTAAGAATAGCCTCTTCAAAATAGAACCCGTAGCTTCAGCATATGTTTGGCAGCTGAACTCCAAACGTTGAACCGTATTCCAGGGCAGGTAAAATCTGTACTTTGTAGATCAAGAGAAGCTACTGGGGTGTGAAGCTGTTGGCATTGTAGAGCCCAAGTTTCTGTGAAGCGGTTTTCCAACAAATCGTTGATATGGGGCAGGAACCCTATGGAACACCAACGTTGATATCCATTTTACTGTAGGAGACTGTCAACCACCTCATGGAGTGATCCTATCTACTATCGCTGTTCGATTTCTCTTTATAGGTATGGTGAACTATTTAGGATTTCTAGTCTATTGAATACTTCACATTGCAATCTACTGAAAAGTTAATTTTTCTATATCTCCAATGTTTCACGCTCAATTTCAATTCACTAACTTTTTCGAGAATAGGTTCAGACTTATTACAACTCAGTAGTGGAAGGAATTGCAACCACAATCTCGTTCACTCTTCGTTCTACAAATGCACAATATAATTCTTATTTTGTACTTGTTGATGTTTGTAATTAGTATTATTATCAATCTGACTTCACTTTTGATAGATCACAGTAACCTTATGTGTTCACTCCATTTAGATATTCTACATCAGTTTCAATCAACTACGGTTACATTCAATTCCACTCTCCAACATTGTCACAGCATCTTAATTCTAGTTTCTGGATATTTCGATGACGTTCGAAAATCTTTGCCATTTTCGAAAATTTTTCCAATATTTCACTCTCTTCATGAGGATCAGATCTAGTGTTACAGTCATGAAGACATGTTGGAGAAACTTTTCTTTTATATTGGTGTACCTACTATTTGAGATCAGCTCCGTGATTAGAAAACCTCATACCTTTCATAAATTTTATTCGGGAAAGAGTCCCTGATACTACGTATACATTGGGAGATACTATATTTATTGCTGTTTGTATAATCAATCTATCGGCGTCGCCTTCTACGTATTTACATAAAATATTGCCGTTTCAGCTTAAGCATTAACAGTTTTAAAATCTACTTCAATTTTCTTGTTAGCAGGAAACCTGTCTTACACTGGTAGGATATCTGTTCTACATAATTACAATTCTTGATCTTTAATGATGTCTATTCAGATCTCTTATTCGAAGATTGCATATAGACCTATCGACCTAATTACCGTTTATTTAACACAAATAGGAACACGTGTCTTGCATGTTACGGACTGTCCAAGTTGAGTATATATTATACCGAAGAGTTTAAAAAAAGGTCTCTACTACCTGTCTTTTATTGTAGTAGATTTCAATTTGCGAACAAAATAATGTATTATTTTTTCATCGAGTTGAATAAAATATGACATATATTCATTTTCATAAGAATTTTCTTATGTCGCCAGTTCCTTAAATATTTTGTAGTCCTCTTCATGGTCTAATTAGGTTCAATAAATTTTTCCGTTTTGACCCTCTCCAAATTTGAACCATGCGAACAATTTTTTCGTCTGCCTTTTGGGCAATTTTTGTTAGACACTTTAACCCATATTTTATGTTTGTATTCGCTTTTAGCAAAAGTTCATCATCTCTTTCCTTTTTGCTACGTTGTTGGTTCATTGACGTTCACCATGGCAAATCCACATTCTTATAGATACACCCACATTTTCTAACTATCGCTTTACAAACGATTGATAAATTTAGGTAGCAAGATGTTTCTTTGTGATCCACTTTTCGTATTCCCCCTCTGTATTTGAATTCAGACAAGCTAGTTCAATGGGTTGATCTTCAATTCATATCCGCCCTTCCTCGACATCTTACGAGAGACGCTTACAAATGCACATTCGAATTACCAACCTCATACAAAGTTACACTTTTCATCAAACGCAATGAGAAAAATTAATTAAAAATAATCTGTAAGCCAGGGAACGCCTATGTTATGTAAATGAGAGGATATAACAAATAGATGATGTTCTTTCTGGATACCATTTCACTATTTCGTTGCCTATAAGGTGGAAGATGCTTTTCCATGTACGCGCTTTTCAAATCTACATCAACAACGTATATTTGCGAAAACTGATTTGGAAAGCTTCCATTGGAATTGTTTTTTATTTTCTTTTTGAGAAATTGTGTCACGGATTCATTAATACATACTATGCAAAATTTGTGCAGTTGATTAACACTATTAATTTTTCCCTTTCTATTTAAGCCCATCCCTACGCAGAATTCTGAACGCGACGTTTGGGGAAAGGCCTTACTGCATCAAATGTAATATGAGTATCGTTTGTTAATTTCAGTTCCATCTCAATTCATCTCGACCTTTTTCAGTGGATCTTTCGTCTAAACCAACTCCAGTATCTGCCAGACTGTGTTTCATATTCTTCATTGAGTAGTCGGTTGTGTGGTTTATAGCTCATGTTTATCTATTCAGTTTGACGCAAGGCATTTACCAAATGGGTTAGGGTAACATGGCACCTTCTATAGTTCTTTGGGATGGTTCTACCGGACAAACTGTTATCGATGAATTTTTTTGCTGCTTCTTCTTATATTGTTCGAAGGATTATTTCACTTTTCGTTTTCGTAGACCGCTATCTTATCGTTATTTGAGCAGTTACTATACAATAGATACCGTTAGATATACTACAATCGACACCATGTGGACATTTCTGATTCACCACTAATTGCATGATACATGCTGTATAAGCCAAAAGAGTGGGTGGCAATATAAACTAAGACTACATATTCCAGAATGGCTCTAATAAGATTCAATAACATAAGTATAGCAACTTAGGTGTTATAATGGAAAAAAATTTGGACTAGAAACTTACGTTTTATGGCAATGTGTTTTATCGGTAACGAAAGTACGCACTATCCTTAATTTGCTGACGACGGATCGCCACTTCCTCCTCGGATGGTTCAAAAATTAGCCTTATTACTTACGACACATGTTAAAATTTAAAATCGATACCGATTTCCCCTATCAAAGATCAATATGGTCCTATTGTTTAAATGTATACGCAAATTGGAGTTTTGAGTATGTATATGTTACTGTGAATGTCCGAAGCGGAGTAAATCTTAAGATACACTGGTGTATGTTAACAACCACCAAGCTAGCTGGTGATTGTTTGTTATTTATTCTGCTCTTCATGTTTTCGGTCATTCACCAGTGAATGTTATCATACACCACGACGACTTGGTTAATCTTCATTCTCTTCATGATGAGTTAAATTATGATGATTCAGCAAAAATATCTGCAAAACAGAAGTTCGGGTCTGATTTAAAATGAACTCACAAATTGGTACAATAAATAAAATCTTAGTACTATAATAAATAAAACAAATAGAACTTGTTCATTAATCAAAATCTTAAATCAGTAATACAAATAGCATTAACTGCCAAGTAAGGTAAACAATAACGTACACTTATTATTAATGCTATTGCCCTATTGGCTATAGAATTTGAAAAATACTCATTCGTCACAACGTACCTTCTCATAGGTAATTAGGTATTACAGAATTTTTCGCTATAGGAATTGAAAAAAAACTTATTCATTAGTACATGGAAAACTGTTATGGCACTTAGAATCACAAATAACTCCACGAGCTTTACATTTCTTGGTGTTGCATTTTTGTGCACAATTGCAACGCTTCTATCCTTGTTTTCCAAATCTTGATTCCAAACGATACAATTTCACCCATTGATATTTTTGCAGAAGAAGTTTCAGATATATTGATAAAATTTTCCTTACAGATGGAAAACTGATATCTAGTATACATCTGTGATAACATCCCATGTTTTGTAGCAATTGATAATAGTCACATCCACATTCGTAACACATGTAAGGATATTTCTGGAATCTGTACGACCTCTGTCGACATCAGGAACACGCAACCTTACAGTATCTCCACATTTTGCAGGAGGAAAATTTGCCTGCGATACTTTGAGCATTTTTTTCCTTGATCTTGAAATCCAAGTTTCGCTTATTCTATATTTCTTTTAGGTGCCTCTTTTATGTTGCACAGTAAACATATTTCGGATTCTGATATTCTGCCCTATTAGGGGTGCGGCGACGGGTGGTCGGCGTGGAAAAAAGAGAGAACAATAGCACTCTAACTTTCTCACTTAATTTCGAACAAACACTGGCGTGTGTTAACATTCACGTAATTAGTAAATTGCAGTATCTAAGACACACAACATGTTAACATTCACCGGTGTATGTCCAAAACATAAAAAATATTGATATAATTTCGGACTTACACCATTAATAATGGTGATTGTCGAGATACACTGGTGCATCTTAACGTTCACTAATATCGGACATTCACAGTAACATATATAAGGGATGGGCCCTTTTCGTTATCTGTTTAGAATGAATCGTTAGATTGTTCACAAGCTAGATAAATGAATCTTGGACATAATCAATTTATATTCTGAATTTTACAAATATTTTGAGTAAATACCATATTGAGTTCAGCATACTGTGATAATAAAACCAGTTAGAATTTGAATTTTGAATTATTCACTGGTATTTGGAAGAGTAACTGTCCGGATAAATCGATGATTCAACAAATCTACTGTTTTATCTGGCTAGCTTGGAACTGAGAGAATTTGTCATTCCCTATTCGAAACACATAACAAAAAGTTTCATATAATTATAGTGTTGAACGGGTTTCAAAATGGAAACCTGGATGCACTAATTCACGGAACACAAAACTATATTGAATCTAACAAACAATGTTTAAATTTGTTGATATTTCGTTGGTTTTGAAAGCTATCTCGCTTATTTCCAAAGATCTACTTTCTCGAGTAAACAACGCTGGTGACGACAGGTTTTTGATGTATTTTAGTTTTTACGCGACAGGCTAAAATAGAAAATCTTCGATCTATCTTATATATTATATGGAGTTTGTATCTTTTTTGTCGCTATAGCCGTTTTCGAGATATATGCCAAACTTGCATTTTCTCAATGAAAACCATGGTAGTCCATGCCATCTCTGGAAAGAGCATTTATCAGGCTTTCCAAAAATATAGACATCATATATTTATTTTCATAAATAAGGAAGTTATAACGGTCTTTTCAACTGTTTTGACATTGGGTGGTAGATCGTAGGTGGCCATTGTAAAAATTACACTTAAATTAATTTTTATTATTAATCCGAACATTTGCACTTAATTTTTTTTTTCATCTTTCGTAGTAGGCCATGTCTAATAATTAAATTTTTAGCACCATTCTAAATTAATTATCCATTTCATATTCTTGTTAAACAGTATCAAAGTATTACTAGTTTTATTTCACGTTTTGATCATGTGCTTTGTGCAGTGCAATGAAAATTGAAATGACACGGCGGAAATGTATCTAAATAGGTAGGTCCTTTCTCTGTTATTGGGCTATTCTGATATATGCATTTATGGGATATTTTTTAGGTATCATGAAAGAAGACAACCTGATAGAATAATTTTTTTGAGAATAAAATCCAATCTATCACAAATACCCCTAAAACGTATAACACAGGAAACAAAGATGAAGAAATGAATTCTGATCCAACTACTTCGTGCAGAAAAATAGAAGATTATGTTGGCGTTGTCGAATCAAGGGTGCATTCATAAAAAAAACAAGTATGAACCAATTAAATTCAAATTAGTTCAGCAGCTACATCCTGGTAATGCACAACGACGCATCTGATTTTATACGTGCTATTGTTGAAGAATTTTCGAAAAATGGTCATATGGTCGGATGAGGCCTACAATCCAGTACCGACATAATAAATCGTCAAAATAGTACACTTTAGCCCAAGCTAACCCTCATGCTTTATTTTCACGAGATTTGCTTTATGCGTTTCGTGTTCTTTATTCTGGGATCAAGAATAAAATTTCACGTATTTGAAGGCAACTTCACCAGAACAAGATATCTGAATCTATTATAAAACAGTGTGCCTAAGATAAGAGAAGATGTGCCAATAGCACTTCTGAATAACATATATCTCCAGCAGGAAGGCGCCCCTGCTCACAATTCTCTTACTGTAAGAGTCTACTTGGACAACAATTTTCCAGGCCACTGGATTGGGACGCATGGACCGGTAAATTGGCCGCCCAGGCTGGCTAACTTGTCCGTCTTGAGTATTTTTATGGGGTACTCACAAAATAAAATGTATGTTACTCAATATCAAACAATCCAAGAGTTCAGGGATGCAAGCGGATGACAGTTCAGGTCCTTACAAGAACACCCTTTCATTATATTAAATGCCCTAAGGCGGATAAGGATTATGTGCGAAACATGTGTTAATCACTATAGCGAACAATTTGAACAATATGTTTGAGAGGTCACCTGGAATCGAAGATTTTTCTCAGTTGTGCACTGTAGCCAAACCAAAAACACATCAAAAATATGCCTTTACCAGCGTTGTTTTCACGAAAACTGCATCTTTGTATCTCTAGAAATAGCGTGATACCTTACAAGACCAACGAAATCTGGATACCCTGTACATCAATGAAAGAAATATTGAAAGTTCGTTGATTATTATGAAGATCAACATAAAGCTGCAGTATAGAAAGTCAGTTAGAATGGTTACAACTATTTCTAACTTGTTACGTGAGATTACATATTATATAAACATGTTCCGGATTAAAATCAAATCTTTACATCAAAAAGACACCGCCTCATTGAGAGATGGATTACCGTTTGTTGATAAATAGATTTCGCAAGAAAATAAAATAACGTAGTAACCTATTTCCACATCCGAAAAAAAAACATGCTGCCGACCTACATGACGATATAAAAATATATCACACTATTAGTTTTGCAATATAAAAGCTTTTCAAACTTTTTATTTATAGGTGCTCCACACACGTCGATATATCTATATGATTATCTTTGCTTATATTTCTGTTTTCATTGTTTCCAACTCAGAGTAAACTGTACGTTTTATTTTCAAACCTTTGTTAAATTTCCTTCGAACACACAGGGATACAGACTCACAATATGAATTTGAATCAATCGCACTATCATTCACTTTATCATCAAAAGAAAGTGTTTCCAGTTATTTAGGAGGTAGGCTTTGACATTTCAATTGTTGAACGCTTGTTTGGAAAACTGTGTTCAATGTCATAAAAATTGAGACTCGACTCAGATTAATACTCCAGAGAAGCCTAAAAGTATCCCTAATAGATGAACTTCCTCTAGTAACTCTTGCTGACCCATTGAATAATATTTCACATGATCATTGAGATGAATGTGAGTGTTGACTGGTAATGGAATGTATAATCGGGAGAGTGATGTGATAATCCGAATCTGTAGTTCCTTGTTCAAGTTACACAATGTTGTCTCGAGCGTCCCACAGGGGTCAGTTCTGGGTCCATCGTTTTTTGCCATAGACTCAAGCTCAAGGCTTACCACGGTCTTCAAATTGAGTGATTGAATTTCATGGTAATGTTTGACAGGAATTCGTCATCATCCAGAACGTCAATAGGATCTCTCAGTAGAAAAATGGTGTTCTGAATGGAATATCCCAATTAAATTGAATAAATGTAAGATTCTACTTGTTTGGTCATGGAAAACCTTAAATTGTTTGAATTTTCAGTGAAGGGCAACACATTCCATCTGTTGAAACACAAATCGATGATGATGTTGCTATTAACTACATATTGAATTAGTCTGAACACATTAGTACGTCTCTTGTAAGCCGTTTTGCTATGGTCTCCCAATCTAATCGAAGATATGCCAACTACTTGAAGGGGTTCAATGAAGAACGTCCTGCTGAGTCCACGGTCTCTTTCGTCTTCCACGACGACTGAAATTAGCATTACCTCCCCCAAGTGATAGAAGAAATTGTGTATCATATCGGTCGCAGCATTTGAAAATTCTAAAATCGCTTTCAAATTGGGGAAAATAGGAACTTCATTGTTTTCGGGAGCGATAGTTCCCTTGCAATTGTTTTTTGGCACCCACCTCCAGTTTCTAACATGAAATATGTACAGTATATTCCTCATTATGACAATAGTTTTTCTGTAAATAAGGAATAATCACCCTCATCCACTAAAAATACTCCCAAAGTAATGAGAATCTTTCGGTTAACAAGTAGTAGAATCAGAGTAAACTGTTTAGTTGATGTTGATTACTTGGTAATCAACAGTCCACGGTACTTATATTATTATATTTCCAGTAGATAAGGCTGATTATTTATTATTCATAGCGTTATAGTGTATCCACAGTGTGAATTATTTTATAGTTTTCTTTCTGGTTATAAAAATAGGTATAACAGAATCATACAATTTACCTGCAGATGTCAATAATTTTGACAGTTAACTTGACGGAAAAATATTATCATAGTAGGTACATGAATTACCTATATAACAGAGACTTATGAAATGAATAAGTTGTCAACTCAAATAACTTTCCATGCCATGGCTTAGAGTATAATTCGACGTCTTTGCGCACTTTTAGCTGTGTGTGATGATTTGAAATAGAATAGTTAGCTGTTCCTACGCAGAATTGTTTGTCAGCGAAAAATTATGCTACAAAACATGGGAGAAAGAAGTTAGCGACCTACATATTGTTAATTTCATAACGTGTAATAATGGGGAAAATTGAATTCCCTTCCGTTGCTAACTGCGTTGTGAAGTAAAAAAATATGTAGCAATGTTTCATAATAGCTGAGATAACTGTTATTACCAGAAAACATTTTTCATTATCGCAATTTTTCAAGACCATCACCTTCCAAAGTTGCCAGCCAATGTTTTTAATTAATCGAGCGCTAAAATAATGATTTCAAGCTAATTTTAAATTGAGTACCTTGCCAAATAGCGTATAGCTGTCTTCAGTGCTTTACGTGGGTTTTATGTATAACAATTTCATTATATTATTACAGTAGATGTATTGTTCATTGAAAATACTGAACCATTCAGCTAATGCGTTCTTGACTGCTGAAATGGTTGTGAATTTGAAAATAAAAAAGGTGTTCAGTAAAATGAAATACTATTCTTATAAATAGAAATATATTTTATTTAAAATTCCGAGTTGATATGGAAAAGTTAGGACTTAATTATAATTGTAGAAGAGAATTTATCCTGGAAGTTGAAGTGATGGACATTTTTTGGAAGTTTTTGTGGACACGAATTCTTATCTTATTCTCCTCCAAGAGACCAAATACATACCTTAACTCGTGCCCCCCGTTCTTATCAACAAAAAATTACCGAAGTAACAAAAATCTCAAAAA
Organism: Endomychus coccineus; assembly: GCA_958510875.1. NCBI lineage: Eukaryota > Metazoa > Arthropoda > Insecta > Coleoptera > Endomychidae > Endomychus > Endomychus coccineus. The sequence goes on from OY294069.1 coordinate 65,169,232, forward strand.
ATCCGAAGGTGTGCCCAATTGAAATCTTCAAAATTCTCTTCCTATTGAAGCACAGACAAAGATAATACACCATGAAGCGTGCTCTATAAAGGTTGATGAAACGTCAGTACATAGTTGGGATCCTGTGACGACAATTTATTCGAAATCACCAACAGCATAGACAAATATGTTCTACTGTTGGATTGATGCCATAAATGATAAGTATGGATGAAAAATATCTAGGTTACTTTCACGGATTCCTTTCTTAGTGATAGTCTAGGAAATAGATAGATGTTGGCGTATGTGTTATGTTTTAGCAGTTATTAATCTGAGTATTGTATCCTACGTGAGTTGGACCTCCATCCCGCCCCATTTTGAGTTAGCCGCCCCAGAAAATATTTAATTTTGGAAAGTGTTATAACACTTTGGTGTCGGAGAGAGTCTCTTGGCGATAAATATTCGATAAATGCCAACTTTTTTCCTCATGCAGTTGGCAGCACTGGCAGCTTTGGTTATGACCAAAACTAGAACGTGGTATAACACTTTCTGACCAGACGTAAATTTTTTTATCAATGCTCATTACTCGAAAACCGCACGGCAACACTTTCTATGAGTCCATTTTCGAAAAATTGTTTTTTTTTTGCCAAAAATTGACCAAATCGTCTGAAATTGGGGAAAAAATGTAGGTACCTCCATCAACTTGAAGTTTTATGTAAAAGAAAAGAGCTTGTGTGAATGCTAACATTACCTTTCAGCCCAGAATGGACCAAAAAATATTCTTGGTCACACATTTGGATCATCAAAATATTTATCATCACCCCTCCTCAGGGGTTGAACATGAAAGAAAATGTTGGCACTCAAACAAGATTTTCTTTTATATAAAAACTACAAGTTGATGGAGGTGCCAACATTTTTTTTCCAATTCCAGACGATTTGGTCAATTTTTGGCAAAGAGCCGAAAACATGGCCAAGATTCTTGAAAATGGACGCATAGAAAATGTTGGCTATGGTTTTTGAGTAATGAGCATTGATAACAAAAATGTTCCCCCTGGTCAGAAAGTGTTATACCACGTTCCGATTTTGTTCATAACAAAAGCTGCCAACTGCATGGAGAAAGAATGTTGGCATTTATTGAATATTGATCACCAAAGGACCCTCTCCGAAACACGAAAGTGTTATAACATGTTCCAAAATTGAACATTTTCTGAGGCAAACTCAAAATGAGGTGGGGTGGGAGGCCCAACTCACATAGGATAAAATACTCAGATTAATAACATACATACACATACATAACGTATGTGCCAACATTTTATATCTGAGGCCCAAAATATGTAGCTATCTCCTAGACTATAATCCATGAACCATGACTGTGTTACTCAAACGATGATTATTGAATACTATCTGCATGTCACTAATTGAACTATACATAGCTTAATGTTTTCCAAAAATTCCATCAAGTAATTGATATCATCCCGAGGTTCGATGGAGTTTTACATTATGAAATACAGAAAATGGAGAAATGATAGTAGTTTCCAGAAAAATGTTGATAACACTATGAAATATTCTTTTAGTTTTATCTTCTATACAGGGTGAGTCAGTTTTTTGTAGACAAACTGCAACAGGAGATAGAACAAGTGTTTTTAAGAAGAAAAGCTCCCATAAACATATGTCGTAGAAGGCTTCGTTGAAATAGAAAAAAAAAATCGTTTTTTGCGAGTATCCCTGGAACCGTTTATCGAACAAGAAACAGCTTTTGTAATCATTTTTTACAAAAATATTGGCAGTTCAATTGGTTGTCTCAAAACCGTCCTTTTTCCAGTGGCGTAGAAGAGAAAAACACCCACTACCCCTTCAAAATCTTCACCAATTATGACTAAAAAAAAATTGTTTACCAAACAGGACATAGCTTACTATGAATAGAAAATGCACACAAAAGTTGTTTTCTGTACGATGAACGATTCCGGAGATATTCGCAAAAAACTAAATTTTTTTTTCAATTTCAACACCCTGTATTTCCAAAACGAAGCCTTCTACGACATATGTTTATAGGAACTTTTCTCCTTAAAAACATCTGTTCTATCTCTTGTTGAAGTTTGTCTACAAAAAACTGACTCATCCTGTATATCACATTTCCCTAAAATTGTATCGAGAGAATGCTATATAATTCACAGATTCCCTGATTTTTCATATTCTTGGAATTGATCATTCTATTACAGCAGATAACAAAGAGAAAATGTTACTGTGAACACTGGTATAACACTTATGTTGTTGATAATTCATAAACATATTACGTACGTACTTGAGAAATAACAACATATCTTTGAATTTGTAAAAACATAGCTGATGTCAATTCAGGTCTCAAGAGTTCCCTACTACCGCGTATGCATATAATTATTTCATGATGTACAATAAACATGAGTATCATTGAAGTCGTCATTCGGAACGCATTATTTCGTATTTTACCTTCCTTATGGTACTAACAACAATTGTTTTATCCTAATGTAAACTAATTATCGTCCAGCACCTTTGAGATACTTTATCGTTGATGGTTTGCTTTACTTAGAAAAATAGGTTTGATATTGCTTCGAAATATATTCTATATATTGGAAAAATTCTGTTATAGCTAAGGTAACAAACCTTAGAACCTTGAAATAACGTGTTACTTCTAAACGATAAACACATGTAATTCGTGCTCTTGAATACAGGAAAGTGATAAACGATATCATGTGCCGCGAGTGATATCCGGTGACTTATTCACAGCAGTCAAGTTATCACGACAAAATTTAAAAAGGAAAAGTTTGAAGAAGAAATAACATGACATTCCATCCACCATCCAAACCATTGTTGACACAGCAAAATCAGACGTTGTTCAATAAAAATCAAACAAATAGCCAAAATGAGCCAGCACTTTATAGTAACTCATAGCTCTGGGAAAAACAAGAAATATTACAAAATACTCCACCTACATCAATCAAAAGATCAGATGGAACTAATACAACAAAATGTAGAGGAGAAAAATGAAGAAAACCAAAAACTTTTAGATGGATACTGCATAGACGAGCAATAATTGAGCAGAGAAACAGAATGGATCAGTGTAAGGAATTCTAAGAATAGGAGAACATGAAGTTCCCCACGAGAAGTGAATTCCTTTAACAGTAGAAACATTGAACCACAGAACCAACAACATACTCCAGATATGAAAGATCATGAAAGGTAGTTTATTGTCAACGAAATAGATAATTGCGGGGATCTTAATTGGTGACATGAAGATGGGGATGATCAGGCAAATGTGACTGTTGGATGAAATATAAAAGTAAATACAATTGCTGTTAACAATATGAATCTTGAATAACATTCCTTCGATGATAACTGGACTAAACTAGTCAAATTCAAAAATCTACATCGTACCTATACATCAGAATTTATCTCACTAATGAGTTTAAAATATTAGAGACTATATCAGCTTATAAAAAGAAAGCTTTCGGAATACATTTTCTGGTATGTAACTAAAGTGAATCACTGGAAACTAACGAGTTTCCTTGTGCAGAATAGGGAATTAACATAGTAAAACTACAATAGTGGCCTTTACCAAAAAAAAGAAGATGAATTAATTGAAGCAGCTTGAATTGAATGGAATCAACATCGTGGGGTCAAATATCTAGATATAACAGCAGATTATACTCACGTACGGCTGGCCTGCACTTGAAGAATGTAAATACGTAGTAAAGTCAAGCCTCCATGTCACCAAACCGCAAAATACTATTCGAGGAGGTTGGGTTAACTATTTAAAATTCAATGCTTTCAAATTCAAATTCATGTTTTTAGGCAGAATTGATAATACGCTCAGCGAGTTTGTTAAATTATGCATATATCAGAATATTATGAATTATTCCTAAATTATTATCAAATTATTCAAAAATTGTTTTCAAAATATTATTCAATTAAATAAACCAGTCAGAAATATGCAAAACCTCTATCTTTTGTCTTATTTAAGCTCTCACAAATATAGATCAATCTATTACATTAGAAGTACCATCAACGTCGAAGATTAAAATGTAAAATAGCTACAGTAATTATAGGTCAGCTTCAAATTTCCATTTAAATCAATTTTGCTTTAAAATTTGCATTCTATTGAATTATTATGAATGTAAATTTCGGATACGTAGGTTGTTAATTTGATGATAAATATCAAAGCGTGGGTTTAAAATGAGAAGAATATAAAGTTATCATTAATACAGTAAAACACTCAGTTCGCTTATTTTGTTACATAGGCCAGTCAGCCAAGACAATCAATTAACAATAATTCCAAATTTTTATAACTTCAATCAGCCATAAGCGAAAAAAATACTGAAGGTTCTGCCAACTTGGAAAAATATCACGTGTGCTTCTTCACATTATCTACATTTATTAGAACTACTGCAAGTTAGGCAAAACAACCAGTAGAATAATTCTGATGCAATTAATATTTGCACCCGCTTCTGATATACCGTAATATTTTTATATTCTCATTTACGCAAATTATTACGGTATTCCTGGAATCGAAGTCTCGTGATAAATTAAAAGTTTTGCATCTTGGTTGCAATTCTTACAATTATGTGTTATAGTATATCTGTACATTTTAAACCTCATGCGTGATACATAACATTATATACATCGCACAAATCTACTTTCTTGCGATTTATGTCTATCGAAAAAACCGTAAAACTTCTGCAAGACAGGCGAAACGTTCAATAAATGAATCAAGATGCTTCTGGTATACCGAATTGAATTTACCAGAGTTATGATCAGTCTAGTCTCGTGATAAACAATTGCAAATGCAAATTTTTAACCTCATGTGTGATACGGAATATTGTATAAATTGTGTAAATCCACTTTCTTGCGATTTATGACAATCTGAAAAATTGAAAAATGCCTGTAAAACAGGCAAAATACTTCATTGAATACTTCATGATGCCGTTCAAATTTACAACCGCTTCTGATATACGGAAATGCATTCATTTGTATATAGTAATATTATTACATTCGGGGGCCACTTTTAGGATACCTATATTTATTATTTATTATAATTATAAGGTATTAGAGGAGTTATGTAATATATTACTCGGACACTTATATAGAATGTATAACAAAATCTCAAATGATTTTATAAAGATAATTTTCTTCTCAACAAAGTGACCTCAGAGACTGTTTCAATTATTTTGTCTCCTTTTACGTTATTTAACACGTCTTTTTCTATTTCCATCAATAAAAACGTTCAATCTTTCGCCTCCTCTTCGTCTTCTCCCTCATCATTTTCAACTGTATAGTATTGTTGATATTCCTTCGTAAATGTGTATTTATAACTATACCTATCCCAACTGTTCGCAAAACTTATAAGCTCTCCACACAACTTCTCTCTCGTTACATCTTTATTGAACTGAGAAAATAGTGGAACATTCATTTTTTGTCTCCAGTCTATCAAGAATTGTAGTGCAGTGATATTCCGAACTACATTGTTGTTTTTTGCGGTTGTCCTGCTGGACAGCAAATGTGAGCAGATTTATCAGGTCGTGGTTTAGTTGGGTAATATATTTTATATTTGACAAAGCTTGAAAACAATTTACAAATCATAAAACGATATTATCGTGAAGAAATAATAATTAAAATTAGATAAAAAAGGACAAAAATATAATTAATTCACACTAGTATTGAATGAAGATCTGAAAAGGAGAATAATGACTGGAGAAAATTTTAACCTGCTCTATACACATGGCAGGCATCGGAAAGTCAGATCAATTCTGGATTTTGCAGGTCATTTAGGTTTATTTTCGCATGGAACAATCATTTATAGAACATTTAAAATATCTAAAAAGAAATTCTTTAATTTGCTGTCTTGCTTACTCGCTAGTAAATAGGGAATCTCATACTATATAATGAATTATGAATTATTCGCAGACCCTATTACAGAATATTAGCTGTCACAAGGTCATTAAAGGAGTTTATGTCACTGAGCGATATCTTCTTCTTTATATGTTGGATATTCCCAACGAATTTGATGAATAAAATTTTGGATCTTCCTTTCAGGGGTGTAATATTTTTGCTAGTTCATACATACTCATGTAATATCATGATGTATTATTCTATACAGACAAAGGCTTGAATTTCATGAATTTAGTGAATTAACGTACAGTAATTTTACTGATTTATTCAATTGTAACTGGGTTTTATTAGATTTTACTTCACTTCTCAATGAAAATCAAATATATTCCATGCAACACGGTTTCTGTTTCCATGCTAAATGTTTGAGCTTGGTCTTTGTATTTAGTAAAGAATGAACACATTTTCTCCAAACGTTTGAATTTTAATTCAGTCCGCATCCAGTGAATTACTTGGTCAATCGATTTCCACACCAATTTGCTCATATACTGAGTAAGCTAGTAGCGGATGGATACAACTATTATGACGTAAAGAAACTTGTTTGTATAACGAGAAGAAAAAATAATTGACATATTAGAGCAGGAGCTACCAACCAAGGAGACACGTCCTTTAGAATTTTCGCAAGAAAAATTAATTCACCATAAACTCATAAACTAAATATCATAATATCACATTTATCGATTCAGTTGGTCGCTGTTTCAAAAACGCGACGTCGTCAGTCGCTATTCAAACAAGTTTCGACAAGTCGCCTTCAAAGGCATTTGAGCCAGCAACATCCGACTCTTATTTCTTCTGAAGCAGAATCAGTAAAGCGCATGAGAATGGATAAGTCGGTAAGTTATCACGAAGGTGTATCACAGCATCTCGAAGCTTCATTTGGAATAGCTTTTTTACAAAACAGAAGAAACCCCATATTATCGATGAGAAATTCAGTCAAGCGTAGAATGGATGATTTTGAAGCAGACATAAAGTCACAAATAATTAACAAAGTAAAACTACAGCCATTTTTTGCAATTAGTCGCGATGAATCCACCGACATCGTTAATGGTGCACAGTTAATATTTTATGTTCGTTACGTCAGCGGAGATCACATTGGAAAAGAAATTTTGTACTCCAAATCTTTAACAATTCCTTTAAAAATCTGAAGATATATTGCATTCAATATCTGATTTCGTCGAAAAAATAAAATTTCGATTGGAATGAACTAATTTGACTTTGCACAGATGGCGTCGCCCCTGCAATGGTAGATGTACGTTCGAGCTTAGCTAAAACACTCAAGGAAAAGAATTCCGCGGTAGTTAATACACGTTGTGTTATTCATGGACAAGCTTTTGCTCCCAAAACGTTGACATAGGAATTAAGCCTGACTTTGGAATCGGCTATAAGGATTGAACACTATATCAAGAGCAGTGCTTTGAACAGTCGATTATTTACTTTACTCTGCTAGGATCTCGATTCTGATCATATAGTCTATTATCCACAGAAGTACGTTGGTTGTCTGAGGGCAACATGTCTGCTCGCCTTTATGAATTGAAAGGAGAGGTCATCCTCTTTTTCGACTTCAAACAAAACAATGCTTTTTTGCAAATTTTCAACTATGAAAAATTTCAATAAAGGTTGCCCTATTTGACTGATTTATTTGATGCCGCCTTGAATCAGCTAAACTTGAAGCTTCAGGGCAAAAACGACACTTTAGTAAGTGAACTATGATCATATTCAAAGCTTCAACTTTGGAATCAAAAGGTGTCTGCTGAACATGTAACATCCTTTTCTCGGCTATTCGAAGCAATTACGAAGTTTCAAAAGCTGAAATAGAAACATTTTCAAGCGCTAGAAGACGAATTTCACCGATACTATATACACATTATTTCAGGATCACCAATATGGCAAAATGACCAGAAACCCATTTTTTTTGTTAATTTCTCACAATTACCGGAAGAAGATCAGGAGGAATTTCTAGAAGGCTGATTCGACCATGAAAGATGTCTTCCATCTCTTTTAAGTGGAGAAATTCAGGATCAAACGTTCCTTGTTAAAACGAAAGTTGCCTCTCTTGCTTTACGAACCTTGTACTTTTTCCGACTTACTCATGTGAGGCAGGTTTTTCAGCTCGGGTTTTATTCAAAACTAAGCGGCGGAACTTGCCGTCGATAGTGACCTGATGATAGCTCTAGCAAACACTGAACCTAGAATCAACCAACTGGTACAGGGCATGCAAGCTCAAGTATCTCATCAGCACTCTAATTAGAACAGATTATTCCGATAAAAAAGCTTTAACTTTGGTTAAAGTTTATTTTGCATAACATAGAATTGAGATAAATAAATGTAGTTGAAATACTGTGAGTTTTTTTTGTAATTCAAAAATCAAAGGGGGCATAAAAATATGACTTATAATCCGGGGAGGCTCGACCAAGAAATCATTGAGAAACCTTGTATTAGACTAATGAAAAATGAACAATTCCTACTCCTTCATAAGAATTCACGATATGATAGTTATGTGAAGTACCATGTAAATACAGTACGTTCTAACATTTGAGCGAATGAAGACAAGTTTTTAAATTTCAGAACTTAAAAAATATTTTATCTACAGTATATTTATAATCATAAAATTATGTATTAGCTTGCTTTCCAATCATCACATGTATATACGAATAACCAGATTCTTGAAAATGTGGACAAACTAGATTCTTAGATGATGAAAATTCTTCTCTTCTTCCATAGCTGATTCTGTCATAATTGTATATTTGTTCAATAAATCGAACTTGTGTTAATAAAAAACCCTTGGCCCACATATATTTGAACTCGAATGTTTATAATCGAAATGACCTTGACCGATAATGAAATGTGATGCTATGGAGGAACGGTACTGATAACGATTCTCTCGTATGAATTGTTATCTGAAGAAAAATAATTGATACTCGCTGATTTCTGCGACACATCTCACTTGATACTTTCCTCATTATAATTTCTAATTAGAGAAAGTATTTTAATTGGGTCAAAAAAATACCAGTTTTTCATGGATATATCCTTTTTGAATATTTCTGGATAGATTTAGAGTATTTTTAAGATGACAATCTGTGGAGACGAATGCACCGTTCCTATTGTTCGTATGGTATAGTTCCTCAAAAGTGATATTTTTGACATCCATCTTCAGTTTTTCAAATTAAAATATAACATTTTATTGAACCATATTGACGAGTGGACCACACGTAAAAGGGTGTTACAAATTCGATGCAATAGCATTGCTATCTCGGTAACTATAATAGATAGTGAGTTGATTAAATGGTGGCAAAGTTGCGTATTTGAATGATAATTTGTTGAAAAGAAATCAAGAAAATGTCGATTGCTTCCTGAGTAATTTTATCATTCTCGAAGAGAAGGTTCATGAAATTGGACTTTTTCAAATTCCGAAAGAAACCTTGCTTTTTTGAGCGACCAATTATTATGGCCCAGAAAAGGCGGTAAACCTTTTTATTTAATGTATTCAATTCTACAACGTTTATGCCAATAACAAACAATGTTTGTAGTCCCTGAAAAATTTACTAGGAACTATGTTATTGTTATAACACTGGTTGGTTGAACATCCGCTAACTGTTAGCAATAAAGATTTCTCCACTGAGATTTTCAAAAGGTAATAATCATATCTAACAAAAGATTATGAACCAAAACTGTGTTGTTATCATGCAATAAAAACCTATTTTGAACATTATTATATTATGAATAACAGAATAATAGTAGATTGTATGTATATTTTAATCTTAAATGGTTGAGTTATTTCCCCACTTAATTATCATATGCTCGAAATACTCATGTCATAAATATATTAAGTTTGAATAATGAGAACTCGTAATTCTAAAATATAACCTACATTGAAAACGAAGCTGAGCGGGCGATACATCTTCAGTTTTTGCTACATATTTTCATAACTAAGGTACCTTAGTTGGCGAATACTTGATTAAACATTATTGTATCTGTGGAAAAACCATTAGGTAACAAAGCGTCGCTTGTTAAACATTATGGAGACTCTTCACCATCGATTGGAACGATTCACAAGTGATTCACTGGTTTCCGTTGTGATAGTATGACAAAAAAGGAGGCCGAACAATTGAGGTCACAACACCAGAAATCGTCGATAAAAACCTTGGTATGATATTGGATGATCGGCGAGTTGAAGTGCAAGAGATTGCTGAGCTATGGGTATCTCTACAGAACGGGTACGAACATTATCTGAAAATTACTGAATATGAGGAAGCCATCTGCCAGATGGGTAACACATTTGCTCTCTGTTGACAACAAGCAAGACCAAGTGACAAGTTCAAAGAAGTGTTTGGCGATGTTCAAGCGCGATAAGGAGGAGTTTTTTCGTCGTTTCGCAAGCGTGGATGAAACATGGATCCATCACAGCACATCAGAGATGAACAGTCGAAGCAGTGGACTTGTCCTGGCAAATCGAAGCCGAAAAAGGCCAAAATGGGTTTATCGGTCAACAAAGTCAGTTTTTGGAATGCATACGGTATAGTCCGCATCGATTGCCTTGAAAAGGGCGAAACGATCACAGATGACGCCGATTTGGAGCGAAGATGGTCGCAATTGGCAAACAAAAAAGTGCTCTTTCACCAGAACAACGCAGTTTATCAGGCTACAAAGAGATTATGTGCAGAATTGAAACAAGTTTTGACCAAATAAATCATTTCTTGTTCCATTTTTCACTTTTCACCGTGCCCTCGTACTATTTGGGGTTAATAGTGCCAACAAGAGGTTACCCTAAGCCGAAGATGAATGTACCAAATTGAGTTTTCCCTTACACATTTCCATCACTTCTAAATTACCTAGATATTCATCTGTACTGTGTTTTAAATGTGTTTCTTGTATTTAAGATACGTTCTGCTGATGCTGATTTTTCACTATTATTTTTCGTTATATGAACAAAATGTTCTTTATAATGATTTAAAATGCTTCTTCTTGTTTTACTGACACATAACATTTTGAATACGACTCACAATCAATTTTGTAAATTCCAAATGTTGTCGAAATCGGGAACTTGCCTAAACGGTTTTTGAGCTTTGTTGTTGCATCTATAGACGGGGAAAAATAAGCAATAGCAGAACATATCTTGAGTACAGGTCACACAAATCCTCAAGAAAGTTGATCAATTTTATAACACAGTATGTACCCACGAACAATGGTCTAGGTAATTTTAATGAGATGGGATTATATATAAGCGAAAAGGCAATTATCAAATTCAGATTTATCTCCAGCAGAGGGTAACCCCTTGTTGGCATTATCAACCCCAAATTAGTATTTGAACAGGTACATATGCTACTTGGTATCTGAAAGGTCCTTATTACTTCTATAGAATTTTTATTGGATTGGGTTTATTTTTCATTCTTATCAGTGTTATAATGTGTCCACAGTTGTGTACTCATTTGAAGTGTTAAACTTATCCTACATAGTTCAGATTAATTGTGCAAATCAAGTTGTATCGATACCATTCGTAATATCTAAAGTGAGACATTATACATTGAAGATTATAGTCTTATCAATTATCCTTATTGTAAAATTAAAATACTATGTTGATATTACTTTTATTTGTAACTTTCGTTACTTGAGTTTCAGCTTTATTAAGCTATCCTCAGACGCTATTCAAATACAATTAAAATGTATAACTTGAACTATAAATATACTTATCGGCAAAGGATCATGAATGACCGACCACAGTAAACCTTCGCTGCCTACCCATAAGTATATTTGTAGTTCAAGTTATGTATTTTAATTGTATTTGAATTCCGTCTCAAGATGGCGTAATAACTCGAGTAAGGGAAGTTACAAATAAAAGTGATATCAACATAGTAGTTTTAATTTGACAATATGTGGAAAATATCACATAGTTAAGGGTGAAACAATAGAATTTCTTATCAATTATTGTATGGTATTCTGAGAATTTATAAATGTATAAAATGTTCCTAGATTATACAATAAAAATGTGAGTTGGTAATAGATAGTATTCGATGTTGTCGGAGAGACGAATATTATCTCGGTTGTTCGATAATTATTCCTTGTAACATGATAGATGTATCTGTATTTTGTTCTGTAATCAATTGTAAGAATAGAGAAAATAGGTGTTTAAATTAGTCACTGACCTAAATTTTGGGGAAACATTACCTTTCAGAGCATTAGACATTAAACATATTACAAATGAAAACTACACTGTGAAAATATTCCAAAATAACTTTAACAATTAAGGATTTAAAATCTAATAATTAGTTGTTAGTGTTGGAAAAGATCAAGAAGCGTAGAGTATGAAAAATCTTCCTGATTATTGAATAAAACATTACTGTGCTTATATTTATCAATTCCTGAGTGTTCTAAGTTATCCGAAAGTCTACTTTTAATTAACACATGTAAGATTTAAAAATTTCGCTTGAATTGGTGGCCTGTTTGTATGAAATATTTGCCATAAAAGAAGTTTAGTTAATTCTAAAACTCTAAAAAATAGTAAAGTGGTAAAAATCCCAGGAATTATGTTAATAACAAACTTCATTCCAATTATGCTAAACATGGGCGACCAATTTAATAATAATTTTTAAATGAAGATTATTCGGAAATTAATGAATAAAGATTTTCATACTGTCTGCTTCATTATTAAATTTTAATCCCTCAGTTGTGAACAATAAACTGTAATATTGTAATCATTAAGTTATCTGCAAACATTCTGAATACCTGATCATTAAGTCAGTCCAATTCATCATTATCTCTCTATGTATATCTAGCTAATAATACCTTCGTAAGTTTAAGTACCATTGTCAGGCGAAGTATGTGTTCCTTTATTGTCATAATAAAAGTTACTTCTGAATTTTCCTAGTAATGTTCATTTGTGATATAAAGGATTCCCAACAAGTCAAGACAGTTCAGTCTTGTAATTGAACGTATATTTTGGGTGAAATTTTTGTTAATATATAACTGGAAGTTATCTCTCTGTACAAATCAAAATTCTTGCTTATTACAATTGTTAGATGATCCATTTTTTAATTTGATAGCCCGGACAAGAGCGAAAGTTAAAACAAAATTTGATTAACAAAAAAATGCCTCCTTATGTGGCGAAATTGTTTGGCAGAAGTGAGGAAGGAAAGACCTATGCAGGGTGAAAATTATTGTGTTAAGTGACTTAAATCATCAAGAATAGAAATTTGTATATCATACAATGATGGACATTTGAATAGGTGGAAATCGATGGTGAACCTAAAAAATCATAGCCACATTTCTTCTATGAATGCACAATTCAGTACAAATCAAATGGAAATGATTTTTCATCGCCAATCGGAAGTTGTTTCGTTTCCATATTGTACATGAATGCGTCACCTATACGATAGTAACCAAATTTTCAAATTCTGAATGGTCACCTGTTGATGAGTTTCCTTGAATTAATACCATTCCTTTTTTATAATTTTTCAGCAAAAACTATATATATACCTTACTTCAAATATTATTCACCATTACCTACTGTTTGTTTTGAGATAATTAGCGGTTCATTTTGTTACAGGATTTCATTCATGACAATTATTCCAAATGAATTGCCGCTTTCCCAAAATGCATCGGAACATATTGCGATCATTCAAGGTGCTATATATTTTAAATAAAATATCCAAGAATTAAAACCATTGTTTTATAGAAGTATCAACAAAGTGATACAATAGTCGTCTTCTGTGGATATTACATTACGCTAAACGTTTAGGTCCATCAACGGAAGAGCGGAAGGAAAGAATATTGACCTAGAAACCTGTACATTTGCTTTAGAAATTGTATATGAGCTACAACTTTCCTATGCCGATGAACGAGCTGATGCAGTGTAGAAGAAAAAGTCTGTCTCGTTTCTCGTTTATGATGCAAATAGCAGACATCTGGTTGTAATAGTAGTATAGACGCAGTGTGAGTGTGTAACCTCAAATCGAATATAATCATGGGCTACCAACAACATCTGGTTGTTACTTCATCAATATACATTGAGTCTATAAAAAATAAAGACATTGGTTGAACTGCAACAACTTGATATCCTACGTTTATTTTAAGCATAGGGAATGATTATTCGTCAGCTATAATAGGGTTATGGAAAGATAAATTGACATGAAGATTAGGGTTACCAGACGTTCGCTTTTAAGCGAACATGTTCGCTTTTTTTGTCCCGTGTTCGCTTGTCCGCTTTTTCAGCGAAATGTTCGCTTTTTTCACTCGATTGGACAGATCAACTTTTTTCATCGTATCTTGCATTAGTATATGAATATATTTTTTGCCTGACAGTTGGTAGGCACTAGAAATAAGAATTGCGAACTAGGGAAATTATCAGCTGTTTCTCAATCGATATATTCACGTATCGTAATATATCGATCAATATACTACACTACATTGACTTTGTATGCGCAGATTATTCAGCTTCAGTCAGCTGATCATATTAATATTGTCGGATATTGTAATCAATTGCAATTGCAGACTGTTGTTTTGTCGTCTCGTGTCGTGCGTTTCGGTCTAATAACTATCATCAGAAGACTTATCACTGTCTGAAGCGGGATTCATTAAAACTAATTGTATCAAGCACAAGGCGTCTTTATCGCATTAATTTCAATTAAAAATGTCCATGTAGCAGAAACACGGGGAATCGAAATTGTAACACATTAACCTGAACAATTTTTAAATGATATTAATGCGATACCGACGCTTCGTGCTTGATACAATTAGTTTTAAGAAATTCCAAAAAATTATTGATAATCTACAAACGATTTTCTTATATATAAATTCTCGGGAAATAGGTCAAACTAACACATATGCTTATTATTTTCGTCTTCACGTACATTTCGCTTTCACGACCATCAACAAAAAACGTATCACTGTCCAAAACGGGATTTCTTAGAACTAATTGTATCAAGCAGAAATCGTCTTTATCACATTAATTTCAATTGAAAATTCAAGTCGCCGAACACGAATAATCGAAATTGTAACACATTGACGTGGACATTTTATATTGAAGTTAATGCGATAACGACGCTTTGTACTTGATACAATTAGTTTTCAGGAATCTCGGAAATTTCTTGATAATTTACAAATGATTTTCTTATATATAAATTATATATTAATTCTCGAGAAATGGGTTACACTAACACATATAACCTATTATTTTTGTCTTCACGTACATTTCGCTGTCACGACCATCATCAGAAGACGTATAACTGTCTCAAACGGGATTTTGTACGACTAATTGTATCAAGCACAAAAAAAATAATTTCAATTTAAAATGTCCATGTCCCCAAAACACGAGTATTCGAAATTGTAACACATTAACGTGGGCGTTTTGAATTGAAATTAATGCGATAACGATGCTGTGGGTTTGATACAATTAGTTTTAGGAAATCCCAAAAAATTCTTGGTAATCAAATAAATAATTTTCTTATACATAAATTATATATAACTTCTCGGGAAATAGGTCACACCTAAACAAATGCTTATTATTTTCCTGTTAACGTACGTTTTGGTCTCACAACTATCATCAGAAGACGTATCACAGTCTTAAACAGGATTTTTTGAAACTAATTGTATCAAACACAAAGCGTCTTCATCGCATTAATTTCAATTAAATATGTTTAAGTCGCCTAATCACGAGTAATCGAAATTGTAACACATTGACGTTCGCATTTTTAATTGAAATTAATGAGACAACGACGCTTTGTGCTTGATACAACTGGTTTTAATAAGGAAAATTCTTGATAATCTACAAATGATTTTCTTGTATATAAATTGTCGGGAAATATGTCACACTAACACACATGCTTATTATCTACGTGTTAACGTACGTTTAGATCTCACGACCATCATCGAAGACTGTCTACGTCTTCTGATGATACTCGTGAGACCGAAACATACGTAAAGACGAAAATGAGCATATGTGTTAGTGTGACCTATTTCCCGGGAAATAGTAAATTATCATAAATTTTGCTTCACGAAACTAAAAATGCTAAGGTAAGTTCTGTTCTGAAATCCAAAGTTTTCTCATCAGTTATTGTATTAATAGAATTCTTCTCAGGTAAGCTATAACTGGAAAAGAGTATTTCCTACATGGCATATCAATAAGAGGCTACTTGGACTTCAAATCTGTACAAAGCTTTTAAGTACAAGTGTTTTTATAGTTTGAAATGAGGAAAATATTGGTACGAATCGTGTCATATGTAATAAATTATAATTGAATGTTGAATTCCGGTTTTTTTTTTGAAATTGGAATTCCCTTTGAACACTACAGCTAGTGAGTGCTTTATATCTATAAAATATCTTAATTGGGTAGTTTCATATATTGATCCCAATCGGAGCAGAGTCCATATATATTTTACCTAAAATTATTCTTCTACTGGATCTATTTCCCTCTTTCATTTACTAATATTGATTCTCGGCTGTGAAGTTTACATTCTTCTTAAGTTATGGTACTTGCATGCGGATGATTGAAAATAACACAAAAGGATGGCACCTCTTATAGTCTAGGAGCTAGAGCGATATTGTGATCCTGAATGAATACACCTTGGCACTACTGTATATTGGTGGATAAACTTTCAATGTACAATAGTTCTCACAGGCCGAATGGTGTATTGTCAGGCGTTTCCAAGCTACGGCCGCCTCAAATTTTGAAATTTTTTATTGCATGAACTCGTTTTTGGAGTTGTTGTATATTGGGAAGCACGTAATTATCATTCATTTGCACCCAGTGCCAAGGTTTTTTATTCAGGCAATTTCTTGAAGCTGGTCAGTTAATTTAGTAGGCATCACGAACACAGTTTCTAACCTGGTGAAAATGTTTGTCATTGTTGCTTGTTGTTGAAGAAACATATGCCACGGTTTTTCATCTTGGCATTTCCGAGTAATTGGCTATTATTTGGACCAAAAATGAACGTTTTAGCCACTTCACGGCTAAAACGGGTGCATTACGACAAAATACCTTGGCACCATGTCAAATACGTTAATTTGGTATTAAAGAATCACCAACATGAGTGCCAATGTTTTTCTTCCAATATAACCCCTTCCTCAACACCGAAAACCTTCCCCAATCAGTAATTTTGATATTTAACCGCTGGTGGAGTCTAACTAATTGCGTAATCAGTTATTTTGTCACAATGCACACGTTTTAGCCGTAAAGTGGTGAAAAAGTCCATTTATGGTCCAAATAATGGCCAATTACTCGGAAATGTCATGATAAAAAACTGACAAACAATAACAAACATTTTCCACACTATTAGAAACTGTGCTCGTGCATTCCATTTAGCCTATTAAATTAACTGGCCAGCTTCAAGAAGTTGTCTGGATAAATAACTTCGGCACTAGGGCAAATTTATAAGAATTACATGCTTCTCAATATACAACAACTCCAAAAAAGAGTTCGTACGATAAAAGAGGCCAAAATTTGAGGTGGCTGTATGCAGGATTAAATTTGATAGCATAAAGATTATTATAACCACTCGAACTGTATTCTGTGTTCATTCACAATATAATCGGCTAGAAGAAAATAGTATCCGGAAAAAATCATTGTGTTCCATTTATCATTCCGAATCGTCATTATTTATATCTTCATATACGATGTAAGTTGCAGTATCACAGTATACTACAATCGATAACATAATACCTGAAGGAAATGCTTGATCATCTATGTTCATAATATGCTGACCTTCCAATTATATTCATTTAATGAGATATTTCACTGTTTTTCCCAAAGTTAAATAAAACATGTTTGTTATTCAAAATGAGTCAATTGAACATAACGAGATGTGTTTCATGTTTTTTCTGTAGATCGGCAATAAATAATAATGATCGTATGTAGGAAACAAAAATAAATAGATTTTAATCCAATATCAATACAATGACGCGGTACATTATGGAATTAAATCCAAGTACCATATATTTTCCACACATTCAAAATTAGCTTCATTTTATCTGAAAGCAGTCATTGACACAATTATTATTAAACAAGGTCAGATATATGAAAGTAGATATTGAAAATCTGAAATATCGAATATTGCTACCACCAATTCAAATCGTATTGCTGAGCGCCTGCTTTCAGATCTTATTGAATAATGAATGATATCTTTTTAGTAATTGATTACTTATAATTTAGTATGATAATAACAAAATGAGAAATTCCACGTTAATATTGCATGAAGACTGACCACATGTACAGGTTACATTTGGATAGAATCACTGGCATCTTGATGCGTTTATTCACGTTTGTTCACAGTGTTAACAAATACTCACAAATTTAACTATTATCGAACATGAAAATCCAATTTTACATTAAGCTTGAATGAAATTGTGAATCAGATTCTCTCAGACAAGTCGGCCCTACACCCATTGATAGCTTACGTTAGAAAGTACTGTTATTTTGTTGGCCGTACCACAATTTTTTTCTTCTCGTCTGATATTTATTCACAGATAATATATGACCAAACCAACGTAGCGTAATCGCACTTGTTTCAATACCTACGCTTAATGGCTTAAAAAATTTAATTCTTATCTCTAATACTGATATATTCACATGGAATTGTGGCACATTGTGTATATGATACTGATAGAATAAAATACTTTTACCTTGCTTTCATATCACTTATATTATAGAACACTATTGTGACCACAGTTTCGACTAGCGTGTCATCTTCGGAACGATATAAAAAGAATGATGAAACGTAGGTGAATATAAGTAAGTTATATACAGTCAAAATGAGATGAACCAACAAATGGGGATATAGTTGACATGTGGAGAAATAGAAGAACGGAATTAAATACCTGGAATAGTAATTGAGGAAATTATATAGCGAGTATATGATAAATTGCAGTTAAGCGGATTATCGGGAAAATATCGTGTGAACAAAGCATCGAGAAGCAGGGTGTCGACCAGACTAACTAAATTCTCTCGTAATCACCTATAGACGAAAACCAACCACATCTCAACTGGAGGAAATTGTATATACGGCTAATAAACAATAAATAACAATAAATGAACTACGATTTTTAGTACAATATTTAAAAAAGTTGGATAATGCATAAAAATTAGTAATTTGGACTGATTTTGGATGGTAATGTATATGTATCCATCCAGTTAAACGGCAGAATAATTATTTATAACAATTTGTTAGTTAACAATAAATGAAAAATTGGCGCGAGGTTGGAGCTTACAGTCGATTTCGGATAATTTAGACTTGATGAGCACGAATCTTTGGTCAATATGTTCGTCAATTGCTTATAAAACATCATATTGTTAATCAGCAAACAAAAAGAAAATTGGCCGAGTGTGCATGAAATAAATGCTTAAGAAGTTTTTTTTCAACTGCTGACGTTCTATAATGCCAGATGCACACACACGCATGCGCAGAATCTTCATATACACATGTCATATCGGTGGATGGGGTGGAAAGGCCTATGTAATGCTTAGGGAGATGCGTTACCATGAATGACAATGATTTGAGAATCCCAGGGGTGCAGTAATAGCAATAATAGTCAGGCCAGTAGTCGAAAGGGGAGGAAAGAGGTGAATCAATAAACAATTTTTATTCAAATCTCGCACCAACTTCTTTTTGTTTAATAATTTGTTAATTACCAATCTGGAATCTGATGACTTATGAACAATTGACGGACATATAGACATATAGATTCTTACTCATCAAGTCTAAATTATCCGAAATTGCTTTTGAACTCATCCTCGTGTCAACTTTTACTGGTTTGTTAATTTGTTTATTAACAAATTGTTAAATAACAATATGTTATATCATAAACATATTGACCAAGAATTCGTGCTTACAAGTCTAAATTATCCGGAATTGACTGTAAACTCAAACCTCGCGCCAATTTTTTGTTTGTTTATTTATTGTTAACTAACAAATTGCTATAAATATTGATTCTGCTGTTCAATTGAATGGATATATATGCATAAGCATCCAAAATCAGTCCAAATTAGCAATTTTTATACATTTAAAAAAAATTTAATATTGTACTAGAATCGTCATTTATTTATTGTTATTTATTGTTTATTGGCCGAATAAACAAATTTTCCTCAGTTGGGATATGGTCGGCTTTTGTCTATAGGTGATTACGAATGGAATGAGCCATTGCAGATCAAAATCGGTGACTCACGAGAGAATTTACGAATCAAAGCTGCCATTGACTGGACTATAACTCATTTTAGATATTTAAGATATAAGTAACGTAACGATCCATATTATGATATGAGATGAGGAATTTGTTCAATGAGGCCATTGGGCGCAGTTTGAAAACCTACGGATTATGGTAATATTAATTTACGATAGGAATATAGTATAATATTTTACCTACAATCAATAACGTTGATTGTACACTCAAAAATAGTTAATATTCCTGTAATTAATGATATTAGAAACATGCAACAAGCAAGAGTTGCAAACGTTGGACGTATATCCATCGTTGATTTATTATGTTGTCGGTTGTCAGTCATTCTGCGCGTTCATTTCAATTTAGTATAACTCAATCGACGGGAGTTTCGACAGTGAAAGTATAGATTGGAAGATAGAACTTATGGCACAACTGAAGCAATTCAAACGTTAATACCCGCTAAATACGAAAATTAATATAAGCGATTTGAAATGAATATTTTTCACTTTACCGCACTAGTGCAGTAAAGTATCTCATTACGAAATTCAGTGTCGTAATGTTTGGCATTACATATTGGTAGTAGGTGAAGAATATTATTGCCCGAGTCTCGAAGAGATTTAATTCGTGTTTAATCATTGGTATTATTTTTTCAAATTTTCCAAGAAGGAGAAAAGTATATACTTTCCGAAAAAGTGAAAGTGCGACGTCACTTTCGAAAGACGTGGTGAAAAAATAATAATCTACCCTAGAACTAAACTAGCCTCGAAACAAAATAACTCGGATATTCACTAGCGAGCATGTGAGATGGATCAACTGATTGAGGTGTGCGTGTAAAGGTAAAATAACTCTGATTCAGAATTTTTATTAATTGATAAGAATAATGTGTTATTATGCGCTATAATGAATTCATGATTCTCATATTCTGAAACGTTCCATTATGCGGTAAATAAGTTCAATTTCTTTCCATAGCTTCCTTGTTTTTCAACCCTATGATTTTCGCGGCTATAAGGTGTTATGGAGGCGACATGCAATGCCATTTCTGAATTCATCTGAGATAAGCTTCAAATTCAGCCAGCTAGCTTATGAACACGATTATATTTTTTTGGAATGCCAATAACTATATAGGTACCTACAACATATCTGTTCCGTAATTACACTTCGAAACTGAGAATGATTGATGTACTCGTATAATATAGTTCATGATGCCTATGCTCTAACAGCGTCAAATTTACTTTGGAAGATAAACGGCGCTAATTGTTTCAAAATTGATTTATATTGAATAATCTGTTCAATTCTTAGATGTATTCATCTAATTAGTTCTTATGTTGAATAGTTTAGGGAATTTAATCATATTTTATCATGTGGAAATATTCAAAATAAATGATGATGTATGTAATTATTGAAATTCGGATTACTGACAAATTCAAGGAACTCTAGTAACTCTAACTGCGACGTTAGAAATCCAGACAATTTCTCATAACCAATTTGACATATCCTAATGTCGGAAACTGTATTGAATGGTTTTTAGCTTGTTCGTACATCCATAAACGATTGTATTGCAAGTTTAGGAAACAAATATGGAATTTACTAATTACTGAAGGATAATAAGTGAAACTTTGGAATTTTATTGAACTATTTGAAGGTAGTGACTCTAATTGGCTCCGTTCCAATTTCCTTTTTGTTTAGAAATCAATATATTGATTCAAGATTTGTCGTAATCATTGTCCAACGCTATTAGCTGAAGTTTCTCAACTTCGGTGATTTACTTTTGCTGGCTCAAAGGAACGTTTAATAATCTATGAACAAGACTATTAACTGGAGCTATTTTATACTCAACTTGTGTAAATAAATCTGCAGGAGTATACCTATTAGTTTGAGTATGTTTTCGGTATATGTTGGATTCCATGTGATTTCCATATTCAATAATGTTCATATCAAGGAAAGGAAGCTGCTTGGCTGTTCCAATATCGACGGTGAGTTTCAGTGAATCGAATTGGCTATTAAGCGTGTTCAAAAAGGCATTCAAATCAAAATCTTTATTTATAATCATCGACATATCTATGCCAGAGTTTTGGAAATTGATAAATCTCGATTTTGGAGGGTTCAAGTTCGGAAAAATATATGGCACAATAGAATAGAGTGATGGATAGCTCATTGTGCATCCACTTGTTTCTTTATAGCAGTTTTTGTTGAAAGTGAAATAATTTTGCTCCATACATAAAGACGTAAGGATCTCGTGATCTGTGCCGTTTTTTTTGGTATATTGATATTTGAAAGACATTTGTTCAGAATGTTTATCGACTCAGGTATTGAGTATTTGTGAGAAGTGAAACATCGATTGAAACAATAGGATTATCAAGTTCAAGTTTGGAATTTTTTAATTTCGTTATTAGTTGCAAAGAATTTTTTAGAGACAAACTTGGTGCGGCTTGGAAGTTGCTGTATTCATCAACTAACCATTTTGCTACGTTATACGTGGGACAATCAATATTTACAATGATTGGTCTCATGGAATTACCCGGTTTATGAATCTTATGTGAGCAATACAGTTCAGCAAGAACTTACCAAAGATTCACAAACTGGGTAATTTCCAGAGACCAATCATTTAAACATTAATTATCCCACGTACAACATAGCAAAATGGTTAGTAAAGAAATTCAGCAACTTCCAAGCCACACCAAGTTTGCCTGTGAATTAAGCAATTAGTAAACTCCATAATTTGTTCTCTAAATTTGCAATACGACCTGTTTACAGATATCAGACCAATTTAAAAATCGTATAGGCAACATCTTTGATAGAGCTCTTGACTTCGACATATCAAGGATTTACAAACTCGATTGTGGGTGGTGTTCAAAATTCTATCTGGATTAAACTGGATGAAAGTAGTAGTGTGAAACATATTTCAAATACAGGTAACACCATTTCTCAAGAAAGTTTATCATTTTGAAAAAACAGTACCTACGAACAATATCTGGGTAATTCAATTGGGATGTGAATATATAAGCGAAAGAGCAATTTATTAAATTCATTTCTATTCACAGCTGAGGGTGACTCCTTGTTTGCATCATCAACCCCAAATGGTATTTATCCAAGCATATTTCCTTCTCCAGTTTAGTTTACTGTGAGGATGACTAATTCGTATCTGAAATTCTGAAATGTCCTCAGTACTTAACAGTATCTTTGGTGAATAGGAGTGACGTCTTATTTGTATTGTTATAGTGTATCCAAAGTGTGAACTCTTTTATAGTTTATTCATTACAATTAATATAAAATGTTAAGAAGAGCCTCGTTAAAGTGCTCAATATTTCGCCCGACATCTCCTCATGATCTCTTCAAAACAGTTCGTAGTTTTCATAATTTATTTCATCAATTGTGATATAAAGTTCAGATGTTATGGTGTGACCTTTCCTTTAAATTTTTTCAATTAGTTGTTCGAACTTCGATCTTAGGGGATACGAACTTGATGAGTAATACTATGTCCAAAATGATCAAGTGTTGCATATAGTTGTAAGCAGGAAAATCACTCCTGCGGAAATGGTTAAGAAAAAATGCAGGTCCGATTTTCAAGACAAAAGTTGATGATGTGCGAGTCATCTTATTCGAAAAATGTTGAGGTCATCTTGTAAAGGAGGAAAAGTGTCATCGAGTTTTTCCACTTTCCAAACAACTGCAGAATGCGGAAATGAAGAAGTTGGAATATTCTCCTTTTTTTCAAAATATCTCAAAGTTTGAAGCCGGACCTCAGTGACTCATATAATTCCTCAACACCTCTTCCGTTCAACCTAATTTCTAAGTTTAATAGTAACAGAGGTCCCAATATACCAAATTTAAAAATGGGCACCTGTATAATTGAAATACATCTTCAGTACAGGTAACCGAGTTACTATCTACTTCAGTACTCAATATTCAATATGCGATTATTCACCTAAACAGAAATGACAGAGCAACTGAAGTGTAACCTGTTCGATGCATAAGCCGCGTCCACATTAGAAAAAAAAAATGTATGTTGTATGTAGAATTATTCTTCACAGATATTTGCGCCGCAAAATAGTCATCCTGGTTGTATAAATATGAACGTTGCATGTTGCGATTTTTGATTTATTGGGTTGTAAAATATTTGTTTTAGTACAAACGTATTAACACAGAATTTTATGGGATTCAGAGGATAAGTGCCATTTATATAAGATTAGAAAAATGATGTTTGTGATGTAATTAGTGAATGTATTAGATATAGGTTTATGAGACTTGAGTATGAATCTGGTAGCCGAAACTAAGTGTGACGCGCTGATATTTCCAGGTATAGCTTTGGCTTTGTGTCCATTTTGAAATTTTTAGGTTCAATTTTATTCATCAAAAACTCAGAACCATTTGAAGGCATACCCAGAATTTTTTTTAAATCCATTGTACTTTCGTCCAATTTGCTTTTATTATTCATTCAATAATAAGTCTTCTGATGATGGTCGTGAGACCGAAACGTACGTAAAGACAAGAAAATATGAAGCATAAGTGTTAATGTGACCTATTTCCCGAGAATTTATATATAATAAGTAATATATATAATTATTCATTCATTTAATTACATTAAAATTATTTTTGTTTCACTCAATATCGTCCCGCTTTCCTCATTTTTCATTTTCTTGATAAGATTGTACAATGAAAACTGTGCATTTTATTTTCATTAGTATCAGAGACATAGGTCTCAGATCAAACCAAAGTTGGGTAGACATTGAGTAAGGAAAATAGTAGTACCAAAACTAACTCCAAAACATCAACACACGATGAATATATCCCTAAAATCAAAGCGGTTAGGAAAAATGCATCCACACTAGAATCTAGTTGCGGCGCAAATCTCTTTGACGTGAGGAGGAAAACCGACGATCTATGGATCGCGAATGTTGAATGTGGCATAAAATTTTGTGTTAATATTATGCGGTGAACCAATTTTCACATGAATGTGTAACGCACACGCAAATTTGTGCCGAATGCCTCGCACGGTTAAAATTTGTATAATGTTGATGCGGCTTTAGATGTCAGTAAATAATGAATTCTGAGAATGAGTTATCTTAACATTCCTAGGAATTTCCAAAAGTTCTCACGTCATGATTTATTATATTATCAATGATAACGTAATGAGGAATTCAAAATGAATGCACTTCGAATTGCATATACATATCTTTAATGACTCGATAAACAAAGTTTTAGGAAACCATAAAATGATAAGGCCAGTGAAAGTCGTACATGATGATTCTTTTGACTATTATTGAATTGGATATGATGAATATAAACACATTCGTTATAACTATTTCATATTGAAGCAAAATTATTACGACTGGATTTTAGATAACACTCCGAGAAAACAGAGTTTCATCATAATGTTATTGACCTTCGGAATGTTAGAATACTGGGAATCTCCACGCATTCGCTAAGATTTGAGATTCCAATGTTCAAGTGGGGTGTGCCTTTTGGTCAGCACCAATTGATTACATTATCGGAATAAAACATGAGTCTGCTTGGAATATCTACGATAAATAGGTCAGTATCCTTGATATTCAAAGAATATGACTATGCATAATAACATAGAGTGCAATGATTGTGCATAAGAATCCGTCATAATGTACAGAATAAATGTCTTCAGGAATTGGTCTTATTCTGTAGCTAGTGATACAAGAAATTCGAGCTTAGCTTATACCAGGGACGAGCTTAGGGCGGGGGGTCTGGATGATTGCGGGGAGACATTTATTCGTAAAATACGCTAAGATTTTGAATGACGAATCCCGAAACAACTTTGGCGATGACGAATTTCGTATAGAAAATATCAAAAATTCTCTCGAAACTCTTGCTTGTTTTGATGTGAATTCTTTCTCGAACGTTCACAAAACCATGCGTGTGATGATTGTGTTATCGGTGATGACATCAACAAATTAATTATTCTTCAACATTACGCAGATGTTCTACCGTGGCTTCACTGAATTTTCATCGAGACGTTGAAGTTCAGGCTTTCCTGACGATGAATTTTTTGACAAAATAGTTGACTCAAAATGTTATATTTTTATTGAAATGATTCTTTTGAAATACTTGTATGAGTATTAATCACTGTGTTTGATGAATAACTGAAAAATTCATAATACTTCAGGAATGATCATATGACTCCATAATACATTCTATATACCACATGTTGTTCAGATAGTTCTTTTGTATAGTTCGTTTCTTTTTTGTGAAATAAGATGTAAACCACCATCTTGAAGACGCCGCTGATGTTCATAATGCTTTACTTTTGGTATTTCTGGAAAGCTCTATATTTTATTAATTCATATCATCATCAGTATCAGTAATATTTCCAATGTTATTTCCCGAGTTTCTGAAAGAAGCGTATATTTTGAATCGGAAGAACCAATGCGATGTGCCTAAGAGATTTCGGAAATTATCTTGCTGGGAATGAAAACTTACATACCTCATACGAAGAAATCATCATCTACTAGTGAACCTCAGTTCAAATATGTTATATAAGGCCGTCGTTTCATATTAAACTGCATACCGTCGTTAGCGTAGGAATCCATGCCTGGAGAAGAGAACCAGAATAAGTTGAAGTCAGGAATATCTGCATATAACGCCAAAATAAGATCTAACCTTGTCAAATGCCCAAATGGGCTTTTCGAAGGAAATTCACTTCCAGCTCATTCCCTGCCCTAACCAGACATGATGGCATACTACACCACACGCAAAGTCAACCTTTTTGTTGAAACGTTTGCATCTAATTCCACTTTGAACCCACAAGTCAAGCATGATCCTCCTAATATTTCTGGCAGTGCACAATTACGCGCATTCTGCTCGATTTCAAAGCTCAAACACACGGAATTCCGCCTGTTGTTCTCAAGTGCTGTGCTCAATAAGCAGGCTGTTTACCCTTCCATACGAACAAGGTGTCCAACTCCCGAAAAAGTTAAGGAGATCCTTTCTAATAATTATAGATCCATTGCATCACTGTCTGTAATAGAGAAAGTATTCTATATCGAGCACCTCCAATATCTAGACTTCACCAAAATCGTAAATCACCGGCAATATGGCTTTCGTCAACATCAACAGAAGACCTGCTTGCCTGTGTAACACATAGTCAGACAACTATTGAAAACTATATGGGAAAGAAGGCAGCGTTTTCTATATTGACATCTCATATCCTTGCGTTCAACCAGATGATTTCTTGATGATCACTCATGCCACAGCGAAATCTGTAATCCAAGAATGGCTCGAGATAGAGCACCGTGCCTACTGGAGGGAACTGCCCCGTATGTCGCACTCCAAGCGACTGATGGGAGATCTCTAGCAGCAACCAGCAAAAAATCTGCTGACGTTCAGTAGACAAGAAATACGGAATCTTGTTGCATTCCTGACCGGACACGTCCCATGCAACAAACACCTCTACACGATGGGACTGGTAGATCAGCCCACTTGTAGGGGTTGCGGCGTGGAAGATGAGTCACCTATACATGTGCTGTGTCAGTGCACGGCATACACGGTGAGTCGTCGGACATACCTCGGAGACGATAAGACTACACCCGAGGAAATCAGAAGTATCCCCTATATCAGGCTACTGAAATTCATGGAATACACCGGACTGATGAGAGGGTAGGAACAAGTGAGGGCACAATAGGACTATAATCACCGTAGTGCTGTGGGGCTCCCCTAGGATGGAGAACCAACCTCACGGAGGAGGGGTTTTAGTCGGTAGGAATCCGACACACTCGGGGGCACGGGCACCCGAGGCGTCTATGTAAGATGTCCCCTCCTCTACGCAAGACAAAAAAAAAGTCGATAAAAATTAAAAAGTTCACTATGAAGAACTAATTAAGACACGTTGAACTTTTGCCTGTAATCCATTTTAACTATTCGATAGTGTCTATATATACATTATCGGAAGAATACGAGCGGCCCAGCAATCAGAAAAAGAAGTTATAACCTTACTTAATTAATAAATTAGCCAAGACATTGGTTGGTAAGTTAATGACCCAGCTCAAGCATTGTCTATTTTGTACTACTAGCAATATTCTGGTTTTCATATTAGCTTTAGATAAGCTTATAAACTATCCAAATATTATGGTTCTCTCAATTGTTAAGTAAATTAGACAATACCCTTAGTTAGTTCATAAACTACCCAATAATTCGGTTGAAATTGAGTTTCGTTTCAAAATAACCGATGGTATGGTTGGTTTATAAACAATCCTAGTAAATAGTCATGTTTGCACATTTTCAATACCTTCACAGCCAATATCGGATGCATAATAATTAGAAACGACCAGTTTTTTATAAAAATGAACTGTGCTCAATCGATCACTCAGGTAGGTACTTCCATCACTTTTGTTAACAAAATAGCTCACGAGCACTGCACTTCTGCGTGACATGATTATAGAAACAGAAAATATATTGGAAATGATTTAGAAACATCTAATGAAAAACCTTAAATTATACTCTCAAATAACATTGAAATTTTAGTTTCCAACTCCTTGTTTTTTAACGGAAACCCGCTAGCAAAATAATGAACTATCAAATTTTGCAAGAGAGTAAGCATACATAAAATAAGCCGTGAAGTCATATTGGTCGGTTGAATCTTTAAATAAGAATTTCGAATACTTCTGCAGGTCAAATATATTAGTGTGATATATATTTATAACCTGCAGGACAATAATGTCATTGTGGTTCAATAAATTATCATGTAATTCAAAAACCTGGAGATGGACGTCGAAAATAATACCTGGAACATGGCTTCGTGAACAACCCAAAAACAAACTATTTTCACCACCTATTTTCATACGACCATTCGGATCGGCGCACAGTTTTCACACGCTCACACACACACATTGGTCGATTCAGAAAGGCTCTCGGAAAGACTCAAAACGGAAATATTTCTTAGACCGATTTACAATACTTCCCTCATACTTAATACTCATAGTAAGGGAAGTAAAAATCTAATTTGAATGGAAATGGAGAATAATAAATTTGTATCACCCATATATGTGAGTTCATTTTAATAATAATTGAAGATTACAGTTTCCATTTCTCACAATCCTATTTGCAGATAGTTACTACATGTTTCGATTCCTATGACACATCATCATCAAGAATTATAAGTGAGAAGAGTATGTTTCAGTTTTAATAATAGTTTTATTAATATATAAATTAATATGAAATTGGTAATAAAATAGTATAATATATTATTTCTCCAATTGAAATGATCAAAATAAATATTTTTTTGTTAGAATATTGGAGTTTGTTAAGTTGTGAATTTGAGAAAAAATATTGGACAATATAATTATGGTAATTTCAGGAATAATAAATTATATTACTCACATTCACATTATAAGAAATAATTTCTAATTACAATTAGATCTGTATTAAGTTTTATTATTTTCAGTTTCATTGAAGCTATGAAGCTATAATTTTGAGTTCAATTTGAAAATTTCTTTAAGTGAAGGGTGTTCTATTTCAATTATACAACTTAACATATTCCAATTTTTTAATTGAAGAAATAATATATTATACTATTTTATTACCAAATTCATATTAATTTATATCATGATAAATCTATTATCAAGACGAAACATACTTTTCTTATGCCACTTATGATACTTGATAATGGTGTAAGTCATAGGCCTTGAAACATGTAGTAAATATCTATAAATAGGATTGTGATGAGAAGGAAATGGAAAATACTGAAATAACGTTTTCATTGTTGAGCAATACATACTACAAATATCTGAACAGAAGTTACAAAACCACTGCATAAACAAAATATATCTTTGAACACGAAACAATAGTGTATGATAGTTATCATGTCGATAAATAACGTGAATCAACTGATATGTAGATGAATACAGCTCATCGATAAGTTAAAACTGTTTCCATTCTGATAGAAAATGTTTCTCGTCTACGTAAAAATAGTTGAGACAAAAACAACTTGAGCATATACCCGAATTTCATAAGATCTAACTAGCATAAAGTTTGATATAACTCCATTAAATAGTTCGCTACTTGTTTTTGTTCAGGACTTATTGAGAGCAAACAACCGTAATTCAATTTTACGTTTTCGATTTCTCGATTCATAGGAAGAGCTCGGTTTCATTGGGCTTGTACAATGCTCATCAATCATAATGTGCTTGTGAATATTCAAAATGGAAAGAAAAACACTCTGTTCTAGTTGATTGGAAATGACGTATATTTCTGTCCATAATACACGCAATAAAAATACCATTGATATCTTGTACCTTCATATGTGAGAGTCCAGTCGATTACGTTTTTTTTAATAGCCCCCGATTATAAGATTTAGAAAATGGATAAAAACGAATCTTTGATCCGGTCCGAAAGTGTGCTTTTGTCTTCATATGAAAATTTTGAAACTCAAAATGGAGAGAGTGATGGATTCTAAGCATAAAGTTTACATTAATAACTCGACAACTTTAGATTTTATCACAAAAAAATAAAAATGTCATATCTGTAGGATCGATATTGGCGGAGACAGCTCGATGAATGTTACGCCGCGTTACCCGAAAACAAAAATACAAGCATTCGAGGCGAACCGGAAGCCTATTCATAGGAAACTAAAAGATTTTCTTAAACTACATGACTAGACCTCTAAATTGGTTTCTTGTTACCTCGTCAGCATGAAAAATAACGAAGTAATGACGAAAAAAAATGCAGTCAAGAGCAGTTTTTAAGCAAAACCAAAATCAATTTGAAGGTATTTTCATCAATATTTAAATTGAGCAATATTCTTTTGTAATTTTTCTCATTGAGGTATTATCAATATGCTCAAGAAGTTGTCGGTAAAGAATCCATAATAATGTTGACAACAAAAAACTGATTTAGTATCTTCAAAAATTTCCAATTCTCTCAAAAAACTTACGTTTTTTAAGTTAACTCTAAAACAGTAAGTTTATTAAAAAAGTTACAAGCGAGTAGAAATTTACCTTAGGTTTTAGCAAACATTTTAGTTTTTCATTCCTCTACGATGAAAATCAACGGAGATATGAACGTTTCAAGTGATAAAAACAACCACTACTTTCAACGTCTTCAAGCTTGAATATCCGAAGTTCTGAACGAGGTTCGACCTCACCACATGAATCGATGGAACTTCCTACAAATTGGTTCGATGGGCGACCCGATAACTGAAAAATTGCATGAGATATGCAGTTCAAACCAATCACAGAATACTGGTCAAATTTGTAACTTCCATAACAAAAGTGATCAATTGATCTCGTGAATTTCCTCACTTTTGTTAACAAAATGGCTTTCGGACACTCCTGCGGGTCAAATGTAAATGATTGTAAGAACATAAAATATACATGAAATGATTCAGAAATCACTGATGAACGATGTTAAATTATACTCTATGTTACATTAAAATTCTACCCAAATAGTCTACATAATATATTCCACTACTCTATGTTTAACACCGAGACCGCTGTCAGGTTGAATTTGGAAATATTTCATACTATAACATAACCCTGTTTTATATTGATACTTGCTGTCATATCAACTATCAAAATGTACAATGTACCACAGAATAAAGACATAAAATAGATCATGATGTCACATCGATGACGCACACGAATCTTAAAATGAACATTTCGGACACTTCTGCACGTTAAATATATACATGTGATATGTATTTATTACCAAAAAACACGGTTTTCCTTATGGTTCAATAAAATACCACAGTTCCACTTTGAATGATGAAGATGGAAGTCAGAAATACCACTTCAACGAGGCTACCGCGCCCAAAAACAATACAACTCATATTTTTACCACTTTGAAGCGATCTGCAAAAATGTCTAATCCATACGACGAATAAGAGCAGTGCAATCGTCTCCGCAGTGGGTTACGCACATACGCACGAGCACACACACACACAGACATTATGTCAAAAATAGTCTAGATCGATCCAGAAATGCTCAAAATAGATATATCCGCGAAAATCCGGATTTCATTTTGGGTCGACTCACACTATGTACTACGTATACTGGGAGAAGTAAAAATTGAATAACGATGCAATAAGGAAATGAACTAAATTCGTTCCCTATATCATATTTATCATCTTTGGATATAACATTTCTAGATATAACAATACGAGTTTATTCTTATATCATTTGTTTTTTCTACAATTCCCTGCACAGGGAGTGGGTTTCAAGAGTTGACATGCGAAAATACATAATGAGTTGATTGCGAATGATGTGGTAACACCTATACCATTTCATAAAAGTGTGATTTTCACACTAAAAGTGCACATCGGGAAATAATCAAGAATGTTATAGATGGTAAGAAAAGCTCAATTTCAAATTTTCATATGAATAGATAACCATTCTCACAATTCGGAGGTAATACTCATTTTCAATGTTATTGACTAGACTATTACGGTTCATAACATTGGTAAAATAAGTAAAACAATATCGCAGATTTTTAAACGTCTTCTAAATTACAAGAAGATGCGATTGACAATAGACTGCACTCATTACCATGATGATTGAACCAGTGAGTTCCCTCAACCTTGCTGTACATTTTCTGTAACACCAATGTAAATAAATAATAATGTATGAAGTTTGGAATATTGGACATTAGTAATTCTAAACTAAATAATTCATATAGTAGTGATTCGTTATAGATTATGCAATGGGATTATAATCTCCAAGTATTACCATTCAGATGAATACCCAATCACGTCAATTGTACTAACCTTGCATAAATAATCAACAGCGAAATAAACGAAGAGTGATACCAACGGCAATATTTATTTATAAGATTCGGTTAAAAAAATATGTAATGTGCGTAGGAACATTAAATTTTATTAAGTGGCAAAATTATATTTAGATTCAGAAAAGTCTAGCAGTCTACAAAGCATGATGTCCTAAATATAACATGATTTATTCCGTACAAGTTTTTCATTTTTATTGTGGATAGAGGAGTTTGCAATTAGTGCGATACTGTGATTTAGATTTAGATCACCAGGTAGTTGAGAGTTTTCCTTTAAAAGTAATGATGAACATCGTTAAACATCTATCAACGAATGACCGTTCAGATCGCCAGATTATATAAGATATTAAATTTGAGTAATTCCATTAATAATGATTCATAACCCAGGTATAAATTATATATAAATTCTCGAAAAATAGGTCACACTAACACATATGCTTTCCATTTTCGTCTTTACGTACGTTTCGGTCTCACGACCATCATCAGAAGACGTATTATGTCTTAGACAGAATTTATTAAAACTAATTGTATCAGCACAAAGCGTCCTTATCGCAACAATTTCAATTAAAAATGACCACGTCGCCGAAACGAACAGAAACATGAATAATCGAAACTGTAACACATTAATGTTTTAAGTATATATATATTTATCAAGAATCCACTGCTTAGCAATTTTCTTATAAAATACGAACTCATGTCAAACAAAGTCTATATACACCTGAAACCAAATAATATAACTCTCAAGTATCTACTTTCGAACAAGGTTTATGAGGTAATAGAGAAAGGTTCTCAGACCTTATTAGAAATATTGCTATTCGAGCATTCAATCTTAAATATACTTCTAATATCATAAAGACGCATGTAGGAATTCGCAAGGGTTTTAGTTAAATAAATTAGTATAAATCTGACTTAAGGTCTGAATATCTGTCCTATGATGTACAGACTTAGACTCACATTTTATATGAATCATCTCCAGAATAGATCTTTTATAATAAATGGTTTCCTTAGTTGAAATATTAACAATTTTGTAATCGAATTGATGGTTATAATCAAAGCAATGTTTAGCAAGGGCGGTGGCGGTTTTTACACTATATATACTATACTAAACTTATGGCCATACATGTTATTTTGTAATTATTGTTTAGATATTCCTGTATGAGTCCCATCGCAATCTAATCAATTTAATTTGTATACTGTGTGGGTCTGTTTATCTTTAAGCATTGAAGGTTTTAGATTTGAGAAATATTCCCCAACATAGTTAGTAGGTTCATGTGCAATCTTCATATCATACTTTTTTGAACATTTCCTAATTATCTCTGAGGTCTCCGGAATGTATGTGGTAATGTTTTAAAATTATCTGTATTACGGCTTATGTTATTTATATATGACGTTCCATTATAGATTTTGTTTATTCTTTCTTTAATGATGAGATTGGAAAATATTTTTGGGTAGCCATTCATTTCCAGTGTATTACGAACAATTTCAAAATTATTCGGGACGGTTCTCTGGGTGGGACAGTTTACACCCGCGCGATCTGTAAGACTGTTTAAAACACTTTTTTATAACTTGTTTAAGAAATTCCGTTTTAGACATAATACGTATTCTGATGATCGTCTTGAGACCGAAACGTACGTGAAGACAAAAATAATAAGCACATGTGTTAGTGTGACCTATTTCCCGAGAACTTATATGTAATTCCATTATTTAGGAAACGATACGAATCTCTGCACAGCAAAAATATTATTCGGCTAAGATACATACGTTTAATGGTATAAGCCAGCAAAAAGACAGTAAAATTAATAAGGACAATAGCTTACCGGGTATTTCAAATTCGACTCTCGCCATTGAAACTACAAGAGACACGAAGATGGTTAACGGGGGTTAAAGTCGCGTATCGGAGAACCCGACAATATTCCATTTAACAATTGAAGTTTTCTTTGGTACTTCCGGAAATATGGCGCAAAAGCTGACATTTACGGTTTTCGTTTATTTCAATGGTTACATTTTCACTGGTACTTCTTGAGCTCCATCTTTTGGCGAAGTCGACGATCCTCTATGACGTTTCGTTTCCGCATTACCAAGAATAAGTGGAGAAACGGAAGAAGAATAACACAACATAAATAGATGGAGTATTTAGATTACAAATATAATTTCATAAGTGATTTACCGAGGTAAAAGTTTTGATATTAATATTAGATGAACTATGAATGAAATTCAACTCGATACGATTACGAAGGTTCTGGCTGCAGGAACAGCACGAAATGAATGAACGAGGGCAGCCTCGAAAATGTCCGGCTTGGCAACGATCAAGGGATTGCAACGGGTCAAAATGATAATAGCACACAAGTTGAAGTCTTATTAGCCTAAAAAAAAACTAAAATTGATTTTGTTTTCATCAGTTTTAATGAACTATAAAAGAGTGTGGATACACTGTAACACTATAAATAATCACCTTCATCCACTAAAAATACTCTAAATGTACTGAGGAGTTTCCGGCTACCAAGTGGCCATCATCATATTAAACTCAATCAGTTTTCTCACAACAGTCAGAAGTCATGAAAATTCAGTATTAAGCTTTTATCAGTTCTTCCACGAGAAATTATTACTCCTCAAAGACCATCAAAACCGCGATACGTCTTATTCGATGGTGAAAGATTGGTCAGAACATATTCGAATGGGGGCAGGAATCCTTGGAAGAATACGCGAGAACAAAAGGTTAGTGGACATTATGGCGGACGCTAAAATTCTCGTTTTTGATGTTCTCGTATTAGGCGATAGAAACTTGCCGGTGAAAGAAATAGCACAAAAGTTAGACTTCCAAATACAAACGTTCTACGAATCATCTACCAATATTTGGGCATGAATAAGCTTAGTGTTAGGAGGGTTCGCAAGAAAATCACAGCAGTCCAGCGCCGCGTCGCGACGAGTTGAATATGCTCCTTCCTGTTTAAAGCTGTTTGGAGACTCGTTGAAGATGATTGTCCCAGGGGATGATACTCTTATTCTGCTGAAAAGTGAGTCGATGAAATGGAAGTGGAAAGGAGAACAACAATAAAGCTTAGAGTCTGTTAATCAACAAAAATGTGGTGATTACGATCTTTTGTGATTTTGAGGGCATCCTTCCTATAAAGAACGCAATACCACAACTAACGGGACATATTATGCAGAGCACTCACACAAATCACAACATAATATTCAGAGGGAAACACGTGGAAAACTGTATCCTGAAGGCTATGAATCAAATATGATGTTAAAAATTCGTAATAAAAAGAAGACCCACACAATTTTCTCTAGTAGGTGCCTTTCTTCTCCTTGTCTGAAGTATCTTCTCAGCCATTGTTTTATATATATAATACAGTATTGTTTTGGGATTTCGACACCCCCAACAGCTACCACATTTTTATATAATTTTCTTCTAATTTATATCATTTTGCCAGTTTTTCAAACAAAAGAATCAATAACCTCAATTTTCTAGTGTACACACATTCGAGTTGTTGCAGATCGGTTATCGCCTTAGTCATTACTAATTCAAACATTTAAATTTAGACATTTTCCCAGGCTGCATTCACTTCATCTCTTGATTTAAATTTACTGATATTTTATTTTTAATGTTGTACTAAATGTTTCCGCACCCAATTCCAAATTTATCGTGATGATTAACATTGACGTCCAGTTTGGAAAGCTCGTTTTTGTTCAGATTTGAAATTACTTTGATTCTCATTCATATGGAAATATATCGGCAGAGTAACTGATCATTTATGTTATAGATAATAAGAATTCACCCTAATCTACTATGAATATTATACTGAGGATTTTTCAGCTATCAAGTAGCAACAGCCAGAGTAAACTAAATCAGAAATCAAAATGTGTCTCTTTAAATACTATTTGGGGTTAATAATGCAAACAGCCGGAGGTAAACCTGAATTTATTGACATTCTTTTTCGGTTATACATTTCCACCCCTTGAATTACCCAGATATTTGTCCGTACTGTGTTTTCAAAGTGAACAACTTTCTTGAGAAAAGTGGGAAATCTGTATTTAAAATATTTTCGGCCAACGTTGATTTTGTTACCATAATTTTTCTTTGTATGGGGAACATGTTTTTTCTACCGAGTTAGAATATTGCTTCTACTTTGGGTCACATTGAGTTTGACCTAAATTGATTTCTAGCTTGTTCTTACCTCTATAAACGGAATGTATTGCAAATTTAGGAACCAAATTATGGAATTCATTACTTACTGAAGAGTGATAAGTGAAACTTCTGAATTTTATTGAACTATTTGAAGGTAGAAGTTCTAATTTGATTAATTGGTTGCGTTCCAATTTTCTTTTACAAAAATTTAATTATTGATCAAAGATTTGTCCTACCCATTGTCCAATGCTATTTGCTGTTGTTTTTCAATTTAGTTGTTAATTTTGCTGGCTAATGGGCACGTTTAATAGTCTATGAACAAAACTATTAATTAGAACTATTCTTTATTTAATAATTTTATTCACAGATTATTTAACGTTCCTTCGAGCCAACAAATTTATGACAGAGAAGTTGAGAAACTTCAGCGAATAGCATTGGACAATGGTCACGACAATTCATTGTTCAATAATTAACAAAATAGAAAATTGGAACGCTATTTATTAACCAAATTAGAGCTACTACCTTCAAATAGTTCATTAAAATTCAAAAGTTTCACTTATCACCTTCCCGTAATTGATAAATTCCATAATTTATTTTCTGAATTTGCAATAAAATCACTTTATAAAAACAAGCTAAAGAACCGTTTAGGCAAAACCTTTGATAATTTTTCCGACTTCGCCAAATCCGGGATTAACAAAATCGATTGTGTATCGTGTTCGAAATGCTATATGGGCTAAACAAAATATTCTATCTCGGTATGAAAAACATTTTGCTCATATAATGAAAACTAATGGTGAAAAATCAGCATTAGCCAAACATATATTAAATACAGGTCACACAAATTCTCAAGAAAGTTCATCACCATTGAAACAGAGTACGACTCAAGATCTAGGTAATTTAGAAGGTATGGAAACGTAGAAGAGAAAAAGCAATTTATGAAATTCAGATTTATGTCCAGCTGAGGATAACACTTTGTATTATTAAACCCAAATAGTATTTAAACATGTACATGATTTCTCATTCTATTCAAATGATGGCTACTTGGTAGCTGAAAAGTCCTTCAACCGCATTTTTAGTCAATAAGGATGAGTTTTTCGAGTGAAAACTTCTTTAGGCGCGTTGAGCTATTTCAGATGGGGGTAAAACCACGAGTCCGTTACGTGCCGTCATGCTGTAGCTATGCATATATTAGGTATTATGTATACTGCCGCCTGCGCAACTACTTGGGGCAGGCGTCAGGCAGTCTCTCTATACGCTTACACACGTGTGCATATCTGAGTCGGATACTCGACGTTATTTATTTACTCAATCCTCCGTCCTCGTGCAGACAAAAGTTATATTCTTATGCTAACTGGAAAATTGGACCTTTTTTTGCAATACAAGTCATACTTTAATTATTACAGAGTGAAAAGTAATAATTAAATTATGTGTGATCGGTAATAGCAGTCTGTTTTTATTTATGAGCACACCTGGTTCCACAGAATGTTTTATGCTTGGATCTGATCTGATAATTGAAATATCGTCGAAGTTACCGATGAAGACGACACAAATGAAGATAATGCTGCTTAACATTACTTTCATTTACATCGATGTAAATATCAATAAATAATATGTTTTGAAAATAAAATAATGTGTATTTATTATAATGGCTATCGGGTTACATTCATACTCTTTACGGGGATTGTACCGCTCATAATACGTTTTTAGTATTAAATATAAAAATGTATATAATTGTTGCTTGAAATGCTGACAGTTGTGAAAACTAAAGAAAAACTAATTATATTAATTTCCATTTAAAAATAATAGAATTGTAATTTTGGATGTTACAATAATTCAAAGATAACATAAAATAAATTGGTTACTTCATAATGTCAATTTTCACTTCTGTCTGCAGTGCTCGATGACTGCCCGTTTTTTTTATAGATTTATAGTGTATCCACGGTGTGAACTGTTTCATAGTTCATTGATCATTGATGTGTTCAATTATAATAAAATCGAACAATGCTATTTATTTTCGTGATACGAGATTATAATATTCCATTGTTATACCCTTCGTGACAAAGTCCGAAGAGTATACTGCATTTACTCGAGCTATTTCTAGAATCGATAAATAAAGTCCTAGAGCAAACGTTTCGGCACAATAGTATTTTTCATCGACTTTTAAGCAATATTGAAAAATCCGTCTGTCTGTCTGGATGTATGTCACCAAGGGCTTGTCCACACGAACATTTCTAAAACGAAAGGTCCTACCGTCTGTAAATTTTTACAAAAAATCGTTTTTTGTGACTTCCTCTACTTTTTCAGGGACATTGTGTATCAAGCACAGCCATTTCTGAAGTGTTGAAAATGAAAAAAAAATCATACTCCCAAAGCATACATTGAATAAATTTAAAACTTTTACAGTGAACTTATGTTACTTTATAACAGCTTTCAACCAAATTTTAACAAAGAAGTTCAACAATTGTAAATACCTTTATTGAAGGAAACTTTTTTTGCACCATACCTTAAGGAATGGCGCCGTGCTCTAAAGCTTAGTACAGTTAGCTTCCACTCAGTATGCTGTTACTTGATTCCCAGTAACGCGAAATTTGTTTTTGAACATTATTAATTTGAACATTATTTAGTTGTGTGAACATAATGAAATAAATAATTTAGTTCAATATCTTTACAAGTATTACATAAAAATCAGTAACCTAATCAATCAGTAACCAAATCAAATGATTTGCGAAGAGTAACTTTGTCACGCGCACTATCTAGTATTTATCTATTCTCCAAGCGGCGCAACACAATTCTAGTATATCTATCTGGTCGCACTTGAAATAACGAAAGGCTCGCTGATGATTTCACCTTGCATTAAACTTATTGCTTGAATGCACAAGGCGTCAATTAAATGTCTAGCTAGAATCTTTGAAGTTGGTTTGCATCCTCAACATATTCTTGTGTACTCGATAAGAATTGGCAGCAGTGTATTTGATACGACATGTTTTCGTTACGATTTATGTTTCAGAGTACAAAGATCGAAATTGGTGTCATACTTACGTAATTGAGTATTTGAGGCAGTAGCATAAGACATATGCTTAATTACTCTCATTATTTATTGGTAGGTATAACGACCGTACCAGCAAAAACACGCCAAGTTGATGCAAATAAAAACGTAAAACTTAGATTGGCTTCTATTCAACTGTCACGCAATACATTAAATGGGTTTTTTCTCATGTTGTTCAGATCGATCGCTTCTTTGAAGCAAAACATAAAAATGGTACTGGAACTGTCGACCATCTCATTCTAATACTGACCTATCATTATCAAAATGTCAGGTATAGCAATACAGATCATTGGATTTTTGAAGCTAATTTAGGAAGATGATTAAAATTAGAAAGGACTTTAGTCATTGTTCGCATTATTTCTCCATATTGACATTCCCAATATGAACTACAGTTTGTGAATAAATAAAAGTTACATGAAAATTCTATCGTTTTCCACAAATCTAAATCATGGTATTCTGGAACGAAATGAGATTTTTCAGTAAATTGAATTATTTCAATTGTCATTACAATTAACTGAGCTCAGACATGTACATATAAAGTTCTTATTATCTCACATCTAAATTAAGTTTCGTTGGCCGACTACTACCTTATTCATATGGTTGATATTTTGACAAATTACAGTGACATTTTCTCGCAGTACCTTCACAACATAAAATTAATGTCTGCTGATTCACCGTGTTAAAACTATCTCCAAAAATAATCTTTCAAATATCTCCTAGAGGAGCAACAGATTAGATTTAAGTGAATATCTATGAGTATTGTTTCATATATGCATCCAGGACATGCAATTTCAAAACATAGAAGATTCTGCTCAAACTTAGATTGTCACTCCAAAAAGAGATTCTCCTTAAGATGACCATTTCAAGAAGTATTGTATTCCATCCGGAACAAAGTGTATCAAATTTTAAACGACTAATGCATAATTACCATGAACGAGTCAAAACGTATGTTTCCACAACTTCGGGATATTTCCTTCAATTAATAAAATTGAATCATAAAAGCTAAGTCTTGCACAGAATATTATATTGCATAGCGAACCTGATACGTTATGGTTCATACTGCACTTAAGTGAATTTGTTGCCTAGTATCTTGCCTAGCAATAGATGCACTATGCTTTACGGGGCGGTCCGCTGTGGTTATTGCCCGGCTTTGAGAAGATGACACTAGCGACCTGATATTATGATAATATGCAACTACCACAAAATAGCTCTTTAACGATACGCGAATTTTAGTGTAGTTTACTTTTTGGAGAATGGTATTGACAAACAGTTACACAGACAAATAATATGAAAATTCGTTTTATCACACATTTCAGTCCACTGGTTCAGTTATTATGATTTTTAAAAGTTATTTTATGAAATCGTCGCGCATAACTTCTATATGTTTGGTTTTTTGTTATTTATAAAAGATTGTTTCAATAGTGGAGAGTGAAGAAAGCACGCTGAAAATTATTTCACGAGTATTGACATTGCTTTTCGAAAGCCGCTTTACCTTCAATTATGGTCTCAATAAAGCTTTGTTCTTTCTACACAATATCTAGATAATGATACAAATCTACTTAAATTAAATCCTCCTTCTGCGCATAATTCGAAATGGTACTATTGTTTAATTCCCATGTGCGACTTGATCACTACAAAACAAAATGTTTTTAGGGTCTTTATGAAAATTGACTAAGACAAAAGAGTGACTGAAACCAAAATGTGTAGACGTCTAGACCATCGAATATCCCACAAACATAATCTATTTAAACTCCAAACGATTATTAAATTCAACAAGTGTATCGATGATTATTGATTACAAATTCCTCCGATTTTGAAAAACAAACTATGTTGCGTAAATTTTTCATTGTGTCCCAAACTGGATTAAGTGCTATTGACGTTTTTATTAGAGGGAGGAAAATGTAATTGAGTCTATGAGCAAGCTGAAAAGTTCCGAGTCCCTTTATCACCAGAATATGACCCAACTAATCTATTTATGTTCTACCCTATCAATAATTAACGCAATGCTTATAACTACCTGAAAGATCTTTTACTAAAGATCTTTTACTAAAATATTCTCTACAAAGTTCGATATTAGATTTGGAACACCTACCGTTACTATTGTCTTCAAATGAAGGCAGATTTCGAAGCAGGAAAGCACAGAAAGATGAATACCATGATCACTTTAAGAAATCGTGAAGTTCGTGCCAAAACTTTCCACTCCTCAAACAAACACTTCAAACAGTGGCACAATGGGTTTTGATTTACAACTGATCCACCCATTACCATAACTTAACATGAGTAAAGCTTATTATGCACGTATTCTAATCATTTTGTCTGATCCGAAAAAAATATGTCTTTATACATACACTGAGACATAAGCAGGCAAAAGATCAATGCAAGTTTATAGAAGCAATGAAAGTGCAGAATTTCGTTGTTCCTATATTCTTATGAATTGCCTGAACTCAAAGCACGTCTCAGCCTGTTTTGAGATGGATATGTCATGAAGTGTATAATTCACACTCATGCTACAATAGTGACTAAAAACTGTTGAGCTAGTCCCAGACGATATGTGTATTTATCGTTCGAATGCAAAATTATTGTTCGGCACGTCAAACGAAAGTCAGTGATCCATTTTTGAAAAAAGTTTTTTTTTTAACTCACCATTACCAATTCCAATCAGATACTCAGATATAGAATGATTTCCGCGATTACTACTAAATCTTTCGATCAAAAATTCCGAGAAGAACAAATTAAAGTCGGTCCCAGGCGATGCGTGTATTCGGCAAATACGCGAATATTCGGCACTCACTCAAATATTCGTTTACCTAACACGCATCGTCTGGGACCAGCTTAAGAAATCAACACTTCAAATGGGCCAATAAAGGAGAGTAGCTATATATTTTTGATCCTGAAGCGTATTGGAAAAATCATTAGATGGATTACGAAGTGTTTAAGGTCTTGAAGTGAAGCAAGACGGAACCATCTTCGATACTGTATTGTCTCAACTAATGTAATGTCTTTAATTATTTCAGAACCGCTGTTAATTGAGGAATCATAATAATTGTTGTTACGGTACAATCATCTGATGTATTCTAATTTTGAAGGCGATATTTCTTTATTTATAGTATGTAAGGCTCACATGGCTTATGTATTGGGTAAATTTGCTCATCTCACAATATTTGGCTTTGTTATCTGCTAGAACAGTGTACGGAAGTGTTCCACCGTTTATTTCCTGGCTCATTCAACGCATAAACCTAATTAAACACAATGTGAAAATGACTCATATCCATCGTTTTAAATGCATCAAAGAAGATACATTCAAAAAGGTTACCAGTATACATCGACGAGGCGGCGGCATTCTCAGGACAACAGCTGTAACTGGCATAAAATGACAGGGAATCTATTCGGATACCAAAATATATGATGAATCGTTTTTCGAGAAGTCTACAATCCGAAGTACTTCATTGCTTACAATATTTCTGGAAGATGTTTTTTTAATGAAAATCTAGTTGGTTTAAGATACCAACAAATTCAATTTACCCTCAAATATTACGGAGTAAAGTTTTAGACATAATGGTATAACGATTTCTGCACATAATATAATAATTATAAATAATATGTGTGTATGTGTCTGTGTATGTCTTTGTTTGTCTGTGTGGGTCTGTGTATCTGTCTCTGTGTGCCGTCTGTGCGTGTGTGTGTGTGAGTCTGTATGTGTCCGTGTGTGTACGTGTGTGTCTGTGCATGTATCTTTTTGTGTGTGGGTGTGTGTGATGTGGTGTGATCTGATGTGATGCGGTGTGATGTGGTGTGATACCGTATAGGAAGGATACAAACGCACCTCTGATAATGGAACTTTCATCTTATCAAAAGGAAACTAGTATTATCTAAGACTCCAAAAATATCAAAGGAACTGGTAACCGTAGTACCTAATCTGTACAATGAAGATAGAGGAAGAAATAGACTTTTGAAAAAGGACATAAATTGGGCTAAAGGAAAAATGTTACACCTTTCATCACAGGACATAAGCTCACCATTAACGGCGAAGAATACACCATTGACCACCTGAAATATTTCAATATTATGGTAAACTGAGAAAAAAGGAAAACCTTCATCAACTCAAACTACTCATACAAGGTATAATCAATTGAAAAAAGAATACAGACTGAAAGAAGTAACTGATGAAAAAGACTTATAAGCAAGACTTAATGTCACTATCAAAAGAAACGTGATGGAAATAAGACTCCAATACAAACGATCCCAGAAATAGAAAATAAAGCACAGACTGTTCTTAACTATCCTTTATCTAAATGTTTCTAGTTCTGCATTTTCTCTCAACGCCAAATTTAGTGTTGTAGTGAAACCATTACGTTAAATTTTTCTCTAAACCTGATTGAATTCTGACTCAAGTTGATTTCACTGCCAAATATAATAGATGCTTTTTTTGGAGATTTTATAAATAATAAGTTTGACAGCAGAGGAATGATGATACTGATAATAAATTAATTATTTAAATGTCAAACTACAAATTTTCTTTTACCTCAAGTCTAAAACTATTAGCTTGTTAGGTTCAGTTCTTTTGATCAAAATTACCACATAGAATAATATCGCTTCTATTCAATATCAGCATTGGCTTAAGCTAATTAGTTTCTGGTAGTATAAATTTCCACAGAACAGTTGGTAGTTTTTAGGAATCATCTTATATTGAAATAGTCAAATGGACCTTACTTGAATATAAATTGGTTTGATCAACCAAAATATGAAAAGAATAGCATTAAGGTATTATACTACAAAAAATCATCATAATATTATTGTTGACATGGAACT
Source organism: Endomychus coccineus (assembly GCA_958510875.1). Taxonomy (NCBI): domain Eukaryota; kingdom Metazoa; phylum Arthropoda; class Insecta; order Coleoptera; family Endomychidae; genus Endomychus; species Endomychus coccineus. Next base: position 65,213,994 of record OY294069.1, read on the forward strand.
CGGAGCGTAAACGGATAAGAACTTAAGATTAATCATACATAGATAATATAATCAATTAGTGCCACTAAAGTTTGGGTAGCAATGGATATTTTATTACATATAGGGAAACATGTAATACTAAAAATGCAAAAATTATGATTAATTTTTTTTTTCAAAAAATTGCATGTCGTAGGGCAGAACCGTATAGGTGAGCGAAATATTAATATAGAAAGTAGCGAATAAACTAGAAACTATTTACAATATTCACTTAATAATATAAAGATTCTTGACCCAGTATGAATTATATATAAAAATTCTAGGGAAATAGGTCACATTAACACTCTGTTTTAAAATTGTTTGTCTTTACGTACGTTTCGGTCTCACGACCATCATCAGAAGACTTATTATGTCTACAAATTTTTGATTACTTAAAACTAATTGTATTACACAAAGCGTCCAAATCGCACCAATTTCAATCAAAATGCCCACGTCGCCGAAACGAAAGGAACACGATTAAACGATTACAATTTCGTTTGGGGAAAGTTGTCGAGGCATTCTTAAGCGAAATAATTTGTTGACAGTAACAGAGATATTAATTTGTGATTTTCTAATATTGAACTTTAAGTATAAACCGAAGTTTAGTCAGAGTATACCATCACATCAGTATCCCACTAGAAGCAGGGATTATGTATATCCTATACACAGGTTAACATTGTTTGAAAAAGGACCTTTTTACATGTCACTCAGACTATATAATTAGTTGCCTAATACCTTAAAGTACATAGATAATCTCAAACTATTTAAGAGAGCTATTGAGGTATTTAGTAGAGCTAGAACCGTACAATTTGAGGGAGTTCTTTCGATAATAATTGTCTTATGTAATGGTTAATGTAAATGTGATAAATGACTCATGTGGGTATGCATATAACAATTTCTGGCTATTAAGGAAGTGTAATACTTTATGTTTTCCTTTTGATGTATTGTTGATATATGGTTATTTGTACGACGTGTTTCAACCCTGCCGTTATGTTTTAGGATTATTATCTAAATTGTAACTTCTGGTACTTTGAAATTAAGATTATCGAATATGAATATGAATATGAATCGTAAAAATACCATTGTTTCGAGCCTTAACATAACGAAAAATATGGTTTATAGTATCCCATTCCACATCACGGTCGCGTTAACAGGTTAGCAATTTTTAGTTTTTAGTTTTAAGTTAAACAATTCCATAAAACTACAGCTATATACATGCGCTTCAAGAGAGAATTATGAAATTATGAATGAATAGTACCACTGAAACAACAGGCGATTAATTCTATTCTTCTAGTCAACGAAAATGTTCATGCACAATTAGGTTTCCTATCCATAAGTTGAGTTCACAATTAAGATGCCACTTTAGTGCGTACTTTGACCTTGTAGGCAAAGTACTTAAGGCTGATGAAATAATAATTCAGATTATTATGGACATTATAAATGTACATAAAAAAACACACCATAACTAAGTATAGATGCTAAAATTCACATCTTTGGTTGATTCCATAATATTCGCTTGTGAAATACCGAGTAAACAAGGAATGACCCGAGTTGCAATAAATATGATATCGAAGTTTCCATGACACATATATTTGTTGTTTACGCTAAATATGTAGAGCGGGTGATTACCAGTTTCTTAAAAAATAGTGATTGGAATTCCTCGTTAAATGGCATTATATTCATAATTACTTCACAACAATGTTTAGATTATAAGAAAGAATTTTTTTTTGGGTTCTTTGAATGTTTTATTCATATTTTGAATTCATAAAAAATTGAACAAATGGTTTATAAATAAATAGATTGATGAAAATTGGAGCATGGAATGTAGGTAGATAATTGAAGACCAAGATCTTTTAAAAATATTTTTTAATGATATGAAACTGATATAACAATTTTTTTACAATTCCAAAAATTTACGTATGTAATAACAATAATACAAATTAACTAATTACTGGATGTTCTTGATTTTTTTTCAATCCATTCTCTATTCTACATCACTCCAACTTCTTCTTCAATTTCAGAATGGTGTTTTATAATTTTCATCAACAAGTACAGTAACTTCAATACCTCCTTCTTCTACATCTTCATGATGATCGAAAAGATTTATTTCAGGAATAACTTCAATATTTTCTTCTTTTGTATTTTCAAGGTGATAAGCTACTTCCAGTTCTGAAGGAATCTGGTCTGTGCCGATATCCAAACAGTTCTCCCTTCTACAAGTAGTGCAAGATTTGTTACATTCTAAACCCCTTGATTTGCATGAGCATCTACCAGTGCATCGAGTTTTGCAAGCAGAATGCAAATTTTTGGGAAGTTTTTCTGGAACCAGATGTTCATCAGAAAATGTTGGAACTAAAATGTCGTCATCTTTTTCCACCCATATTCAGTGGGAACAATTGTCAATGTGGTGTACTTTACAAGAGTTTTTTTCTCAAATTGCAAATTTTTTGCTTGGAATTAAAATAAAATATACATACTTATATACACATATTAGCATATCCGCATTTGCGCGCTCTAGCAAGAGAATCGCAAGCTGAATGAAAATGTAAAAGACCTATGTCGACTCTATAATTTTTGACTTTTGTATTTTTCCTCTAGAACGCATATTCTCTGAGGAAACTGAGGAAAAAGTGCAAAAACGTAAAAAGTGAGATATGTATACATCCATAGTTCAAGAATAACCCTTTTTTAAGGGTGCGGGTTATGACAGATTAATGTCTTATGTAATTACCCACAATTTAGTATAAACCACAAGACATGTTCCTATGAAATCCTAAAATTTTCCCAAAAATGTTCGGAAATTGTTCTAAATAATCTATATATACACGATTTGCCGCACTATAGCTGGGACATTTCGTACTAAAGGAAAATTTAAGAGCGCTTTTAGGACAGTGCTAAAAAGTTCATTAAGACGTTTCGCAATTTGTTGATGTACAATACATAATGATTTCTGATTATTAATAGAAAAGCTTGACCAAAACTTGCTCTCCATGTTTACAGTACTGCGTGGTCACAGTTGAATTCAGTTCTCTTGTATTAACGAACTGGGAATCAGTTTGATCTCACATTTATACATCATTATGGTTGTGTACCCAATTAGAATATTGTCAGAATATAGGTAATAATGTGTTCTCTTTAGAATTTTCGTTTTGGATGTAGAATTTTTATTCACAACGATCTTGAAATAACAATTATCATAGAAGCTGGGAAGACTTTCTTCACGATTCTGTACAATCAAGTTTTAATGTAGGTTCAAGTCAAAACATATTCATAAATAACGTTTTACGGAGAAAGAGGATTTTGGTATAATATTCTCATCCATTTGAACAACAGAATGTAAGAACCACCCTAGGTGGAAGCAGGAAGGAGTCGACAAAATGCGCTCTCATCACTTTCCAAATCCATTAATGTAGATCATGATTAAGTATTAATAACGTAATGTTATAACTATGACTGAAAGGATAATATTAGTAAATATGAAAATAAGCGTTCATAATGTTGAACGTATTAAAAGTTGATGGCTAGATCAGTCAATAACAGAATACTTACTATAAACCTATATTATGATTATAAATAGTAGATTTGTTGATGAATACTACTCTAATACATACTAAACTTTTAATGTTTGGGAATCGTTCATTCATTCGTAACATTACTCTCAATTTCGCTGGAGAGAGAGAAAACAGTAATATAGATATTACTGTTTTCTCCCTCTCCAATAAAATTACGATAGCAAGATCGAATTGAAACATTATTTACAATATGTATGATTTTCCTTAAAGAAAAGGTGAATAATTTTCGTTCCCCCTATATCAGTCAAAATTTTCTGGGAAAATATCTATATTGTACATAAAATAAATACAGAAAATACGAACAGAACAAAAGGAATAGACGAAATATGTGTTGGAGGTAATAAATTTCAAGAGGACTTTGAAATAGCCGAAGAATTCAACAATTAATTTATAAATGTTGTTAGACAGCTATCTGGTGAACACGTAAGTTTGGAAGGTACTGCGACTCCGAGGAAAGATGGCTTGCTAGTTATTTTTAACAAAGGTGTAATATTAAAATATCTACAGTTATTCCGATTTTCGAAAAGGATGACTGAAGCAATATTGGAAATTATAGTCCAATTTCTATATCAACTTCAAGCAAAATATTAGGAAAGGTTTTAATGAATTGAATCATCCCTATCTAATTTTTAATCTCTTGGTTGAAACACATCAGTAATAGATCCCGTGAAGGAAAAAACTCTCCAGATGCAATTCATCGTTAGATTGATGCTATCTACAAAAATTACTCTCAGATTATTTACTGACCTACAACATGCTCTTCAACGGTGAATCACTCATTATTATTGGAGAAACTACAAAATTATGGATTGCGTATAAAATTATTACAGTCTTATCTTACAAAGAGGATGCCACATGTGGAGTACCTGAAGGCGCAGTTTCAGATCATTATTATTCAATGTTTTCCTGGATTATCTTTACAGTATCGATATGATAGATGGCTTATAGCTTCTGCTGATTATACTATTGTACTTTCTCTCCAAGGATTAGGATTCGCTTAAGTTAAAAAAATGCCGAGGCAAAATCAATCAACCTCATTAGATAACTGAGTGATAATCGTATATCTATAAAATACAGAAAAACCATGAACAGACTATTTTTTATTTATGCCAGACTTCATTATGACATCATGGAAGTAGCAATAAGTGAGAAAATTAAATATAAATGGAATAGTTACCTACTTGGGTATCATGATAGAGCAACCATTAGATGGAATTCTATATCAATACTCATGAAAAAATTCAGCTTCATGTTGAGCCGAATAAGTATTGTAAAAGGTATCCTAATTATTGAGAATTTCAAAAATGTATACTATACTTCAGTTATGAGTCGGCTCCATTATGCTTAGGGTTTTGTTTTGTTTTGAATAAGCATTCAAAAGAACTGAACACATTAGTACATAACATTCTTGTCAAATACAAATCTTAGTGGAACCCATATTGAATAAAACTGTGATTAAATATCTGAGTATGAAATGTCCCAATCTATATACCTATCGCAATTGTTATACAGAGTTGATGATAAGGTCTATCTAGTACAGATAGATCAGTAACATTACAAACTTATAGACAGTTTTTTCCGGTCTTTTCATAGAGCTCATCAGAAGAACGAGAAAATTTGGAACACATTTATTTGTTTCTAGCGTTAGATCATTTGGTTGGAGGTACACATAACCGACAAACAGCATGGTAAAAAGACCAAATGATTTAACGTTAAAAGCAGAGGAGTTTATTTAGGTTGGAGGGTCACATGACCGACTATGCCTGAGTAGACTCCTTTGAGCAGTAGGAATCCGTGAATAACGTGATGCGCATAGTCTACATTTCGTGACGCCGGACTCCTGCTACTTCCGTCTCGAGTACCTCCGTCTCGTTCTTTTGTCTCAGAAAGTGCAATAATACCCTGCGCATAGACTTTATTCACGTTTCTCTTTCTATTCATGTGTTATATGAGAAGAGCGAAACGACTGTCTAGAACTATTAGTTTGTAATGTTACTAATCAATCTAGACTAGAGAAACCTTATCATTGTTATCTGGCAAAAGTCAACTGGAAACATTGGAATATGAATAAATCTATTCGAACATTTTGTATCTCGATTGATACAAATTCGTAATATACTATTAAATTAATATTTTATATTGAATGTGACCATTAATTTATGTACTTTTAATATGCTGTTTGATATATGGTGTTTCCTCGTATATCGTATTACTTATATAAATTTATTGGTGTATATTTTAGATTGTATTATATTTTTGTGTTCACAAACAAGAAAACAGCTTTCTGGAATGATTTATTCTATTATGTATAATGATAGTGATAAATCTTTATGAATAATAGTTGGATCAATATTTTCACATAATAAGATGTTGAGAATTGAGAATCGAACAGTTACTATTTGTTTTCCATATATATGTATATTGTATATGACAAAATGTTCATTTGTCAATCATTTTATTAAATTCAGGACTCAAGGATTCAAACAATATTGAAATCAAATAAGTAACAATCACGACAGTTCTCTTCCTGATGGATTCCGCGTCACAATAGCACGACCTAATGCCAACGCCAACGTTTGGTCAACCATTACAGGTGATATCTTCCGGACAGACTTGAGGCTTGAACTGAAACTGTGAATCACTGAATAACGTGATGCGCATAACCAAACAGTTTCAGTTCAAGTCTGACCTGAAGATGCCACCTTTAATGGTTGGCAAACGTCGGCATTAAGTAAGTGCTATTGTGACGAGGAATCCATTCGGAAGCCAAGAAGAAGATTAGCTATTCGTGAACGTCTACTATTCAAGTTAAGAAACAATCACCTTTTTCCACCAAATAGTGTAAAAGTATGATTGTTCCTCATTTATAGAGTAATAGTGTATCCACAGTGAGAACTCTTTTATAGTTCACACAGCGCCTGTTGGACATTGTAGTCTATTTTATTATAATGACTATGTTAGTTACTTGGTAACGTAAGAAACTGAAATTATGTCCTATGGAATTGCTATCTTGGTTAAAGCATCCTAAACATTCGAATCTAAACTAAAGTTTGAAAAAATAGTGAATATTTCATACCAGACAGCAGTTCGAAATTACGAGACAGATTAATAGTTTTCAAAAAAGAATCAAATCAATCGTCGTGTTTTGCTAGTTTTGCTTCTGTTGATTGCAATGTGGTCGATAAAATAACTTTAAGAAACAAGATTAAACTTTACATAAGCACACGCAATTTTTCGATTTGCGAATAATGAGTTTATACACATTTCGTTTATAGTTTCAATATGAATCTATTCTTACTAACAATTGAGCAAGCGAATAGATAATGAGATGTAAAAATTTGCCTGGTACCTATCACTTATTGATATCCGTTATTTTTAGGGCAGGTAATTCTACCGAGTTTGTCGAAGAACACTCAGAGTTATCTTTATGAGTGGAAACTTCAACTGGAATTAACTTATAAAGCCAAAGGCTGAAATTTTTATTAGATACTAAATCAAGACATACCTGAATTGGTGAGCAATCTGATGCAATTATGGGAATTTGACACATCACATAAAATGGGTAAAACCACATGTGCCTTGTAAAATCTCTTTTGAAAGGTTACTTAAATAAGAATATGAACGCATATTCCATCTTGACAATGGGATTTCGTGTTATAGGCATAGTATAGATAAATGAAACGAATAACTGAGTATCATTAAATTAATTCTAGGGTTTTCCGGCGGGTATACATATGAATTTATTCAAATTCAATAGTAGAATGTGTAGAAATTAAAAATTAATAAATTTTGAATATATTCGAGATTGTTTTACCACACAGAGACATTATCATAATGAATTATTGACAAGAACTAACAAGAAATTCACGAAGACTACGATGCATGTATGAAATTAAAAGTTATTGGATCATTGATAATTAAATATATTAATATGTGTTAATATATGTTTCTAAAATAGTCAAATCAATATGTGTACTCTTGATTGTGAAAGCAAGACATTTGAGTTATGATTATATGAATATGTTCTAACAAGTATTGAATGTAATAATTCTTTCTTTCTGTAACATATAACTAACAAAATACGTATAGCTCATAAATACGGCATGCAAATACAGCTATTCGATTTTGAATGTTCGATGTATCAATGTAATTTCTTCAAAGTCTTGACCGCATCCTCTTCTTAGCAAATGACAGATACTGTCTGATGGTTCACCAATGGAAGTTAAACATCATTAAACTTCCCATATCTATCGATATAATCAAGAATCTAGTAACATATTTGGAACTTTAGCTAGTACAACCTTACTATTTACATTAAACCACGTTTTGTTGGGAAAAATATCAAAATAGCTTATTCATGGCTACAAATACATCCTAAATTTCTAGTTCTACTTATCTCGGATCGCGATAAATCTTGAACCAAAATATACGTTTTTGGGAAACCTTTCCTTCTCGCTATGCTAATTCCGAACCAACATTTGGTTACCACGATACTCAATCTGTCTTTTAAATAAATTGTTGTACAAAGTGTAAGGACGTGGTTTGTTAATATCTCTCATCCGAAATTTTAATAATGATTCTTGACCCAGGTATGAATTATATATAAATTCTCGGGAAATAGATCACACTAGCACATATGCTTATTATTTTCGTCTTTACGTACGTTTTGATTTCACAACCATCATCAGAAGAAGTATCACGTCTAAAACCGGATTTCTTAAAGCTAAAGTCGCCGAAACGAACAGAAACACTAATAATAATATAATTTTAAGTATATGAAATGTATCAAGAATCCACTGCTTAGCAATATTCTTATAATCTACGAACACATGTCAAGAAAGTCTGCATACGACGCATTTATAATTGAAATTGGTGCAATAGGAACTTGAGCTGATACAATTAGTTTTAGACATACGTCTCCTGATGATTGTCGTGAGACTGAAGCGTACGTGAAGACGAAAATAATAAACATATGTGTTAGTGTAACCTATTGATTTATATATAAATCTCTAAGCATGCAAAATTTCATATGATTATCTCATTTTCTATAATTCTGCAACTAAAACGCAGATGTAAACATAAGCGTACACTTTAGACAATTTTCATCTTAACCCTCGTTTTCAGTGCCACTTTTTCCATAATTATGTACAATAAAATCAAGTTACCCTCAAAAAACACATTCTGAAACCTGACTTATAATAGGTACGATTAGGTACGATAAGATACGATTTAAAGTAGAATATACAAGTGATTCCACAAATTGTGTAAATTGGGTCTGAGGGATGTACCATCTCATAGATAGAGACAACTTGTGTTGGGAACAAAACTGATCACTGAGGAAAATATTATCCCAGCATTTAAGAATATTCCAATAATATTAGCCCAGCTTTCGATAATAATATTAGCCATATACTAGAAAAAATGTTAAGGTGCGTTCATAAAAATTCAAACTGTGCAAGAGCTAATTGAAATCGATCCATATTACCGAATTCAGTTGAGTTAGCTCATGATGAATTTCGTTGGTAAAAACCACAAATGAGATTAAAGAGCTTTGGTGTATGAATGTATTAGCCCGTATATCGGGCATATCCCACGGGACTATAAAGTAATGTCCGTTCCGAAGGGGGTTTTGCTAAAAAGAAGGAATTTCATTTCGTAGATAAAAATAATCTCAAATATATGTCACATTCTTTGAGCCATTCAAGCTTCCAAATGTTCCAGAGTTAGAATGTGTGTTGTAACCCTTCTGTCGAACCCCCACAAGACAAATCGTTACCTTTAAAATACTGAAATAATTATGAAAATGTGACGTCTCTTTTTTTTATGCAAGAGGTTTCTGATACCGAATTCATTTTGGTTGAATTTTTTCAGCATATATCAAAAACGGAAAATTTTAATTCCCCCACACAAAGGCAAGCAATACAAATCGGACATGAACAACTCACTACATAAGAAAATTATCTTATAAAAGTTATATATCAGTTATATATATCATGCAATTTCAAAAAATTCTCGTATGTAGCACAATTAATTGATATCACTGGCTTCTTTATATTGCTTAATATTATTTTACGAATAATGATATGAATGGCAGGATGAGACTGTGTTAACAACTTCGGGATATCATTTTCCGGTAGGTCGATTCGGCTCGCTTCTATCTTCGACATTGGTATATATGTCAGCGACAATCGCGAAATAATATGTTTATCTTGGAAGCGTCATGTGAAAATAAATAAACATTCTTAGAAACGTGAAACATAAAATTCCATTCCAAACAAATTAATCAACTGAGGCATCTGTGGGATCTCCATGATTACGGTATTTTCATGTCAAAAACAATATCAAACAACATACATAATCATTAGATCTAGATCATAAGAACGTACTACTAAGCAATAATCCGCAAGATAATGTCCCAACAAGTTTTATTCTGCAGATTCAGATGAAGACTGTGCTAAGGAACATCCATGTAGAATCATAGATTCATAGTTGTTCGGCCCGATTATCAGTTCACGCTTTTCATGGAATGTCATTGACCGCAAACAAACAATAATAAGAACTAATCTAATCTTACATTCATTGAATAAACGGAATCATCTTCGATTTATGGGTCAGGCATTTTCCATATTTAATTGGAACAGAATTTAAGCTCTCAAACATTGGTGCTACAACTCATTTCAAACAAACTAATAAAAATATATCTATGGTTTCGGCGTTTACGTAGTGTAAATTCATAATACTTCGGAAGTTGGAGAATAAAACTCAAATTTTACACAAAACTTTTAACATTTAATTTAAAAATGCTGACAAATTGTTTCACCACACAGTGGCATTTTCAAAGCAAGGAGTTATCAACTAAAGCTAAAACTAAAAGTATGTCCTCAAATATCAGGATTCAAAATGTGGTACAAATTGAGGGATGGGGTGGATAATGGTGGGAGTGTGTTTACAAAATTGTTAACAAGCGGTGAATTATATGTATTGATTTGATAATTCAATATTACATTATTATTGTTTTTTGAGTGTTTCAATATTTCTATGGATTCCAGTATATTAAGTTTATGTCCTTTTTCCTGAATATGTAGAATATCGGGATTGAGGGTGAAATTGTGGTTATGTTGTAACAGGTGATTTGCATAATTAGAGTCCTCTTTTTTGAACCTGTAACTTCTCGAATGTTTGTTGAACCTTATGCTGAAACTGCGTCCAGTTTGTCCTATGTATAAAGCACTACAATCATCACATCTCAGTCTGTAAACTCCAGATTTCTTCAATTTATCTTTTTTAGATTTCGAATTATTAATATACGAGCATAGGTTATTTGTTGTATTAAAGGCGACGTTTTTATTCTGTTTTTCAAGAAATTGAGATATTTTTAGTGAATGTTTACCTAAATATGTTAAACATGTGAAATTTGATGTTGTATTATTATTAATCTGCGAATAAATTAGGTTTAAGGCTTTTTTATTGAGTTTATTTTGGAGTATTTTATCAATTATCTTGACATTATAATTACGCAAATTACCTGTAATCCCGATATTCTACATATTCAGGAAAAAGGACATAAACTTAATATACTAGGATCCATAGAAATATTGAAACACTCAAAAAACAATAATAATGTAATATTAAATCATCAAATCGATATATATATAATTCACCGCTTGTTAACAATTTTGTAAACACACTCCCACCATTATCCACCCCATCCCTCAATTTGTACCACATTCTGATCCCTGATATTTAAGGACATACTTTTAGATTTATCTTTAGTTGATAACTCCTTGCTTTGAAAATGCCACAGTGTGGTGAAACAATTTGTCAGCATTTTTGAATTAAATGTTAAAAGTTTTGTGTAAAATTTGAGTTTTATTCTCCAACTTCCGAAGTAAAATAATAAAACTTATAAAATGAACATATTCTGGTAAATCGTAGCTGAAGATAAAGAAGTAAGCTCACGGAGTAAACTTACTCTTGCTAGAGTTGTATTGATATCCGAAAAACCATGATGGCTTGAAAATATTCACTAGTTTGTACGCTGAATGAGAAGTTTGATAGTAGGTCCACCTGCCAATTTAATGGCGAATCAAACAAACTAATAGTTGAAAATTTTCGTATCGCAGGTCACATTATTTTCTTCGGTGTTATAAGGAAATATGATTGACTCCCGGGTTACTTCTATAAGAAATTTGATTCAAACCTATACTCAATTCATTTATCTACCTTCGTTGTCAGAGTTTTGGAATAAGAATTGTAAATAAAAATTAGAGCAGACATAAAATAAGCAACAATACAAAAAGAAAAGCTACAAGCAACATTACAAAACGTGCATCAAAAATTATTCATTCCATTCTTAATGAAAACGTGAGTGATTGGGTTGATTTCACGACAACGGTAAGTCTTCAATAAGAAGAAATAATTATGTACAATGTTCGCCGAAATATGCAGTTACGAACATCTTTAGGCGGAGTATTTAAACTTGAAAAATGGCGTTGATATTAAAACATTCAGCGTATTTCAGATGAAGGGAAGTTGTTTCATGTGAACAAACTTGCAATACTTGTGGACCTGTGAAAAAAGTTTTGTTGATGGAACATTTCAATATTGTGCTAAGTTTATTTGTGAGTTATTTACTCTACACATTTGTAAAAGTTTTCGTTCGAAATGTGATGCAAATTTCAATAGTTGCCTTCCGCCTTTATATACTGTCATCGATGTTTCAAAGCAATTTCAAACAGAAACATATTACAAAATGAATAGCACAAAAATGCCTTGCAACATGCGTAACAAAGCTGTCGTCAACTTCCGAAGGCAAAAATAAATGAATGCCAAAGTAGACAAATATCGAGAATTGACATTGTTACCATGTGTATTTCTGGCCTTCATGAAGAATAAATTAATTTGATATGAAAAATCATTAACTATATTATTATCATATATTATAAATCTGTATTATTAGTATATTAATTAATTATGATTTAAGAAAATTTCACTCCAAAAATTGTAGGTTTTTCGTGAATAAATTATGTATATTATTTGTGTATCATTTATTTTTGTTAGAAAGGTAACCTTAATTCTTATTTTCGACCCAATATTAATAATTTGAAAAGAAACTGTAGTTATTGAAACTTAGCTACGTAGGAATGAATTATAATTTGCAGGTATATATGTAGGTCGTAGTTTAGCTGTGCTCCGGAAAATAGTCAGTTTACTTTTCTTTTTCAGTCAGCATAAATAAATGTTCATTTCGGTCCGTAGTTTATGTGCACGGAATTATCCAATTAACAATTCCAATTATATTCTCTATGTCAATTTTTTTTTGCATCATGTTGAAGATAACACGATAGTTGTCGAAACTATAGTTTCTGAAATACAAGTGATATGAAAACGAAGTAAAGGTGTTATATTCTATCGAAGGAAATACTCTATGCGAGATGCGTTGCTCATGGAAGCGCAGCCACAGACTCTGAAAACATATCGATTTCAATAAATATGAAATAAAACATTTACACAAACTGCAGGCACTATAAATAAGGAACAAATGCCTTATCCAGTAGTGTTATACTGAATAGTGTGACGTAACAACCTCACTTTTCGCTGCCATAGAGTCAAATTCGTAATTCAAATCTTTTCACATTGGTCTTTATTTCCACGTACATAAGGATCATAATGTAATATTATGAAATATAGTTACATTGATTGGTAAGTAACCTAGTAATTCTAAGTATGGATTTACTTGAGATCTTTGATTGTTGTAATCTTAGAGCTGAAGAATTTGATATTTTATTGACATAATTATTATTGTCAAGTTATAATTTATATTCAATTTAATTTTTTGAGAAATGATGGAACTAAGCTAAATAATGTTCTATGCTAATCACCTTCTCATAGCATGTTCATGAATATTTAAATCGAAGATAGAATGAAAAGGGGGAAAATGAGCTCATTCCAACCCATGTTCCCCAAAAGGTTCATATTAGAGCCTTCAAATTTATTTAAATTCCTATGACAATCAATGGTGTGGTGTGCGGACTACCGGTGACAATTATTTCTTAACACAGTGACATTTTCAAAGCTAGTAATCAACTGGTTTACAAACGTAAATGTCATCATTATAAGCAAAAATGCTACAATAATATAATATAGGTACGGCTGAACTAGGGGTTGTGGGAGGTTAATCACAAAATTATTAATAATGATGAGTTATAGAAATAAAATTGATGATTTATTATTGAATTGCTATTGTCTCTCATATGATTTAGAATTTTTATGGCTTCCAAAATATTTACCTTTTGGCTTTTCTCCTGAATTTATTGTGCATGAAATAATGGGGCATTCAAAGCACGCTTTTCAGGGCATACAAGTAAGAATAAAAGAAAGGGGACACACAAAATTGTTGGATGTAGAGTATGTATCTATCAATTGATTCACAATATGAACGAATATTAGGAAATAAATATCAATGTATCCGATACAATGCATTCGATAGAATAAAATCAATATTATATACCTTCCTCATTTAATTATTCGAATATGTAAGGGAACAAAGTGCTCCATTTGCAAAACTGCTTATTTATTACGTAGGTAATAAAATATATAAAATCGATTCATTTTCATCAGAAATCTGTCATTGATGGTATATGCATATCGCATATATTTGAAGATAAGGAAGAATTTTGTATTTCTTGCAAAAATTTTATTTATAAAATCATAGCAAAGAGCTTTCGACTCTCATAGTCATCATCAGTGCATATCTGTAAGTAAGTAAACGAAAAAGATAAACTTAATGAAAGATTTTCTGAACTATTTTTGAAATTTTTGAGGTTACTTACTGGTCAGGTAACTACAAGATGTCCGTATTATCTATTAACAATTTTTCCAAGAGTGCAAACACATATATAACAAACATATTAAAATATCTCTTAGAGATAGATATAATTCGACATTTCTGGAAATCTGTGGTTCCCGTTCACATGTCATTCATGTTAATGTAATATATTTTTTATTCTGTCCACTTCAGCAATGACTTTTATTGAAATAGGTTAAGCACATGCAACCTTTTGACTCTTTGAGGATAAGAGAAATTTTAAAACGTTTGTTGTATACAATGCATTCTTGGAAAATTTGTTAGTAGACAATATGGACATCTTGTAATTACCTGACCAGTAAGTAATCACAAAAATTCGAAAAAATATTCAAAAAAACTTTCACTTAATTCAACTTTTTCGTTTACTTACTTCGAGGTATGCACAGACTCTTTAAAAGTCGAAGGAATTTGCTATGATTTTATAAATAAAATTTCTGCACGAAATACAAAATTCTTCCTTATCGTTTAATTTTATACATACACTCAGCTCTGAAACTTCAGTCTTGTATTTGAGTTTTCTTCTACTTATTGTAATTGAGAAGTTGCAGTCTTGGTTCAACAGCATGCTCAAAAGTATAGATAAAGATTTTTGGAATGCTTTTTTGTCCGCTTAGATTTTATTGTATTCTAAGTTGGGTTTATTGATATAAACTCTAAATTCTTACTTGATAAAAAGCATAATACATAGTATAGGGTACAAGAAAACAATCAGGTATATCAATGTCTATTGGAATTTGCGTCAAAACATAAATAAAGGGATATATGATATGGTAATTTATGTAAGTTTCATATTATCAAATGTTATTCATTCAGTCGATCACTCCATAAATTACAATGATTGCATATATTGTTTATAATTTTCATACGGACTATTGTTCATATGTAATGTTTTGAACCCGTACTCTTTCGTAAGTTCCGTTTCAACTTTGTAATTTTCTTGGAAATTTCAGTTCATTTAATTTGTTTGTTCCCCAATTATGGTATTTCCATATGAAGTACCTTATTTACTTATGAATTTGAATATTAATAATGAATCTTTGTCGGCTTTTATCAATATTATTGATTGAAAACAAATACTAAACTATTACCACCCAGTTTATCATCTGAATAATTACTTAACAATTCTTTAGTTTATGACACAGTTGTTCAGTTTTTTTAGACAGAAATTCCAGATATTCTAAGAACGTTTACACTGAAGAAAATGTTTTTCTCTATGAAATATGCTACACGATTAGTTTGATTTTAGTTCGATCATAGAGTAAAAATATGCTCCACCTGTGGTCCTCAGCATTGAGGACCGGTTCCGATCACGCAGTGATGGAAAATCAAGAAACTAGCATCCGATTTGTAAATATCGCAGTGACGGGTGTGGTGAGGGCACAGGAGACGTTCATCTCGGGTGGCCATTGCTAGGGGACGGCAAAGGTATGATCATCTCGTCCTGTCTACAGCCTAGGCATTTTTTTTATCACAGAAGCAGGATTGCCATATATACAAATTTGTCTACATTGTGCCTATTTTCAAACTTTACGACACAGAGGGGAAGCGAGTACAAGACAGCCGAGATCGAGCGCCCAATTCGTGAGAAGTGAAGCATTGTAATTATAATACTTCTCATTATTCTTTTCCATTAAAAATGGATAAATAGCTATCAATTTGTTCATTTTTAATGTATCAGGAATTCCAAATGACTATCAAGAAAAATCTGGAAACGTATCCGAAGAATTCAGCTCGGCGAACGAAATAGACGCAGAATGCAATAACAGAGGTCTACGTAGACAGCTGCCACTGCAGCAAGGGTTGAGGCAGCTACGCCATAGTGGAATAACCGGCTAGATGCAAGCAAACGGAGTGAGTGAAGACTGTTCAAAATCCTGCAGAACTGGCCTCCCTGGTAAGAATCACAAAGAAACTACAGAGGGCAAGTGAGATCAGCTCCGATAGAATGTTGGCAAGCCTTCTTCAGTGGCATTGAAATGGGCAAGAAGGCAGCTGGGCTAAACACATACTACAAGCTCGTAACTCGGAAGCTTGATTTGGAGCCATATCATTTCCATCTGGTGTATAATGTAGTTCCGATAGGGAGAATGATGAGAAACAGCTTTCCTGGCTTCAAGGAGCACGAGGAGCTTCAAAGACGATGCTGCACAAAGCAGCAGGTATCAACCGGTAAAGTGGGATCGACCCATTCGTTGGACTAAAATCCCGCTATCACTATCGTCTAGCCAGTGGAAGTCACGTGAGCCATGAATCCTGTACCCCGATCTATTCGCCTGGAAGAGACGGCATCCTCCGGGTCCTACTTTTTAGGGAGCTGGAAGATGAGGAGAACATCACCTAGCGTCATTTATGCTGAAGCCCCTAAAACGCCTATATGATCAATGAGCGTGTACTGAACACAAATACACTGGAGGGCGAACAACACACCTAATAGAAAGAGAGACAATCGACAATCAACTCCCTCATTTGGAAAGCAGATTGAGGATGAAGGATATGCAGTAGCAGCCTTCCTAGATATAGTACCTTCACCAATAACACCACCGATAGTACCTGTGAAGTGCTCAGAGTTAAAGATGCAGTTCACAGTATAATGTATAATGAATTCGAGAGATGCTGGAAAACAGGAACTTGCAAGTCTTCTGAGTTAACACCAAGAATGATGCCTTTGTGGAAAAAGAATGTCCATAAAGCGGAATACTCCACCCACTATTTGAAGGTTGGTGGTCGATGATGGACTGAAGAAATTAGCCAACCTGAGTAGTTATGTGATCGGGTATGCCGATAACATACTAGCAATCGTGAAAGAAGATTATTTGACACTGACGGGTTTAAAACAATCAGTCTTGACTGCACTAAAATTTGTTGCAGTGACATATGGCTTGACATTAACCCTAAGAAACCAAGGATTGTAGTCTAATACTTCGTAATCATCTTGAATAAGAATTTTGTATGAAAATCAGAATGGATCCAACAAACTGTGCCGCAAATTCACGCCAGCCTTCTGGTTATGCCGAAAGTGCATTGTCCACAATTGAGGCCTCAGCCCAAACACCATAATGTGAATCTGCGAATTTATATTCAAGCCCAGGTTTACATATTTCTCGGTGATGTCCACGGGAGCTTTTCAAACAATTCGGCTCCACTTGGAACTTTAACAAGAATGGAACTATTTCAGCTGACTATACACGAAGCGGTAACAAGACATGTCGACAGTCTTATGTAAATTAATAGGTCTGTAGGGGGAACTACCAAAAAGTGCATAAAGCATCCCATTCATCTATGAGAAAAATCATATCCACGATGCATCTTAGATGAGAAGTATGATTAGAACTACTTCCCGTTTGATGTTTCGAAAATTTGTTGGAATTTTGTACTTTCGAATATAAATTCGGATATAAGAAAAATTCTTTATACTAAGCATTTTCTCCATTATTTCTTAAGCCATTTGTCATTAATGGTAATATAATTGGAAGTGGTCACAACCTTATTTCATCAACATATTATCTGATAGAGCTATTGGATTTTTACTTCTCACTTGTTATCTACAGTGGACGTAGAACATGTTTCCAGGAATATTTGTTATGTGAATTATATTTGTCTACCTATATAAATATATAAATATCTGTTCTTGAAACTATAATATCTCTATTTGCTACTAATTTCTGAACAATTTGTCAAAGATAACTGATAAACTGATACATAAGCCTCAAAAATATGAACAGGAGAAAGTAGAATGGTTGGTGCAAGTTGCCACATACAAGACTGATTAACAAAATCACATTTTACGGAAATTACCCTTCAGTTACAATATCATTTAAGCCGCGCACGACATCAGGAATTCACTATTTTCACACAAAACGTTATTCTTCAAGAATACCTAGATATGTTTTATTTCAAAATATTAGTTACTTACTGGGTGTTTTACAATTATTCTAAGCTCTTAAAGCGTTACTATACACGGCTTAGGAAATATTCAAGTGTCAGTCGAAATATTTCTGTTTATGATTCCAATAATATTAATAAAGTCATAGTTTCCAATAGTGATCTCAGTAGTTGCTCTAGTAATATCCCTGTATGATTAAATAAGAATGAATTACCAGGAATATAAATGTTCATGCATCATCAGCTGCAAATTTCAAATTACTTAACTCCTGATTCTCTTTTCTATTAGTAACTAATTGAATGAAACTGATCACTAAACTCACCAATTGTTTTGAGTATATTGAAATCATCGATATCATAACGATCCTTTTCCTCATCAGAGAATTCTTCGGTTGTGGGTGAGGAACATTCATAACTCTCCGTACTTTCTTGGCGGTTTCTTAATTTATAATCTGCCATGACGGTAAATTATCGTGAATCGAAATCTATAAACACAGTCACCACGTGTAACAAAGGTTCAGCGAGAGCGATAGTTTGTTATATCCGTCAAAGACCCGGTTAAACTGAAACCGTTGCCGTGCCGGTTCAACGGTGTAGCTTGAACGTTTGAAAGGCGCGGGCTTGTAACGCACCACTATATCCCGCTGTTGGACCCACGCGTTCTCTTGTTTTCTGCGCACGCTTCAACGGAATAATTCGAATTGGCTTATTTATTTGCGGAAAATCATATAATCGTCTAGTGCGGCAATTTCTAATTACATGATCGGAATTCACTAATTTCTAACATCAATTTAAAGTTACCAACTAAAATGCATCATTGTTGGTAAAGATCCAAGTGAATAGGTAGTATATTGGTTGATAGCAGCAAAAATATCAGGCTGATTGTCGCAAGATTATGATATAGAATCACTGGATGGATATGAAGAATACATTATGATTTTTGAATCCCATTTTATCATCATGTTGGTGAAGAACTTGCTGCTTACTAATATTCAGACAGTTTCATTAGATAAAATCTTTTGTTTAGCAATACTAAGACAAAACTAACTATAAATCACAAACTGATAGAAATTAAGTTTATATTTATATATATTTAATTGGGAGAGGTAACTGCCTGATCTCGCCTATCGTGGCGCTATCCCGATCGACCGCCGAGCGACGAGCAGTCTGCTTTATTCAGTAGTATCAACCTTGTCAACACTAGTCAACAGTCAAACACAACACTTCCAGTCAGACAGTCAGTACATTTGTTATTTGTTTTCAATCACTACAACGGTTATTTCTTGCATTTATTATGAATAAACAGCTATTTTTATTTCATTGATGTGCTTATGGATGTACTGACGTCAGCCGCAAACAGTGGAAAATAGCTATGAAGTGAGAAGACTTCAAAAGTACAGTGTTTTGTACCCGACTATGCTCAGCACATTTTAAATTAGAAGATCATATTTCTAACAGCTTCTTCGTACAATTTTAGAAGAATATTAATTTTATCAGTTTCATCAATCAGGGTTAAGAATCAACTTTTATCTCCAGCTATAGAAATTACAGCACGTCTTGAGAGAAGAGCTAGAAACTGTTTCGTATAAAGAAGCAGAAACATGGAGTGAATATAAAGAATGATCTTACCTCCTGGTTCTTGAGGAGGTTCGCGATACATGTATTGAAGTTGAAGTGGATTCAGGATGGACGGAAGAGAAAAAACAAGACGCTCTGGGAGAAACATGTGTATCTTCAATAGTAGCAACACACAATTTGTTCCAGTCTGAAAACTACAGGAATAGTGACGAAACTATTTCTTTCTATACTGGATTACAAACATATCTTGAATTCAGATTTTTTTTGATATATTATGTCCATTTACTGATTTAACTTTGTAACAAGCAAAATAAGGAAGATGCTTTGTGCATTTATTTGTAATGTCCGCAAATATATTTAGCAATTAGTTTGTTTTCTCTGTTCTGAGAAGTATGACTCTATGGAGCAGATTTTATAATAAAATGCTTGTATTTTTGAGGAAAACCTTTAATGTACGGAAAACATCGTGTGAGCCAGTGGTGGAATGTTGGGGGAGATCAGCATTCCAATTTTTTTTAACGTTTGGAGGCTATGGCATAAGAAAAGACCTCACTAGGCAAAGAGTTCCACAACTTGTCCGTTCATTTCCACAGCATAATATTATATAGTTGCATCAATAGAAATACCTTTGATTCGAATTATTCAACAGGAATGATAAGTGATGAGTCACTAGTTACATTATTCAAGTTAATTATGAACGGTTGAAGTAGGTTGAGACCGTAACACATTACTTTATTATTTTCTAAATATAACTTTTAATCAAATAAAAACTTCAAATGTTTGAATACTCTTTCATAAATTGACCAGATTCCACCTCTTTATGTTCAAACCTCTATAGGATGTCATAATTTCAACATTCTATTTGATAGACATATTCAAGGTTTTTCTAGGTCGTTTCGTAGACGTGTTTGTTACTCATCCAATGCATCATTTCAGTACCGCCACCTGCGGCTGTATCTCCAAAAGTATCTAATTCGTTCCGTTGAACCGCGTGAGATCTTTTGTTGAGCATAAATATATACAAATTTTATAAACGTGAGTGACGGACGCAAAAGATTTTTTTTTCTATACTTTGACAACACGAGAGGGAAACCTACAATGTTCGAAGAACATCGTGTGAGCCAGTAGTGGAATATTGGAAGAGGAGATAGATATTTGAATTTTCTTGCAGGTCTGGAGGTCATCGGCATAGTGAAAGACCTCACTAGGCTAAAAGTTGAGCAACATCGCTGTTCGATAGAAAAATCAAGTCTGGTAGGAAGAAGTACAGCAGGTCTAGAACTTGACAAAGAAGGGGTGACTACATGGAGCTCGTCTAATCCGTCTATCTGAAATCTCTCGTGGTGTAATAACAGACAAGAGCTTCAGCATGTGTTTGGGAGATGGATGTCAAACATGTGAATGGTATATCAGGTCGAATCTGTGCTTTGTAGCTTATGAAAAGCTGCTAGGATATAAAGTAGGTCATGGCACCGAATAGAAAACCAAGTTTTTGTGGAGTGGTTTCCGCAATGGACGTCACATGATCATCCCATGAGAGGGTGCAGTTGAAGTGATCCCGAGCATGATTATGGAAAACTTTATATCAAAAGTTGATCTACCTGAGAGAACACTCGACAGTAAGCGACAAAGTTGTGGCGGCAAACCATATGACGGAAAATTCCCAAGAAGGCGTTGGTGCCAGACTCGGTCAAATGCTTTGAAAATATTTAATGAGATTCTCCATATTTTTCAATAGATTTCAGTCATACATGTGTCACGTAGGCAAGCAGGTCTCCTGTTGATCTCTGCAGACGAGAGCCATATTGCCGATCATTCATAATTTTGGAGCTCTCTAGGTATTGGATGAGCGTGATTTTGATTGCTTCCTCCACTCTTTAGAGATCACAGACAACGTAATGAGCCTACAATTATCAGAAGGGTTTTCTTTCCTTTTTGTGGATTTGGTTGTCATCTAGTTGCCTTCCAGCTGGATGGTTACACACCAAGTTTGTATGAAAGGGTAAACAACCTGTAGAAAACTAGTGTTATTTCCGGCGCCCATTCTTTGGGAACGACAGGTGAAATTCCGGCTGACTCGTAGCCTTTTTGTTATTGAGATCAAGCATCCCAATTGTGCGCTGACGAAATACTATTTCAGGCAAGTAAGCGGAAAGGAAAGGAATGTTTGTTTTCACAGTAATAAGGAAGATATTAAATATGATTGACAAGTAGCACAAAGTAAGTTTGTTATTGAAACTAAATTCAGTCCGTTATTGAAAAATAACAAAACAGCCTATCATACGAAAAACATTTGGTCCTCCGTAGCTACATCGCTGGTCAATTTCGCATTCACCGCATTCACGTATTCACAGAACATTTTTGTTTAGCTTGCACACAGGCTGGAGTCACGCATTTCTCAAAATCGCGATCAAATATATTCGTCGCATCGCATTCGGGCAGATTTGGATTTGAGTTTCTTCTAAGTCATTAACAGGTTTACCAACATGTAAGGCTAATCTTTCCTATCATATGTAACCCAACCCAAGTTTTGCTTTTTTCCAGATTGATTAAAAACAGATTAATTTTTGTACATAATAAAAAAAACATGTTGAATTTTATGTCGGAAACAGATTCGTTTGGTACAGGAGGTTGAAGAGAAGGTATTAAGAGATTTGAAATATCAACGTGGTAACATAAGAGCTTCATTATCGCGTTTTGACATTTTTTTGAACACATTGAACGAGTCATATAAGAATGAACCACCTTCCAGGCTAGCCAAATCGGATGGATTATGGTTGGAATTTCTTGAGATTCCAACATCAATTAAAATTGTCATTGGGGCAGGTCAGAGGAATGTTGAGCAAAACAATAGAATCATCAGTTGAAGACAAATATTTAAGCTTAGTACAATAAGCCCAAGGTATGAGGCAAGCAACAACATCTCAAACTCAATGTCGCCATCAGCAGGAATGCACAGAATTGTCAATATTCACCAATCAATAATAATTCTTCTATCAAATAGCCTATTATAGATTTGCCTCAAAAATTTTCAGGAAAGTATGAACGATGGCTACAGTTTTATGTCACGTTCCACGCATTGGTTAATAAGAATCTAAGTTTGCCAAAAACGAAATTTTTTTTATTTAAGATCATCACTTCAAGGTGAATCATCTGATGTCACAGCTGATTCGGAAGTTTGAAGCGATAATTATGATGAGGCATGGCAATTATTGACGAATAGGTATCACAACAATAGATTGGTAATACATAGTCATATGAAAGCACTTTTCGATTCACCCACAGTAAATTGGGAGCCTGAGACAGCATTTTGAGGAGCAGTGGCGGCTGGTGAAACATAGGTGCGCATGAATAGAAAAATGCGCGGCATAGAAAACTTTTGTATTTTCCAAGGTCAAACATCCTAAAACTATGAATGGGAAATTCTCAGAGTAAAAATATTTGCTCAAAGCAACAGGTTTCGTTAGCCAAATATCCCCCTTTTCTGTGAAATTGACAGAAATCTCGACAAAAATTATTTGAAATTTCATTTGAATAGGTATTTGATATTTAAATATCAAGAAATTACACGTACATGCTCTCAGATCTTCAAATTCTAAGATAAATGTCAAAATCTTGATTGACACGAATATGCCTCCATTACGATCGCTTTATCCTCGCCGAGGTTAAATATAAACGTGTGAGCGCTGAAAAACACTGCCGAACAAATTGAGTCTGTGTGCATTGAGCAATGCACGCGAATCTGATAATGTACGTACAGGTATCTTCTGTTTCACGTGTCCGAATGGTCTCTCTCTAACGCATGATGGGTGTATTCGAAAATTGAACTGGCTACAGTTGTGCCGTCATTATTATTCGGTTACCTATATATTTTAGGTTGCAGGAATACGGGTTGCAGGTAACACATTCAATACGAATAATTTTATTTGCTAAGTCTTAGCATATTAAATTAAGTATTGATAATAGTTTCGATTATTAGGTTATTATCGATATAGTTAACCTAATTTACAAGGGAATGCACCTACAGTAAAACCGCCACTGTTAAGAAGTTTTGTAGACAATTTAAATCAGCATTTAATCAACAGGTTCACCAACATTGAATCAATTTAAAACTTCAATTTCAGAACGTTGCGAATATTTGGAATCAGTTTATCAAAAAGCGTGAAGAAAAATTTAAAAATTGGTTATGTTAAACCAACTCAAAATAAAACAAAATACTCAAATCATCTTAGAATAAATCAGTCTCGTGAAGTTTCAAAGGAAGTAAAATGTAATTTATGCAAAAATATACATTTTTTATATCAATGTAAATCATTTTTGAACATAGATGTGAATCGTCGTTCAGAGCAAGCCACGAAACTCAAATTGTGGTTAAATTGTTCTGGCATGGAACATTTTGTAACAGAATGTAGTCCTCAACATTCATATAAAAATGTGGCGAAAAGCATAATACCTTGTTAGATATGGAAATCTAGACAATTCGTAATTTGACAGCAAACAGTCTACTTCTATCGATTCGAGGGGTAATGAAACAAACCAAACATCTGTGAACTCATCGACAAATAATCAAACAGTAAAGCTCCTTTCAACATCGGCATTGTTTGTGTTAAGTAATGACTAAAGTGAGGCATCTATGAAATTTTCAAATTTTTTCATATTATATGAAATTTTTCCGAATTTTTCATATTTTTAAATATTTTTTAATTTTTAGTATATCTGTAACAGTTTTACAAACAATTCCTTCCTATGCAATTTAACCAAAACATTTTATTATTCTTGGGAGTAAAGTAAATTTAAAAGCTCTCAATTTGTGTTGCTTGATTGGTTTTGCATGTAGCAGGTATAATTTTAAGAAAAGGACAATTACTGGTAAATTCCAATAATATTGTTGATGTTTAAAATATTCACTTAATTCGGAAGTAGGTTCTGAGAATTAATTACCCGACACCGTTGGGGTCCATTTATTTGTTGCCAAACTAAGGGCACGAGGAGGGGCATAATTATAAAAGTTTTCTTTAAAGTTGTGTCGACAATTTTAGAGTTAATTTAAATTTAGATTTTGAAGTGTGCCAGTGTGTCTATTTAAAATGGCAAGTGGTATCAAAGTGTTTATGTGCATTAAACCATTTCCAGAGTTGTCTATGGACATGGGAAAAGTTATCTGCTCAGTCTGCAGCAAAATTGTGAGTACAAATTTATTATTTTCAAAGCTATACAGACTTTTCAACATAAAAAATGTTTCTAAAAAACAAACTATACAAGGTGTGTCATGAAGAGGGTTCATTAAATATGCACAAGGTGTATTTTACGTAACTTTTCAAGATTTCAAATATTAGGATTTTTCGGTATAAAGAGTGTTCCTTGCCTCTGGCATACAGGGTGGGACAAACTTTGATCGTAGCCCCATTACTCCTCTGAAACAAAACTAAACATTTTTTTTGAATGAAACCGGTCAATGGTGGAGGAGAGCACATATTCCAAAAAAAAATTTCTTAGAATTCGGCTAGATAATTAAAAATGTATTTCAGTCTTACTTAGCGGTAATAATAACGGCTCCAAAAAAATTTAAATGTTGGTCATTTAATAATTTATGAAAAAGTAGGTTATATTTGCATAATTTATTATTGGGTTATCCCGTATACATGAAAATAATTATAGAATACGTGTTTTCGTTCACCAGTGACCAGTTTTCGTTAAAAAAATTGTTAAGTTTTATTTCAAATAGGTTATAGAACTACGACCGAGGTTAACCTCACCCTGTAGTCCAATATGATTTGAGAAGTTACAAACAAATTAAATTAAATCTCCATGTTTTAAAATATATAGGGGCTCGTATAATGTGGAAGAAAACTTTTTCACACCCTGTGGCAAATAAGTGATAGCCACTATATGAATTGCTTTGTCAAAGATGTTAGGTACCTATTCGGAAAATTTGCTCTACATATGGTATTTCGTCTTTGTAGATTACATCTGAGTAAAAGTTTCTAATAAACAGAGTATTAAAACTGCATCAAATGTGGCTAAACGAAACAAAACGAAAGTGACATCTGAAGGAAAAAAGCAACCGTCAATATCAAAGTGCTTTCAATCTCATTATGTCAACAAGTTTCATTTATAAAAACCAATTATAATTTCATTTCAAACACTATTATCCAATTAGAGTCATCCAAATTATCTTTGGTAGAGGCGGTAAATTTAATAAAAGAATTTGAGCAAAAATGCAAAAATGTTCCGGGGCATGTTAGAAACCAAATATATAAAAAATTCAAAGCAGTAATTGATAAGAACCATGGCTACAAAATCCTTTTACAAGCAGCCAACGCTTTAATTGGAGATTTTGATGAAACATTTACATTAGAACCAGGAATTTTGTCACATTTAAAAAACGCCCCTATTACGTCTGTTGACGTAAAGAGGAGCTTTTCTGCATTTAAACATATGTATACTGATAGGAGGCGAAACTTTTTGTTAGTGAATTTCGAGAAATACTTAATTGTTTATTGTTTTAATAATTAAATTAATCATGTAAACATTGTTTTGGTACATATATTTTTAAATAACAAAATATTGAACTATGTTTTGTTTTATTTCAAACTACCCCATTAAAAAGCAATTGATTGTGAAAATTAAAATATTAATTTTCAAATAATTTCATAATTAAATTTTTTTTTTCATATATATGATCATATTTCCTACTTTTTTTTCTTCATATTTGCCTCACTTTAGTAATGACATATGCTTTATCAAATGTAGGGCAGTTAGATCCAGGGTATCAATCAAACTTTCATGACTTCGGAAGTTCACTGAATAAGCAGATCAAGCATGGCACACATGCCACAATTGATTCAATGCATTGAAATTATCCGTCTTAGCTGTCGAAGTGAACTGTACAACAAATATTTTGGCCTGTTTGTGGAAACCCAAAGTGTCAGAGGGTATGAATAATCCATAAAACTGGTCAATATCGATGACCAAGTTTTTGGATGCGATTAAACATCTATGGTGTTCTAAACACCACCTTAATCAAAAAGCGGTATCTGCATATTAATATGAAATCTTTATCTGCCTATTAATATGAATTAATTAATTTGATTTTTTCAAACAACAGTAATTGATGTGATAACGGAATGTAGGAACGTGACGAAAATATTCTACCTTATGTAAAAAAAGGAAATAAGACTATTAGAAAGACTCTTAGAAATATATTTATTAGTTAGGGAATAAAGAAATGTTATATATTATTTCAAATCGTATTCTCATTGAAATTGACAGAACTAATAAATCAGATCAATCTTCTTCTTCTTCATTTGCAGTGGTTACAGGAAGGTTCTGCCAGAATATTTTACGATTTTCTGGTATTAAACCGTTGAGTTGCTTAAGAATGGCATCTTTTTTCTCTTTCGGAAACCCATGAGGCCCGTCCAGGCACGCAACACTTTTAACTAGTGCACTTTTTTTCATTACTCCTTCCTTCAAAAATCCAGATTTTTCGAGGATTCGTCGCTGGAAGAAGTTTTGTACTGTAGAGTGAACTTACCAGAATTTCAGATAAGTAGGGACGGTTATTATCTGAATTATTTTTTTTTTCAACTTTTGCTGTGACGTACAATTTTCCCAATTGAAAAAATCACATGGTTCCATCTTTTTCAAATCCACATTGCCTTTGTAAGCAGATTTCACTGCATCGGTAAAATCATCGAAATCATATATTACATGTTTTGATTTAAAATCTATTGACAATGTGGTAATGTTCAATAGAATGTGACATACGCCAAAACGTATGTTGCACCAATGAAAACAATTGAGGAACTTGCTGCTAGAAGGGGACAGCTCCACTCCTTTCAAATTTTGGTAATTCATAAGAAACTGTAGGTATATGAGAATTGCCTTTCGTTCTATTAGAAATAGACAAATTTTATAATAAAGATTCTTGACCCACGTATGAATTAATACAAAATTCTCGGGAAATAGGTCACATTAACACATATATTTTTAGACGAGGGTAAAAATAAAAATATATGTGTTAATCTGACCTATTTCCCGAGAATTTTGTATTAATGACAAATTTTATATTCACATACAATTGTCATTCCTTACTATTATAAAATGTTCCTATTTAATTCGAAGTTTTGAAGAAAAAAATGGGAGCTGTTTTCTTCTTGGACCAAAGGTTAAAAAAAGCAGTTCTGCGTTTACGTGAACCACTGAATAAATAACTGATTTTTGAAAAATGAGCAAAGAAACATCCTTTCCAGAAACCTCGTGTAGCATCGCCGATTATTTCACTTCTAAGGGCGAGGTAATACTCTATTTCTACTTCGTTGATGGGAATGTAGTTTGTTGCTAACTAACATCTTTGTACTTTGCACTGACAGATTTTCTTCCCCAGTTCTCTAAATTTGAAAAGACTGGAAAGTGGAATGGCAGTTGATACACTGACATCAATTGTACCTGACAGCAATGGTATAATGTGATATTTGTTATACTCAATAATGTGGTATTGAGAAATATTAACCTTTTCTAGCAGCATTCATGGGAACTTTTGTTGAAATGGGCCTAAGAATATCCGGTAAAGAGAATCATATTTTGGTAAACCGTATTAGGTATAAGACTCTTGGATGCTTCTTGAATGTATTGCCGGTATTACGTAGGGTAGAAACGTAATCTTTTTTCTCAAAAACTTTCTGTCACTCCAAAATATCGGTCACAAGGCAGAAAGCTGTTCCTGGTTCGAGAAAACGATGTATAATTTTTTGTAAAGAAGTGTTTCTTAATAGGATATCTAGAAACAATAATATTGCTGCAGGTAGAGTAGTTTTATATTATTTGGAAGTTTTTTTTCACCATATTGGTATAAAAAGAAAACAACTTCGTTTGGTGATCTCCGAACAGTCATTTCTTTATAAATATAAAAGTGAGCTTTCCAGAATGGATGCTTGAATTACACGTCTAGAGTTGAGGTTTATAGAAGGCCCAACGGGCGAGTAGAGGTAGATTCTGCTGATAATCAAATATTATCAACTTCTTCATTCTCTTTGCACATATTGCTTTCTTCTTCCAGTTCCTAGATATGAGTGAAAAGTATAGTCTTTTTTCATTATCGTCAATGAATGGATCTTTCAAGCTATTGTGTAAAATGTTACATTTCTTACTTCTATCAGAGCGGGAGCATCCAAAACTGTAGTTGATCTTTTGCTTGAAAAATCGAAAATTAATACTTCACGCTTTATGTTTATATCTGCCAGTGCAGATCTAAGAGTTCCAAATATAGTTCATACATTTATAACATTGACATTCAGGTGCAAATAAAAACGAGCACTTTTGTTTCGCCTGCAATGTGAGTCTCGGCGTGAAAACTTTTGCGTATCCTCTTTTTGCACTAAATCCGATCCTTTCTATTGTTATCTTTTTCACTAATCGGAGTTGTGATATTCTACATTCACACCTTTCCAGTTAATAAAAGCCTCTCCGTCAGCAATATATTTTTTCTGTATGTTTAGTTTCTTAGTAGCAAGATTAACACTTTTTCTATTCTTCTCCATTGGAGTAGCTGAATCTTCGCCATCTTGTTGCTCACTACTAAATAGTCTACAACTAGAAAAGATTCTGAGTCACCTATATTGAAAACAAATACAAGAACGTCTGACAAATTGACAACAATACTCAAACCATAATAAAGTGCATATTGCCCGGCTGCTATGTGCCGCCCATGCTACCGACTCCGATCGAAACCAGTCGATCTATTGATGCAAAAAGGGGGAAGCTCCGAAGCTGCATCCATAGATAACTTTACTCATGTTCCGTGTTAGGTATCGAAACCGCGATATGAGCGCCGCGCGCGGAATGGAAGCCTACTAAATGATGCTTTGGCGAGAAATTCGAATCAAAATACACAGCACATAACTGCAAATTTTGTTTTCTAACAATTTAAGTAGGAAATGAAAGTCGGTAGTTTTTACCAATAGTTTTTATCCAACAACAGAGTTAAAACAGAAATATATAAGATATTAATAATATATAATATATAATAATATAGAGTGCTAGCTAATATGTTATTTTCCAAAGAAAATCGTCGACCCTTAGGCTTATTTCCTGCACAATCTAACTGCCCTTTGAAAAAATTGAACACTAAAGTGTTGAAACTATTTGACAATTTAATCATTGACTGCTCTGTTGATATCTTAGTGGCAAATAAGATTCTTTTTCTACAGGAAATTTTTTCTTCGATAATATAGCTGCTTTGTTTTTGTAGGATGAGGCAATTCTATATAAATATCTAGCTTTTCTTGTAAGTTCAACGATTTTTCGAACATTCACTTAATGCATAAGTAGGTACTTCAGATTCATAATAATTACCGTACCATGTGTGTACATGATACTTCAACATCGTTTTTTGCTATTCATTTAATGCCTTATTGAAAAAAGAATTTAATGCTTGGAAGGTACTTCTGAAAATAGTAATGTTTCAATATGTGTGTACATATTATCAACAAGAAATTTTATATTGTATAACATAAAAATCACAATGTATATCTTACTTGATTTTGGTCGTGAGACTCGTGACGGTGTTAACTGTTGAGCTGCAATAGCTTCATTGTTACTCGTACTTAAAAATATTTCGGGCTGCTTTCGTTCTACTTCTACAGTATCTTCAACAGAAATTGAGTTGATGTTCCCTGATTCAATATGATTCCTGATTCCATTTGGCAAATCGAGTTCTTCACCTAAAAAACAATCATTAACCTGAGTTGGCAGAAAAAGCGTCTGGACTGCATCTTTCTTCAAAGCATCATTTGGTCCAATACCTTCTTTTGAAAAATGTCTTGAGCACACCCGGTAATTAGTGTATACTTTTTCAGTATACTTCAGAAGAGCCAGATTCACAAACTTCAGCCATAAATTCAATAAGCCCATATCGAATTTGGGATTTGGAAATCTGTATCGTTTATGGTTCTTAAGTGGCTGACAATTGCGTATAGCACAACCGTGTTTTCCCATGATAAATATTATGCAGAAATAATATTCTAGAAATAGCATATACGATAGCAAGCCACAAGTCACATGAAAACAAAATCCACAAATGATTTAAAAATGGCTACTATTGAACACCAATAACAATCGCATGCGTATTATGATTTCTATTATTTTTGGACGCTTGACGCACCCTCCTGTGTCTTGGAAGCGAAATACTTTCACCGGCCATGACAGTTTTGGTCCCTACCATAAGACATTTCATTCTACGGTAGTAGAGTTATCTATGGCTGCGTCCTTCTATACATACCGAGACCGAGACGTATAACAATCTTCGACTACAAGTACATTGAATTGCACGCTTTTGGAGACTAAAATCAAAAGGGATATGGCGGATGCACTTATCTCCGTTCGAAGGACAATAAAGGTATTTGCACAGTTCGATTATTGTGTTATAAAAGTAGAGTTGATCCACTGAGATATCACATGCTACCAAGACTAGAACTATGTAGTTCTTTATTAGGCTCTATTTTCGTTTGGCTGAAATTAGTTACATAAGAAAAATTTGTTTATTTTTTGGAAACGTTTCCAGACTGAAACTTACGAAAAGTCTTCTGCGGAAATGCAACATTTTCATTTTTCCGACTTCAGAATAGTTGAAACCAGTTATATGAAAATACGTTTCTGTTTTACATTCTAGACTTTTTTCTAAATATGAACATGCAAAAAACTTTATGCGGAAATATATCATTTTTATTTATTGATAAAATATTGTAGAATTTAAAATGATTTGAACTGTTTTCGGCAATTGGATCTCGTGAACAGGCGGGCGCGTATAAATACATTTAACAGGATTTTACATGTCTTTAAGATAGTACCTCTCTTATTGTTGTTAGTAAAACAGATAGTGCGGAGTAGTGGTAATTGTTTGATTATCCCTAGCCCTTATAAACCTGCGCAGGAAAGTCCAAGCGGCAACGTTATCGCAGGTTAGTTTGTTGAATTTTCATATATTATTGGGAAACAGTAGGTTGAGTTAGTACTGGTAGGTTCTTGCGGTAAAGTCTACATTGGTGAAACAGGTCGTACAGTAGCTACTTGTGTGAAAGAACATGGGCGCTGTACAAGGCTTCGTGACACCAGTAGATCTGCACTTGCGGAACACAAGTTTCGCACTAATCATCAAATCCTTTTTGAAGATACTAAAATCTTAGCCCGAGCCCCAAACTTCTATCAGCGGAAAATCCTTGAAGCTATAGAAATCCTAAAACATCCGAATAATCTGAACCGAGACTCAGGATATTATCTTCCCAACA
Organism: Endomychus coccineus; assembly: GCA_958510875.1. Taxonomy (NCBI): domain Eukaryota; kingdom Metazoa; phylum Arthropoda; class Insecta; order Coleoptera; family Endomychidae; genus Endomychus; species Endomychus coccineus. Next base: position 65,246,195 of record OY294069.1, read on the forward strand.
TTTGGAAACCCATCCTCGAAAATTCCACTTCGCACATGATCACATAACGGCAGGGTCAGGTGCCGGAACAGAGTTAACCACCGGAATAAAGGCAGTGAACTATGTAGCGTGAAGCATTTTTCCTACAATAAATACAGCTACAGAAACCAGTAGAACCAGTTTCAGTTCAAGCCTCAAGCCTGCCCTGAAAATGCCACCTGTAATGGTTGGCGAAACGTCGGCATCAAGTCTATTGTGACGCGAAATACATCCGGAAGTCAAGATTAGCTATCCGCGGAAGTCTACTATTCAAGATATCCAATCTCTACGGAGAGGAAATCAAGAAAAAATCCAGAACCCTGGGAAATCTTCGCACCAAACTGGTGAGTTTGCTTTGTTCTCTTACTTTTCTTTGTGGTTGTCGTGATCATAATTTGATTCCCAATTTCCTTAAAATATCCCATCTCATAAATTCACATTCATCCAAAAACATATTTAAACGCGCCAGTTTAGCTTCGATTCGGGAACGAATTGAGTATACTAGACGCGAGATCAATTTCATCAATATAACTCTCTTTGGCCTTCACCTTGAACTTTCAAATACTCTTTCAGCATCTGATTGGTTGGTTCTCGAACGAATTACCTATGATCAAGCCGATCAAATTCGTACCCTCAATTCCAAAAGTCATATTCAAAAATTCAATAAACTTCTTGCCTCCAAACGCCCTCAGCACCAACCTTCAAGACCAACTCCTCTTGAGAATACTGTGGTTAATTCATCTTAACATACCCTTACTGAAGCAGAACAATCAGTTCTATCTGAAGGTCCTAATTTCGTTTTCTCCCCCAAAAATATTCCTACGACATCCATTATTTCTGCTATAGAAGCATCCCTACATAAAGTTCCCCATCTCGCAGCACATGAAATTCGTTTCGAATCTGCTAAAATTCTTCGTCATTCCAAGATTCCTAAATCATATTGCTCCAAACCATTGATTCAGGCTTTCAATTTACTCAAATCAAATCCTGATCTGGCAGCTATTTTGAGGGCTGATAAAGAAAATTCTACTGTTGTCAAGAATCGTTCAGAGTATGATAACAGAATCCTGCAATATCTGCAAACTAATTCCTATAAGCTCCTACCAAAAGATCCCACCTCTTCTATAGAACGTTCAATTTCACAAATTATCCGTCATTCTTACCTTCCTGATTCTGATAAGAAATTTCTTATCCCCCATTGTTCAAAATGTCCCCGTTTATATGGTTTGCCCAAGATTCATAAGCCCTCAGTTCCCCTGAGACCAATTGTCAACACTATCGGATCCCCTACATATAAACTCTCTCGTTATCTGTCTCCTATTCTCAAACCCCTTGTAGGTAATTCCAATAGTTTTATCCTAAATTCCTTTCATTTCGTTGAAAAACATTAAATGCTAAAAGTTGACCCAGGCGATTTGCTCGTCAGCTTCGACGTCGAATCACTGTTTACCAATGTTCCCATTCCAGACATCCTTTCCATAATTTCTCAATTGTTTACCAAAAACATTTCAACGGACTTGCTTCCGTTAATTGATTTTTGTCTATCCTCCACATATTTTCTATACGATGCGAATTTTTGCGAGCAGTCCTCCGGAGCTGCCATGGGTTCCCCACTTTCTCCAATCATAGCTAATATCGTCATAGAAACTTCTGAACAAGATGCCATTGACTCATCTGTTCTCAAGCCGAAATGTTGGTTTAGATATGTCGACGATACTTTTGTTATTTGGCAACATGGTCGCGAAAAGCTTGTTCCTTTCCTCAATCATTTAAATTCATTACATCCCAATATCCTTTCCAGCATGGAAGTCGAATCGCAAGGTTCACTCCCGTTTCTGGATGTATTGGGTTAGTCGACAGACTGACGGTACTTTAGGACATTCTGTGTATCGAAAACCCACTCATACCGATACCTCAATGGTATTCCCTACCACCACCCTGCCCAAAAGCAATCTGTCATAAACTCCCTGGTCCACAGAGCTGTCAACTTATCTCAACCTCAATCCTTAAAATCAGAATTAAAACATCTTTCATCTGCCTTATTATCAAACAATTTCTCCCATTACAACATTCAAAAAGTCATAGAGAAATACACTTCAAATAAATTTTCAAATCGACTTGAACCAGAAACCCCCCGCCTGCTTTATTAACAGCCTATCTTCCATATATTGAAAATATAACAGATCGAATTTCGAAAATCCTCAAAAAACATAATATTTCTACCCGTTTTTCCACACTTCCAAAATTATCTCATTTTTACAAACCTATCAAAGATCCCCTTCCTCCTCTCCACTTAGAAGGTGTTTATAGCATTCCCTGTTCTTGCAGTAAAGTCTACATTGGTGACACAGGTCGTACAGTAGCTACTCGTGTGAAAGAACATGAGCGCTGTACAAGGTTTCGTGACACCAGTAGATCTTCACTTGCGGAACACATGTTTGACATTAATCATCAAATCCTTTTTGAAGATACTAAAATCCTAGCCCGAGCCCCAAACTTCTATCAGCGAAAAATCCTTGAAGCTGTAGAAATCCTAAAACATCAGAATAATCTGAACCGTGACTCAGGATATTACCTTCCCAACATTTGGAAACCCATCCTCGAAAATTCCACTTCGCACATGATCACACAACGGCAGGGTCAGGTGCCGGAACGAAGTTAACCACCGGAATAAAGGCAGTGAACTGTGTAGCGTGAAGCATTTTTCCTACAATAAATACATTTACAGAAACCAGTAGAACCAGTTTCAGTTCAAGCCTCAAGCCTGCCCTGAAGATGCCACCTGTGACGGTTGGCGAAACTTCGGCCTCAAATCGAGCTATCGTGACGCGGAATCCATCCGGAAGCCAAGATTTTTCAAGATTAGCTATACGCGGAAGTCTACTATCCAAGATATTCATGTAAATTGTTTCAGTCATCCTGAAGTCGGAAAAATGAAAATCATGTATTTCCGCAAATTTTTTTTGTAATTTTGTGTTGGGGAGGTTTCTGTATACTGAAAAAAACATTGCTTATATAAGTGGTTTCAGCTAAAAAAATTTCACACGTAGTACATAAAGTTTTAAAGTCAATAAATATTCAAGTCAACAAGATATTAGTCTTATTCTACGATAACTTTATCGTGGATACACTCATGTCTATCTATGTGGAAAACGTTTGTCGCAAATCGAGTGAGCGAAATCAAAAAACGAACTTGCGTAACTAACTGGCATCACGTACGTTCAAAAAGTAATCCCGCAGATTTACTATCTAAGAGTGTTAAAGTTCATGAGCTAGTTGTGGTGAGCACGCCGACTTGGCTCCACGATAAAAAGTTGAATATACAATACAGCAAGTTTCTATAGATTCAGTACCAGAACAACGGTCTGATGTAAATTTTGTTTCGAAAATGAATTTTCAATTTTTTCATTACATTTTAAGAAAATTTCTTATTTCCAATAAACAAAACGTGTTTTTGCCTATATTCACAGATTTGTCAATAATCGCTTTAAAAAAAGTCTTCAATTTCAAAGGTTCTATCACTTCAAGAAATTGATGATCCTTTAAATCTATTAATACGCACACCTAACAACTGAACTTATTTTTCGGAGTGCTCATATAGATTTATTACATTCATTGTTGTTATCAACAATTAGAGGACTGTATTGGCCTATAAATGAGTGTATTATTTGTTTCCCCATTAAGCCAACTGTTAAAGAGTATTTAATTGACGATCTACAACAATATCGAGTTAATCAATACTTACCAGTACCGGTGTAGACTACGCTCGGCCATTTTTACTCAAGAACCGGAGTACAAGGAACCCAAAATTAGTGAAGGGTTATGCATGCTTATTTATCTGCTATCAACAAGAAAGTTGTTACAGACCTCACCACATCTAGTTTGTATGCTACTTTCAAGAAGATTTGAGCGCTAATACAGTGCAACAACCCGATTAGTGACAATTTTAACGAATGATAATCTTGATCAATGTGAACGTGGACGCTATAGTGCATATTCCTGAACAATGATAATTAGATTTCTTAATTTATTTTTTGTATGAATTTAATGTTATTGTGAGGTTTGTATTTGCTATTATTTTCTTGTATTGCTATATTGAAATTTGTTCGGCACATTTCAAAGCGGCCGGCCGGCTTTTGTTAAAGCTTGCAATTGTAAAATAATAATTATGTAGCGCCATCTATTGACGAGAGAAGGAGATACATTGGTAAATCTGCCTTGATATGACGCCAAAATAAGGAGGGTAAAAGAAAAATACGCGTCTTTAAGTGTCGTATTTTAATGGAACCTATCAATTAATACAGTCAAATCGAAAATCATTTTTCTCAGTATTTAATTAGGTATAACAATGAACTTCAGATCATGTCGAATTGAGCGCGTACTATTAAAAAAAAAGAGAGTGGCGAGGCTTTGGCGACTATACATAACAGCCTGGTTTGTTCGTTTTTTTAAAGGAATTATCTGAAATTGTCTTTTGTTCAAAACGACCAAAAAGATGGAATTCTAGCTCTCGTCAATCTTGGTGTCTTTCCTTCCGACTGTAAGACAGCTAGAGTCTTCCAAGAAAAGGTACAAAGATCCTTCCTAACAATTATAGAGTGCAATTCGTCCGATTGATGATGTCACTCTTACGAATTTATTGACTTCTCTAGAACATCATAGAAAGGTGGGCGATCTCTTCCTTTTGTAGTATAGGAATCTTCCATCCCTATACGAGTTTACCTAGAATCCCGGAATTATAGAAGATGACCTTATTTATATTGAATGTTATGTAAGTATATGTTTAGATCTCGGATCTCGGCCACCAAGCATTACGTCAATATATTAAACATTTTGGTTGGCACAGATACCTCGACATTCTAGGCTAGTTTAGTAGAACAACAACAATAAACAGTAATGACATAATATATATAATTAGGTAGAGCATTAAGAATAAGATATAGTATATTCATACATCATTGATGCGGATGGATGGTATGGTGAATAATCCATACTTGTAATTATTGTAATGAGTATAGAGTAAGACATTGAGCTATAATGGCGTCGAACTCTAAGTTGAAGTAAAGTGTAACCCTTTTGTAAAGTGATGTGTTTTCTATTCCCTATACCCACACCAGGACCACGGGTCAGCTTAGGGCTAACCGCCCAACTTAAGATCTGATCCCCACATGGCGATCTCTACCAGTCTTTTTCTTATGGGAAAAAAAAAAGAAACGAACCGCTTCCTGTCCATATCCATGTACGTACAAATGTAAAGAATAGGGAAGTAACTCCCACAAATTGTATTGGCTTAACAGGAAGACATAATGAATTGGGAATTGGAATTGGAGAATGGGAAATGGAAATTGCAAATGGAAATCGAGATGAACATCCAGGATGCAAGCGATGGGGTGAAAAAAAAAGGCATCAGAAAAAGTCAACCAACATTGGTGTAGTGCTTCGAACATCATGTGAGTAATGACTGTTTTAGACAATCTTAGGTTTATTTTTCTAGAAGAATTAAGATCTAAATAGTATATAATTTGTTCAATTTGTTCAAGCGTCAAATATGTCTGAAAAGTTTGATTTACGCACCGCGACCTCTTTACTTCCAGTAATGAATGGAAATAATGACGTCACGAAACAGTTAATCGATGCTATCGAATTATACAGCGACATGCTAGATAATTCTGGAAGAGTATTTTTAATAAATTTCGTTTAAAAAACTAGGCTCAGCCAAAATGCAAAACTGAGAGTCAAGAAAGCATACGACTCAGTTGAGGCATTGGTTCAGGACATAAAAGGTAAACTGCTTACGAGAAAATCGGAGGCTGCCCTCGCAAATGAATTCCATAGCGCAAAGCAAGGAATCAAAAGCATTGATAGCTTTGGAGGAACTGTTGAAGGTTTATTGGTAGATCTGACAATAGCACAAGCGAAAGGAAACGAAGAAACAGCAAATATCTTGAGGTCGGTTAACGAAAGATTAGCTGTAAATATTTTCGCTAATGGTTTAAACAATAACGACCTACGCACAATAGTAAAGGCTAGAAATTACGACAATTTGGCCGACGCTATTTGTGGAGCAGTGGAAGAAAATGGATCTCTACATACAGAGAAAACCAAAGTGGAAACATTCCACATGCGAGACTATAGAGTCAAGCAAGGTAACAATTTTGGCGCAAGGCATCAAAATTATAGAAAACAATACAAGCCCTTCAGAGGGAACAACCAATGTTACAATAGCAATTTTCAACAAAGTCAAACAGGACAGAGTGTTGAACGCAAACACAAACCGTTTGGAAATAATTTTCAAAATAATAATGGGTTCAAACCCAAAAATCAAGGTTGCTTTACAGCTCAAATGGCAGGTAATCAAAATAGTAGTAGCACTTCAGAAGAAGAGGTGAAAAGTTCACTCAAGAATCAGTTTTTTCATTCCGAATAGAGTGAATGAAAATCTAAGTACGAATGGAATGAATTGTGTGAAAATGAAATATGGAATGAATGAATTAAATTTTCTTATCGACACAGGATCTTCAGTCAGTGTCATTTTCAAGGAAGTTATTCAAAATTCAGAGAGGATAAACGAAAACAAAAAAGTAAACATACAAGGAATCGCTAGTTCCGTAATGTCACAAGGCTCCGTAATAAGGTACGTCAATGGGAAAAAAATGTTAAATCTGTCAATTGAACATTTTTTTACCCCGCGTAGGGAGGTGTAGTATAGGAATCTTCCATCCCTATACGAGTTTACCTAGAATCCCGGAATTATAGAAGATGACCTTATTTATATTGAATGTTATGTAAGTATATGTTTAGATCTCGGATCTCGGCCACCAAGCATTACGTCAATATATTAAACATTTTGGTTGGCACAGATACCTCGACATTCTAGGCTAGTTTAGTAGAACAACAACAATAAACAGTAATGACATAATATATATAATTAGGTAGAGCATTAAGAATAAGATATAGTATATTCATACATCATTGATGCGGATGGATGGTATGGTGAATAATCCATACTTGTAATTATTGTAATGAGTATAGAGTAAGACATTGAGCTATAATGGCGTCGAACTCTAAGTTGAAGTAAAGTGTAACCCTTTTGTAAAGTGATGTGTTTTCTATTCCCTATACCCACACCAGGACCACGGGTCAGCTTAGGGCTAACCGCCCAACTTAAGATCTGATCCCCACACTTTTCTATAGATAGTTCCGTGGTCGGTGTTCATCAGAAATCTCGTCGGTTGTTTCACCACGAGAATTCCTTATAGGCGGACTAGACGAGCTCAAGCTAGTCAGAGTCACCCCTTCATTGCCAGCCTCTAGTCCTGCCAAACTCTACCCTAACAGACTTCACTTATCTGTCGGACAGCGAAGTTGTTAAACTCGTTGCCTAGTGAGATCTCCTCTCTCAATATTCTACCGCATTATTTGTGTACAGAGTGCATCTGTTTTGAATTCTACACCACTTTGTCCTCTTTCCGATGATCCTAGTGACCTGAAAACTAGGACATTTTCTGATTGATGAATCTCTTGTATCTAAACCCAGCGTTAAGCAGATTCCATCTAGTCGTAACTAGAGATAGCATCGAAATTAAAAAATCATGGATCATTTTTAGAAGCGTAGGTCGAACGAACATATGAATAATCTGCAACTTCGTGCTAAATGGTACAAGCGTAGTGACCCATTGAATCTTGGAACGCTGGTGGTTCTGAAAGAAAAATACCCCTAATGATTTGGAGACTTGGTCGAATCAGCGACACATCCTGGCACTGTTGGAAATATGTGTGTGTTGTGGATGTGAAATCATCAAACGGTGTTCGAAGTGCGGTTCGAAGTGTTTGTGTACTTCCATTGAAAGATCAACATTTAGATTCATAGAAGTTTTTTCTTGTCTTACTGAAACCCTTGAGGCTTTCTGGTGTATGTTTTGTACTTTTATTTGTCTATGTTTAATGTCCATTGAAGTATTTAGCAGTTAGTTAGATTTCTTCCTGTTCTGAGAATTAAATAATTCTATGGAGCAGATTTTGTAATAAAACGCTTGTAAATCGAGTGGGCGGAAAGAAAATAAATGTATGTTATGACAGTAACGAAAAAAACGATTAAATATTCTTGACAAGTAACAGAAAGCATTGAAATTGAGTTCAGCGTGTTACTGAAAAATAACAGTACAGTGCATTATTATAAAAATAAACAGAAGATATCGATAAGTAATATATTTTGTTTCGTATTGTCTGGAAAATTCAACATTACGTTTAAATGAAAAAACAACTACTTTTTTTATACCACTTTTAATAATAACATGTGAACGTTACTATAGTTTCAACACCGATGTGCTATTATCAAACAGATACAAAATTATGAAGTAAACAATGAACATTTCAAGTATAAATAGGAACCAAAGTACAATTGTATCAATGAGATTATAATTGAGAGTAAGGGATCATTGGAAATTCCGAAGCAGGAACCACCATTCCTAATTCATCGTTTAATCGTAGCCATAGATTTCATTACCATAGTCAAAAGAGCACCTCACTATTGACTTGAACCCAATAAAATGAATAGCAATCAATAACTGCATTTCGGTAAATCAAATAACAAAATTAATTAACCGCGAAGAACAATAATTAACTTATTACAATATTTAGCCATACATAAAACACACAGATGTATCAACAAACTCCATTTCTCTGACGTATTTTGGTTCCGTAAGCGAAAATATCGCGAACATTTTATCACGCCATAATTTTAAAATCAGTTTCAAACCACAAAATAAATTATAATACTAAAGACAAAACTAGTGAATATAGTAAACCTGGAGTTTATAAGCTAATTAGCCCAGACTATGATAACTTTTATATATCCTAGCACCATTTTCGTTCTTTCTCTCGACAAAACAAACCTTTGATAACTATTTTACATAATCAAACCAAACGTTCCAAATTGAATACATTAGAATCAATAGAGATTAATAAAGGTGTCAAGAACTCCTATAACAATATCTTGAATGATCAGTTAGACCTATACCAAAGTAGTCTTTTTCTTTGTCTTTCAAAGCACTCAGAATAATTTCTAAAATATTAATTATCCTCTTGTACAAATTGTTTCTTACTTCACACTATATTTTTCCGGGATCCACCTGTTTCGGAATTTCCGATGATCCCTTTTTTCAATTATATCTCATTAACCCTATTGTACTTTAGTTCCTTTTTATACTTACAAGTATCGGCAGATAATGCATTTTTTATGTTTAAAATCTAATAGCAGGTAAACAAGTTGCAGTAAATACACGCACTCTTTTGAGAGGAAGAAATAAATATTGCAAATTATCTTCACAAAGAGTCAAAGAATAATTGGATTTACTAAAAAAAATTCTTCCCCTAAGCTAACATGCTACATGGGGATGGCAAATAAAATGTATGTGGTTGTCTCAAGCCTCAAAAGTATAGGTGGATCAGAAATGCATGTACTAGCATTTGTCTTTACATTCGAATAGGTACTTATTTTCTTTAGTCGCCGGTTACATGGCGTGTGGATAAGGCTAATACGACAAGGTTTACGCGCAGACTGCGAAGGTAATTGCGCATGACCAGTATTGAGTGGCAGGTGACAAATATTAGTTCCTTAGGTGTCCGTGTGTGAATGGAAAGTATTTTATCTGTAAGCTGGGAGGTCGATTATTGAGCTGCGCATATGCCCAAAGGTTCAAGACGACATGAGTGATCCGAAAAGAGGAAAGAATTCGATCGCTACTCTCACTGCATCTTAATTGAATTGGTAGAAATCGAACTTTTTTTGTTCACTTTACTATTCGCGAATAGCGTCGAGTATTTCTACGGAACGCTATGTGCCCGAAAAATCGAAAACGGCTCATGGTAGGCGATTGAATTTTTATGCCAGTAAATTTCGAGTATCATATTACCATTGAAAAGCAGTTTCTTATGTATTCTTAAGAGATTCGGTAGTTGAAGAAAGACAAATGGTCCTTACGTTCCTCAAAATCAATTCAAATTATGAAATAAATATGAGAATAACATGATACTCTTATTTGAAGACATCCACATATAACTTATAATCCATTTTTGGATTATAAAGCCGGAAATATGGTTGGTACCGCTCGCAACAATATCATTTAATGTAGCGTTAATTCAAAATTCAAAGGGGTTGTTCATATTTGTTTTGTATCGAGAATAAGTCATGAATTATTGTTTATGTTTATAAAGTAAATTATTTTAAAATTAGAAGGAATTGGATACAAAATATTCTGTATCAAAAGTACTCCACAGCTAAGCATGTAAGTATCGTATATCATCATCCAGTAGATAATCCAAGACCATCATTCGCTCTATTCGATTCGGTTCACATTCTCGTATATTCAAGGAATAATGACTAAATTCAAAACCCAATGAAATCGTGCAGCATCTCCACTTTCATTTGGGAGACGAGGACATTGCCTCATTATATGCTTTAAAAATACTTGAACTATAACATGATGAATTATTAAGATTTTGATATTCTTTGAATTGGGAGAGCACTCGATCCCAGAAATTTGGAACGTCAAAATGTTAAAGAAAGTAAGGTATTCAATGAACATGTTCTTCAGGCTCTACTTCGATTTGTTTCAAATATAAAGCATTTCAAATCCATATTTTTATTATCCACCAAGTTAGTATGATAATTATAAACTAGGGTTTATAAATATTATATTAATTTGCTGGAAAATAAGAATGTTGAAGCTCCCCTCAAAAGGCAACGGTTAAAAGAAAATTTAGTAAATTGCTAAGATACGTGAAAGTCTAGTTCGACCTTAAATCATTTAACAGATACTGCAAGGTCACACAGTTCACGGAATTTGAGAAATAATTCCATATTTTTCCAATGAACTCAATTTGAATTACATATTGTTAGAAAATTTTGGAACAGATCCATTAGTTACATCAAAAAAAGCAAATGGATTGCAACTAAGGACACAGTTCACGTTTGGCAACTCCGTTTGAACGGGAAGTCCTTAGATATGTCCTTCATTGTTCAATTATTGTATTGTAATAGATAGATTGGAGATTAATTTCAACATAGAAGAATCACAATTTGATGAATTGGACGAATTCAAATTTATTGGATTCGCTGGCGAAATTCCCAATTTTTATCAGCAATTGATTATAATTCACTTATCATTCTTTCCAAAAGACACCGAAGCGATTGTTATAGCAGGAGACAAAGCTTTCTAAGAAGTTTTTCGCCAACCGTGGAAGAAGTTATCCGGCTAAAATTTCAATCTTTCTGTCAAAAATAGAAGGTTTCATCTCTCCTAACCCGGTATGTGATAATAGTTCTTCTATTTTTTCTTCCCCACTGAAGGAATGCCTTGCCATTAATTCTGTTTTCAAAAAAAGGAATTAGATATTCTCATCTGTGATTCGTTTAAAAGCAATTTGCGCATTTACTTCTACGAATCATGCCTCCGCATCTTGTGGCCAAAAAGATGGCAACTTTGATTAGGCAACATATCTCAAATACCAGTGTGACTGCATGCTACCAATTCCAGATAGTGAAATAAAAGGTACACGCAAGAACTAAAGCGTTATATTTGGGACCGGATTTACCCTAAATGCCGCCCCATCACTTAAAGCCTACATAAAATGGGTAAAGATTCGGTGTACAATTGTCAAATAAATGAATTGATTCATTTGTAGTCGAAAATTTTTTATTATGAATGAAATAATTACACAGAGAACGTTATTTTTCGTATTAGAAATCATAAATTGACAAACAAAAAACAAAACAATTGCTCATAAATTACGAGATACGATACATATTTTCAGAGACAAATGCGTCTGATTTTTTGATTTGCAAACTGGAGAAGTGAATCTTCACAATCCAAACGTTGAACTAAATCTGATTCAATGCATAGAATGGCTAATCTATATTGCCTATTCTGTCTCATACTGGAACGTAATTCAACCCTTTTCAGACATGAAAATGAACGTTCTGCGCTGGAATTACAACTAATGTGATAAATATTCGATATAGTATTTCTACGTTCGGAAACTCGGTAGATAACTTGTTCGCATGAAAAAATTTCCATCATCTTTTCGGTTCAAAGTGCACAAATCTTGGTAATACCTTTTGTGTCTAATGACCCAAACTAGCTGAGGGTAATAATTAACCTCAGGACTCGTAATGAAACGTGTCCTTCGATAGTACTGCCGTATTTGAGCGCCAACTGCTTTACGAAAAGATACGAAAGAGTCCTCAATCAAGAATTTCCAGCATTACGAGGTGGATGAATGTTGATGATAATATTAGAGAAAATAAAGACAGGTTTCAACTTAACATTTTGAGTTTATTCCTATAGGGAATTATAATTGAGAACAACAATAATCTTGATTTACAAAGAAACCTAATTGAATGAACTAAGATTTAAAACTCTATCTAACTATTAGCAATTACATGAATGTTGTTTCGAATCAATAGTCACCTATTGACTGCTGAATATAGAAAATTAACAAAAAAATGATACGCAAAAAAATAAATACTGGAATATATTAGTGTTCTAATAATTTGATTTAATTGAATTGAAATTAGAGGTTTAATTTTAATGCAAGAATAATAAATTTTGAACTAAAAGTTCGGGTTAAGGAAGGTAATTTGAATAGTTTTGGAAAGAGATCACAATCAGCTGATTAAGAAAATTTGGTTATTCCAACCAAAACTCGTTACCGTACCTAATTTCATTTTTCTGTCGAACAGCAAAGTAGTGGAACTCTTTGCTCAGTGAGGTCTTTCCCTATGCCCATAACCTCCAAACGTTCAAGAAAACTTCGAATGCCTATCTCCTATCCCAACATTCCACCACTGGTTTACAGGATGTTCTTCGAACATTATAGGTTTCCATCTCCTGTAGGCAAAGTATAGAAAAAAAATCTTTTGCGCCCGTCATTCATGTTTATAGAATATTTACATATTTAAGCTCCACAAAAGATCTCACGCGTTTCGAAGGAACAATAGAAATAGTGTTGGACATACAGCCGCCAGGTGGCGATACCGATACAATTCATTGGATGAGCAACAAGCGCTTCTTCGAAACGAACTAGAAAAATCTTAAATCTGTCCATCAAATAGACTGTTGAAATTATGACATCCTATAGAGGTTTGGACATCAATAATTGGAAACTGGTCAATTTGTGAAAGAGTTTTCGAACATTTGAAGTGTTTGTTTGATTAAAAGTTATATTTAGAACACAATATTAATGCGTTACGGTCTCAACTTACTTCACCCATTAATAATTAATTCGAATAATGTACCTAGTGACTAATCATCCCAGTTGAATAATTCGAATCAAACATATTTCTATTGATACAATTATAATATTGTGCTGTGGAAGTTACCACTAAATCATCAGTTATTAGCTCCCGATAATTACTTCAATTCGACGTACCTTAAGACAGACAATTTTCTTCTTCAATCACTATCCCAACAAAGTGGGGAAATAAAGGGAATTGTAAAAGGAAACAATCGTTTATTATTGGAATTGTTTACTTAGAAAATCAATTGAAATTTATTGGTGAACTTATGCCACCTATTAATAAGAAGCCGGAACTTGATACTTATAAAGATGTAAAAACAAGGCAAGGCTCAGGCAAGTTATAATGCTACCTTACAAAAATCAACATCCAGATTTGGAACCTTTCTTGACGTTGCTTCTAAGCAATAAACCATAAAACAAACTATTTCAATAGCAGATGACATTGCTATCTAATATTATCCATAGTAGCAATCAGCAATCGCTGAAGAGGAACTTTGAAGGAAAACAAGCAATGAAAAATGTTTCTCCACTATCAATGAATTTTCTGGAGTTCGGGCCAAAATTAAATTAGTGGAATGGTTCTCGTGGATATTTCAATCAAATCTACAACACTTTTCTTTCAGACATACCTAGTTGAAGTCCTGAAAGAACTGGATGAAGGTGCAAGTTTTAGCGCAGAAAAGTTTAAAGGTCATGCTAATAAACGTACCTCTGAAGGAGCGTTTGCTATAAAAGCTCCTGGAAATTATGAAGTCGAACTAAGAAATCCAGTTTATATATACGTGAATACATTTATTTCCGAAAAATACTAGTTCTAAAGAAAATGTATGTAAATGTTTTGATCTTAATATACACGTTTGAGTAATAAGATAAATGAAATCGAAAGTTTGTTACTGAAACCTTTTTGTTCGTTTTTCGGAACATTGGGTTACGGAACAAGAGTTGCAATCAGTTAGAATTGCTAATTATAATTTATTAAATTATTTTTGTAGATCGAATTGATTGCACGGAGGAGTTACGATTTATTATACAGATGTGGGAATTCAATCAGATTCACTGAATTTTATTTTATTAACTGAGATTTCGATGTTTTCTTCAACTTAATCAATCAGTTCTTGAATAAGTAAGTGAAACTAATAAATCTTACGCACTACCATGGTTTTGTTGCAACTGTCAAACAAAACACTCGGCTTTCTCGCTTACCTTGACAACATCTTTGCTAACTCTTTTTTTGATTATTTCGAATCGTCTGTTTACCATATCAAATAATCAGATCATGTATCTTCATCAAATTTGAAGTGCACGACTAAAAAAATACGCACAAAGTCGAACAAGTCACACAGTAAACTGGTTTAATGAATATCTAATACATAATACATGCCAAATGCATGTAATCAGTTAAACGAATATTTCTCTAATATCGCACAAGCAATTAATGAAGCGCTTCCTCAATTAAATGAATATCTCATTCAAAATATTGGTGCTATTTATGCAGCATGATTTTGTTTCAAAGAATTAACGTTTATTGAAGCAAGACACATTATCTTGAATCATAATAATTTCAAATGTGTGGATTTACATGGTTGAACTCAAAAATACTCAAATGTATAGAACATTTTATCCTTTATCTTTCACCCAAACTTTTGAATTTATCTATTGCTCAAGGCATCTGTACGAGAATATAAAAAATATCTAAAGTTATATCGCCACATGAAAAAGGACCTAGCGACTTATTAGAGAACATTAGGCCAATTTCGATAACACCAATTTGAAGAAAGATATTCGAAAAAGAACTGTCCAAGCAAATTTCGCGCCATTTTGAGAGTCATGCCTTTTTGATTAATTCCCAATTTGGTTTTAGACAGGCGCAATGTCCACTAGTAAGGCCGTAGGCAGCTTAACTTAAATCAACTTTCTGATGCTTTGAAAATGAAAAATACTAAGGTTCCATATATTTTGTGACCTGGTGAAAGAATTCGATTACATTACAAAGGATATCTCAATAAATTCTTTCCTTACAGGTAGAATTTGACATTCCGTAGTGTTTTGTAATGGTGTCAGTCCTAATTTTATTGTATATAAATGATATTGATGTGAATGTTCTTGACGCTGAACTTTTTTTATTTGCTGATACGAATACCACTAGAGTTAATGAGGATTTCCCGGATCTAAGAGTAGATTTAAGTGTAATGCAGATTAATCTGAACCGGTGACTATATAATCAATTTTGTTTGATTGAAGAAGAAACGTTAACATACTATTTTTCACTAAAACCTATTCTAATTTTGCACATCCCAAGTACCGTTATATTTCTTGATGTTACATCAGATATTGAACTCAGTTGAGCACAACATTCGGAGACAATTGCATGATCCATATCTAAGTATGTCTTACGACATCTCATTGGACAAGTAAACACAGAATTATTGCTGACTGAGTATTATGCAATAGTCCACTCTACAATATCGTACATATTATTAGCATGGGGTCGCTCACCAAACAACCATATAGTTTTTAAAATACAGCGACGTTCAATTCTTGTAATCAAAAGAATACCTTTTCGTGCCTATTGTAAGAGTGCATTTGTAGATCTGGGAGTTTCACTCACATGTATTTACATCTTTTAATGCTTTATACATGTAAAGGAAAATATTCATGAATTTGATACACGATTGCATCTAAACAATAAGAACACTAGAAATAACGCGAATTTACATATTTGTTTTCTTAGGCTAAAAAAAGGAGGAGCACTATTAACTTTTGGGTGCTACATGCTACATTATTCAATAAATTACCTATTGTAGTCAGAAAACTTGCTCTTCGGCCATTTATACAGGTTGTAAATTCCTTTCTGTCTGGCACAGAAGTGTTTTTATTTTTTATGAATTCTTGAATTTTGATTTTTCAAATTATAATATGTTTGGAATGTATTTGTTATATTACCATATTTTCTCCACCTTGTTCCTGATAATGCTAAAGCTGTAAACTTATAAGCAATAAATATTTGTATTTCTAATTCTATGGACCAGCAAAACGTTTGACAGGTGCTGTATGCATAGAAGTATAGAACGCCCATTTATCCCATCTAAGTTGAATCTTGCTCACACTTATTAAATAACTATATTGCTGATCTAAGCTCAATCTGTTTCTTGAATATTTCATGCCGATTTATATACCTTCAATCTTAATAGAAACTGAAACTTGAATTTTTCGTTCTCCAAATGATCAACAAACATTGTTAAAACGTATATGTCATTGTCATTAGAGTACCTATATGAGATGAATAAAACTAGATTTTTTTCACTTATTTTATTACACACTGTAAACTACATTAATTACAGAACTACTAAGATACTCTTAAAATACCTTGTCATAGCTTTACAAAGAATAATCATCACAGATTATAACATCATGCTATGAACAAAATTCAACAATATCAACAATGAATAACCTACAATATATATTATAAAATTATTCATTCTCTGTTAAACAATCATATCGTATTTAGGTATATTTAATATTCAACAACATAACACAAATACTGTCTTTTATGAAGTAAACTTAAACATATAAATAGATAACTAGATCACCTATAATATAACACACCTTAAATGTACATTTATTTTTATTGTTTGCTTTGTCTAAGTATGAAAATATGGCTTATTAATTCATTTTAAAAATTTAATAAATTGGATGCTATATTCTGAATCGAAGCAAATAATAATCACGCAAATGGAAGCATTAAAGCTAGTATCAGAATATTTAATATACAACAATTTTACAAAAATTATGAAAGCTATTAAATATTTTTTATAAGCTCATTAAGATTGTGTCTGAATATAAAAATTCTTTTTTTTTTAAGATATGAGTGTTACTATAAAGATTCATTCAGAAACTCATACGTTAGCTATAATTCTTCAGAAAAGCAGCACCATGCTTTCCACACATATTCTTTGAGATTTTATCAAGGTTAATATTTGGATCCACAGTACAGTAAGCTGAATATAACAAAACAGAATATGACACGTCTTTGTAAAATGTATTAAAATAATGATAAAATGGAAACGTCATCTACCGAAGTATAGAGTAGGTCCCTATCTTTACATCACATGTAAAATTTCCACATCGTGGTCTTTTGATTGAAACATTAATAGATCAATTTATTTTTTCTTGTGCTGATGTGAATCAAACTCTTATATGGTATCTCCTAATTACTTAATATAATGAATAGTTACGATTTTATGTATATTTCAGAGGAAAATTTCTATTCTGATGATACAATAATCTCTACACCTACTGTTCATTTTTAAAGCCCGGGGAGGCAATATTCTTCTGAACGAAACAGAAAGTCATTTACTATTTTCTTCTCGCTCTAAGAAGGTGGATGCAATTGCAGTAGCAAATTGATGATAATAATAAAAGATGAAGTATATACCTAATCGTTATATCGTTTCACCTTTAATCCATATTGTAAAATGAGCACTACTATGTTTCAGAGTTATCACATCTTCAGACAGTATTCAAATGCTGTTTCTAGTATTTGAATACCGTCTGAAGATGACGTGATAACGCTGGAACTCGAGCAACGGAAGTTACAAATAAAAGTGTTTAATTTTACAATATACCTAATCGTTATTCTCCCAAGTAAAATCGCCACTTACAATTATGACAATTTCAAGGAAACTAAGTTATGAATTCTCAAATCAAATATCAAAGATTTTGGTTGTGATAAACGTTATATCGATGCAAGTTATACAAATGATTAAGAGATTAAGAAACTATCTCAGTTATCCTCTCATTTCTCAATGGTATTATAGGAGATGTGTGATATATCTAAGTATCGATTCATCTAAATCTCTAGGAGAGGAAATTCACAATATTTTACTATCACATCGATTGTTGGGGAATATTGGCACGGATGATGGTGTCTAGTCTCAGAGACTAGAACCGATCGGGGTGTCATAAGTAATTATTTGAAAGAACACAGCTGGATTTTGTTGTATGACATCTGGAATAATAAAATAGCTCAAATACGAATTATGTGATATTAGGGGTGGTGGGGGCATAGTGGACCACCGGGGCGCTGTAAGCCATAGGAGATCAGACATTCCAACAATTATTCTCGCGCCATTATGTTCAGTACTGATTACTCCATGGTGTTGATATGTTTATTTGCGTCTCTTAGCGAAAGCTAGTTTTTTAAACATCTTATGTAAGATAAATGTTCAGTTCAAATCGATTTTTCTCAGTTATTAAGCACTGCAATTTTGTATTTTTTTGTGTCAATAGGATATTGAATGCAGAACTTCTAATTCAGGTTTTTATTGGAATGTTCATAAAAAAGAGACATAATTTTTCTTACAATCGTCCTATTGGGGCATGTGGGCCTAAGTAATGTAGGAGTGGAACAAGATGCTGAAATCATTAATACATAAACAATAATGCTGTATCAACAAGACCATTCCTTATCTTTGACACGAAACCTCAAATGTTGGAGACTTTATTCCAATATAAGAAAAATTGATCTTCATTATGATAAGTTGAACAACTGTCTGAATGCAAATTCAAAATATACAAAATATATCATAATTTATGATCAGGCTGAAAGCAAGAAAAGGAGAGCAACATTCATTTATACAGAATGAATTGTGGGAAGAACAAACCAACAAACAAAACAATTTGTTCCCAAGCGAACAACTATACGAGCTCGTGAGAAGACGTGGGATATGACCCAAGCAATGTAACCACAGGATCTACACGAACATGATTGTTTACTCCTATTGACTTGTACGAATTCGTAAAGATTCGTACCAAGTTCGTACCAATTCTCATCCAATGTAACCCTCGCCTTAGAAATTATTTCTAAATTAATGGGTCTACTTATGACGTTTACAGGCATTGGATATTTATTAGAAATCCTCCGGAGAGGTATGTAAGTCCAAATACTAGCCTGTCTACTTGTTGTTATCAAAACATAGGAACTCAAATTGTGATTAGCGAAAGCCCCAAATTTTTAGTGGCAGCCCTTCATCTCAAGAGATTCTAATATTTCGTTCAAGAACCTCATGTTTCGTTTATGGTCGTATTGATGTACCATTATCAAAATGATTGATCCAACAATGATGTCGATAGTGTCATTGGACTTTTACATAGCTCAATATGGTAAATGATGATAAATATGGTAATAAATACTTTTGGAAGTATTCTTCATCAACAGATTTTCTTAAAACAGTGATATTTTTCGAAAAATGTATAATAACCTATTTTTTCAACATCATATTGTTATGACTGCACGAATATATAGGCTATCATCAATTTATTCGGTAATAACGGAAAAAGATTGCCCAATGTGTGTGGCAAAATTGAAACAGTCCTCTCATGTTATATATCTTTGCCATTCCCGAGGAGCAAACGTCTGGCAATCATGACCCTGTTCACATGATAAGTATAAACAATCTGGTCGGAATGACTTTCGCAAATATGATAAGACAGGGTGATATATACTAAGAGAAATGATAAAAAATTAGAAGTGTTTGAACTTTTTATATAGAAAATATTTGGTTCGTATTAAATTTTATTTCCTTTTTTCATATAATTTTTCATATAATGAGCGAGATTCTGAATATAGTTCTAGGAAAAAACATTCCCACAGAGTTGTATTATTGAATGATACAGCAGATATCTATTTTCCCTTCTATTTTCGTTGGTAATTTATATTCAATACCTTGTACATGAGGAAATAGGAGAATAACTTTTAGAATTAATGTTCAGCTGATTCAGAACTGACCAATAACTTCGTAATAAGATCCTTTACTATCTTCATGAAAAATAAAAGGTTAATAATTAAACCTGAAACTATTTATAGAGTTGCTATACAATAATGTCTTTATCAAAGGTAATTATAAAACCAAATTAGTCTAAATTGGAATTATTTTATTATATCAAACGTCTCATGAACTGAGACTGAATAAAATTTATGGAAGGCTTAACACAACACAAACGAATAAAACTATCTCTACATTAAGAATAATTATGACTATTTAACAAAATATATCCAGGAGTTCTGTGGAACAGTAATTATGTTATTCTATTGTGATAATAGTAACTATTATAATAGTCCGTTGTAACATAAAGGATTGATAACTTTATTTTACCGTTGAATCCTGAATATATTTACTCGGGATTTTAATAAAACACACAAAACTTTATCATACCTTAAAATGCAACAAATAAATTCATTCTCATCAATTTCATTAAATTATATATAGCACATATTGAATTTCATTAACCATACTACTCAAAAGCTTTTTCTGAAATAGTTATTACAAAACGCTGTTGAATAATCATTGTCCTTGAGAGTTTAGGTGTTACAACTTCAGAAGAGACTGCTAGAAAAGTCTTGAATAGTCAATGACATAACAATGCACCTTCCCACCAGAAGCTTTTTGGTGAAATTTAAAAACGGTCTTCATTAACACTAAAATTTTAATCATCATTTCTAAAAAAATATTTGAATAATTGTCATAGTAAAAGGAACAAGACCTTATCGATTTTTATAAGATCACTATCGATTAAGAATAGTGCGTCTCAATTTAAAAGCCATCTATTGTGAATGCTATGATTATTTGGAAAAATTAACAAAACTAGAATTTATTTATTTGGGTTTGATATTTTGTAAATAAGAAAATATTATTTCATATAAATCCTATTTTGTTTATTTTTCTGAATGATGATAGAATCCACTATAGATGACTTTGAAGTTTATAAGCACTATTCTCAATCGATAAAAATTTCAATTTAGAATCAATTATTGCACAATTCTTGTGTTATCTACAGGATTATTGAATGATAATTTTTTCGCATTTGCAAACAACATTAATCCGGAATGGGATATTTTCTTGAAAAGGAAAAAAATATTTCATTTTGGAACTACTCTACTATTCTTTATCAAAACCAGAAATATTTTCAAAATATAGGAGGAACTCAAAAGAGCTAGTGAGGTAGTATTTTTCTAGCTCGCACTAAAATCAACGAATTATAATAATAACAAGAACATTTGATTTCAGCAAATTGGGGACAAATATTACAATATTATTGGTTTTTAAAAAACTTCATATTTCACTATTTGAATTGAACGGTTTGGTACTAATCGAGTTTTTAGAATATTTACTTTTATTCAGATCTTATCTTTCAGAAATCTATTGAATGCATGCCTTCAGTTTTGTTGCATCATCTGATGTTTAGCTAATCAGCCTTCCCTCATATAATTTTCGAGGTAGAGGTGGTGGCTTGAGAATAATGATTTTTGAAAATCTGTGCTACAATAATGATAAATAAATATCCGGTATGATTTCAATAAAGCAATTTGCTCTTGATACTCAATATTGACGGTTTCTTTATACCAAGTTGTTGCTTAAGTTATGATGAAATTTAAATATTAATAATTCTAACAAAACAATTATATTTCTACATTTTTATTATATAACTACAATAAAACATTCCTTGTACACCTTATTAACAACTAAGCAAGGGTCCGAAAGTGATATGAAATGTGATATTTCGACGTGAAATTCTGCAAATCATTTCACAATATACTCGTACATTCAAGGCACAATATGTATTCCAGTACTTTATTATTAGTGACAAAAATTAAAAGCCTCAAAAATTCTTAGGCGGGTTGTTTGATTAATTTACATTAGGTTAATGATTATTTTGCTTACTTCCAATTTGTGTAGCTCTGATTGCAACCCTGCTCTTATATTCACGGCGCTCACTTCATCGAACATTACAAATAGATCTCAATGTTTAAACATGATTTTAGTTCTAGGATATAAAAATATTTGATTGCAATTTTCGTAATACATATATGTAGTTCAAGGCCTAGGTCTGCCAACTAGTATCTAGAATTAAAAATGGATGTATGCCATTTATTGAAAGAAAAAAGCTTTTATTAACATTTCTCAAGTGGTCGGCATGTAAATAACGAATTGACAGTTGACAACATGTTTAAAAGTCAATTGAAGAGGATTAGCACTGAAATACTATCAAAAACTGATTACATTCTACTAGATCTTAGAGGAATAACATCATCGATTCATGAAACTTTGTAATCAATGCAATGCTCACATATTATGAAAAAATAATCCGATAAAATTATCATATAGAATAAAAATAAATAATGAAATAAAAATGTACCAAAAAATTATCAAATCTACGGAATGCTTAATTATCTCTGATTACTGAAAATTGATAAGAAAATCAAAATATCACTTTCCTTCGTCATTCAAGAATCATTAGAAATATTAGTTCAAGATTCTATTTCATGCAATTGCAGGCAACTTTTGAAATCCGAGCAATGAACAACATCTTATTCAATTCCTTCATTCGAAGGTAAGTGCAACATACTTATAATAATTAGTTTTCTTCCTCATAATATTCTATTAGCTTTCAAAGTTCCATACATTCACTTTCCCAGTTCAAAATAGTTGAAGCTCCTGCGGCTAATTTAAACTACTTATAGAAAAGGGAAACCTGAGATGTTTACGACTTGATTTGTTCATAATATCTATCATTTCGCTTTTAGGTGAATAATCTACCCATACTTGAAGAGGGAATCACATTGTCTAGATATTCGGTGACCTTCATATACCAAGAAATTTTGTTTCTAAATTGACTATTAACTTTCTTTGAAATATTGAGGTTTTCTTTCGTTTCTTCAAGAACGACATGTATCACTGAAGCATTACTCCATGAATGATTGCTTCATACATTATTCTTCTGTAGAATGGACAATCCAACAGAAGGAAGAAGCCTAATTATTTAGTCCTAACTTTCTGCTGTTGAGTGCATTTTGTCGAGGAGGGTAATACTTGGTCCATATATTTCGCTCCATTCATTCCAAAGTGACAATATAGGACCCGTTTTTGATTCATGGTATTTTCTATACAGATGAACAAACACTAATTGGAATGACTGGCTTTCCGACAGGAAGTGAAGCATTATATTACCTTTGAAGCTCATTACTAGAGATGAGAATATGAAACTGTAATATCTAATTTTATTCAAGGACCGAAAGTGGTTTAAAAATGTAAATTTGATACAGAGGAAAGAGCATTGCATTGATAATAGAAGAATTTGATATCAATGTGTTATAAAAAACATTACTCAGCATCTGAGTTTCTTTCCATAAATTTATTGTAACTTAGAAAGTTGGAAAGAGAAGTTTCTCCATTATTATTAATAGCACGATTATGGGAAGTTCGCTGTAAAGCAAATTCTAAGATGCGATGTTGCACCTAATATTAAACGTAATCATCGTAACTTTAAATAACGCGGAGGGCTCGAAAGTTTGAAACTTCTTTCTCAATATTATTATGTGATCTCAACAAGTTTTTACGTGGAAATTTGCGTAATTTAGTGAGGTGCTTTGTATACTTTGCTACATCGCATCTGAACAAGAATTTGTTAATCGTGAATGCGTTATATTGAAAATTACTTATGAATTATTTGAAGCATGATATTTTGCAAGTTCTTCAAATCTTGCCCAGTTTGTAACAATTGGAGCTCATTCGGAAACGTTGTCAACAAGTAAAATTTAAAAACTGCAAAAATGCGAAATTCTCAAGTATTGATTGTTTTTGGACCCTGCCCTATAATTTCTAAGAGCATGGAAAGACAGAGTGGATAAGAGATGCCTTAATTTTAATCGTCTAAAAAAGATACTGTAGTTATCACTCTGATGTATCTGAATCTGCCCAATCTACTCGTGCCCAATCCGGTAGCTCTGTTTCATATTCCCATCCAGGACCCTGCAAAAAATCAGCTTATATTAAATCGATAATGGAAGTAGGCTCGATAAAGAGGAATACTGTGTTAGTGATCTATATTAGAATAGGATAATGTTAACATACATTTAACACATGTCAATAGATTTTTCGATATAAGATATGAAATAAAATATATTCGAACATTCAGATATAAAAACATGTTGAAATATGTGCAATTTAATATACATATTATTTCTGGCCGACATTAATCCCATATATATGTATAGTGTAGTATAGTAAGAGTATATGGTGAAATCATTCAACCTGATTAGTCTGACAACTTTCCTCTTGAAGACGCTAGAAAAATTAGGCGAGTAATTCGAAAGACTTTCCTCGATAAGCTCCCGATCTTCACAAAAAAAACATGCTCACAACAAAGGGAGATCAACAGCCACACTGTGGACGACCTCTTGAGGCATCAAAATGATGTTTACTCGAACTGCTTTAGCTTATGTGTATAATATAGTGTAATGTTCGTCAAAGTAACTATTTGTTCAATATTATTATGGCACAGGATGCGCGAATGACTAAACCATCATGTTAACAGGAATATTTAAGACGGTTTTATGTGATCTTATGCAGAAACAGCGCAAGATAATAACAAAGTTTTATGTGATATGAATGATCCTGATAATCCCACGAATCGAATCCCACAAAAATTTGTCCGACCTACATGTATTTTTTATTTTCCAGTTCGTTGCCTGGACTGCATGCTCCCCACCACAGGGGAAGCATTCAGTTTTGGGGCCGCAAGAGGCTGTCCTCATGCCGATGTTCTTTGGCCCATTCCATGGTCACGGGCTGGTATATCTCCTCTCAGAATATGATTTTGACATACAAGCATCTGCGGATGATCTAATAATTGTGATCAAGAGCAAATATAGAGACTATCACTCTGCAAGAGATATTAGACACGATAGTAGGATTGTGTGAGACGGAGCAAATGTCTATCTACTCCCACACAGCTATAGTGCCCTTCACCAGGAAAGCAGGCCGACCAATCTCACTATACCACCCTTGCTGGGCGAAACTATACCATTTGCAGATGAGGTTAAATATCTGGGAGTAATCCTAGATAGAAAATTGACATTTCAAGTTTATTTCAAATTATTTCAAGTTCATTTCAAATTATTTTCAAATTACATTTATAATATTACATGTATCTGTGGCACTTGAGAAAATCTCGTGCTGTGCCAACATTTCATTCTGTACTAAAACTTTTTATATATGTCTTGTTTCCAATCGTACTACTTATTATGTAAGAAAAAAAAATTTAGGTTGAAAGATAAAAGATAAAATATAGAACACAAAATATACAAATTCATAAATATGGTGGGATGATGTCGGGCTTTATTTAATTAATGAGCTTAATAAATTGTAATTTTGTATAATGTATAATTTAGTTTGAATTTTAAATTGTGTTTTACTAGCGCTCTTCAATTTGACAGGTAGTGAATTGTACAATCTTATACCAATAAAGTCTTTTCTTTTCTGACAAACAGTTTTATTAAATTTTTGGTATTTATATTCTTTATTCTGTATGGCTCTAGTTGTGTAGGGATGATTTAGTCTTGCAGTATTATTTTGTTTATGTATTGACTGGATTACTGAGAACATATATAGCCTTCTGATATTCAGTAACGATTCTTGTATAAATATAGGTTTAATGCTTGTCCTTGCGGGGATCGAAAAAATTATTCTAATCACATAATTTTGTATAATTTGTAATGGTTTCAAGGAGTAATTATATGCAGAGCCCCAAACATTCACACCGTAAGATAAGATTGATACAACCAGACTGTTATAAATAGTCAATAAATTTTTCTTATTTAGTATGCTCCTGAGGGAATAAAATCTATATATGAGTTTTTTTGCTTTTTTTGATAGAAAATCGATATGGTTTTCCCATTTAAGATATTTGTCAAAAAATATTCCCAAATACTTTATAGAATCTGATTGATCAATTACATCTGTGGAGTTTTCTATTTTTAAGGGTTCCAAGATGGGTGGCTGTCCTGCTTTCGTTGGCGAAAATGCTATAAATTTAGTTTTGGAATTGTTCAATTCCAAATTGTTTGCATCCAACCAATTTTTTTATATCATTCATAGCTGATTGTGCTCTATCCCAAGCCTCGTTCCAGGTTGCGCCCTCACATATTACAACTGTATCGTCTGCAAAAGACAATATTGTGTAATTTCCAAGTAAAAGAAAATTATTCATGAATATAAGAAAGAGTGTTGGCCCTAATATCGTCCCTTGAGGTATGCCGGTTTTAATTATTTGTCTAGAGCTTAGGGTGCTACCTATTCTGACTTGTTGATGTCTTTCTGCTAAGTAATTTTCTATTAGTTGAAGCACACAACCGCGAATGCCTATGTGTTCCGACTTTTTCAATAATTTTGCATGCATTACTGTGTCGAATGCTTTTTGAAGGTCAAGAAAAATGACGATGGTTTTTTTATCAACATTGAAATTATCTAATATGTGCCAGGTTAACGTCTGTACAGAGTCTGTTGCACTTATCCCTGCACGAAAGCCAAACTGATTATGTGATAGAATCGAATTTTTTTGTAGAAATGCATTGATTCTACTGTTTAAACATTTTTCCATTATTTTTGATATATTGTTCATTAATGATATTGGACGGTAGTTTGCAACGCTTTCTCTGTTTCCCGTTTTAAAGTTAGGCACTATGATACTCTCTTTAAATTGTGTTGGAATGATAGAGGTTTCAAAAATTGTATTTAATATATGTTCTTACGGTTTACTTATGTAAGATTTCAAAAGTTTCAAAATTTTCATATGAATACCATCCTTGCCTGGAGCAGTCGAAGTCCGACATGAAACTCCCATTTGGAAAATATAAACCACAATGCAAGGATGTTCCTATGAAAAAGCAGGAGCATATTTGAAAAATCTTGAGGAGCTTGCCCCGAACAAATATACTGGCTGTACGCCATGGTCGTAAGACCCATGTTAACGTATGACGCCCTAGTCTGTTGGTCGAAAGCATTAAAGCGAACGACTAAAGCTAATCTCACTCCCTTGAAGAAAACAAGTTGGCCATTACTAGATTCATCTGGTCCACATCAACTATTGTTATGGAAATTCACTTGACTCACCCCCTCTTCATATTCATTTAGAGAGGGAGAGAGAGGCCAGGGGGGGCAACATACAGGCTTATGCAGGTAATTGCTCCCAGATTCCTAGCAGGTAATGAGGAGAGGAATAGGCTGCTGGAAGACCTGGAAAGTCACAGTATTCTGGGAATGATCTCAGATATCATACCAGCGAAGATCTACGTCAACATTCCTTCAATCTTCCCATAAAGAGATGAATGGATTCGGAATAAACCAATCTACTAAGGGCAGAGATCTGTTTGTTCACAGATGGCAGCAAAACTCCCCAAGGAGTTGGAGCCGAGATTCAGGGTTGCATCCCGAGGTCTGAACTATCTGCTGGTGCTTTTGCAACTGTTTATCAATCAGAAATATATGCCATCGAGTTGTGTACGATAGCTAGAACAAAGGCAAGGTACACACAGACCAATAATGATTTTCTCTGAAAGCCAAGCGGCTCTCAAAGCGATAGGCTCCTGTCGTTGTCACCCAAGAACGATATGAAACTGTCCAAAAGCTCTCGAATACCTAGGACACAAGAGCAAATTGACTCGGATCTGTACCTCATGGGCATTAAGGGGGATTAGGTGACCAGGGAAGCTGCAGCTACAAAATTCATCGGACCAGAACAAGTGCTTATTGCATCTGCAAGTACAGCTACGAAGCCTGGGTTTAGTGGAAGACGGTCAATGTAGACTATATCCCGAGGATGATGAATCTGCGGAACACGTTCTCTTTGAATACCCAGCTGTGGAAATGATCAAAAATTGGAGTCTACTTTGTTCAATAATTTGAAGCTAAATAATAGCCAGCTATTTACTTCCTGATGATTTCATAAGTAACATTGATAAAAATTTCTTAGATACTCGATTTTCGAAAAATAACAGAAGTTAAAACTGTTAAAAGTTACAGAGTTAGACTCTTCATAAATATATCATAATTTTTAGAACCTGCCAACACATAAAAAAATTGCAGAATTTTAAGGGAGGGTCACCCTTAGAATGATTCGGTTGACTTTCACTTGTTATCAGTTGAAACCCTTGATGCATCTAAACAGTATACCTAATTTTGGATCTCCTAAGTTGAATTGATACAGAGATATTGATTTTGTTCGAAATTTAAAACCCCCGTTTGAACGCATATACTCCTCAGGGGTGCAACTTGGTATAGAAATAAACATCCCACACGCCTCTGATTTGTGTCGGTTCTTATGAGAAACTGATAAATAAAATTATTCGAACGTTTTAAAACGTCTTGGCATATAGTTTTAGATACATTCTGATGATTAAGATATTACGTTAAATGTGATGTGTGCATGTGCGATATAGCCCTTCAAAGTTGGAAATAGATAAACTTATTTTGAACAGCTCAACTAATCTTGTTCAAATTTCATATAGTTTACTAAAATAAGTCTATATTTAACAATAGTAACGCGTTTCATCGAACTCTTTCTGCCGGGTACATAATGTCTCCCATTCCTTTCCTCTTTACCCGTTTATTTTTTACTACCCTAGTTATTTTACAATAATAATTGAACTTTATAAAAGGCTACGTTCAATTTAGTAAAAAAGTTGCATATGAAATTTTGATAAGAGACTTCGATTTCAGGATATATTGGTTTGAAATTTTGAAAACATGTTGGAAACACAGAGTTACTATATCTTGTGTTTATTGGATTATCTCACTCATATCTCTCGAAATTTACCAGAACGCGTTTGATCAACTGTTCAGGGGCGTAGATAATAAAAGGTGGCTACGCTTCGATCCCGTTTCCTATTGTTCTGAAATTTGAGGAAAATTTTTGTATCGTTCATTAACTTTTAGATAAATGCTTTTTCGAAATTTCAAACCAAAATATCTCGAAATTGAATTAAATGAAGCTTTATTTTCTGGAAATAGCTAGGGAGGGGAAAATAGAGGTGGAAGAGGGGAACGCTCCCATTATCTAAGCCTCTGGAAAAATTAATGAAACGCGTATTGATAGATGTAGACTTGTGTATGTAAAGTTTGTTTGGAATTTGAACAAAATTGATTCAATGGTTCAAAAATTAGGTGATAAAAACGATTATCTATTTTCAACTTTGAAGTGCTATCTATACCTCGGTTATTAAAAACTTCTGAAGATTATTTTCTGGGGGAATTAATGTATTACAAACTGAAGCAACCTGTACATATCTAAATATATACATAGAAATATACCAACATCACTCCAGTTCTACAGAAGTTGTTGTTGAAGGAGGTTATATCAATGAAAACTCACCCTATACTTCCACGCATGAAGGTACATAACTAAATCTTGAGGTTTTGGATCCCTGTATCTAACTTTACACTCGTAACAGTGTTTATCCACTGACATTTTGTCAGGATTGAAGCTAAAATCTGGTGCTTCGTGTCCCGTTTGAGTAGCGACTGTTACTTTTGCATCTACATGTCTCCTACTTGTGAGCGCGGATAATGCTAGAGGATTTGGAGATGATTCACATGGAATTGAAGAATTATCACAAGATTCATCACATGGCGAAGGTTCTCTCGAAACAGGATCAGCGTCATCGTCGCCCAATACACGATCTAAAAATTGAAATTTCGAATAGGTTACGATAAATATGTTAATCTGAATCGATCAAAGTGATCTTACAATATAAAATATGTAATTTTGTACCGAATTACAATATTGCAATGCATGAATGTGCAACTTTCGGAACTCTTCTCGATCTATCTACTCATTATGAGTAGCGAGTTGAATAGAACAATAAAATTTGTCACTTTTCTGATTATGTTTCCCAGAACTGACTAATTAGAGGCATGGAATGAATTTTGAAGTCTGATTGTTTCTGTTACTCTATACTGCGCCACAAACTTCCAATAGAAGCTCGTAATAAACACATCAACTTGAAGAATTGGGGTGTTCGTTACCTTTAGGGACAAGAGGTCCAACTAATGTATCATCAAGATCACCTTTTCTTGGATTGAACATCGATAGCTCACTGTCTCCATCCATTCCTAGCCAATTTTCAGCATTATGTATGTGTATTAGGTCACGAACCAGTTCTTCATCTGATTTTCCGCCTAAATCTCCTCCTCTGCCTTTCAACGGACCAAATACATCATGATTATATAGAGGGTCATTCACAACTGGATATCCTGTTGAATAAATAAGTTACTGTTTCAAATAATTATTGATCCAATGTCATATTTGCAATTATCTCGAATCTTCATTAAGAGGTATACCTAAAATGCATCCGATACGTTTGATATGAATTTTTTATTCAAGTTATGCAAAAATACATTTCTTATGTTGAGACTATCTCCCTAGAACATACTTATCTGTGACTAGAGCGACGGTATCATCAAAAATTTAAGGATTGGATCTTTCTAGAATACTCTCGTTATCGCATGCTTGGATTTCTCTATAATTGCATGAACATTTACTTTCTCATTCTCTGAGTTTTGGTGTTGGGAGAGTTTCCGCAAGATTCAAAGTAATTTCCATACTGCAGAAAATTTAAGGATCGAAAATGGCGAAAAGATTTCAGTTTTTCAAGGGTGATTTAATTTTACTATATCAGTCTCTTGGTACGTTGAAAACAGAAGAACCAATCGATGGACTGGGAACTAATTGCGAATGCCTTAATAAAACTTTCCCCGTAGCTGCTAAAAATGTTTTATGGATGAAGAAAATATATCTATACTATACTTATATATCTATTCGTTAATTAATAAGGCGATTATCTTTTATTATATTTTTCACCATTTGAAATGTTGCATCGAACAATGCAACCAGATAAAAATTGGAATTTACAAAACATTAGCAACAAGATTACACTGGTGTTAGAATATAGCCGCATTTGTATCCAGTTTCACGAGAGCTAATGACAGTGAAAACAGATAAAAACGAACAATTTTACTTTGTTAAATGTCACTGCGTTTAAGAGGAAGTTGTAAAACTGTGGACGCCTACAATGTTAGACATTGGCTATCATTAATAGCGAGACTGGGGCCAATAATCTGTCAACCAGCGTATAAATATTGAAAATATATTGTGTGCGATTAGTGGCGAGACATTTAACAATGTGGGTAGGGTTTTCTTTGATGGTTGGGGTATTGTCTCGCCAACGAGATCATTGTGAGCATTGAATCAATTCGGAACAATTGCTCTAATCTTGAGAGTTCAATTTTCAGTTTGATTTAATATTATTATTAAGGTAACGCAAAGCTCATTTGGTTTGACGACTGTAATCTGATGCTGAGCGATGCTGATTGCCGTTATTACTTGAAAAGGAATTTGCAAGGAAAATCTGCGTACAACTGTAGCGGAATAGCATATCACAAGGCCAGCAGGCAAATTATTATCAATGATCACAAGATATATTGTAGATACGCCGTCCTTCGGAGGGACAGATAAGCCAGCGGTCTCGAGCCCATGGAGGGTAAGACAAAAAAACTTTTTTGGGCGGACCTGCTCACCCGCGCCCTAGTAGCAGATGAAGATGATAGATACCATTATTTTAATTCAATTATGGAATTTATTAATTACTGAAGGATGATGAATGAAATTTTTGAACTGGAGTAGCTCTAATTTTATTAATTGGTTGTGTTACATCTTCTTTTTTGTTAAGAAATTAAGTAATTTATCAAATCGTCCAACGCTGTTTGCAGAAGTTTCTCAACTTCGTTGTTATAATTTCGCTGGCTCAAAGGGATGTTTAATAATTTATGAACAAGTTTATCAAATGGAGCTATTTTATAATTAAATACTGTAACTAAATCCGCAAGATTTTGTCTATTTGATTGAGTGAGTTTTCCGCGTATGTTGAATTCAAAATGATATGTGGTGCTCACTAGAAGGAACATTCTAAATTGATATAAGTAACATTTTGCCCATATAAACAAAATTAGTGGTGAAAAATCAGCGTTGAACGAACATATTTTAAATATAGTTCATACCATTTCTCAAGAAAGTTTGTCACTTTTGAAACACAATAAGACAAATATCTTGCTTACTTAGAAGGCATGAATATGTATGAGCAAAAAAGCAATTTGATGATTTCAGATTTACTTCCATCTGAGGGTAATACCTCATATACCCTATTAATTCCAAATAATATTTAAACAAGCACATTTTGATTTCTAATTTAGTTTACTCTGATGATGGCTACTTGGTACAGCTCAGTACTTTGACAGTATTTTCAGTGAATATGGGTGACTGTTTCTCATGGACAGTGGTACGAACAACTATTATTGCCGCAATTCACGTTCAAGATAGCTTATCCCACTAGAGGCGGTCGATGTTGACGCTTTATCCTCGTCTAAAAAGGATTCATACGCTATTCCCTCACTCAAAGTATCCGAATACTGTATTCAGATTTCTAATCTGTACAATAATGAAATTCGTTTAAAGAAGGTAAAACGTTGCTTTTAATGCTCATAATATTGATAGCGACTTCTTGTTACTTACCTAAGTATTGTAAGTGGACCCTTATTTGATGCATTCTCCCTGTTTTTGGTTTACACAAGACAATACTTGTTTTACCATTATAACCTAATTTTTGGAATATTGTGTTACAATCCTTCCCTTTTGCAGACACTTTACAGACTCCTATTTTATAGCTCACTACTTCAATTGGTTCCACACATTCTATGATATCACTGAAAAATAAATACGTTTGAATTTAAAATCAAAGAGACAATCAACAAGAAACATACTCAGGAAACTCTCCTTCAACCCTACAAACGTATTCCTTTTGTACCAGTCGATTCCTAATTTGATGCTCCATTTGTCTTGCTTTCTTAGGCGATCGGCCGAACAGCAAAAGACCGCTAGTAAGCCTGTCTAATCGATGTATTGTTCTCAAGTTCTTTAGATTATACTCTTTAGCGAGTATAAATACTACAGTGTTATGTCTATACCTCCCACATGGATGCACCTAGAAACAGAAATCACCTTCAATGAGATTATCATGATTCGTGTCGCTGTCTCAGAATGAGCTCTGGGTGCAAGTTTTTAAGTAATACATTATTATTATCACTACCCTTACACCACTGAACGAAACGTTTCGTATTTGATTGGTTCATAGTTATAGAAATCTATACCAAACCACCACCATATTTTGAACTTCAGCCTAAATAAAAAATTGTATAGAATTATACTTTTCAATTTAAATACGATATGTTCCTCGAATGGAGCCTATACTTTTTAATCAAAAGAAACAAAGGGGCAGTTGGAACTTCTTTTTCTAGATATGTAAGTAAACATGTTATACCCAAACAAACAATGGTTGATAAAAAGGAGGTAAATAATTATATTTTTAGAACGATATGTACAGATTAACGTCATTTTCCCATCTGAGAGTTTGGGTTAGGTTCTTCAATTTATTGTTATTTCATGTTGTACGGGAATTCTAGAATTTTTTTGGCTCTTCTATTCTCTTCTACTAGGTTTTATTCCACTGGTAAGTTATGTTTGAGTTCTTGTTCATGATGCATTTTGTATATCTAAGATAAGTTTATACGACTTCGTTTCCGGATGCTGCCTTGTTTGGATTGGGACAGTAAGTCCAGTATTTTCACTCAGTATCAATTACTTCAATGTCTTCCAGTGTATTTGTTTGTTTACGTCGGATTTACTTTTCTCATCAAGATCAGATGTTAGATCTTCAAAATCAATATGAGATCGAGGATGAGTAAGAAAAATCTATATTCATCTAAATCTTCATATATCATATAACAGGCTGTTTTCAATTTATAACAGCAATACTGCACCAGTCAAAATTCATCGAAAACTTCTTATAATCATTGAAATCAATGTTCGAACGAAGATACAGCGGTTCAGAGTTCAGTTTGAGAAACTGTTTTATATGGTAACTTTATGACCGCTGCACCGATTTTCACCAAATTTGGCTTTGGCTCATGTACCGTTAAAATAGTTACCTATTGCTTGATAATGGAAACAATGATCAAAATTGTCTAGTGGATTATATAAAGATGAGTTTCTCCCCCTTTCTCACCCTATTTTCTACGTCACTGGAATTTTTCTCAATGGCCCTCTGTTTCCATCCCCCATTGAATTTGGGAAAATAAGTTACCCTAATGAGGGACTTCACAAGATATTTGAATATCTATGTAGAGTTCTACAAACTCGATATTTTCGGACAGGCTAATATGAGAAAAACATGATCATCACTACTAGCTTGTTATCTCTCAATGGAACAATACTCCATTCAACGGAGAATCACATAGAAGTTACAAATTAAGTAATTCAAAATAATTGAATTTGATTGAAACCAGATACATTGCATGTGAAGTATCCATTTAAAACTTTTATTGATTTGATACATGTTAAATTTGGTTGCACTCTTTCTGGAGTTATTTTAATTTTGTTATTTTTGCATAAAATGAACAAAGATGTTTTGATTGGTAGTCCTGTCAAATTGAGGAAAATAGTTATAACTTCTGCCGGTAACTTATTACCTATTTGTCAATACCCACTCCTAAAAACCAAAATCCACTAGGATTCGCGTATCGTTACAGAGTCACTAGCATCGCATAATAGAAGATAATATATTAGAGAACTAGTTTTGGGGCATGAGCTCAAGTTTGGGGAGTTCCCCTATAAGCAAGTGCGCCAAATAGCCTAATTAAACGAGTTCTCTGTATTATTTTTCCACCAAGCATTTTAATTTACTTAAATTGATGAAATTAGTGATTTTTGTTTTTTTTGTCTTAGGTTGGAATTTCCTATCAATTTTGAAAAAGTGTTCATGTTGGAGTGTCAAACCTTTGAAAACTAAAAACTTCTAGAATTAGCGTATCGAATGAAGCTTCGAATAGACGCAGAGTAGAGAAAAACATGAAGATTAAAAATCATCTAACATAGAGTACAATTTAACGTCTTTCTTTAGCTATTTGTTAATCATTTCCAAAATGTTATCTGTTCTTACAATCATACATTTGACCCGCAGGGGTGTACAAAGCTATTTTGCTAACCGACATTTCCTCAAAAAATATCAATTTTACTCTCAAAGTACCTTATATCTTTTTTAATAAGATTCAATCGGCCAAGCTGATGGTGAGAAAAATAAGGGGGCCTATTTAGAAAAATGTGGTGTTTGAGATTTCAAATTTGCCACTTTCACTTGTTTCCACTTTTCTAAAAGAATTTTCTAAATTACGCAGTTCTAATTTGTATATTTTTCCAAAATTGTAATAGCTCAAAAACCGTACTGATTCAAGACAGGGTTGCTGCTATTTCAGCCTTCAACTTCAACTGCTTCATTCAAAATTTTGCAGGAATAACTTTTTTCCAAATCGAACGAGGGATGTAAATATTTTTCGAATATCTTCAATGACTAGGAAGATATGATGGGAAACAATACCAATTTTACTGAATAATAGATATCTATTTACTTTGATCAAAATCAATGTAACGGTCGGAGTATTATGATAGAAGAAAAACAATTTCATAAACCGAATTTTGAAGGGCTGTATCATCACCCTTAAAAAGCTTATTTTTCGATTAACTATCGACTGTTAAATTATTGATATTATAAGCTGGGACATCCTGCATGAGAAAATTACCATTGATTGACTGACTCACTTACTATCACGAAATCTCCGGAAACAATAAAGCTAACAATTTTGATAATTGGCATTAAAATTCCTTATACGACGTAGGCACCGGTTAAATGAAAATTTTTTGAAATTCAACACCTTAAATTTTGGAATGCTCGCTCTCATAATTTCATGTTACTTTTTTTCTGGTGTTTAGATATTAATATTCTATTTTCCAAGAGTTGTGGGTTCAATGATGTCAAAGTTTGCCGCATTCGTCTAGTTAGGTTAGGTTAGTACGTCGTAGGTCTTAACCCCACAAGAGATTTCTTTGAGAAGTGTCATACATGACCGTTTGAAATATCGAAACCAAATGTTGTACCGACATTCTCTTTGCACTCTCTAACTGATATTTAGGGGCCGCAAAGAGTATGGACCGGCATGTCATGCTGGTAGTGTCTATAAGTATTTAATGAATGTTGAAATTAACAGCAATTTGTTACTTTTGTTGTTTCCCTCATTGGCCGTGCGGATTCTTCGGTGATTCACAATAATCATTGCACGCTCGCGAAGTCAAATTTTAGATACTGTGAATACATTTTACAGAAAAATCAAGTTCAAATCACATTACTACTGAACACAATAAGGGCCAAGAAAAAGGATGCCTATGAGAAACACATTTTTAATATTAAAATCTTGTTACCGTGGATAAAATTTCATAATATGGTGACGGGCTTTCTATTCTAAATACGTTCTCAAAAATACAATCAATTGGTCTTGAATACAGACTTTCTGGCTCAGTAGAACTCAAGAACCTAACCTTTCTTTTTAAGGAAGAATCTGGATTCAATAAAATATTTTATTGTTTCAAAACTCTTAAATTTCGATCTAATAAAAAAGAAAAATAGGAAAATCCATAGGAGAATGTGATTCAATCTTCAATTTCGGTTCCAATGGACTTCCTTCTTTCTCACTCTGATTTATCATCCTCATTGCATCAAATTCAGAAACAACTTTTGGAATGAATATATTATTACTTGCGAAGTAATCGAAGATTGGAACAGCGATTTGGAGTAACATTAAATAATTGGTCATGGGTTCCAACTTTGAGACGTGCCATTCAAAGTAGAATTTCATCCTCACAAACCTATTCCCATGATTATAAATTATGTTTAGTTTATATTACACATATCTAACCGAAATATTCGCCTCATTTTTCTTCACCTACTATCTTATTAGCATGAACTCCGGAAACTTCACTACATAATCTTAATTAAAATGCAAATTATGTTAATTATTCCATATCCTTTCCCTTGACCTACCTGAAAAATAACCCTTACTTGAAAGAAAATATGTTTTAGCACAGACAACGCAAATGAATAATGCTCAAGAGAACGAGCGCTAAGTAAGCAGATAGAAAAGCCATGCAAATTTCTAGTTTAGAGTTATCTTTGAAAAGGGTAACATACGAACCAACTTGTAAAATACACTTAGGCACTAATTCGATCTAGCTTAATAAAATACAGCGCTCAAACATGCTTGAATAAACGCAGGCTAGTTGGAAAACATACATCCCTTGGCTCGATACATTGAGATTGTAGTGACATTAATCGCATTTCGCAATGTTAGTTACTAATGAAATTTAATTCGTACAGTGAATTATTGAAGTCAGGGTTCAGGGCTTTAAAGTTTCATAGTGATGATAATGAATATTCTTGACCATTATTGTTCTTTTAGTCCAGTCAAGATAAGAGTTTTGCATAGAACTCTCTCATTTCGGCAAACAAATAGGAAAACCCATATAACACATTGCAAATAAATTAAATCATCAATAATTATCAAAAAAAATTAAATATTGACCGGAAAAGTGAAAAATTGGATGCTAAACAACTTATATTTACAAAATTTTTTGATGAAATGATCAGTTTAGAAGTATAGAGAAATTTTGTCAGAAAGAGAAGAAAAATCATATATAACTGCATGTAACTATATGAAAATATGTGAAAATAGGAGATACGTTTCGGAAATTTTTGTGGATTATCACTTTATATATTGAAATGTATGCTCTACCACATTAAACAAACGATATATTCACGTCTAGTAACATATTTCTCATATAATGAGCGTGTAATTTAACCTCCAATACTGACTGGACTATTTGTAATTGTGGTGGGATAAGTCTGACTGTGAGTGTCGATTGAGAGTAACCTAACTCGTTCAATCAACGCTGTGAGAGAGATAAGTGTGGCATCGATAAAATGGATCAACGGTCCGACTCGTTCGAATGTATCATCAGGACACTGTGAAAAAAGCCTGACCTCATCGTTATCGCTCTATCCGTAAATTCCCCGTACGAGGTGCTAGTTTAACCAATATGAAAGCTATACATAATTCGGTACATAATATCTCCACATTTTGATTGATGATTTCTACACCTTTTAAATTGTCCCAAAGAAATTTCACCAGCGATGTCTAATAGTACCTACTTAGTTTTTGACCTCAATTTAATTAAGAAGTAAATTTTGTAGTTGGGAGATTTTTGACATGGGTAGCTTTAATCGCCTGTATATAATGTTCTAAGGTTTTCATAATATTGATTTTTTATCAGATGGAACAATAGATGAATATTTGGTGTAGGAGTAGTATTTCATCTTGATATAACCTTCATATGTTTTGATATATGAAATGGTGAATTTAATTTTTCAAAAAAAGTGGAGCTTTAGTGAAGGAAAGCACCCATTGTAGGTATATTATTAATATATTTAATCCCTGTCAAACAAGAATAATCCCAAAAGAACAATCATTGGTTAGTAAAATAGTGAATAACTTGCTACTCCTATTTGCAT
The DNA here is from genome assembly GCA_958510875.1 of Endomychus coccineus. Lineage (NCBI taxonomy): Eukaryota > Metazoa > Arthropoda > Insecta > Coleoptera > Endomychidae > Endomychus > Endomychus coccineus. The sequence goes on from OY294069.1 coordinate 65,284,851, forward strand.
TTTCGACCATTCTTCTATTCAATCAATAAGGATATTGAAGATTATGGAAAAAATTAAAACATAGTGCTTAATAATTGTTTATTAACGAGGAGAATTCTTATGAATCGTCAATTTATTTTTCATCTCCCTCGCGAGTAACTTCAAATAATTCTGGAGTAAATTTCGATCATTTTTGTATAGAATTTGGAAAAGTCGCCCTCAATACAAATAATGTATTGTAGGTAAGAAACATATTCTGTAAAATATGCAGTTTCGAATCAGGTTATGTGAAGGTGCGTATAGATATGCGAGCCGAACAGTTCGCGAACCGTTTGTAAATCACAAGTTTGCATTGTTTAGATGTGTTTTCGAGCGCCGAACGAACGGCTTGTGAACCGCTTACGACGATCCATTTCATGTCAGATTTTCCGATGTACACGAAGGCGTTCTCAGTTCAAAGTTGGACTGCGACGTGTCTGGTTCATTGTAATCTGCTCGAGAAACTACAGGCTTGCATAGAATTCTATTTTTTCTGTTCGTTTTTTAATTCAATAATTATGGATCAGTGGTCCGCAGAAAATACAATAACGCTGATTGATATAATATGGGTATAGAATCAAATTTTCTGAATGATGGAGATAACTTAGATAATTCATCATAGGATCATAAAGATGTTCAAATGTAAAACATTGAACCATAGGCGAAATTCGAACCGGCGCGCGAAACGTTCGGCTCGCATATCTATACCACAGAGATGAAGAATAGAAGACCAGAGAATTCTGAAGCGTGGCTCCCGTTTATTTTTGTGCGGTTTTGGAATAAAATAAAATATTTGTATATAAAATATGAAAAATTTCAAGAAGAATGAAGAAAAAAGTAAACAAAAATCACACGTGACGCGTATGAGAATTCTAAAGCGTGGCTCCCGTTTATTTTTGTGCGGTTTTGAAATAAAATAAAATATTTTTATATAAAATATAAAAATTTTCAAGAAGAATGAAGAAAAAAGTAAACATAAATCACACGTGACGCGTATACTACTAGAGTATAAATAATACAAATTACTCTACTTTTAGTTTAGATGGCGCACACCTTCGCGCATGTGTAATGCTTTACCGCACAAAATAAACGGGAGCCGTTCAATTTACATTGGGTATATATGCCTCTGGTACACAATTCTTCATCTCTGTGATCTATACCCACCTTAACCATTCGTTCCAATAATGGATGACTTGCGGTTCAATAGAAGAGTATTAACATTGATATTAACGCGAAATTTAAGATTATCACATATGATATAATGACAAGTTTACGGAATGAAAAACATTAATTCTTTCGCATTCTACGTTGATCTCACCAGGTGGTTAATATCATTCAAGTACAGGTTGAACATAGCGTAGGACTGATGAGTCGATAAAACGCAGACAATTTATATCTTCCATAGTGATTCATTTCATCCAATTTTTTGCTGATTGGACAAGATGGAATTCCTCTCATCAATATATGATACAAACGTAGCAAAATAGATGGAACAAAAGTTAAGAATGAAACATCAGCAACAAATACTGAGACTCAGACTCAGTTTAAATTGGGAATTTATTATTTTCTCTAACAATTTCATACTTAATTGAATTTATGTTCTCTCGTAGAATGTTTCTATGTTTTTTCTCATTTAACTAATTATGAGGTTTCTACAATATTTTATGTGGAGAATCGTTAGAAGTCTCGACTACGATTGGATTCGATATAAGAAAGTTTAGTTATAAATTCTAAAAATCACAAATGACCACAATCTGTGGAGAAGAATGATGGCACAGAGAAACTGTGCGCAAATTTTGAACTCTACATTTATATTACCAGGTTTCGACTTGAAGCTATTCTATGAGTAAATAATACTATATGAGGTATATGAGGTATAACTGTGGGAGGTATTACCAGGTTTCGACTTGAAGGTATTCTATGAGTAAATAATACTATATGAGGTATATGAGGTATAACTGTGGGAGGTAATATTATATAATTTAGTTCATACTAACACAAAAAAAAATAAATATAGATTGATTTTGTGTTAATTGCGACATTCCAGAATTTAATAATACTGAAAATTTTTCTCCAGAAATTGAAAACACTACACACGACTTTCAAGAAATTGAATTGAAAATAAACCCAACGAAATCTATACTCATATAGCTATACAATTTTCCGTATGAGACCAGTAGGAACTCCCGGTCTATTGCCACTCATCCATGTTGAAAAAGGTACCTGTGTAATGGTTAGCTTACCAGTACAGTGTCCCACTATTCGAGTATTCCTACATGTCTTAAACATGAATGACTTACTACCAAACGTTAACTCTAATTATTTTTTTCCAGGATTCTCTCTGGAATGTTGTTGTATGGCATTTTTCCAAACCGATCAATGATACTTCTATCATTACTCATCTGTTTATCACCTTTCATCACTCACGTCGTAGTATTACTGGTCATAAGAGCATACTATATAGTTACGTGCTTATAACAATTGATGATTGCTGCACTCATCCCAATCAATAAATAACTTTAAATGCAGACGAATCGGCAACTTACTAACATCTGGTGGTTCAAAACAAAATTTATAGAACAGAATATATTGCAACAAAAAATTGAAACGTGAAGTATGTAAGTTGAATTTGGTTTCATCACAAGATTTATTAGTTGAGGACTATTGGAGTCTTATGAAAGAAATTAAGATGGAGTGGTTCATCTTATCACAAAGGAACTGTGAGTCTTCTGGTTAGGTTAGAATATATCATATATATATAAACAAATTTAAAATTTCTTTGCCTAATTGGCCACAATTTCGTGTATGTAACTTAAGAGATATAGAATTAAATTTTGCACAAGTAACACATTGTCGATTAATTGTTGCTCAAGAGGTATTGCTCAAGAACTAATCTTCAAGTAAAAGAAGACAATCAACTACATACAGGCAATAGTTGGTAATCATTCTAATACATAAGAGTGGTAAATTTACAATAATAACTCGTATATTATATGCCTGGTTCTTGTTTCGAAATTATTTTTTTCACATCAAAAAAAATAACTGGGTGTAACTAAGGACTCAGTTCAAGTCTCACGACCTCGTCTAAACAGTCTTGTCTAAACCCTAACGGCTACAACATAGCATCCGGCTTGTGACGTCACGATATAGTCCCCAGGCCTTGTACTATGGAACGTGTTGGCTAGGCGCCCGAAAACAATACAGATCATAGTTTCACCACTGTAAAACGCAAATTTTCAAATTCGAACGTAATCGTCTCCACAGTGGTTTACGTACACACGTACATCAGACATACGCACATATAGACCAGACATCTTCTCAAAAATAGTTGACATAGATTTAGAAGGGCTCAGAATGGATATTTCCGAAAAATATGGAGAATTGTTCATACTTACTACGTACAGTGAGGGAAATAATAACGCATTATGAAGTAGAAACTAATGGTAATAAGTAATAAAAGTTATTAAAGTAATAGGTATGTATGTGAGCAATGAAATATGGCAAGTAAATATGTGAGAAACTAAAATATGTAAGGTAGAGATGAATAATTATCATCATATTCAGAATATCATTAAGGTCAAATTTGTTTCATGTGTAAGGAGGATAAGTGGAAACATCTTTCGTGGTGAGACCACTAAAATTGGATAAATCAAAATGCGAATCAACTTCCCGAAAATTCTGAACGTTATGAACTTTTTTCACTGATGAATCAGTTCATGTAGTGGTTGATGGAGCCTCCTCTGATACAACGGAAATTAACGCTAGAGTTCCACAGGGATCTGTGTTGTCACCAATTTCATTTCTACTCCTTATCAACGATCTGTTGCAAGCGACTTTCTGTTCCGACCATAGCTTTGCAGATCAAGGTTCACTTCATACCGTTTTCTCACCCAGAACCCCTATATCTTCTTATGAAGCCAGATGAGCAAGAAAGATACATGTCGATGCAATGAATGAAGAGGTGACAAGATGATTGTAATGGGGATCTCATAATCTGCTAGGGTTTAACGCAACCAAAACTCAAGCTTGTATTTTCTCTAGGAAGGCGGATCCCACAGTCCCTTATATGTGATGTCAGATACAACTAATATGGAGTCATCCATATTATTCATGCCCGGTATCACCGCCAACAGCATTCTCTCATGCGACTATCATATGACGTCCATTGCAAAAACCGCTTCACAAAAACTTTTTTAAGCCTACCTACAGCTATGCCACACCCCACCAGCTTCTGATCTACAAATCACCAATTCCACCTGTCCTAGAGTACTGTTTACATGTTTTGGAGTTCAGTTTCCATAGATACGATGAAGCTCTTATACTCTATTCAAAAGAATTCGTCTAATTGTTGATGTCACACTTTCGAATTCATTGACCTCTGAAGTACATAGGATGCTCTACGCCGAAATACTTATAAAAAAAAGAAAAATTGACTATTACCTTCAATAGTTGTAGGCAAGAATTTCACCAGATTATTCCTGGAACCTTCAAATTATTGAAATTGACAATTTTCATCTCAAATTTCATTGTTATTTGGCGCACTGAATTGACATTAACGTCAGTTTTATGTGATTTACTATTATTATAAATAAAAAGAGTGGGTATGTACAAGGAAGATTAAGTGGAAACCCGCGCTTCCGTTCAGCGGGAATTATTGTGGGTCGGAAAACCAGTTTCTTATGGCATTTTTCACACGAACCGAATACAGGATGGTACTCACCGGCAACGAGCACGGTTTATCCAAAACAACCAAGTCCTCATCAACATAAATCAACTTGATTCGATCTGATAAAACAGGTGTCTCGTGTCTGTAATCAACATAATAACTTAACCATAATTGTTGCAACTGGGTGCCTCCAGCATTATAAAATACAGTATTTCAATTACATGTTGAATATTCTTCGTTTTTTTCGTACATCACTGTAAAGCTCAAATGTTCAATGAGGCGGCTGATCTTCTTCAGTACTCTCATTTATGTTAGTTGGTTAAATAACAATTTCTCGACAAACATTATGATAATCATCATGAGCATAACTGTTATTGAGCCTATTTGCAGATAATGATATCATTGAACATATCAACCCAATTATTACAAGTAGTCTTTCATCACAAAAAACTTCACTTCACATAATAATTATTCACCTCATATTGCATACTTATATGTTGAAATTACATGCGAAATCCAGCTATCAAGTCGGCCCTTGTATGGGTTTGTATAGTTATATTCTGATATTATGAATAAACGCAAAAAGGAGGATATGAAGGGAAAATTATACATAAAATCATGTTAATCTAGATGTTCAGTTCTATTAACGAGAAGATCCTGACAATAGTTATCGGTTTACGATCAGAATCCAATTAAACAGGGTACTTTTGAATAAACAATAGGTATTTCTATAATGTTTTACAACAAATTTTCTATCACTGTACGTTAATGTAGTTAGACATTTTAAATGAAAGTGTCAAACGTTGACACATTATAAATATGAACAATGAAATTCGAATATCATGAATACAAAATTGCAACTTCTCTCGCAATATTAAGTAATTGTTCTTTCGTATAATTCTAACTACAAGTAATATGGATTGTTCTGCAGCTTATACTAATCCCGAAATTTGGTATTACCCAAGTTAATCAAGTCGGTTTAATATACATTTCATATTTGGAAAATTTCTAGCTCTCAGCGCAGAAATCAATTCGATCAAGCAAGCATGCAGAATTTCAGAAACTGTTACATAACTGAGTTCAGTGAGGTACAGACTCGCATGCCTCAGTATAACGAGGGCTATGAAAAGAAAACTGCCCTAATTGACACTACGATCATGGAGAAAATAAGAATGGGACATCGATTAGTAAATCGGACAATAATGGTAGGTATCAAGGAAATAGTTGGAGGTAACAGTCTTGAAAGGAATTCCCACTTACTTCTTCAATAAACTAGGAAGTAATGATACAAAATCGAGGGATGTTGAGTGAGGGCAACATCAGGGATAAACCGAGTGAGAGGGAGACCTACTCACCATGAGTAGGAACGAGGCCCGAATAAGGCCTCCTCAATGGCCTGTAAGAGGACCGAAAATGAAGTTCAACTATGGGGATCTTTTATGCAGAAAATGAGACAAAGGGTCAGGAACTGACAAATACAGCACGTACATGCAGAATGCGAGACCTCAGATCGTAAAATATAATCAACATTCGGGCAGTCTAGGCAGTCCTCCGAAGTCTACAACAGCCAGTAGAAGTATAGAAACTTATAGTACAGGGTGCTAGAGTTACGAAGTAGGTGTTATAACCACCCAACTAGAATCCGCAGAAAGCCTTAGTGATTGAAGGGTAACTGGTGAAGAGGGCCAGTATCCAAGACAAAAAATACTCCCAAACAATTGCTCAACAACTCTTGATACATCTTCTGAAACTGCGCCTTGATTTGATCTTGTGGAGTTCTTCTTATACAACCGTTTTATTTCTTAGTTGTTTTATGTTCTCATACCATTGCCTGGTATTTTCACGTATGTTTATTCTGTTAGAATAAATCATAAAGTGAAAGAAAAGTAATGCTACAGAACTACTTCATTGTCTGATAGGATGTTTTCTGGTTCCTCGTAGACTTTTATCTATGGTATATATTTTCACCTGTAGGATACCGATTATAGTAACGCAGACCATGATTCGCATTAGTCATCATCACTTCCGTTATTACAATTGTTTGAATTTGATCTCATCAATCATAATAACAGGGTAACTATAAGCTATGTATCAAAATAGAACAAACATATCAAATTTGTTGAAAATCGATAATATAGTGATAATGAGATAATTTGTCACATAACATCATTATGTATTCTGAATTATGCAGTTACATCGACGTAATTGCTATAAATCGAAACAATTTCCAGAAACAACCCAAATCTGCTGCTCTATTATTCTGACAGTATAAAACACATATTATAATCACAATTAATTATAGATGTTAATTTGAAACTGATGGTTTTAATACAATATCTGAATAGGTTTGCTGGAAATCAATTAGAAGTTCAAAAGAAGCTGTTCAAATGAAGTAGAATTCCAACCTACGACAATGAACACACAAAAAAACGATAGAGGAGTATATAGAAATTCTTTGAAATTATCACAGAGAAGTTGCGAAGATTGAAATCATTGAATACCTTATCTGGTTCATTTAGTCTATATATATACAGTTTGCTTGGTTCCAAATATATTGAAAACTAATGTGATTAACCTTGTTAAATGGTCTCTATGAATTCAGCATTTGACGAAGAAATAAAACATAATTTAAATTTAACGAACTGCAAAGTTTAACATCCAGCTTTGAAAATGTAATTGATACGAAGCAATATAATAAAGAAACTTGTTCGAGTAAATTTGAGTTTCTGTTTTATCTTGTTAATTGAGTTGGGTTTCATTGCATGACAATGATGCTTAATAGCAAATTCATTGTATTTTGAGACTTGATTCGGCTTTTCGGCATTTGGTATATTTTATTTATATTCTATGAAATAGTATAATGAAATTTCTAAAACACACAAATTTATACTTCAATAGCTATGAGTATAGTACGTAAACATTGTTCACGACAACTAAAAATGACGTCATAGTTGGTTACTTTTATAACCAACCTCAAGAATTCCCCTAAGTGAAGCGCTATCTTCGTCAAACCAGGTATATTTCATTTTTACAGTTGGCAACACATTACTGAGTTCTCGATATAAATTGAAAATTTATTGAATTGACTTGACAGTTAATAATTTGCTGTGAACCTAAATCATGATAGAATTAAACTTCAAGTTCAGAAACAATTTTCTCAGGACTGCAATTCTACGTGAATTTACGTTGTGTGCTTTGAAAATTTCGAAACGTGTAGGTATTTTTTTACATCAGTATATTAAACTGAAAAATTAGAGTCTTAGTACGTCTATTTGTTCATCTCGACGAGACATGGATCTTCGAAGACTAAAACACACTAAAACTGGGTTAACGATGAAAGTTGGTAGCGCAGTGTAAAATGTATATTGTAGGTATTACATGCTGATTTTAAAATAGGTTTCAATCCTGGTGCAGAACTAATATTTTCTTCAAATGTATCAATACAACTTCCTAAATTGGTTTGAACTCAAACTTTTAGTGTAAATAGGAGAACCGCACCATCGTTGTCGATAATGAATAAACTGCCAACAAGCACCCTCCAGGGAACGTGATATACAAGACTGTTCAATTAAGGATATATAACTACATTATGATAACAACTTTAAGTCACTGTTGTTGATGGTATGCGTATGCATACTGATAAAGTCAATAATTCTGTGTTGTTGTTGATATGCGTTGCTTAAAAGAACTATAGTGTTTAAGGCAAACAGTTTATTGAATCAAATGGTTATTTGGTGGTATTCGAAAACTGCTATATATTATGATAATTGGGTATATTGACAGTCAGTGTATTTGTTTTTAACATATGAAAAACTGTTAATGTTGATTCGATTGTCATGTCAGACACATCATCTTATGAAATGAAATATTCAAACATAACAATTCGGCGACGAGGATTGAAGAAACACAAAATGTATATCAATTATTCAAGAAGAGACCCTTTATATCATCAAGTGAATATCAGTTCCATAATTGCAAATGACTCAAGATCTTGCACCACTCAAAGGAGCCCTCAGTAAATTATTCAATTTCCTTCAACTACAACAACATCAACCATCTACAGTGAAATATATCCTTCAAAAACAAATACTGCCTTTCGAACCATTCGACGAAAATTGTGAAAATTTTGACAGTTATTGTCAGAGACTGGAAAATTTATTCATATCAAAAGGATTCGATAAAGAAGATAATTGAACGAATGAAGGATAAGTCATGGTTCTAATAAACTATTTAGGCAGTAGATACTACAAACTGATATCCAGCTTGATATCTCCAGAACTTCCAACTACTGAAAGTTACACTGAATTAATTTAGTTTTTGAGAAATCATCTCACTCCCAGAAGAAATATTTCAACTGAACAACATCGATTCTTTTCGAGAATTCAGTCTCCAGGTGAATCAATTTCAAATTATGCTGCACTCAAAGACTTCATAAAAACAAGCGACTACAAGACTGAGTACAACAAAAACGAATATTCAAAAGGGGTTATCAACATGTTGTTGAGAGCCCAATTCATCAGGGGTTTGTTCGACTCCAGTACGAGGGAAAGGTGTCTACAATAATTAGTCGAAGTATCTTTCGAAAAATCCCTGGAAAAACCTTTGGCGATTGAAACTTCTCGAATACAAAACCGTGGAGTTTACGAAAGTTGTTCAACGCCCTCAAGAAATGTGGATATAGTTGAATTTCATCAAAATCATCGTCGTTCCAGATCAAGAAGTAATATTGTGTTCAGTTGTCACAACCACTGTAAATGTTGATTCGAATGTCATGTTAGACACATCATCTTATAAAATAAAATATTCAAACATAACAAAAACATTGGAAAAACAGCTGACCTAAATCCATGACGTCATTTTTAGTTATCGTGCACAACGTAAACAATAGTTTACTCAAACAGAAAATAACTATAGGTGATGGAACAATTGCATATAATTATTGACCTTCATGATAAGGTCACTCTAGACTAGATCGATCAGTAACATTGCAAAATAATAGTTCTGGTCAGCTGTTTCGTTCTCTCGTGGAGCTCATCTGCAGAACGAGAAAGTTTGCAATGTACCTGAATGATCCACTATCGAAGTTATATGCATGATAACAGTTCAATATAAAGCAAAAGAGAGCCAAAAATATCTAACGCTATCTATAAGTAGGTATCCCACAAATAAATCGAAACAATGTACAATATTAACTGATAGATTTCACGAACTTTACATGTCATGGGGAATGTTAGATTGCTGGGTTCCAGATAGCGACACCGAGCGTACAAATATAACAATTCAGAAACAAATTTGATCAAAACGTATCTATTGTTGTTACATTGTTTCGGTCAGTGTCACCATCTGGCACTCAAACAATCTAACATTCCTTTTTTTGTAAAGTTCGATAATTCTATCAGTCAATTTTGTAAGCTGTTTGGATTTCTTAATGAGACGTTACATATTTTTGGTTCTCACTAGCATCATATTAGTCGGCTCTGAGAAGAGGATTGTTCAGTAACATTGCAAACGTTCTCGTTCTATTTATGAGCTCTATGAGAGTGCGAAACAGTACTCCAGAACTAGTAGTTTGTAATCTTACCGATTGATTCAGACTGGAGAGACCTTATCATTGATTAACGTATTTGACAATAGTTACATATTAGGCCAGTACGAATAGTATTTGAACAACACAAAAATTCGTTACAGCAATCTGACAACGGGATATTGTAGAACAAGATATTGTAAAAGAGGGAAAAATAAATCGAACCGACAACTGCTATCCGGGGTGGAATGGGGTGTGTTTTTAGGTGTTTAAAACAGTTTTTCGTGATTTCTGGCTAAACCGTATATTCTATCAAAAAAGTTAAATATAAATTTTAACTGCGATTCCTCTTAAAACTACATCTCCTACAGAGTTTTGTTCTGACTCACTTTTTCGTGGCAATTTGCATATTTATCGTTGAATAATTGTTATTAATTAATAAAATCATTTCAATTTTTTCATGTTTATGGAAACTATAATATTATCCCTTTAATTATTGTACAGCTCGAGTTTTGATATGATGTCATACATGTATAAGACAGCAAATTATATCTGCTATATTCGAATATTCGTAATCGCAGGATACGAATATGAGAAATTTGAGGAGCTGTTTTCGAAGCTATAGACAGCATGCGAACGCAACCAGAGGCCTTCTAAGCCAATGAGAGGTCGAGACGGCATATACTACAGTCATACCAACTTATGTTTAAATAGTTTTAATTTATAAAATTGCTCAAATGCTGAACTTCCACAAATTTCCATACACGAAAGTGACTCGAAAGAAATGGAAACAGATCAATGTACTATAACTGAAACAGTAGTCAATGAAACTTTCGAAAACACTGGAGAATCGTTCAGTTTTGTTGAATTGGACGAAGAAGAAGTACAACGCTCTGCGAATAAAGCAAGATTAGAGAAAAATACATCTATGGGAATGCACACTTTTTTCAATTTAGTTTTTTGAGCATGTTCAAAATTATATAAAATTTTTTCACTGCATTTATGAATTTCATGAATTTTTTTTTATATAAATACTTGTTCCGTGCAGCATGCAAATACTGTCTTATAATTGGAAACCACTCTACAAAACCCGTATAATATAAATCATTGTAGATCTACTACATTACCTATTGTATGATTATATTTTGTTTAGTAAACTAATTGATTTCGAGTCGAAAACTAGAATTGTTTTTAGATGCATATTGAGAATGTGAATTTCTTATGTTTTGTTTGATAGTAACAATCCCATGTACGACGATCGTAGAGGTTATATATTCGTATCCTGCGATTACGAAGATACAAATATACTAGATATAATTTGATGTCGTAGACATGCATGACATCGTATCAAAACTCGATCTATACAAAAATTAAAGGAATAATGTTATAGTTTCCATAAACATAAAAAAATTAAAATGATTGTATCAATTAATAACAATTAGTCAACGATAAATATGCAAATTACCACGAAAACAGCGACTTTTTCTGTGTTTTTTTATATTTCCCGCCATTTTTTTCATTACAGTATACCTTAGTGAGCCAAAATAGAACTCTGTACGATTCATAGTTTCAAGAGGAATCGCAGTTGAAAATTTGTTTTTTTTTTGTTTTAAATTAATTTTAACAAGAACCTCCATATGTTTCCTTCCGGAAAAATTACTAAGTTTGAGCTTCATAAAGTTTTATTTGTCGAAGAAAAAAATTGAAAACCGAAAAATTGGTTTTCGCATTTTTGTCGAAAAATTTAGAGGTTAGGGTAAAAATGGTGGGTACAAAAGTTGTAGATGTTTTTATTGTTTTTATTCCCTATAACTTTTATATCCAACTTTTTTTGGTAGAATATACGGTTTAGCCAGAAATCACGAAAAACTGTTTTCAACCCCTAAAAACACACCCCATTCCATTTCGCATAGCAGCTGTCGGTTCGATTTATTTCCCGCTGTCGGATTGCTGTAACGAATAATTTTTTTTATTTCTAATATTTTCTCCTATTAGTACTGGCCTATATAGTTATTAAGTATAAATTATTATTTATTCACATTTTAATATTACATTCGATGTCTTTCATTTTCACTTTTTCACTAAACCTGATGAATCCATCAGTAATTACCGTAAAGTAGTTGTTGATATCAATAAACAATCTTTAGTTTCACTTACATTACAATCATCATTCATAAAAGCAAAAGAAGCTATAGTACATGCAACAGCAAGCGTTTACAGACAGAAGCATCATTTTATAATACAGATGGCAGTCTCAGAGCCACTTACAGGGATAGAGGCAGGTTTGTTGACCACTACAATGTCCTCATCCATATGCACAATGTTGATTGGTTGGCTAGTGACGGGCACTTCATGTCTGTAACATTACACGTTCAGTACGTCATAATGTAAAGCAACTTAAACATACTAGCAATTTAAAGATAAGTAATAATATAAACATAAGGGAAATGCACACACATATATATTAGAAGTTTAATTCATTAGTTGGTGTGGTATCATCTTAGACAGTCAAACTACAATTGAATATGAAGTATGATTTTTTTAAAGATAATATTATGTCAAATCACATGGGACAAAAAAAAATAGGTACTTGTTGCCGCGAGTCAAATATTTTATTTTTGAATTATATTACGTATTGAATATATTAACTTTGAACAATATGATTTCGTGTGAATTGAAAAACGACATCCATCATACCTGAAGGTTGGTTAGGACTGAGGAATTATTTTTTTCCATAATAATGTATCAGATGGACTAACACAAACAACAAACAACTCACAATTATTGTCTATCAAGAATCTGAAATGTATATTTTTCAGTTTAACTGTTCCTCCAATAGTACAAAATGGCTCATTTTCACCTAAAGATTATGAATATAATGTAATGATGATTCATTATGAATAACATTACAAAATAATTTTTCAATTCGAATAAGCTGACAAAAAGAAAAATTATTTATCATTAAATATTTTGGTAGGTTTTGAGGGTTCCTCGTAACAATTATTTTGTGCACTTCTAACACTTATCTGCTACTACATGGAAATATATGATGTAGGTATCACATTTGATTTAACAGAAAGTTTGTTGCAGAATTTTGATTGGACAACTAATCTGTTGCCTAAAGTTAGCTAAAAGAAGTTATACATTTGATGTGTAATTACGTTTAACACTATATTCATGTACTAGTATTTAGGAAAGCATAGCAATCATATGTTTAGAATTTGTAAACCTAAATTCATTTTATTTTTGCTAAGCCTGATCATGGATGTCCCTTCAAGGGGGCAATAGTCAAATAAGGTAACATTCAACTTATTATCATAGGATTTTAGGATTGAACTGGTCCATTAAATTACAAATGAACAGTACATTGAGGAACATTTCTACAGTCTATCATTCAGTATAGTAATATATTACGAATGAATTTTCACATATTGTGCACTTTGATATAACAAAGAAATGATTGAAGTTTCAACGTATAATTTCAACATTACCTACCTCATTATTTTTTGTGATTTGCGTTTGAAAATAGTATATTAAAGAACGAGTTTCCTAAGACTCGTCTTAAAGCACGAATTCAAGTTTAAAAAACGAGTGGCGAAGCCACGAGTTTTTTTAAAGAATGAGTGCTTCAAGGTCTTAGTAAACGAGTTGTTTATACTATTTTTTGTAATTTGCTCTTTTTATGCCGTTTTTAAACAAAAATGTTCAATTTAGTCCATTTAGGGATTTTTATGGTGGTTGGTAACATCTTAATTTTGAAAGTGAAAATTTGATTTAGTGGTTCTGTGATCGCTTTCTTGAGTTGTTGACGCTCGACACTGTCATTTGAACTGACATAATGATGACAAGATAATTCTGCATCAAGCTCGCCAACCTAAACATTTTCGTAAAAAGTTCCGTGCTTTTTTGGATATTAAGACACGGCGAGTGATGACGTTGCGTTCGTTAATGGGTCAATTAGAAAATCAAAATGGAGGCAAATTACAAAAAGTGCATTTTTGAATTGGTTAATGCTAAAAATAAATAAATTCTGGTCCTTCGTCGATACACTTTCATATTAAATATTACCTAGAATGCCTAGAGTTCGAGAAATTCGAAAGTAACGTTCATTGAGGGAGGCAAGATTATGTCTTGACAAAGTTGCTAACAACTTAGACCGTAACGTGGAAGCTGTTTTATGATGTTGCGTCAAGTGGTCTGAAAGTTGTCGCCACGGATCAAGGCGTCCTAGGGTGATTACAGATCGTGATTCCACTATCCGATAGCAGACCTGTTTGGTGTTTTTACACATTTTCTGATAAAAAGTTGATCCCTCGATAGTATATTGTAGGGATGTGAAGAAACGTTAGTTTCAAAACACTATGCACCGCACCTAGAATATCCAGTAGACTCCAATTCAAACGTGCAAGGTTCTATACCCGTAGAACTTCTATAGCATAGGGTTTCCAACAATGAGTTGGTAAGATCGAAAGTCCAAATGGGAAATATCCTCAATTCAAGAGCTCCCAGGTCATAGTACTAACTTAGAGGCGTACTATGTTTTACGAAGTCTAAGTGTGGACGAAGCTGAGGTTATGATTCCCTTTATGGCAACTAATTATGATAACGACGGATAGAAAATCCCAAAATTAGTTTTAAAATAAACATAAGGTTTAAACAAACCTTCAGGTCCAATCCCCCCAACTCTCACTCAAGGCACAAAAGGAAGTTAAGTCAAATGTCATTATCTAACCTAGCCTAACCTAACCTAACATAACATTTTCAAATTAAGGAATTCGATTCAGAAAACGTCATACAACAATAGATGTAATAGAACCCTCACATGGTAATGGTAACGCACAGAACTAACAGCTAAACGGTAGGTTCACACAATCGACTTGGATATAACACTACATGTAACAGGTGCCATAAGAATCGACAAAACGATCTTTCTCAGTGGTGAAGAAACATCTCGCAGGTATCTACATCTGTCCAGAATTTAAGGTTCTAATTCTCATGGATATTGTTGGAACAGTCGTTAAATCTGAATTCACACGTTATATGTCATCTGAAAATGTTGGCGGTGACAGACTTTCCACATTACGAGCTATGGGAATTTATTGGGGGAAAACTTCAGAACGAAGAATGTCTATGACGTACGCATATCGACGAGTAGTATTCTATGGACTCCGTTCTTACAGACCGATTCTACGTCTACCCCTTACTTTCATCGTGCCTTAGGCTGGAATGGATAACTGGGTCTTTATCGGAGAGTCTCGATTCATTTGTGTACCGAGGACAGACGAAAGATGGTGAGACGTTTCCGTAGGGAACGGAGTAATCCATAATCATCTGTTGATCCTCATACCACCCTTACAAGTGGATTGATGGTTTGAGATGCAATGTTTAAGTAGTAGTTTTACTTTGGAGCATCTTTAATGTAGCCATTTACATAGCCGATTTTTAGAATCTGTTCTCGCCTTCACACGGCAAGACTCACGACACAGGTTTTGGAAGAAGCTGATGTACAATGTACATGTGCTTCCATGGCCTGCATCTTCCTCCGATCTCTCGCCGATCGATTATGTCTTGGATATTATCTGCACCAGACCGAGTAATTTACACCATCCCCTAGTCGATCTTAACGATCTTCGGCTCCACATATAAGATGGTTGGAATTATATAATCCAAGGCGACATTGATTATTTAATTCAGAGTGGTTAATGAGTGACTCATAACTGAATATTTCTTTGACTTTTCTTCATTTTACATTGAGACTTTAATCATTTCTTCATTATATCAACGTATATAGTATACTATAAGAAAAAATCAAATTAATTCCTCTACTAGTAAGGTTTTTATTGAAATCAGTTCCAGTACCTTAACTACATCAGTAAATCTCAGAGATCTTTTCAACAGCTTTCGGAAGCTTCAAAAAAACACTTGGTACATTTTGAATTATTTGACATATTCGTGGAAGATCTCTTCAACCACCCCTTCCAAGAGAAATAAGGGGATACATCCCACATAAGGTCATTGCAAATCTTTATAATTTACCATTCAGTTCGGTGAAAAAGCAAGTTTGAGAACATTCTCAATTTGATTGAATTATCATTAAGTAATATTACTAATACAATAATTACTGTGAGGGTCCTATCTGAAGTAAGCCTGATGAGATCAATGAAGTTCAATGATTATTTGACATCCTCTGTCGAACAACATCTCTGACGTGGAAATTGGACGATTTAATGAATACCACAGAAGTACGTCATCCAATAAAAGCCGATTACGTAATACGCTCTAATTCACGAGTGGTGAATGTATGACTATATGGTTAAAATGCTCGTATATATTACAAAACAACGTTACACTGAGATTTACAAGGGTTTATTTGCAGATTCTAGTTTGTACTCACCTATGGACTATATTCGCTAACAAGTCGTTATGTTTTAGTTTATAATCCGTGGGTACTTTTTCATAGTTTACTGTTAACGTGCCGGCTTGGATGCATCTCTCGTATTCCTCGGCTGGGTGAGCACGGAATTCTCTGGCAAATACATCCAGTATTCTTTCACCAACCCATCGGCCTTTCGTGAATGTTGTAAACGTGAAGTAATACGGATACACTTTCCGCAAACCTGGAACAATGTTTTGTTATAGTGAAACTAGACATATACCTTTGAAATGTAGAATGTTACATGTCCAATTATTATCGTTTCAGTGAACAAATTGTAATTCAGATTGTAATGTTAGTTAGTGATAATAATTTTCAATTTGGCGACAACACAATATTAGAAAACTTGAAATTATTAACCAAAATCCTTGTTTAAGCTGATGCTCAATCTTCATCTATCGATTCTAGAGTCAAGTTTCTAGAATTCCTAGGAAAGGTTCACAAATTTAGTGAATTTATAATATTCCAACGATCAAAATTCGGAATGAGATTTCATGCAAATGACAAAGTGGATGTCTGTTGAATCACAAGACTTGTTTTGTAGTGGGTAAAATATGATTTGCCCAGCGAAAAGGGGAAACTGATATTTTAAGTTTTTGATAAATGCCATCACTAACTTAGTTTGAATGAAATAACGCCAAAGTAACATTGGGGATAGATGCCAATTGATGTCGTAGTTGACATGGTACGGGGTAGTTGTTAGTGTGGAGGATACAAGCCTACAAATAAAGACACGAGGGTATCAGATCGGAAACATAATTAGGTAATATATTTTTATTGTAATGTAATACAAATTTCATAACCATAAAATTGAGTCTAATCTATCCAAGGTATGAAAAAATTTGAATTAATGAAATAAGAAACGTCACCTAATCCAGATACTTTTCACTTTGTCTTGTCGATTATTTACTTTCAAATAAATTTTACTTCAAAGTAATTCAATCCTCCAAGGGCTAAATTGCTTTGAAATAGATACATCATGAAAAATTTTGCTTTTGAAACGTTTGGATGAAGAAGTTGATTCAACATTTTTCTGAAAAATACTTGAATATATTATGGCAGTCGAGAAGATTGGCTCATATATACTTTTGAAAACTGATATCGATTCCAAATAGCTCGCCCTGGTGTTACAATTTATTGTCTAAATCTGAACAAATAGCACTTTATTGTATTATTTTGTCATGAAATCTTCAGTATCTTGTACAAACCATCTCTTTCCAACAATTCAAACACAAATGTTAGTACCATAGTTAGCTGTTCACACATACATACTACACACATATATACACATACTATGATTTTTGGCGATATTGGCTAAGGCACATATTCAACTCAGAATAAATGTGGTCAAACACCTGAGATTGACCTATGAGTGGTGTTTTATTTTAGAAGCTAGTGAACGATAATTAGACATTCATATTCATTGCAAAATGAAGATGATTTTGCATCCATACTCATTCATTTCACCCTACATGTCATGTATATATAAAAACAACTCTAGGTTTCTTTGACTAATTGCCACAATTTCGTGTAAGAGCATTGAGTGATATAAATTAAATTTTCTAAATTATGAAGTTAACTGAGATGTTTTAACATTATAAAGATGATTAAACGTAAAACATTGAAACATATGCGGGGTGCGAACCTACATTCCTGGATGTCTAGAGCAGCGTGTTTACCAATTGCACCAATTTGGTCGCGTCAGAGTCTTATATTTTTGTAAATATAAACTTGCGAAAGGATAGTAGATCATTGATGAATACAATGCGATTCGATGCTCCGCTATAGATTGAGTATTCACGCACATTCATCTAAAGTTCAATCGTTGAATTGAGGAATGTAGGTATTACTGATTGGCAATTTCTCTGACAGTACTCATTCAATGACAGCATCCCGGGTCTCACATATTTCAATATAGATGTATCAGAAATGTTCTGGGTAAGTATAAACAAGTTTAATGTTTCTTTGCCTAATTGGCCATAATTTCGTGTAAGTACTTCAAGAATAATTGCCAATCATAGTAATACTTATACCTACACTCCTCAATTCAAAATGATTGAACTTTAGATGAATGTGCGTGAATAGTTGATCTATAGCGGAGAAATTTGTTTCTTGCATAATCTCACTAGTTGTTAATGACATTTGAATCGATTTTCTTTTAGGTGAGGGTAACATCGTCTTCCATGAATGTAAATTCGAATGAATTTGGAATACAATTTCTTTTAGGAGTACGTAGATTCATTTCATTGCTCAATATTGAAGCTTATTATAAATCAATTTGATTTGTCACGATGTCATCAGTATCGGTGAGATTACACCTTAGAAAAGGGACTGATAATAATAAACTATCAACAATAGTGAGAAGTATTAAATTACTACAGGAGAATACCACATATTGCGTTCCCTGGTACGTAGATACCTAGACGATTCACATTACAAACAGTTGTTAGAAATCACAATCATCAGAAATGCATGTAAGTGTATGCTGGAAAAGAATCAATATAGACATATCACTGCAGTACTGCCAAAAGATATTGCAGGATTGTACATGGATGACTATTTTTGGAGGATAATGCTAAAGGATGGTCTTGTTCTACTATGGAAAAGCTGTATATGAGGGATTGGAACGAATAGTTAAATTCATTCCTTCAAACATATGCGTATAAGGGTTTTGGTCAACTGTTCGTTATGCTTATGTATTCATATATATGAATGGCCTCGATCATTGATAGATTATGCATTGGAAAAAGAGCTCTTAATGTTAGAATGTGAAAGGAATATGACAGATTTATCAAGAATTACACATATTGTGGTTGGATTACCTATTTATATAGGTGCAAGACAAGCTAGATAAAGGGGAAAGAATACAGAATACTTATGAGCCAGCTTCGGTAATATGAAACATCAGTTTTGACTAGGGTAAAAAGGCTGGCTTCAAGAATAATTTGTTGTTAAGATAAAACATTAATAACGAAAAACGAAGACAGTCATGTTAAATATGTGGAGTAACACCCTCCACTCGGCTGTCGGCTTTATAGAGCAAATACTGAAGTGGAAGGGAGTCATCATTGGTGTCTTCTGCACATAGAGAAGGCCTTCAACAAGACCTCTAGGAGCTCTGTTATGCAAGCAGAGGAGAGACATGGTATTCCGCGAAAGCTAATATGGTGGATTATGAACACCCTTGAAGGTGGACCTCCACATGGAGCTACTAGTAAAGTTGAACCGTGCTCCAGAGGAGCCTTCGAGGGTACCTTGCAGAAGCTTGTTCAACAAACTTTGATGATTACAGAAGTGTGGTGTAGAGGGAACAAACTATCCATTCAGCCGGAGAAAACTACCTTTATCATCTCCTCCAGAAGGTACAAAATCAAGCGTCTGAAGAAGATGGTAACCGGTTGCAAGTCAGTTGACTTTTCCGAGACGGTGAAATATTTTGCACAAAAAAATACTCTGGCATGAGCAACTGACGACTAGGTGCCAAATGCTATGATCTTTTGGAAGTGTAAGAGAGCAATTGGCAAGAAGTGAGGTTTGGGGCCTAAGCAGATGATGTGGGTTCACTCAGCTATTATTATCCCAAGACTCGGTCATGCAGTCCTCGTATGGTGGAAAAGAACCGAACTGGTTACAGCCCAGAAACTTCTGGACATCATAAAGGGACTCTTCCTCAGAAGAAGGGGATCATCACGGCCGACGACATGAAGGATCTAAGCGTAAAACAGATTCGAGGATTCTGTCGAGCAGCGGGTTATCCAAATACCCCTTGGAAAACATAGCGGGAAAAAGTGTTCAAGGGTCTTTGGCTAAGTTGACTGAACCTTATATTAAGTTGGCAGCCATCTCAACCACTACCAATACCAATATATATATGCAGCATTGGGGAAACCTGATCGTTACCATCAATCGGAAGTATGTTGAAATATATAACGTTATGAAGTGAATCAGAGAACGGTGAATCCAGCAGAATCTGAAGATTTAAAAAACTGAGTAAGCCAACAGGTGAGTGTCCATCATTGATTACTGTAAATGTTATTATTGATAAGAAACAGATTGTGAAGGGTGCGTATGATACTGGGTCAAATATTACATTTATAAATCAGAAAATTGTTAATGAATTGAAAATAAAGTTATTGAAAAATCGTAATATTTTTCGAAAATTAGTGGATTGAATTTTACTCATCGCCGGGCACGTATTTCCTTGAAAATTAATAAAATTGAAATTGGATGTCAAATTAATTCAGGATGGAAATCTAAGAATTTGTCAGAAGATTGGTAATAACATTGTAGAAATATCACAGGATGATAATATTATGAATGAAGTTCTTGTTAACTCTACAAAAACTATACAAATTGGAAATTTAGATAACCTTAACATAATTGAACAAAATATATTATACTTGATGGAAAAACATAAATTGGTATTTGCAAAAGATAAATATGATGTTCGAAAAGTAAGATAAAACTTACAGAAAATAGATGTGTTATAAAAAAAACGTATAGAACATCTATTCCAGATACTAAGGAGATTGAGTCTCAGATAACAGATCTGTTGGAAGCAAGTTTGATAGAAGATTCCAATTCACCTTTTGCATCCCCTGTTACTCTTGCTTGACAAGAGAATGAAATATCTCGTCGTTGCATTGATTGTCGTGAACTAAATGAATTAGTAATTCCTGATCCTCAACCATTCCCACGAATAGAAGATATGATGGTGAATGGTGGAAAATAAGAATGGTATTCGACTTTCGTTATAAATTCTGCTTTTTGGTCTATACCAATCAAACAAGAAAATGAAGCGAAACCTGCTATTATAACACAGAAAGGGCATTGGCAATGGACCCGTCTTCCATTTTGTTTGAAGACACCAGCTATATTCCAACGCACTTTAACTAACATTTTGCGAAAGTACAAGCTTTCAAATTTTTGTATTAATTAAATTGATGATGCTCTGATCTTTTCAGAAACATTTAGAACACATAGTTTCTCCTCTTCATGCCAACAAGGAAGAAGGTTTCAAATTAAAACTGGAGAAATGTAGATTTGCAATGAAATCTGTTGAATATTTGAGTCATATAATTGGGAAAAATAAAATTAGTCCATTAACGATAATCTGAAAGCCATTGGAAATTTTCCTCGACCAAAAACAAAAAAATATTCCCCAGTTCTTGAGAAAGATTAATTTCTATTATAAATATTTAGAAATTGCAGCAAAATCACTTGAGCCATTGAATAATTTACTAGAAAGAATATTCCATTTCATTGATCAGATAGTTCTGAAAAAGCATTTCAGACAGTAAAATCGCACCTATGTTTTATGCACCTATATTAAGAATGTACAACTTCAACAACCCAATTTATATTTACACCGATGCTAGTAGTGGAGGATTTGGAGTAGTAATGAAACAATTAACAGGAAGCAATGAACTCCATGCAGTGGCATATTTTTCGAAAAAATTAAGTCCTGCTCAAAAGAAAAATAAAGCTATTTATTTAGAATGTTTGGCTATTAAACAAGCTATTATATATTGGCAGCATTGGGGGAAAGAATTCATAGTAATTACAGATCATAAACCTTTAGAAAATCTCAGGAGTAAATGTCGAACGAATGAAGAATTAGGGGTCCTTATATATTACTTGTTACAGTATAACTTTAGAGTAATGTACAGTCCAGGGGAACTGACTCGTTATCCAGGAATCCAGTTCTTGAGAGCTTTGAGAATAATGAGGATGTGATAAAAGTTGTAAATTTGATTAAATGAAAGATATTCTGGATCACCAAGAAGAGAATGAGTCTGGGATATTGAAAATATAAAATATAAAAAGAATAGGTGAATCATATTTCAAGACTATCATCGGCAGCTCGGGCATATTGGAGCTCATCATATGTTATTAAATATAGGTTCATATTATTATTTCTTCAATACGGATAAAATGGTTCAACAATATTGTTATTCATGTCAAATTTGTATGAAGAATGAAACAAGAAAAGACCGTCCAATTGGTTTAATTTCCCATTTAGGTCCAGCGATAGAACCATACCAAATCATGTCACTGGACACAGTAGGTGGATTCAGTGGGAATAATTTTTCTAAACGATATTTACATGTATTGGCAGACCACTTTTCAAGATTTGCATTTATTTCAACCTCCAATGGACAAAGTGTACACTATTTTAGATCCTGTGCTAATAAAAAATGAAGTTAAGATATTATTAGCTGATCAATACACTAGAATCAGGTCTACTGAATTTAGAGAATAACTTCTAAAGGTGTTACTTCATTGTTGACTTCAATAGATTCTCCACAGTCGAATGGACTCGATGAACGACTTCACCAGACCGTAGTGTATAAGATGTAAAATGAATAGAAGAGACAAGTATGGTATAAAATAGCAGAAAAATGTACATCAGAGAATAATAACACAATCCATAGTGTTACTAAATTCACACTCCAACATTGCTCCAGAATCACTTCTAATAAAACGTGATTTAACCTCAGATCGCAAGCAAACTAGAGACAATTATTCTGTTAATCAATCTATTTTCTTTTAGCCGAATGTAACATCGTTTTACTATAAAAATATAATTTCTTTTATTTTAGGAGAACATTGATTGACATTCCATTATTATTGATATTATTCATCGAAAGTTTATACACTTTTTGTGATCTTGAGATCACTTGAAAAGACCCTTCAAAAAGCTCTTGGAACGAAGATTTAATTCTGTTATTCCTGACAAAAACATTTTTACAAGTTGACAAATCTTTTGGAATGAAAATTTTTCGATTGCTTAAATTTCTAGTTGATGAAGGGATGAAAATTTCACGAGGAATTTGAACTGAAGAGCTTCTATAACAGATCGGAAACCAATAATAATTTTGGTAATTCGTCTGAAAAATCAATTACATTTTGAGTGCTAAAAATGAAGATTTTAATTGTCTATGGAGTCTTTGACCATTCCGTTACTTTGTGGATGACGAGATGTTGTATGAATTCGCTTCATGCCAAAAAATTGTGAGAATCTTTTGAATACATCAGATTCAAATTGTCCTCCGCAATCTGTTGTAATGGTTTATGATATTCCGAAACAAGAAATGAATTGATTTAAGAAGAATTCGACAATTTGTCCCACACTACTATTTTTGAGTGGGTATGCTTCTGGCCCTCTAGCATATCTGTCAAAAATTGTCAAATTGTGAATTATACATTTAGATGGAAGGAACGGACCAACAAAATCCATATGAATGTGTTCAAATCTGGCGGATGAGTTATTGATTTTTGACAATTGATGCAAGTTGTTGACCAGGCATTGATTACCGAATTCATTTTAGGCCCAAGATTTTGTTGAGTAATCAATTTACGTGTAGCTCTAATACCAGGATGAGACAGATTATGTAAGTATTCTCAAATTTTGAGGAATATATGGTCTGTCAATTCTCTTCGAAATGTCACACTAAAGTTTAGTATTTGAATTAGGAAATGATAACTCGTTTAGTTTGAATTTTGAAAATTCATTTTTATTAAAAATAGTAATTGTGGTGAATTATTGTTTTCCTATTTTTATCAAAATAGCAATTATTGACACCACTTATTTGACCTGTTTTCTATGCGTGATAATCCATCTGGAACAACATTGTCAGTTCCTTCGATATGATGAATGCCAAAACGTCAATGTCTGATTACTTTTTCAAGCATCATTCACGATTCCATCAGAGAAGACAAAAAGATTGCGCGTTTCTATAGAAGCAATAGGTAAATGAAAAAATATCCAATTTTTTAGCTAGTTAAAAATTCTGTTCCTTCCGAAATAGCCGCCAGCAAACAGTCAATCTGACAATTTCAAATGGGCCAAATTGGACAGGAGCGGAATTGTCATTGAACAATGGATATTCAGCTTTCAGTTAGTTTTTGTTCACAGAGAGCATAGGCATTTAAATATCGAATAATGCAAGTCGCAGTGCTTCCGAACAGAACGTGCACGAATAAACATCGCATATTTATTTAAAACAAGTTAAGGCCATGCAACGAACCGGATATTAATGCATCAACTTAGAATAATTAGATATGATAGAGTACAGTAATAATGGTAATTATCATTTCTGTTTATTCGAAATGAAGTTTTCAAGCTTCATCTGATTATTTTTAAATACTTGACATATTTATGAATCCTCCATCAGTTATTATTGTTTAAGCATCAAGTAAGATTTTGAACAGCCAGAAGCCGTTATACTTATAACCACGATTCGAAGATTACTTAAGTATTTTCAATAAACAATCAACAATTTTGTGTTATAATTTTGTATTAAATTTTAATAGGAACCAACAAACTGAAAGACCTAAAGGGACGGATTCTTTAATTGATTAAAAAAATGTATAACAACAGCCTGTGACTTGTAAGTTGAGTAGTTCCAAAAATGCTGTTTGTCTTTTCAGTAATTTCTGTGCTCTCCGATGAAACTTACATTATGAATCATCTTTAGTTTCAATTAATCATTCGCCCATGTAGTAAATTAAATTGTGCCAGAAGGGCAGAAAATGAACCTTAGCTGCCCACGGCTATTAGCTGCACGGGAAGTTCATTTAAATGTTATACATTGTTTGGATTTCTTAATGAGACATCACACGGTATATCAGGATACCATAACTAGTGTAATTTTATGGTGAAAACCGCCTTTCGTATCTTCATTCGTTACCGAGTTATTTCACGTTTAGAAACTGTTTCACGACAATGAACAAAATTTCAAAGGTTCAATGCAATGACGTATTACTTACTCGCAAATTTCGTCAAGATATTCATGCAAATAAATTCTTAGTGTTATTATAGCATATTATCTTCAAACATACTTCAATTTCCTCCAGTTATTTTCATAAGATTAACTTGGTTTGGTTCCTGAATAAATAAGTAATAATGTCTTTTTTCAATGCCTAGACTCAAATTTTGTAAACTAGTGACGCCAAGTAATCCAAAAGATTCAAATCAGCACGCAACCAAACTAAAGTGCAGTTCAAAATAAACAGGATCTAAGAAACAGGATATTTGAATCGTTTGCCATCATTAATTAGACATGAGGTATATTCGGAAGAGTTGGTCAATCGATGTTGCATTGATTGATGCATGCGTTGGAGTAGGCGGTGGTCATTTTCAGCAATTATAGCAAATATTATCAACTCATTTGTAGAAGTAGTTTAGTCTTCATCACAATAGCATCAATAAAAAACACATTATATGAGAACTTACAAAATTCCAACGCAGGTTTAACTTTAAGCCCGTTTTTTTCCAAAACTGCTGCTTTCAGCGACCAATACTGAGAGTTCTTTTTGTATGTGAAATAAAATGTAGAATAAGTCAGTTCAGTCAAAAATTATATACAGTATGACACAAGGAAGTTACGGTTATCATTCATTAATACTACCAGTATCCCGAATTTCGTCAAATTGCCATGTTATTGAACAAAAATTTAATCAAAAAATAAGATAAATTTTTTTTTTGGAGGAACTGTATCTCAAGAACCAAGCTGTCACGGACCCATGTTTATATTAACTTTTTACCTTAAAATTAGTTAAAGATTCCTCCTTAAAAGTTTCTACAAATACTTAATAAACATCCTTTATAATATATATTATTATTTATTAAAACAAAACTTTAAGATTTATATCGCGATATACGATGTTAATTGAAAATTTGTAAGCTGTTTGGTATGAATTTGTATAAAGGGCAAACACATATAATTTGACTTGTATTTATTAGAAGGATTCAATTGATATGAAACAGCAAATTATACATTTACGATGAGGCATGTAAGCCAATGAGACACTTATTCGAAGAATACAGATAGTATAAAAAGTAATTTGAAACTTGTTGACAGTAACAGGAAGTCTTCAGAAAATCAATTCCAAATTAGTGTTAGCAGCTTTATCTAACGTGTAGAATGCGCACCGAAAACGAAATTGGATTTGTGATTTGAAAGTCGAACTATGGGTTGAAAAAGCGACATATCCTCAAATGCGAATCACGAATTCGCAATGACGTGGATTCATGAGCATTATATACCTACCATTCTCGATGTAGTAAGACGTTTCGTTGTAGCGATCGTCTGTGAAGCCTGGTCGTTTGGCTTTCAGAGCTTTGGTCTCGAGCTTCGCCTGAAACGATAAAACATTCACATTAGCGGAGAAAATTCAATAGATTTACAACATTGTTTTGTACATTTTATATTATAAGCAATGTCAATTGATCTTGCTCAAAAGAAATAGTTAAAATTATTTGAATCGCATTTTCATAGTATGAATTGTGATTCATATATTCTCATGTCTTTCATATTTACACAACATAAAACATAAAATTGAGCAATTAATGGTACAATAATTGATTGAAGGGTTGTACGTTGAGGAAGCATGCTTTGACTAATGTGTTGAAGTCAGAATAAATATATCATTACTGTTCTTCTCTATACCAACCTGGGTTGGAATAATTAAATATATCCAATCTGAATTACAGTAATGCACTACAAGCTTCAACTTGCTGCACTTTTTCATTGGAATATGTACCCATATATATTATTAGACAGCTAATGAATTCGAATTTTTGGTAGCTAAATTACCTTTCCACAATCAACAAGAAACTAACTCGTCGAAACTATGGTACTACAGTATCATAAATGCGTCGCGATGTTAATATGGATAGGGTCAAAGTATGTATTCATGATATTGTTGGAAAACTATTTTTACTACTGACCCCTTAGAAAATTACATTCAAGGCACCTGAATCAAGGTAGGAAACAGCACTTTTCCTCCCTACAGAGATTTAGATTTTCCTCCAGCTTGTAATCTTTCTCGTATATTTCACTAGATTTCATTGGCAGAAGATTCAGCGATACCAACTTGGCAGATTCTAGAATGTCTTGAGGAATACTATCCTCAGCTTCATATTCCATTTTTCATTGATAATTTTTATGATTGAAATAAAGAAAATCCGTTAAAATACGTCAATCGGTATGTTGTGAACAACGCCTTGATAATGCCAGTATCTGTAATGTATACTAACTGATATTAAATGTTATATTTTAAAAGAAAAAAGAATACAAAGATCATTTTCGAAAATGGGCATAAAAGGTAGTAAAGATTATATAAGTTCCCCTAGAGTAAAATGCATTTCTTCCTTTGGGTTTTGATCAAATTATCCGCGGGAGGTAAACAGGCCCTTCCCTCCGTTGATATGTAAATAACTGTAATGTATTTAATTAATAGTTATCATTATTGAAGATTATCCTTAGGTTTATAATTTATACACACAGATGTGTGTTTCCTTTTTAAATGTATTTTATATAATTGACTGCCGATGCAAGATATGATAGACGTACATTGCCAGTCGTAAAAATATAGTATGACAAATAGATTGTTCTCACTATCTGTATTGGGTTAACAAAAAATCATCCATATAAAGTTTTTAAGACTTATTATTATATTTATTCATGTAAATGCTAGGGAAATAGGTCACATTAACACTTATGCTTTATATTTTCGTCTTTACGTACGTTTCGGTCTCACGACCATCATCAGAAGACTTATTATTTTGATAACCTGATAACTTAAAACTATTTGTATCAACACAAAGCGTCCTTACCGCACCAATTTCATTTAAATGCCAACGTCGCCTAAACGAACAGAAGCACGAAATCGAAATTGTAACAAAATAATGTTATAATATCAAGAATCCACTACTTAGTAGAACTTTCAAAAAATACGAACACATTTCATCAAAGTCTATGAGCGACTAACAAACGAGACGAGTTTAGTATTTATTTTCGAACCAGATGTCATGATTTATTAGTTGATAAAAGGTCTGGCCTCTGGAGTTCATCTCCAGAATCCCTTGCTGAACACTGCTTTGATTAAAACCATCAATTCGATTACAAAAATGTTAATATTTTTCAACTTAGGAAACCAATTATTATAGAAGATCATTCTGGAGATGATTCACATAAAACGTGACTCCAAATCTGTGAATCATAGGACTGACGTTCAAACACTAAGTCATATTTATACTAACTTAATTAATTAATTCTTGCAAATTCCTACATCCATCTTCATAATGTTGAAAGTATATTCTAGGTAGAATGTAGAGTATACTCCAGAGGCCAAACCTTCTCTTATTACCTAATAAATCATGACATCTGGTCCGAAAATAAATACTGAATTCGTCTCGTTTGTTAGTCGCTCATAGACTAGATGAGATGTGTTCGTATTTTTTAGAAGTTCTACTAAGTAGTGGATTCTTGATATTATACTTATAAGTCTTATAACATTATTTTGTTACAATATCGATTTCGTGTTTCTGTTCGTTTCGGCGACGTTGGTATTCAAATGAAATTGGTGCGATAAGGACGCTTTGTGTTAATACAAATAGTCTTAAGTAATCAGGTTATTGAAATCTGTTGGTGATGGTCGTGAGACCGAAACGTAAGTAAAGACGGAAATATAAAGTATAAGTGTTAATGTGACCTATTTCCCGAGAATTTATATATAATTCATACCTGGGTCAAGAATCTTTATTATTACTTATTATTATATACAGGCCAACTTAACCACGATGCAACAATGGCGACGGAGATGGGATAGTTCACTTTTAAGACGATATTTCAGTAAATGGTAGGAATGGAAAGATTAGAAAAAGTTTTAAACCGATTACAAGGAGCGGGATTCAAAATTTCTGTAGAAAAATGCAGTTTCAATAAAGAGGAGGTTCAATATTCAGGTTTCATCATTAATGAAGATTACATACTACCCAAGATAAAGAACTAGCTATTGTACACGCTCCAGTGCCTTACTCACTTACCCAACTCAAATCTGTGTTGGGAAATTTATTAGTAACTTATCAACGATTTTGAATCCATTATAGAACTTACTAAAAAAGGACGTTACATTTGAGTGAAATAAGGAATGCGATAATAATAATAATAACAAGATTAAGGAATTATTGATCTCCGAGGAAGTTCCTAATACATTATACTCCAGACTATAGAGTGAAGTTAATCAAGGATGACAGTCTTTATGGTGTAGGATCTGTGCTATCACACATTTTACCAAATAAGCAAGAACAAATTATAGCTTATGGCGCGCGCACATTACCGGCTGCAGAAAAATATTATAGCCATATTGAAAAAGAAGAACTGGCTATTATTCATGGGCTATGTAAGTTGAATCAACTTCCATTTGGTAGAGAGTTCACTGCTGCTGAATATACCGTGAAAACGGTTAAAAACGCTTCAAAAAGGGATAAGGTAAAAATACAAGTATGGTTATTTCAGGAAAATGTAATGTCTTCTTATGTGATTATAGAAATACGGAACATTGCGCTACCAGTGTTACACCCTCCATGTTAATGTTTTAAGACTTAACTTGAATATTCAACAAAAGGTTCAAAATGATCAAGTTAAGCAGACACAAAATTTTGGGGGTAAAGATAGGGCTAGCACATTTGAGATCGGTGAAAGAGTCATGGTTAAAGATTATAGAAGGGTCACAGGGTCAATAAACCTGCATGGATTTTTGCAGTAATTAAAAAAAAAATTGGTAAATGCACATTTGGTGAGAGTGTAATGTATCTAATTATTAGTTATCATTCATTATTGAAGATTATCCTTATTAGGTTTATATTCAATACACACATATTGTGCGTTTCCTTTTTATAGGTATTTTTTTCAATTGACTGCCGATGCGAGATATGATAGACGTACACCGCCAGTCGTAGAGATATAATATGACTAATAGATTGTTATCATTATGTGTATCGGGTTAACACTAACTATTAACATATAAAGAGGCTAGCTTTGTTACCCTGAATTAGTTAATTGCTTGCAGTAACGTGCTTCTTGTGATTTCGTTATTGATTTGGGGTAGGATAACTATAAGGTACCTTGTGCCTAGATCATCACGTAGCAGCTTTATGAGTACGCCATGCCTGTCAGGTAACCTGGTGTCACCCTGACATCGATCTCATGTCACTCTGAGTACTTCTTCAATTTTACTAGGAAAATAGTTATACTTGGAGACAACCATTCTTGCCATCGTTTTATCTGAAACTGAATTTTGGGAACTCGATTTCTTTGTATACAACGTTTTTTCGTGCTACTTCAGACCTAATATCTAGAAAGTTATAGTTATCCACAGATTCAGACTTGAAATTTGGCATGTAGGTTCATTATGTGACGTATGTAGACACTGAAGAATAAGAGAGATTGTAGTAATCCAATGGTTTTGACACTTGACATGATAGAAAAATATTATAATATGATACTCAGTATATATGTCGCGTAGTCACTTAGCGTAATTAGACATCATGAATTGTCCAGACAGTTCATGAAAAGTATACAGATAGTGTAAAACACTAAGCTTTCATCAAAAATCTCGTTCATGAGAGACCACCCTTCATATTATTGTGATGAGATGTTCCTTCTTTGAGAAAATCGGAGAACAGATGAAGCGACGATCGTAATGCATGAAAACCCGCGGCATCGCTCCATGATCGTGGCTTCATCTGTTCACAGATTTTTATTCTAAAATCGTTCAGAGTTCAAAAACACATAACTGTTAAGAAGATGATGCTGGTATAAAATCATTTGCAGCCATACTTTCGTGCACTAACAAGGACCCAATTCACAGACATAGGGTTATACAGGTGAACATTTCATAATCTACAAAAATTCCATTTCAGAAAAATGTAGAACACTTTCATTATAACATGTCCATGAAGATGTTGCTCCTCCTTGCTATGAAGATAGCAAATGTTAAACTTATCACGACATATCTATTATGAAGTTGCTATTGAATTATGTTCTCGACTTTGTCGAACATCATTTTCATCAGAGTGGTAATTTTTTTCACTAATATTCACTGTTCTCACGTTACATCACGTTAATTAATATAATTCTGAAGCAAATGTGGCCGTTCCAACCAATTAATGAAGCATAAGATCATCAAATGAGAGAATCATTATTTACACAATGTGGACGATTTCATAAAAATTGCACGAAATCTATTTGAAATTCACGTTGAGCTACCCTTCATTAGATTGAACCGGTGTGATTCGTATTTACAATGGGTTTGAATTACTATCCATTACAACAAAATTCGTGACCACGTTACCGACTTGAATTTCGCTAAAATGTTTTTGTTCATTCTTTCGTTCCACGTTGAAAATAAATTTTCATCCATTAGACCTTACAGTAGAACGAATCGAGTAGTTATTTGATTCTAGAAATGGCTTTTTCCGTCCCACATATTCAACGGAGTTGGCTGTCCCTTATCACAGATGTAACTCGCGTAGTGCGGCATTTTATTAATCGCAATATGAATTGATTGAATCGGTACAAATTATACTATCTGATCATCCTCATCACACTCTATACCATATTTTTCAACAATTTAACATCATGTAATAATTGAGAAATGATTCTATTAAATTAATATGCAATATAATTGTAACTATATTATTTATAACATGTAATTAAATTACAAATTGTTATTAATATGTTATGTCAATATATGACATTATCTACATTTACATGAATTAATATATATCAGGTTCAATACAATACCCGGTCACTTATACTCCAATATAAGAAAAATACAAATTCGTACTTTTATTACTGATGAATTTAGTGAATCGTTTCCTTCTTTCCAGTACCCTCGTGGGAATAAAGGTTTCTAATTTTAAATTTTCAACGTAAAATATGATTTTACGGGGGATCTAGATAGATGATAGAAGCCATGACACGGAAACGTTATGTGGACACCGTAACAGGACTAATAGTCCAGGCAATAAGCCCGGAAAAAGACTATAATAAAAAAAATATATAGTAGGCTAGAATTTCAAAATTTTTTCTGCATTTTGTTCCCAATACTCCATAGATCATTCATGACTATCAAGACCGCGGGGTCGACCTTTCTACCCCCTCAAAACGTGGTTTCAACCCTTCAGAGTAGCATTCTTATAAAAACAGTCCAAAATTAATGAATTAAGAGCCGAAAATGACCCCTAGCATGTTTTTTGGGTCGCTGATCACGATTCCACAGTTAATTTTCTCGGAAAACTCCCTCCAGATGAGAAATTTGGAAAATTTATATATAATATATAACTTATAATTTTGTTGCAAAAATGACCTCTAGTAGATTTTTTGGGTCGCTGATCACGATTCCGCTGTAATTTATCCCAAAAAAGCCTCCCTTCGGGAATTTTCCATTTGGAGAGACTTTTTTGGGAAAAATTACAGCGGAATCGTGATCAGCGACCCAAAAACCCTACTAATCACCCTAAGGTGATTTTTGCACCAAAATTATACTTTATTATTCACAAACGTCTCAGGAAAATCTCAAATTCCCCGAATTTTCCATCTGGAGAGAGTTTTTTGGGAAAAATAACAGCGGAATTGTGATCAGCGACCCAAAAAACCTACTAGACGTCATTTTGCAACAAAATTATAAATTATATATTACATATAAATTTTCCAAATTTCCCATCTGGGGGGAGTTTTCCGAGAAAACTAACTGCGGAATCTTGATCAGTGAGCCAAAAAACATACCAGGTGTCATTTTCGGATCTTAATTCATTAATTTTGGACTTTTTCCATAAGAATGCTCCTCTGAGGGGTTGAAACCCCGCCTTGAGGGGGTAGGAAGGTCGAACCCCGCGTTCTCGATAGTCATGAATGATCTATGTGGTATTAGGAACAAAATGCAAAAAAATTTTGAAATTCTAGCTTACTTTTTTTTCTGGTTCGTTGCCTGGACTATAATTGGTCGAATTGCCAAAGCCTATGGGCTGCACCTGGCAACATGTTAATATGAATTTTCATTACAATCATTTTTTTGAGTTCTTCCCTTGAATAAGTAGAATTGAAAGATTACCTTTTTTTTAAATAAATTAATCGTGTGACTATTTCTGACTTCTTAAGGTTGTACATCCTTGCACCTAGGTAAGCAAAACTGCTCTGTCCCATAGTTTTTGATAATGATATATTATGAGCTCGACTCACCATTCTCCTGCTAGGCGATTTGTAATACCCCGATTAATACGTGACTGTATCAAGACAGTCTACAGAAAACATATTCTATATTATTTGTTTTTATAAATATGATATAAACTGTATTGTTTTGTTGATAGTATTATCCTTCATGGTATGATGTTTCGACAAATTTGTAGAGCAAACTTAATGTCATTGTAAAATCAAAAAAAATAGCTATTAAAATAAAAGTTTGATTTTCGCTAATTTTAGTAAATCAGTTTAAATCGAACTTTTATTGGTTATTTTATAAAGGTTTAGAATGGATCACTTAATGGCTGAATCCATCAAATTATTTCAAAACTATTGATTTGCGAATATACTATTGAATGGTGATATACATACATCATAACTTGCATTATTCGTAATGTTATTCGTGAATTCGAAATCTACTTTATGATGAATAGGTCAATTAAATTCCAGAAGAAGAAGTTTGAACTTTCATTCCATTATCAGTCTTATTCTGGATTGTTATAAAGTATTAATTCAATCAAGGTCGGCACCTTCCCATTAAATAATCATGTGAGAATTATTGACGAAGATTGCTTCGCAGAAACTTGGTTCTCTATCTAGTGTCAAGATCTACTCACCCCAGCAGCTCCTTATGATCTACAAAGCACATTTTCTCCTCGTCCTGGAGTAGTGTTCACACATACGGAGTTCAACTTCTAAACATACGCTGAAGCTCTTAGATTCTACTTTAAAGAGAGCCAGACCTCTCTAAAATATGGTAGAGAGGTGGACGATGTTTCCGCTTCTATGTTTAATTCCATGGTCGGCCCTCTTTGGAAATTTTGTGTGTTATTTTACTACACACGATTCCAGGTATGCAGACTGATCCCTCCTCGAGGGTCGCCCCTTCACAACCAGACTCAAGCCCTGCCGAGCTGCTCTATATTAGACTTAAATTTTCTATCGTACGGCCTAGTTGTGCAAGTCTTTGCCTAGTGAGGTGTTTCCTGACGTTTTATCGTCTTTCAAGAAAAATGCCAATGCGCACGTGCGCTAGAGTGCACAATGACCGAGTCTATAAGAAAATATTGTGGTAATACCTATTTTCACTTTAAACTTTAAGGTAATGAGCCACAGTCGGAGAAAAAAAGATTTTTTGATCATATTTATGGAAAATTATTTTTTATCTATTTCATTTCTATCTCACAAATCTTCATAAAACCATAACCTCGAATATCAGAGACAATCCTTCTACCTCCATGTATGATAATTTATCTTTACTAACCTACAAAATAGTTACAGATCTTTGATTTTCAGCTGGCGTTAATGCATCAATTGGAATAATTTATGCTCTATTCTTTCTGATGTTCATGTTGAATTGTCTTTTAACCAGATTCATCTCATAGTTGCTAGTAAGCAATTAAGAATCCACAATTAGAGTCTACTCGTATAATCTGTAGGTAGGAAATTGATTACCAGGATTTGTAGGAGCCAAGTTCTTGAGCAAATTCATAAGTACTTCTCCAATATTGCCATGAGTTTGACAATAATTTATGGCATTCATCACCTGATGGTGAGTGCCAACATTTTGTTAATCAAAATATTAACATTAGTGTCTTCCAATACTATAAGGTGAGTAATCACCAGCAAATATAGATCATGGTTCAATCATTAATTTCAGGACAGTTATCAATAATGATTCTCGACCCAGGTATGAATTATATATAAATTGTCGGGAAATAGATCACACTAATACATATGCTTGTTATTTTCGTCTTTACGTACGTTTCGGTCTCATCATCAGAAGATGTATCAATGTCTAAAACAGGATTTGTTAAAACTGACTGTATCAGCACAAAGCGTCATTATCGCACCAATTTCAACTAAAATGTCCACGTCGGCGAAACGAACAGAAACACGAATAATCGAAATTGTAACACATAATGTATGTATATGAATATGTATAAAGAATTCACTGCTTAGAAAGTTTCGTATAAAACTCGAAGTCATTTCAAGCGATGTTTGAGTATGACTGAAACTAGAAAATATAACGCTCAAGTATACACTTTCAAATGAAGTCTGGTAGGAAGAAGTTCGGCAGGTCTTGAGCTTGACAATGAAGAGGTAACTAGTTTGAGCTCGTCTAGTTCACTTATCTGGAATCTCTCGTGGTGGAACAACAGACGAGATTTCTGATGAACACCGAACATGGAAATATATAAAGAAAAGGAAAAGATCTCGTCCCTTTCTACGATGTTCTAGAAAGGTCAATGAACTCGTAAGTGTGACGTCATCAATCATACAAAAAGGTCTCTTCTGGGTAGAATATTCAGCGTATATTTGGGAGCCGAACTCCAAACATGTGAACAGTACTTCAGGATAGGTAAAATCTGTGCTTTGTAGATTATGAACAGCTGCTGGGATGTGTAGTAGCATTTGGCACGGACTAGAACACCAAGTTTTTGTGAAGCGGATTTCGCAATGAACCTCACATGAGAGGGTGCTATTGGTGTTGATCCCAAGCATTAATATGGAAAAGTTCATAGGAAAAATTGTACCTGACATTATCATATCAGGGACTGTGAGATTTGTTTTCCTAGAGAAGATGCAAGCTTGAGATTTGGTTGTTTTAAACTCTACTAGATTATTAAATCCCCATTTCAAAATCTTTGCCAGATCTCCATTAATTGCGTCAACCTGTGTCTGTCTCGACCCTCTGGCTTCATTGGATGGTATAGGGGATTTAGATGAGAAAGTGTTATAACAACATACCATCATCTGCAAAGCTGTGAACGGGACAGATAGTCACATCCAGCAGATCGTTAATATGGAACAGAAACAAAATTGAGATCACTGTGGAACACCAGTGTTGATAGCGCCATCGTATCGGATAATTCTCCGTCAACCACCACATGGTGAGATTTACCTGGGAGTAAACCCGATAGTACGCGACAAAGGTGAGGCGGCAAACTATATGACGGAAGTTTCCCAAGAAGGCTTTGGTGCCAGACTCGGTCTAATGCTTTGGAGATATCCAATGCTAGACATTGCCTATATTATTTACAGATTTCCGCCATACATGTGTTACGTAGGCAATCAGGTATCCTGTTGATCTCTGTCCACAAAAACCAAATTGCCGGTCATTCACGATTTGGAAGCTCTCTAGGTATTGGATGAGCTCGACGTTGATTGCTTTCTCCATCACTCCAGAGATCACCAATAATAGTGCAATGGATGTAAAATTATTAGGAAGGGTCTTCTTTCCTTTTGTTTTTGAAATCGTTGGACTCTAGCTGCCTTCCAGCTGAAAGGAAACACACCAAGATTTTATGAGAGGGTAACCTGCAGAAAACTCATATTGATTCTAGCCCACATTCTTTGAGAACGATAGGTAGGATTCCGTCTGAGCCCCTAAACTTTTTGGTCTTGAGATCAAGCAGAATGCGCCTAGGTATGCGCCGAGGGAAGACAATTTCTGGCATATGACTATCGATGACCGCAATATTAGGAGAGTCTTTCCCTTGTGGATTCAAAGAGCAATTTGCTGTTTACATTCTAGGAAAAAAGTTGGCTTTTTCTTGTGGTGTAGAAGCCAGTGTGCCATCTTTGGTTAGGGGAGGGAATGGACTGGAAGCGAAATTTCTACCAATTGCTTTGGCGAAAGTTCAAAATGAACGCAGGGCATTCGATAAGCTTCAATCTTATTTTGGCCTTATATGTCTCTTTCGATGGTTTGAGATTGGGAGTTTATTTATTCGATAAATATCAAGACTTTTCTCATTTGTTATATTAGTCCCAAATGGTTTATTAGAAATACTGTTCAATAATTAATGAACATTTGATAAATATTTAACGTCACAGCGGAGACAACCAGATGTCTGTTAGTAATGTAAGGAGGTTTGGTAACGGATCCATTGAATAACTTATTACGAATTTGATTGAGATAACGTGACACGAACACGGGTATAAGACAAGACAACTACATTGCAGCTCATGATGTCAAAACGTTTCAAATTTACATTTTCCAATATCCTGAGATCCGAACATGGCTGTCTAGTTAGAATGAATGAGTGTAACGGGATGTATGATTTATGCAAGTGCTTATTATGCAGTTTTCATAATGCAGTTATTACTGTTTGCAAACCACTGTACCCTAGAGATCCATTAATAGCGTAGTCACGTTGAGGTGTTCCACTTTAATTCACTTTTTCTCACTTTCTCCTCTATCATTAAGGAGTATATGATAAATATCATTTTGTGTTACTTCGTGTTATTCGTGAAATATCTTGGAATTTGTTATGAATCGTGATACATGCGTATTATGGGTAGATATTTATGGGAGTATCTAGCACGCTCATCAGAGTATTAATTCTGTTGAAAAAATTAATTTTGAATCAGTCAGTATGAGACAAATTTTCCCTAACTTGGAATCTATTTTGATATCATCAACTTGATCGATTTCTTAAACCTTCAGTGACAATGAACATAGTATTATGAAATTATGATTTCTGTTAGTACGAGAGCAGTATCAAATTTCCTGGCCTGACAAAGATCCAGCTATCGCAGCAGGACATAATGTCCTACATGTTGAGGCCTCATTAGGCTTAAGCAAGAATAGGAAAAAAAAAGATTGGTTTTACGTCAATTAGTTTTTTTACAACTTTCGCTCGTTTATCAGGATGGGGTGTATGGAAAAAA
Organism: Endomychus coccineus; assembly: GCA_958510875.1. Classification (NCBI taxonomy): domain Eukaryota; kingdom Metazoa; phylum Arthropoda; class Insecta; order Coleoptera; family Endomychidae; genus Endomychus; species Endomychus coccineus. Next base: position 65,323,202 of record OY294069.1, read on the forward strand.
TGCATCATATTATTGGGTGGTAAAAACAAGTTTCAGATAGGAGAGGAATTATTGAAAGATGACGCTAGAGCAGCAAAAACGGTGGAAATGATAACAGACGGCAAAATTAACCTAGTTGAGGATCTGGTATTGGGCGATAGACGCTTGAAGGTGGCAAAAAATACCACAAATGTCGGTGCTTCAGATACAAGAGTTCGCGGAATCATCTAGAACATCTGGGCATGAATAGGGTTAGTTAGTTAGTGCCGCTTTGTGTTTAGTGTACTCGTTCTTTTTTGGAGATCTGTGGAAAAAATCTGTCGGATGTGTTGAAAACAATTATCGAAAAAGATTTATCATGGTTCTCTACTACAATCCTTCGTTCAAAAGGAAGTCGATGGAATGGAGGCGAAAAGGAGAAGCACCACCAAGAATGTCGAAGGTTAGGGTCTGTCACTCGACAAGAAAGACGATGGCTACGATCTATTGGAATTGTGAGGGCATTATTCTTATAGAGTTTAAATAACACAATACACACATAACGGGGCATATTATGCAGCAGTCATGCACATATTGCTTCAAAATATTCGAGAAGTAATAAATAGATGCATAATTAACCAGGGTTGTGCGTTCGTTCCACAACTATGCAGTCGTAAATAGTACTGCTGGAATTATGGAAACAGCAATTCGACAAATCGATCTCCCTCCGTTTATTTCAGATATAGCCCCCAGTGATTATTAACTGTTTGGGAATTTGAAAAAGGAGGTTCGGGAAGCCATTTCATTGAAGGCGAAGGGGTGAAGACAAACCGGAGGAATATTTTTACAAGTGTATTGAATTGTTGCTAAATCGATGTAATAAGGGTTTTTGTGTCAAGGGGGATTATATGAAGAATATAATTTAATGTGAGTTTACACCATTCCCTCCATAGACAGGCCGGAAATTTTTGGCCTGTCCTCGTGTAGCATAATCTTCTATTTGGTTTCATCAAACCGTGAATCTAAGGGGTGAAAAAAAGTATTCGAATAGGTCGAGATAAACGACCTCACTATCAGTACATATCCTACTAAAGGGTTAGGCTGTATTGTAGAATTTGTCACGTGACCGCCTCAAATTGTACTCTTCGAAGCATTGTATTCAGATATTGAATTATTAAATAACATTTAAGATTCCATTAATAAACGATTTGTGACTTTTCAATCAACTTATGTCATTTGAGATCACCGGTTATTCTTTTAAATAGATCATCCACTATTCCCACCGATTGAAGCAGATTAAGTAGCAATCTCGATGAGATGTTGTATACTTGACTTTCAAAATAAGAGAGTCACTGTCAAATGAAATTTTGTAAAGCTACACCAACTTTATTTCCTGCCCCTTGAAGATAAGTACCGATTTCGATGAAATGTTCTACACTCGATATTCAAAACAAGACGAAAGCTACTTTTAATTGAGATTTCAAAAAATAGGCACGATCTTGGTAAAATTTTGCACATTTGACCTCCGAAACAAGAGGAAAGTCATTTTATACACGCGATACCGAAAACCTACCATCCCCCTTTATCACTCATTAAAGCAGTTAAGAACCGATCTCGATGAAATTTTGTACACTTGATCTTCAATACAAGAGGAAAGAAACTATATGAATAAAATTCCGGAGAAGTTACCCAAACAACTCTCTTTCTCACCGCTCAAACTAGGTAAGTACCGATCTTGATGAAATTTAGCACACTTGACCTTCAGAACAAGAAGAAAGTTACTTTCTAGATGGGATTTCGGAAAAAACTATATCGCCTCCTTTCTCAATAAATACCGTTTTCGATAACATTTTGCACACTGGGGTTTTAGAACAAGATGCAATTCACTGTCTCCATGAGATTTCGAAAAAATACCCCATCTCCATGTTTCACCCCTTAAAGCAGATAGGTACCGATCGAATCAAGAAAAAGTCACTGTCTAAATGAAATTTCGAAAAGAACAATTTTTGATGATTTGGTAAAAAGATTTCGTAGCTCAAAGTCCAGAAAGATGTTTTGAATGATTGTATTATTTTATCCTATTATTCTAACCTATTCTCACTCATTTTGAAAAGTATAAATAACCTTCGAATGTGTAAACAAATAAAATATATTGACACATCAACTTATATAATATGTACGTTTTGAAATGGATTCGAACGTTTAAAAAAAAATGTTTTAATGTATTTCTGCTTCACTCTGTTCCGGTGAGTTTAGTCTGGTTTATTTATCAATCAATTTATTAATTACAATATGTATATCCAAATAAACAACTACATTCTACAAAAAGTACATATTTTGAATTTTATGATAATAGAAAATGGACATTGTTTCAAGACTGAAATTCGGAATTCCCCTGGGTAATGTAGTGAGTACACTGCTTAAAATAAACTTCGTTTACTTTTGTATCTGGACCTCCATCTCCTACCTCCTCTGATGAATTCGTTGCTTTCCTCATCATGTTGTGGTTTAATAATTCAAAACTTCATCTAAAACAGAGTAAGTTCCCATTCGCTCTCCATACATTCCATCAAGTACACATGCTTAAACAAGGTATTCTTCACTGCATATTCAGGAGACTAACATACTGGTAGTGGTTAATACAAAATGTGCATACTCTGCAGTATAGAGTATAGTGCCCTACATTATTTCTCACATACTTTATATTCATAGTATATGTTGTGTTGAGATCTTTTAACGACTTTACTTTAGATTGTCCATGTACTTGAGGGTCTTTTTTACCTCCACATTGTTATTAAACACCTGTTTTCATGTGAGCTTTTGACATAATTCGGTTCTGATCGCTCAGTGAGACTAGACAACTGAAGAGAAATTTGAGGGTGACTATTGAGAAGCTACTAGACATAATCGATGACCTTGTAGACATAAAAATGGGGAACAGAATTGTAAATATTGAACGGCCACATACGAACAGCGATCAGAACCATTTTGTGTAGGTAGCTCTTGTGTAGCTCTTTGGGCTGTGACCAGTGAGGAGACCGGTTATGATTCGGAACTGGTTCCTACTCATGTTGAGAAATTCTGCAGTTCTCGTTTTCGACGGTTTTCTGATAAAAGTAGTATATATTGACCCCGTCTATATACCACGTTCTTTCGCCAGGTCCGGCCCTGATATTTCATTCTTAGTGTTGAAGGAATACTTGGGAGTAATGTGGTTAATTGGTTCCATTTCCTCCCACAATTTCGTTCCCGTATTTCAACAGATGATTTATAATGGTGTTCAACGATGTACAGATACTTTCTTTCAAAAGGTACTTATCTCGGTGTTGCTCAACATATTTCTTGTTAACCCATTGCAAGCAAGGTGTAGGATTGCTTCCAGACATCTGATCACACTAAGTCTAAGATGATAAGGTGAATACACAATATTGTTGAATATATTTAAGCGACAGAATATATTTTGGAAATCCTTGTAAAAGAAATGATAAGATCCAAAGCAGGCATAACAATATTTATTTTATGCTTAGGAAATGTGTATACAATATGGAATAAGCCTCCATTAACATTCTGAATTATTATGGAAATATGACGAGAACTAAGTTTTTTCCCATATAATCGCCTGGGGTAATGATTCAAACACGAAGCTAAATAGGTTTATTGTCCGGTTTTATGAAGGCAGAAGATTTCACGGAAACTCCTAAATTAATGTTTAATGACGACAACGCTCAAAGTTCTTAACTCATAGCACAGGGGATTGTTTTATTTTCTAAAAGTAGTTAGAACAGTTTCACTTTCGCCTTCTCTAGATTCTCGGTAGCGTAATTGGATTTTTCAAACTTTGTACGTGTTCAGAAACTTTTCATCTTCAAGAAAACATTAAATAAACATAGACTATTAAACGAAATTCAACAGTACAGAAGCGCTAAACAGGATTTATAGAATAACTTTCAAAGAAACTAAAATTCATTGTGAATTGAGATCGTCTGAGGTAAGTACTGTTCGGATGATAATAAAGTTCCACAATGAGCTCTTATTTCTCTACAAATATTTCTATATCTTACTTTAGATCAACTAACTATATGCTATAGTTTATTAATATTTCTAATGGATACAATATAAACAAACGCACGCAAGAACTGAATCAACAGGACCTCATTGAGGATCACATACATATATTATAATACAGAAAAAATGGCATTCTCTTCCCCATTCATATAACAACTCAATAGGTTCAAAAATCTATTCCCTGTGTGTCGTCGTAAAACTGTATTAGACATCCAACTACTGAGTGTCATAAACCTATGTACATTGTACTGTACATTCAGATACAATCAAAACATTAATTGTATCAATATATATATTCATCATGTATTTAGTCTGCCAATAAACATATATCATCTATACCGATAAAGCCCAAATCATAACAATACTACTTGCGTATTTTACGTGCCTAAAGAGAATGAACGGAAGAGATTTGTTTTGAAAAATGTCAGCTTCGTCTTCAGTGCAGAGGCATGTGCCTTCAATGAAATAACATTCTTTATAATAAATTTGATAAAGTAGCGTCATTTTATGCTGAAGTATTGGTGATATAAAGGAATAATTATTTGATCTGGGTGAACATAAATAAAGCCGAATTTCTCAGTTACTGCTTTATGGGAGTGAACTTTCTGATATTACTTGGACATGTTGATCGTTTAGAAACGACGATCACTATTCCATCATAACTATAACCAGTGAACCAATAATTGATTATTCTCTTTCAATATTGTGATTCAATAAATTGGTATTCTCTGCTTAACAAATTTCCTGGAACTGATTTATTCTCTTCAAGACTTCAATTCCTTTATATAATTTTGAATATACATAAGAATAAGAAGAATAAGAAGAATAAGAATATTTATTAGGTATCATTTTAGGCACATTATTATTTATTGATTGATTGATTGAGTAGGATATAATTATAGATAATATAGACAAAATCAAACATAATATTTACAAAAAATATATACATATACAGAAAACAAATAGATGCCTAATGTATAATGCACTGGATACCTACACTTAATCTTTTTTAATTAACATTTACTCTAGATGAATGAGATGAGAATCTCATGATTTACATGTTGAATCTTAAATTCTCGAACATTTTCTGATTGCTTTACATTACAAGGTAAATTATTGTACTCATTAAAGTCTTTATATAAAAATGAATTCATGAAATTTGATAATTTACATTTGCGAAGGTGAAATTGTTGCCCAATATAACTTCTAGTTTGGTAACAATATATTCGAGATTTTAGAACAAGAAATTCGTTAAGATATTCTGGTGCAATGTTATTTAAGATCTAAAAAATAAAAACTGTTGATGCTTGATAAAATCTCTGTTATACAGATAACCATTATGAAGAATTTAACATAAAATTAATATTTGAATAGCGGTTAAGCTTCAGAATTAACCGCATTTCTCGTTGTTGTAGTTTCTGTGGGCTTGAGATTTTATTGGAGTTGAATTATGCTTCCACAGGTATTAAAATGAGGTTGAATAATTGTACTTTATACAGTTATTTTGAAATACATAGATAGCTCTTGTCAAATTCTAGTTGTCTTCAAAATTTTGAATATTGAATATTTAGTTCGGACAAATGGACAAGAATAATTGCACTACTCAACATTCACGATGAATATTTCCATTACTGTCTGAGCTTTATTAAGGGATTCCCAATTTAACATTCTTTCTTCGAAATATATTCTAATAACTAGGTACCAAAACATAATAAGCAGCAATATGTCCTCTGAATTGAATTATCATCATTACTATTATATAGAATATAATCAATCAAATGCTTCTGCTATTCAAATTCAATGTAGAATCAAATCTCCAATTCTACTTTCAGCCACAATGCTCCAGGGAAAAAAGGTAGCAATATGACTGGAGGAACCTTGGCCACCTTTTTACCCTAAACACGAGATTCGTTGATTCCGCCCCCACTAGAGCTAGTGAAATACTGAAGAAAACTGAAACGCTATTACATCTTCACAAATATGGGCTGTTCTATCTAGGCAGAATCTAGTTAATCGCAAATTGAAAAGTTGATTTCAATCTGTTTAGGTTTGGTTAGGTTAGGTTACGTTAGTACAGTCACGCAATACTATTGAGATAATACATAGGATTATAATATAGGAGAACAAAAACTTTTATCAACCTCCCGATTATATGGGACACTGTTGCCAAGCTCCTTCCAAATGTTGAAAAGTGAGAAAAATGATTTCACTCGTCTTGATAAACATGTCGATTCTGCTTTGAATGTGTAATGAAATAGTTCAGTCTGCTTGTGGTAATTGGTTGAAATGGGTATGAGATGTGCTTAACCTAACATTGTGCCCTGTGTCGTTAACATTTCTATTGTACAACAGCGATATTATAAGCATTTCCAACTTTAGAAACTAACGATACTGGTTTCCACTACTAACTGGCTCATTGCTCTGATTGTTAGTTTGTTACGTTAAACTGAACGTTTTGTTGTGGTGTACACTAGGACAACAGACATTGTGTCGTGCAATTAAAACATGAGGGACATACTTCCACTAACGTATATTCATGTAGAATAGACATAATTCTATTGTTCAGATGAATGTGTGTATGTTTCGAATAACGACTTCTTATCATGATAATGTTTGCTTAATTATTGCTATGGGTATTGGAACCGTCATTAAAATTGATATATCAAAATGTTTTGAATGATTAATATGAGTGGGCGAATAACTGAACCAAAGTATAGAAGCTTGGGCACAGACTATGCACTACCACATAATCATGCGGTTGCTAGGTATTGGATTGCAGATCTTCTCACCTTTGAGAAGCGAGAACTAGATATAGTTTCAGTCATCCTCAATGAAGTTCACGTATAACATTTTGCAGGAATTGAAAATCTTAACAGTTTGAGGGAATCGATGATGAAGACAGATCAACGGGGGCGTAGAAGACGTGGTTGGAAACAGAATTTTTGAGTTCAGGGCTGTGCTTGGAGTAGCTACGAGGTGAGCACGGTGTAGGAGAGCACATATTAGAAGAACTAACTGACAAAACTATCCACAAGATGGATGCTATTCATTCTTTCTATTCCAAATAACTTCAGCAAATGTTCGAAAATGCTTTTTACCTAACACATTCCGTTAAACTTTGCCTTCTAGCGCTTCAGCGCTTTTACAGCAATATCGTAACAGTAGAAGTTGTAGAGTATTATATTGACCCCAAAATGAGTTTTCAATTCTCTGTTTCTTTCTAAAAAAATATCTATTATGATAGCATCTCCTCTCAAACATAAAATCAATATTTGTTTCAGTTTATACATCACAATTAGGTAATGTTGACTAAATTAAAAGCTCTATATAAAAGAGGAAATAAAAGCGTTATTACTGAGTATAGAATAGGTTAATTGCACTCCTATCGAATGGTAATAAAACTTATAACAAATTAATTCGATATAGTGAAATTGTAGACTTCATTTAGAAACATACAATTCTCTCCGAGAATCAAAATTGTTTCAGAAAGGAGTGGTAGGTTATTAGATCAGTAATCACCTTCTACGTGATATTATTGAGTCGATGAACAACGTCTGAAGCTATATTTCTCGATTTAATCCATGAAATATTATTTAGAAAACTCCATACGCAAGGGATAGGAGGGATCTGCCTATGATTAATGAATCATTGGATCTGCATATCGACAATTCAATACTACTTAAAAAAGCTGTGATCAATTGAACACGAGACTCCCCTCACTTTTGTTAGCAAAATAGCTTTCAGACCGTTATACGAGTTAAATGTAAATGATTGCAGGAACAGAAAATATATTGGAAATGATTTAGAAACTGCTAATGAAATGCATTAAATTATACTCTACGTTACATTGAAATTTTATCCAAATGGTCTGCCTAATGTATTTCACAACTCTGTTCCATACTGACAGCGCTTTCAAGTCTTTCGCGATTATTCACACAAAGACATGAATATGAAAGAACGTAGTTACTGAATTTTTCATTTTGTACAAAACACAAAAAATTCTATATCTCTCAAGAGAAAATAAGGGAATGGATCCGTAGAATCACAGCCAGTAGTGAAGTTCTTAGGGATTCATATCGATTGAAGATTATTTGGCATTCTCACTTGGACGATTTAGCAAAAAATGTAACAAAACATATGCACTAAGCTAGAACTCAACTTTCATTAGTATATGAATATTCAGACTTCAGACGGAAGACATGTTTACGAAACATACTTATGTTGTCAAAAACTGACTGTTGTTAACAATTTTTATTGATAAATATATACTTAATATAAGGTCTCTATATCAATGAAATTTCTCTTCTCTAGCTACATTCCTCACAAGTAAAATATTATAAGTCTACTCCTTTGATATATTCATCAGATCCGCTTATTGCCTATTTCGTGAAGATTGAATCTCGTCTAAAATACGGTGTAATTGTTTTTTGGTAATTCGTCAGAAATCAAACCACTATTCGAACATTCTGTTTATGAAACATACTTATGTTGTAAAAAACCGACAGTTGTTAACAATTTTTATTGATAAAAATATATTCCATGTTACCGGTCTCTACATCAATGGATCCGATATTCTTAGCAAAATTCACTATAAATAAGAAATAATCACACTTATCCAGTGAAAATAGTCATAAAGTACATATGGTATTTTGGCTACCAAGTATCCATCATCAGAGTAATCTAAATTATAAATCAAAATGTCCCTGTTTAAATACTATGTGAGGATAATAATGCAAACAAGGAGTTACCCTAGCTGGAGATGAATCAGAATTTATTGAATAGCTTTTTCATCTATACATGTCTATCCCTTCTTCTAAATTACCCAAATAGTTGTCCGTACTGTGTTCTGAAAGTGATAAACTTTCTTGATAAATGGTGTGACCTATATTCAAAATATGTTCGACTAAAGTTGATTTTTGACCACTATTATTCATATGGGCAAAATGTACTTTCTACCGATTCAAAATTTTCGTTCATATTTGACCCACATCGCATTTTGAACACGACTCACAATCGATCTTGTGAATCCCGGATTTGTCGAAGTCGGAAACTTTATGGAGGGTATTGCCTAAGGTTTTCGACTAAGGGTAACCACTTGTTGCATTATCATCCCCAAATATTATTTAAACAGGCACATTTTGATTCATATTTAGTTTACTCTGATGATGGCTAGTTGGTAGCCAAAAGGTCCTCAGTACTTTAACAGTATTTTTAGTGGATAAAGAGTGATTATTTCTTAACTATTGTGTAATAAAGAAAGACATGCGTATTTTGATGTTTCTTGATCATCGTACATATTTTAAACTGTAATACGTTTTATTTCTATAAAGCATGTTCTTGAATGTTACTGTTTTACTGTTTTGGAATTTACAAATCTTGAACTATTTGTACTGTTATGAGTTCTACGTCCGACTTGATACGTGCTTCTTATTATTTCGATATTTCTATCAAAGTATACGTTTTAAACTAATAATAAGTAGCGCCATCAGAGGAATTTAGGAATCTTACCTACCCTGTGTTTTTTCACGACGAGTTCTATGTACCCCTCATTATCTCTTGGAACTAATAATTTATATTCTATTCTATTCTGTTAAGACTAGATGGCCTTAAATATCATCCAAATTATTATGGACTAACTTTTTTCACAAATTGAGAATCACTTGATTTGACTATAGTTTCGAAATCATATAAATTGATAGCTTCCATACCCGTTTAGTTTTAACTCCATAGCCACAAGATTGTATTATTTCTTTCGTTATTATATGCCATTTTGACTATTAGTTTTTGAACCCCGTATTCGTAATCAGAGACTCCTAGAACTCTTAGAAATCATATTTTACCCCATTCAAAACAACACTTTCGAAAATATCGAATTTGTTTATATGACAACTCAATATTCAAATGTAGGACATCTGACCTATTGATTTTTTCTTTAATATTCTTATTGTTGATTAATTGCCAAAGTCCTAGAAGAGTGCACGCGCGTGCATATTATATATAATAAGGACTTTTATCATTTTCGTTTAAAATGCCTTCTTTAAATTTGCAATCACCAACAGCTCGTTGATGAAAAATTCTTCCGCGTCAGTACTCAGATTTAAAATAAAGGTGACGGAAACTGGGTTGAATTGTTTCGGAATATTGTTGTGTTATTTTCTATGAGTTGAGAACTTGATAGCAGTGTGAGTGATGAGATAAACCAATAAGTAATCAAAACAATGTCCACCCTTCATCCTTTATTCACAGTCTCATTGAACCATAATCTGAGAAAATGGACCAAAACAGATGGATTCCAAAATTCACCCATTTGTCAGGTCAGAACATAGTGAAATTTTAAATTTACTTCGAATTTAAATGATAAGAGACTCATAATATAACAGTGTATAGTGATGAATTGATATGATTATAATGCTAATATCGAATGTATTACGAAAAACAATCTATTGTCAGGACCTTGCATCTGTATCCACAAGAAAATATTGAGGGGTGAAAGAAGTTCATCAAGGTATTTAGGAATATGATGTAATATGTTGACGCATTTTTCCTCAGAGAATTCTATTCATAATATGAAAACCTATCAATTTATTGTATTCTAGAAGAGTCCGTATTTTGAATTGAACATACTGCTCATTTTGTGTCTATTACATAACATGAGAGATTTCTTGTCATATAATCATTGCATATTAGTGTGCACAGAATAAAACATTTTCTGAAACACTGAATTGAATCTACAAATTAGAAATAAACACCCTTATTCACTAAAAATACTACTACTTTCGGCTACCAAGTAACCATCATCAGAATAAACTAAATTAAGAAACGTAATGTACCTATTCGAATACTTTTTTGGGGTTAATAATGCAAACAAAGAGTTACCCTCATATGAAGATAAATCTGAATTTAATAAATTGCTTTTTCGTTTATATTTGTACATCTCTTCTGAATTACCTTTTGTTTGTCTGTACCTACTATGTTTCAAAAGTGGTCAAATTTATTGAGGCATGGTGGTGAAGCCAAGATAGCAACCATTAAATTCTAGTTCCTTTTCGTTTCATCAGTAGATGTCACTAGCAGTTTCAAAATGGATAAATTGAACCACGAGAATATATAATTCAATATGTTTGATATCACGATAACGTATTCATCACTACGAGAAATTCACTTATATTATTCATTATTCTACAATTTGATTAATAAAAGCTGTAGCTACTTGTGTATGTTAACAACATTCCACAATATAAGTAATAACTCGTACACCGTGGCTTTTGATAAACGTGTGTTAATTAATGGTTAAAATGCTTCAACTTCCATCTTTTCCTTCCTAATTCCTTTGGAGCTGAAACTTGGAATTGAACAAATCGGCATCTTTTACACCGGAAATGAATGGTGAGTTATTATCAGCCTTCCTTTAAAATTAATTTAAAATAGTTCATTGTTCTCTAATTATTGTCCAGTCACATTTGAGATAACTTTTTGCTCCTATAAATGTTTATGTTTGCCAGCTACTTCTGAAAGCGCAATCACATGGTATGACCGGACTAAACTGAGTTTATTCTGATGATGGCCTGGTAGACGAAAGGTCCACAGTACTTCAACAGTATTTTTACTGTATGAGGGTGATTATTTCTTATTTAGTGTTATAGTGTATCCACAGTGTGAACCCTTTTATAGTTTATTAATGAAGTAAACATTTGATTTGATCAAATTTGCAAGGAGAATGTAATGTAATATTACTGATAATTCACGCGACAGTGAGAAATATCGTTTGGAACCATACAGATTAATTGTATTCAAAGCAAAGCACCAACCTGCAAGTTATTTAAAGGATCTATTGGAACTTACCCTTTTAAAAGTCATAAGAGCCCAGTCACATACTCACACATACTGATCAGATACGTACAGTATCCAACTGTAAGTAACCTTCCATGCAAATTCTTAAGGGTGCTAAAATTTGAATATCTCATGGAGGGAGAAAGTACACAGACTGAGTGTATTATCAATGTGATTTCGTTCACCGATTTAACTTAAGTAACGAACAATGATGATTCGATAATGGAATTTAAATGCAATGCATTTTCGATGTACATCTACCTATTTCTGATGTAACCATTCAAATTATTGTGGCGTTTATTTATATACATGTTTATATATACTACAGTGATCTAGTATTTGTTGAAAATTTTCATTTACTTATTCGATTTTGATATTAAATATTCACTTATAATATCCCATGTGCAAAATTTCCGGAAATTAATTTGTGCACTCGGGATATTCAGTAATAGAATTTCACACCGAAGAAAAATTAGTTTAAAATAATTTTAATGTGATATTGTTTGACATTGTGTCATGAAAATATGAGACATTACTAAAGAATGCCATAATTTTGTTGTTTTGTTTTGTATTGTATCACTTTCAAACTCATTTGTTAAACGTCAACAAATATCCACTATAATTTTGTTTCTCTACCCTAAAAGAAAAAATATCCTCTGAAATGTTTTCATTGGTCAAAAATTGTCGGTGTGAAATTCTCAACGATATTTTCGTTATTTATAACTATGAGTTACTTGACATCAATAGAAAAATTAAGTTTGTACAAGTGACGTTATCTCGGAAATTCGATTAACAAACCTAATTGAATTGGAACATCATAAATTTACACCTAACTTCCCAACATTTTCAATTCAAATTTCGTCTATTGGATGATCACTTTCAACTATTCGGACTTCTGAGGAGATAAGCTGGCGAGAAATTGCTCATCACATGGAAAAATGGTATAACGGACATACTTGTAGACACATTACTCATAAATTTTTCTTTTCTAGCTACATTACTAACGAGTAACATACCGGGATATCAAAAATTATCTTGGTCAAGGGTGGTTGTGAAATCTAAAACGTGTGTCTTACTTTAAATTTTTGAATATGTTTTGTTGTGTCAGAATCTGACAAGTCATTGTGCTGAAATTTGCTAATCCAGTTTTTGAATCATGCCTCTTACCACACAGCACAAAATTTTCATGATTGAAGCCTATTTTCGAACGGGTGCGCTACTGAATGGAAATTGGCAATACAGTCAACGTTTGTGTTTGGACAGTTTTCGAGAGCACTTCCCAAACGTGGCAATATTACCGGACAATTTTTATGCGTGCCTTACAAATTGTGTTGGAGTGTTTCGCGAAACTGGTTGTGTGACTCATAAAAAAGGTGCTGGTAGACCAAGAGTTCGTACAGAAAAAGTTGTCGATGACGTTCGTCAACGTATGGAAGATGAGCCTGCAAAACCTTTGAAACGTCTTTCTCAGGAAATTGGACTTTCTTATGGAACATGTCAGACGATTTTAAAGAAAGTCTTGAACATGCATCCATATAAGATGCAAGCACATCAAGCTCTTCTGCCCGCAGACCACCCCAGACGCCTTGCTTACTGCCATTGGTTTGTCAATAATTTAATGAACGCCAGAAATGCTGCAAAACGGTTTTCACAGCATGAGGATGCGCGTCAACTTGTGCATCGAACAAAACGGGGGACATTTCCATTAATTACTGTAATTTAGTTTTTCATGTTACTAAAACCGTTATTTCATAATTTGTAGTTCATTATTGTTTTACAACTGAGATAAATAGGTATGAGATTTATAGGTTATTGTTGATGTCAGTGTGACAGTAACATATTTATTTCAAACGTAAAGTAAGACACACGTTTCAGATTCCACAACCACCCTTGACCAAGATAATTTTTGATATCCCGATATCATAGGTCTACTCTATTGATATATTCATCAGAACCTACTGTTGGTACATGTTTTCTGATGTTCGAAAATAAGAAATATCCAGAGTTGACTTCTATGTTTTCTCATATAGATATGTATGAAACGTTTTGCAATGAGTATGTCCTTATTATGTTCTTTGAAAATGAAATATTCAAAACCATGAATTTTTTATTGTTTGCATATGAGGCAATTTTACTCATGTGTACAGGATGTCTCAAATTGGTTGTTCGAATTGGATATCTCCGTTAATATTCGAGGGGCTAGAAAAAAGTATCTGACTACACCAATGGATTCTTTGTAAACAATTGCCTGTATAATGTTTCCACAGTTTGGCAATGTCTTTCATATTAAGCGAAACAAAAGCCATTGTCAAAATGGGCGAAAATCGAAAAGTTGGCTGTGTCGTCTAAACAACTGACAGAGAAAATTTGAAAGCGTCATTTAAGTTGTTTTTAAAAAAGCGGACGCGAATGCGTGGTCGGTTTTTTCTATCTCGAATATTACCGGAGATATCCCATTCGGGCACCAATTTGGGCCACCCCGTTCAATCATAAGTGAAGAATCCAAATCATCCAAAATTTGAATAACATCTACCGACAAGAGTTAGGTTCTATCTCACAAATTACGAGTCGAGTCTCATTCTTCAAGCATTGAATATGCTTGCGGAATCTTGATATACTTCTCATGTAGCCCCAAACAAAATGATCAAGTGGCGTCAAGTTGCACGATCTTGACGGCCAATTTGCGTTGCCATTTCTGGAAATTATTCTGTTCGCAAAATTGATTTGCAAAAGGTGGATCGTACCCTGGGTGGTGTGACAGGCTGCACCATTCAATTGAAACCGAATACCCTCTAGATTTTTATCTTCCCGTTCTGCTCAAGAAAAGTCATGTAACATGGTACACAAGCATTCGCCACTTACCGTAAGGTTTTGTCCACCTTCATTTCCGAAAAAAACATGTCAATTTCATGCGTGAGAAAACTACACCACACGTTGACTATATGCATATTCTTTTCGTGAATTTCCATTGAATTTGACAAAAATCAGTATCATCTTCTTCGTTTTGCTGTACTCATCGAACAAGCTCGCTTCGTTGCCTACGATCGGTTGACCTAAATTCCTGTGCCAGCAATGTTCTCAGCTGGTAGACTCGATTGGCACATACATTTGTTTGTGTATCTTTAACAGACCAGGTTTTCAGAAATTTTGGAACAATTCCGTGCATTGTATTTTCTTATTGGAGGAAAACAATAAGAAGAAGTCTATTCAAACCAATGCAAATTTTGAAGCTGTATTATAGAATTTACTGCCTGTGAATCAAGTTTTTTTGTGGGGCCCCCCGGGAATGTATAAGTTTTTGTGATTTACGGTTATCCAAAATTCGAGTGGCTGAGAGATTTGAATATTATCCGATATTAACTAAAAAGAACCGATCTAACCTCACAAATATGGAGCGGTACATTGGATATCGTTGTGCATTTTTCAAGGAAGAGTGGTGTGATTTATATTAAATTACTACGAAAGTAATAACAACACGAGATATGATATCATGAAGAGGGATGAATTAGCCATAGGTCATACGAAAACGTCCAGTGAACTTGTTTGTAAATAGTCTTCAATATGAGCTACTCAACATACTCAACTATATTAGGTAATTCAATTACTATATTCCAATTCGTTAAATTCGGTAGGCTGGAACTACCAGGGAGTCATACCATTGGTTTATGTAATATCATTGATCACGCTTGAAATAGGTTAACTTGGAGTGAAAAAATTGAATGATCAATTAGTTCTTCTTTGAAAGATTCTATCTTGGCTTAGTTGAGATTTAAACTATTTCCTAAGGAGGTGACTTGAGTAGGATTATTCAAAATAGTTAATTAATTATTTTTTTTAATGTTGCATCCATGACACTAGAATATTTTGTTAACTTATAATACTTTGGAAGTAACTACATATGAAAATCAAGAATCCAGAATCTGATGCTACTAGAAGCAAAATCATATAACATTCATCATTACTAATGATGATTAGTAAAATAATTATCTTCTAGGTCAAGAATCATAGTCACAAATTTTTGTATTTTGATTTCTGGTTCTTGCTACAAATGAGCACAAACAATAACGTGTTATCGGATATGTCTACGGACATGGTACATTTTCTCTTAATTTTATGGAATATAGAATATACTGATAGATAGACAAATGCATTCACGGGGAGGCATTTTATTGATTCTGTCGGCTTGTTAATAGATTTTTCTCGCCTTAGATTTGTACTTAAAGCGCTTAATATTACATAAATATGCCTTATGGCCTTCGCAAGCTAAGGTTCAATTTAGTTACATTATAACAGTCAACTATTATGATTTTTCAATCGGCCGCGGATATAGAGATTTGGGAAGAATTTCAGAAAAATCTCAGTATTGCCTGGTGGTCAGTACATAAAGTGAATTTTCTTCTTGTTTTGGTTAAAGTGGATCGTTTGTGTGAAATGACGGTAATTTCATCTTGAACTGGTATAATATTCATAGTTTGTTGAATTCGTAATGTTTCACAATAATTGGCAATTTCAACCGGAGATCATATCACTGTCGTACATTCTGAATTTCAAAACCCTCGCCAGGTTATTCAAGTATGGATGTATCATTAATTATAAGTAACAAGAGTATAGGGGAAAATTATATTGACTGAGCTAATTCATATAATTACATTCATCCAATATATTATACGAATGAAGACTGTTATGAATGGTATTTCCCTGCTGCAGAATACGATTTCATATTTATTGTTATTCAATGATATTCAACGAAGTAATAGGTTCTGCGTTCTGATGAGCGGTAAAACAAATTCCACCGTCTAGACGGTGAATGTAAAAAATTGAGGATTTTGTAGCTTTATCAGCTAAAGTTGTTAAAGCTACAAAATTGTCGAATTTTCGTCATGCAGAAAAGATCAGGATTTGTTTTTTGGAAATCTCTCAGCTTTAGGTTTGACTTTAATGAGTTTAATACGAATGAACAGGAAGATCAAAATTTACATTTATTTGCTAATATATATCAAAATTTAGAAGTTGTTTCCAAAGTCTGCTTTTCAAATTGTTACAAAAATAGTATAAGGAACATAAATGATTTGAATGTTTTAAAACAATTCGAATTGAGCATATGAATTTAAATTGCGATCTTATTATTTAGGTAATTAGTTATACCCATTTTTAGAATTTTTTCCAAATGAAAACGATTTATCTATAGTTGTTTCGGGGAAATAAGATTTCTGATTAAAATGATATCTCTATTTATATTTACTGAATGAATTTATTGTCTTATACGAATTGGTTTTACTACAAACAGAAGACATGGGGCACTTAATAAGTACTACATACGTTGTTGAATATAGCAAAACAGGAGAAAAAATTTCTTAAACAATCTTTGAATCAAAGCTGCAGTCAGCAATTTCACCCTTTTGAGGTTAGGTTTAGGGTTCTATAATCGGATATTGCATTGTTTCAGAAATACATATGCAAATATTTGATGGTAGTCACTTAAGATTTGAATAATTTGCTCTTTTCATGTGGATGAAAGTTCTAAATTTTCTATTTCGACAGTCAATCTCGGTGAATCAAATTGGCTATTGAGCATGTTCAAAAAGCCATGTAAATCAATATCATTACTTGCAATCACGGAAATATCATCAACATATTTATACCAAACTTTTGGGAACTGATTTAATTTTGATTTTAAGGAGGTTTCAAGTGCGCTTAGAAACAGATACTCAGCTTCCTTTCATTGATATTAGCATTATAAAAGATGGTAATTACTTGAATTTCGACCCACTCAAACAAATAGGTATACCCCGGCGAATTCAGCTATACCATTTAGACATAAAATAGCTCCGTTTAATCGTCTAGTTCATAGATTATTAAAAATTCCTTTGAAACAGAAAAATTGAACCAACGAAGTTGAGAAACTTCAACACATTGCGTTGGACAATGGTCACCACAAATCTTAGATCAATAATTTAATTTCTAAGCAAAAAAAGGAAATTGTAACGTAGCCAACTAACAAAATAGGACCATTACTTTCAAATACTTCGATAGAAGTAGAAAATTTCACTTACCATTCTTCAGTAATTAATAAATTCCATAGTTTGTTTCCTGAATTTGCAATATATCCAGTTTATAGATGTAAGAACAAGCTAAAACACCGTTTAGGCAACACCTTTGATAAAGTTTCCGATTTCGACAAATCCGGGTTCACAGAATTAATAGTGAGTCGTGTTCAATATGCTCTGCGGGTCAAACTAGAAGGAACATTTTAACTCGTTATAAAGAGCATTTTGCCCATATGAAGAAAAATATAGGTGAAAAATCCCCTGTAGCCCAACATATTTTGAATACAGGTAACACCATTTCCCAAGAAAGTTTATCACTTTTAAAATACAGTATAGACAAATAACTAGGTAATTTAGAATGAATGGAAATGTATTAACGAAAAAGCAACTTATTAAATCCCTATTTATCTCTAGCCGAGGGTAACCCATTGTTTACATTATTATCCACAAATAGTATTTAAACAGACACATTTTGATTTATAATTTAGCTAACTCTGATGATGGCTACTTGGTAGTCGAAAGGTCTCCAGTACATCAATAGTATTTTCAGTGGATAAGAGTGATTATTTCTTATCTATAGTGTTATAATATATCCACTGTGTGAACTCTTTTATAGTTTATAAAATCAAGTATTTGGCTAAATAGAGACATTCAAATGTATGTGGAAATCATTAAGAAACCTTTCCAACAATAATTGTTCATCACATTTTAGTATATTTGATTTTATTTCTAGCAGGAAAAACTTTGAATAGTCGAATGGCACTGAAACATTTTACCCGATATTTTTAACACTAGTCGATGTAACACTTTACACAATATAATTTACTTAAAACTCTATTAAAAGCAACTGCGATAAACACTAAAATGGATTTGTTTTTTGTTTATAACTTGGTCAATGGTCAACGTCGACAGGACTGTGAGCACATGCAGGCATGCGACGAACTAAACGTACGTACGCCTGGTTTACATAGAAAGACAAGTATTTCTACATATTGTTACGTGAATAAGACAAAATTATGTAAAATCACAGATAGTACATTGGAAAACACATATTTGAAAATTCTTGACTTCCGGATGGACAATGCATCAAAATAGCCGACGTTTCACCAAACATTACAGGTGGCATCTTCAGGACAGGTCTGAGGATTGAACTGAAACAGTTCGAAATCCATCGGGAAGCCAAGAATTTTCAAGATTAGCTATCCGCGGAAGTCCACTGTTCAAAATAACACATATTTAATATGAATCATTGTAAAATTTCATAGAAAATAATGTACTTTTGCCATACTTTTAATGGACTTTTACATTCTTTTTTTAAAGTGTAACATTTTTCTTGTATTTCTTTCAACTGTCGCCGTCTCGCACTAGCGCTAATAATTTGTTTGTTCGACAGCTTCGAATCTTTCGATTGTGTTCTAGAATACTTCCAGAGCAAATGCTTTTTGTGAAACGGACTACGTAATAATTAACAAATGAGAATATGTAATTATTTTTTTTTGCAAACCTTTCACCATTACTCAAATCAATAATTTTGTAAGAATAAAAACTATTTAGGGCCAACCACTGACACACTCATAGTTCGCACAATTACAGATAATTAATGCAGGTGTTATTGTAGACGTAGTTGTGGATCAATCTCTAATCGCTAACATTCGGGATCGGTGTTGCCTGCTAGACGCTTGTCTGAGGATTTGTATCTAGTCTAGTCCATACTAGGATTACTAGGATACGCAAACGCATATATTTTCATATTATTGAAAGTTGTTATAATAACGCCTACTTTCCCGACACGAAGATGCACGAGCCGGTAACATCTGCACTTACCGACAACTTCACTAGCGCTATGCTCTATTGTATTATAAAATAAAACTAAAAATACGAATAGTTGCCAGTAAACGATTGAGCGTGTTTGTAACGTTATACACTAGTAAATAGTTCGTTCTAGCATCTAGCCTCTATCGTATTATGTGATGGAGGAATTAAAGAACGAAAGTAACAAACAGGAAAAAAAGCTTGGTCCTTATGATAGGCAGAAAAAGGCTATTGTAGCAAAATTGAAGAGTAAGTACTATGTTTATAATAGAGTACGTTGTTTATTAATTATTCTTACAGATAGCATCAAATTCTCCCTTATATTTACAATTTCTATACATATAGCGATGATAGTCATTGGAGCGATGAACCTCAAGAAATGTCCCGTAGAAAAAAATATACCTATATATTTGCTTTCAGCAGGTAAATAATGTAACTTTTGTATAAAGACATACTTTGAGGCACTTGAAACTTTCGATGTTTTGTTTTACGGTCAAATTGGAAACAATGCTCAACTTGAAACAGTATATTCAGAGATGTACCTATTGTTACTTTGGTGATGCTATTTTGAATACATTCGTTTGATTGATCACATTCACAACATGGTATGAAATAAAATCGGAGCATGCGAGGCTAATGAACATTATGTGTGATATAATAACGTGCACCAAAAATTCTTTCTTTTATACTGCTCCTATTGAATAATGTTGATGCAATTGATTGAGGAATCAAAAATTGGAATCAAATTTGCTATTTAAAATCGTTTTTTGAATATAAGCCAATTTGATGAAGGAATTGAATTGGAACTACGTGAATAATTAATAATATTTCAAATCAATCAAACCTAACTACAGTACCTAAATATGTATCAATTTTACAGGTACTTTATTTATAATCCAAATATTCTAAATTAATTTATAATATTAAAAATTGACCACTAGTTTTTTTGTCTACTAACAATATTTACTTTGCGATCTATATAATCAGACATATTCAAAATAATCGGTCACAAACAAATTGGCTGAGCGACAGTTGCAAGTTGCCAATAATTTCGTACGAACAATCACACGCGGCAAAAAAATTCACAATTGCAACAATCAAAGTCACTTTAAGTTCAAACATGTTGGTTGGCCCTTCTACGCTTTCATCCATCACTTGATGAAAATCCATTATAAACATAAATAAACTAACCTATAAAAGTTATTTTCATTTAATTATTTTATACCCATAAATGCGAGTAGTCTCGCCAACACCGTAGCTTCTTTAGGCAATGATTTGTAGTACCTCTTCAATGTATTAAATTTGTGAGAATCATGCTTTTAATATTTAAGTTATTCTAGTCAAATTTAATTTCTCATTATTATTATCTTATTTTAAGCATAACTATTATACACCTATCAATTATGAACGGCTAAATGGATAATTTGATATGGTTATTTCAATTTTTGTAAATTATATTTAATCTTGAATAATGGAAATTACATGCTAATTTTATGTCTTGTCTGCAGGTATAATAGGAATACTGTCTAAAAGCATTAATTTAACAAGGAACTTTATAATAAGGTTTATAAAAATTGAAACTATTTTGAGCATAATTTATACAGTTGAGCTGACTTACTTCTTATTAGGTGAGTAGTATGGGAACAGGGTAATTTATTGTTAGAATGCAGCAGATTTCGAAGATCAATTTAGAGATAGCCGATGAACTCAAAGTTATTTTTCTTTATTTTGACTACAAGAAAGGAATACCTATAATGTAGAATATCGTGTGAGTCAGCGGTGGAATGTTGGGAGAAATGGGCATTGACATTTTTCTTTTGGTTTAGGATGTTATAGGCATCAGGGGAACCTCACTAGGCGACGAGAAATGAAGTTTGGTAGGAAGAAATTCTCGACCTTGACAATGAAGGAATGACATACACCTGGATTCATTCATATAGGGGCTCTAGAGAAAAAACCGATTCGCAAAGCTGTGGATGGAACAGGAAATCACTTTCAACAAATCGTTGATTGGAGCATATGCTTGTTGGTCAAGAAGAATGCGCCTGATTGTGCACTGAAGAAAGAAAATTCCAGGCATATGATTATCGACTATATCGATATGGGGGAGGAATCCCTTTGTGGATCCAAAGTGGAATTTGCAAATATTTCTGCAAAAAAATGGCTTTATCATAAGGATTGAATCCAGCGTCCCATCATCTTTGGTTACGACAGAGAATGAGCTAGAAGAGAAATTGCTCCCAACGGCCTTGACGATTGATATAGATGTAGCAATATCATTAATATCAATATCCTCGAATACTTTATTAGACGGACGTGATCGTACGTGATTGCGTTTCCATTTGGGAGGGAATAGTTATTTCTAGATCTTCTAAGTTTGAAAGCTGGAACCGAAGTTCAATATTTTCGCGTCATAACAAGTTCCTTAAAAGATCATTCCGCATATTGCCGTTTGTTTATTCAAACTCCTGATTGAATTTCCCTGATTACCTTGAAACCATTATTTTCCAATTTTAATTATTCGATATTAAAACTAAAATATTCGATATTAGTTAGCTAATCAAGGCATCACTTGAATCAATAACTATTTTGGTCTTTAAATTCATGTGTCTTCTGAAAATAGCTCAATACTTTCATCACGTCAGTAACTGAGTGTTATTCTGTAATATTGAAAGCATCAAATAATTCCTCTCGGTTTGAAGTGATTGTTTTGTTGAATTTCCAATATTTAAAAGTCACTTTCTATTAAATAAACTAAATACACGGTTGGAGAATGTAGCCCAGTAAATGAAGATTTTCATCCACGAATTTATTGCTCCTTTTTTTACTAATCTTGCTGAGTTTGTGGTTAGCTTGAATGGCCGCTTTGGAGCCCTTCCAGGGGCAAAGACATGCCTACTAGAGAGAAAAACGAAGATCGAAATTGAAAATAAATAATTTCGTATTTTTGAGTCCGACGGCAATTTTTTCATTGTTGTAATTTTTTCGAAAAACGCACCATTTTCGGGTTAGAGACCTTCAAAAAAGGGACGGTCAAAACCTAAATCGGCCAATAATGAAATAATTAAAATTTCATAATTGGAAGTTGTTCGTTGTATTTCAATATTTATCGAGTTATTCCAGAAAAACGAAAAAAAGCCCTTGTTTGCAAGGGTTGAAAAAATAGGAAGGAATGCTTTATAATTTTCCCAAAATTTGAGCGCCTGGACTGACCCCAAATAAAGTTTTTCATTCTTGACAATATTTCCAAAAACGCATAATTTTCGAGATCACATTAAAGTTATCAAAAATTACAATGAATCGCGTTCTATCTGTTTGATTCTTACAGAATTTGAATTTTTTCTTGTTTTTTGGTCACTGGTTATGAATCCGAAAATTCGAAATTTCGGACCCGAAATTAACCCTCTGCTCGTATTGGAACAATACGAAAATCATCAGTCATTAAAATAATTTTATCATGGTACATATCGATATTTTGTCACTAGAAAAGACTTTTTTAATATTTTCTAAGTTATAAGCATTTGAAAATTATTATGTCAGTCGCTTTTCGAGCGAAAGCCTTTCGAATTTGAACATGGCACAGGCCAAGTGATGCTCTAATATTTAAATGAGTTCAAAAAAACTTTAGTTTATTGCATGAAACAAATCATTCAAAATATGTCGGCTGTGATTTTTCTCGCCCTCGAATCGAAAACAGGTTCTTAATTCAAAATAGCTCCTCCAGAATACTGAACCTGAGTACGTGACCAGTACACATAACAGAGCGGATTAAAGTACCTGTGTATCGAAAAAATATCACAATAAGCATCAACAAGTTGACGAAAATTTGAAAAACAATGCATTTACCTGCATATGTATGGTTACTCTCAAGTCAATTTTTTAAGGAATTTCCGGAAAATATAAAAATATTGATCGGATACAAGTGTCTCGTAAGAAGAATATCGAAAAAATTAACTTATTCATAATATGGCGTGACCAAGTGGTTTAAGTTTTATGTTGAATTCTGGCTCCTAAATTTCGCCCGTAAGCGACTTTTCAAATGCTCATAACTTCGGTAGGTAATAATAATTTTTTTCGAAAAATTCCAGATGAAAAAAGTCTTATTGTTAGTCAAAATTTTGATTTTACCATGAGTAAATTATTTTAATGACTGGTCATCTTCGTATGGTCCTAATACGGACAGAGGATCCATTACTGGTCCGAAATTAGAAATTTTTAAATTTTTCCAACGGAATCATAAGCAGTGACCAAAAAACAAGAAAAAAATTGAATTTTTTGAGAACCATCGCACGGATAGAATGCGAATCATCGTAATTTTTTTGTATTCAAATTGCCTTGGGTGCAATTTCAAATAGCCGCTAAGAATCGTTACATCTCGGAAATTGTGCGTTTTTGGAAAAATTGTCAGAAATAGAAAAATTGTTATTTTGAATCATTCTATGCGCTCAAATTTCTAGGAAATTTTTAAAACAGCCCTTCCTACTTTTTCACCCCTTGGAAAAAAAGGCATTTTTGTTCGTTTTTTTGGAATAGCTCAAAAAATTTTAATTTTTTTACAATTATAAAATTTGCAATTATTTCATTTTTGGTCGATTCAGGTTTTGGCCTTTCTATTTTTCATAGCTCCCTGACTAGAAAAAAATGAGTTTCTCGAAAAAATTATGACAATAGAAAAAGTGCTCTCAAATCCACAAAATACGAAAACGTCATTTGTTTAGAATTTCGTCCGGTTTTTCCAGGGGGCATGTTTATGACCCTAAAGGGGCAGCTTCTGAAAAGCGGTCATCCAAACCAAACACCATCTGGGACACGCTTCGAACCTACTCATCAAGTTTTGTAAATAAAGGAGCACTCAAAAAATCCGTGGGTTAGGCGCCTGTTTGATCTTCATTTACTGAACTGATGGGTAACGAAACAATGTTATTCGATTTCGATCTTGAGCGTTCATCGCAATAGTTCTTCCATGATATCTTGTTCGATTATCACATTTTCTGACCCCACACATTTTAATTTTTTTTTAGGAGATTATCATTTCCGAAGTATTCTGATAATCTATGGAAGCTATAAGAATTTTGCAACTGTTTCTCTACACAGAATTAAATTTTAAGTACGATGAGTACTGAAACAGATCTGAAACGAACCTTCACATGTGATAAGTCAGTGAAGATTTGAATTAGAAACGCAGAGCCGTATTATGAAAAAAGTAATGATTGATCGAAAAAAAAAGTTGGATATTAAAACTGATATGACCATAACAAAGTTGCTTTAAAGAAGTGTTTTTATTTTATTACATTACATTACACCTTGGAAATCCAAAATGATATTGGAAATTTGATACTTCCATATGAATGGACTCTTTGGTTACTCAACTATTTTTCTTATTTAACCAAAATTGTTTCAAACACCGTTTCCCATATCCCTATGAAACACAAAGCACATCCCTATTTTAGAAGAACTGTTTATTATTATCATAATTATTAGTGATATCTAATATGGGGGTATAGACTTATGGATGTTTGGGTTGAAATAATTAATGCTAAACATGAACAAAATATTTACAATTTGTTAAATAACACACATTAGAAATTCTCTGACCAATAATAATTCTTTCTATTTTTTTGAAGGTTCATATTGGGTTTATAAAGAGTTCAAACCAAGCTACGATCCAGAGGATGGTCTGACATATTGTGACAAAACGGCTTATTTATTTGCTATGGTTTATATTTCTATCGTATTCGTAGTTTTAGGTATAGCATTGGCAGTACTACTTTGTACGATACTGGGAGTATTGGCATTAGACAAATGTTTGGTAGAAGAAGATACGAAAACAGCAGAAGCTGGAGAAACGCCTCTACATGTGGGTGTAGCGAACGTCTAGATAAGCTCACTACTTGGAACATCATTGTTATTCGAATCATGTAAAAAGATGTTCTTTCTCATTGCTTCTTCACTTGTGTTGATTTATTTAGCACATGTATTTGCATAATTGCTTGAAATACAAACTAAATATATTTTTGATAATGTGGAAGAGATGCAAATCTTGGAAGATAATTTAAATTATATACATACTCGTCCCGTGGTTAAAACGAATCGAGGGAGTATATCTGAAGATGTAACCGTTAATACCGACCGGTCTATTATTGTATTATGTAACTCTTTTGAATGTTAAGATATTCTTCTTGCGTTGACTACAGTTTGATTAGCTTTGAATATTGAACATACAACTAAGTTTAGAGTGGAAGACATCAAAACGTCATTTAATAATATGTTTCGTTAATCTTTATTGAATGCATTAAATTATGAATTATTTCCCTTTTCTTTCATACTTCGACTTATGTCCTTTCACATATTATCAATTTTACCAAAATGACTCTGTTGTCATTATTCGTTTGACGTTTTAGTTCAGGAAAATAAAATTATCCACATGGAAGAATGATGTGAATTGATAACAAATTACATTAACCGTAATGAACTTTACAACTCAATGCAGATTCAGCTGAAGTTAATCTTACGAAAAAAATTTGTCATGTTATAAATATTTAACTTTTTGCCACCCAGTATAACGGATTTCCGCGACCAAGCATTCCTGGATTCATGTTCTTAGATAACTATTTTATTTTATGACAGAAACATAACCATTGAGTGTTGACTGTTGCCTAATCTAAGTTGTAGGTTCAAGATTCAAACAATAATTGAAATATGTATATTTTGTATAGAATGAACTGTATATGAAACTGCCATTAACTCTAATTTGCTAAATTTTTATCAAAAGTTTTGTAAGAACCTACTTATTGAAGGGAAGAAAATATAACATAATAATTACAGTTAGTTATTTGAATCAATTTTATCCCTCCCTGTTGATTCAGCTGTTCCATTATTTTAAAAAAATCACGGTGTTATTTATGAAATGGAATTGACTTAAACCATCAGCTGCATTTGATTTCTGCTCAAATCAACAGACGCGAGTTAATCATTAAACTTCATTTGAGGACTATGCAAAACAGCACTGGAATAACATACTCAATCTGACCGATGTGCTTCATGTTACGTGAATATTACGGAATGTGTGATAGATGAAACGAAAAAAAACTCAACTGAACTTATTCTTTGAAGAAGATACGGAGTTCCATCAAAAATTTCGAGTGAAAAACTGACAGTTCTTAACCAGTTGTACCCGGTTTGAGATTTTAAATTGCAACAATTTCAAGATTGAACAAGTTTTTATTTGTTGGACATTCATTATATCACAAATGAACACTACACTGTAGTTAAGTTCCAAAATGAAGATTCAGTATAAAAAAACACGAAATAGTTTGAGTATCATTTGTTCACATGAAGAAATCACTGTGTGACGGAAAATCTCGTATTTCCTTTTATTCATTTTATAATTTGGGATACAGTGTACAGTCTACAGTAAGTGTTTATCTGTAATAATAAATTGATTAGAAACATGATACATGCTTCTATGATGCGACAAATTTCCAACAAATCATAATTTGTGACAACTACCAATGGTGATAGATGTTTGTGAACCATTGAAAATATTATTGAAGAAGAGAAATCATATTCCTCATAAAAAAGTTAAACGAACAATAAGCAATGGAACTGTCCGATGAAATAGCATTATGTTAATTTATATCTCGGAGCAATTTAGATTTGACAATATATAACAATGAATTATTCTTATGATTCTTTCGGTTGATTGATTCCGCTAAACATACATTTCAAAGATAAGACATTCTACATGGATATTAACTTTAAATTGACCAGTAGTTCAAACAATCGCCTCATTGTATAATTATAACGAGAGATTAATTTATACCAGTACATATGTACCTACGTGTACATTATAATAAATCACTTCTGGAATAGTCTTGAGGTAAAATTTTTCTGCTTCAACCATTCTAAGATAATCGACAGTAATAATACTGCAAATGATACCTCTACCAGGTTGCCCTTGAAATAAATGTACCTACATTTCAGAAGCTTTAATTGATGCCAATAATGAAATAATTGAGTTGACACCAACTTCCGTTCTAACATTAGATACCTAATGTACCTTTCAACGAGATCATAGCCAAAAATGTTCACTTCCAAAGTTCCGACTTCATCATCCAAGTTGGTTATCTATGTTCTTCTGATCAAATATCGTAGGACTAGACTGTGTTGCTGTAATATAATCACAGGTATGTTTGGATTAAGTTTTCAAATTTGCTATGGATAACGGAACAACAACATTCATAATATGTTCGTAAGGATTAGGTTTTATTACAACAATTAAAAGGAATTGGAGGTATTTAATTCCAAGGTTAGAGATAAAATTTGAAATAGCTTAGTCAAATAGCTGACATTATTACTCTGCTAACCATTTACTACTATTGCAATTCTGAATTTATTCTGTTTCTGTGAATGGTGCCCTGAATCTTTTCATTGAAAATATTATCTTTAACACTCCCTGTCTCGTATCTATATTGAATTGTTCAGTTGTCCATCGAATAGAATGTACCATCAATATTCCGAAAGTAATGTAACGTAATTTGGTTTATCCAATAACCGGAGAAATTTGTGGCGACGTTTCGAATTGGCAACTATTAAATCTCACTACTGCCAGCATATACCTATTCCATATTCAGCAAGTTTAGCGTCATATCTTCACTAATATATTAACTGCATTAACTTTATGCAAAATGTCATGTAGCTATTCCATTTTGGAGTGGCTTACTATGTTCCATCCTCAGACATCTTTTGGTATTGGGTTGATATAAATATCAAATCTATTCGAAAACGTTGGTACTGAACTGCAATAAACAGAAGATTATCGTCAACTAGTCCAGGATTCCAGACTTATACCCCACACGCATACATTTAATTTAGTGTTATAGTGCATGTTTCAAAGGGTGTTTCAGAATATTTTTAATGTTATTTTCCGAATTCTTTCTAATCCAATTTTTAATATTATTTCTATCTCGAATGAAAACAAAAATTTGCTCTTCACTTGTCGAGGTTCAGATTACCAGCTACTTATGTGTAAGGATCAAGTAGCACGTTATAGACGATGAGAAAATTGACACAACTGCGGAAATTCGATTCCTTACAAAAATGCCTCTAAACATGTTCATTCTATCTAGCTTTCCTTGACGTTGTGCTATACTTACGAATATTTTCTCTATTTTCATATTCCTAGAAAACGTTAAACTCGTTTTGATTATCTTTTACAAAGCTATGTTTTTAATTTGTGTGTTGAATATTTGTTAACAAGAGTAGGAGATGTAATTAAGATTGGTGTTCATAAAATGGAAAAGTGAAAGTGTTAGGCAAAAGAAGAAAAATAAAGTTTGGTTGTCGACAAGTACAAATTTTACAATGAACAACACATCTCGAAAAACAATTTATAAACTTGATAATTTTGTAGACAATCATATGCAACAACAGTATAAACCTGTAATCTGTGATGGTTCAGTAAATGGCTTGCATAATCACTAAATAGATACAACGTAAAACACATATGCTACTACGTTTTTATAATATTTTTGAGATACTTTTATTTAATGTTTTGTACAGTCTTTATAATTCTTCTTCATATTTCAGGTTGTTAGTAATGCCTGACAATTGGAAGCAGTTGTGAATCCCACAGAAAAACCAATTAAAATAATTCACAAAGAAAGTTTATGTAAATGCGAAATAGAAGAGTAGAAAAGAAAATATATACAGTCCTGTACGACTATACTGAACTCTATTCACAATCACAATAATGACCATGCTTTAAAAACTTTATATGAAACTAGACCAGAGCCACATAAACGTATTGAAGTCTGGCTAGTGAGAACTATTATTATAGTAGCTACACCATAACGTTATTATTGATTGCGCGCTAACCTTGTGAGCCACCCAACACTCCTTCGAACAAAATACGGCGCGACTGGTAGTGCTGCACGCAAACTAAAATAAGTCAACGAGTTGAAACCGTTAGTCGAATGTTCAAATAAAGCAGAGATGCAACGATTATCATGTGTGTCAGTTGGTAATAAATAAATAGTGCGCAGTTAAATTTAACCATGGCGAGTGGACAACAAGAAATCTCAGTAGAGGGGGGTGGAAAAACCGGCAAGCATGTGTCCGCTAAAGATGCCATTCATAGATTTAGGAAAAAACTACTGCGTAAGTTACAATAATAATTTAATGATGTGTTTGAACATTTAAAGCAGTATATTATATTAAAATATATCTCTACTACGAATAACTTCCCTAAGTAATAATTATTTTCTTAGGCAAACAACTTTTTTCATCATTAAAATCTTGGTTAATGTCTTTTCTTGTTTGTTCTCGGTACATCAGGTTCGCAAAAATAAGTTTGATTTTGGAATTTTGGTGAAAAATGTGCTTGACAAAGTTATCATTAGTGAATTACGAACAGTATCATACAATACCATATTACTATTAAAGATTTCTATTGATTGTAATATATTCCATTTGTGCCCTTCCTGTTGTATTTAGATCCAAATAAATTGTCCATGTTATGGGTCAAATTATTATTATGTTTCAATGAGTTAGTATAAAGTATAAATCGAATCTTGTTGTTGCCGTTTTTACTTCCCTCACTATACGTAGTATATAATAGTGTAAGAGTGTAAGGGAAATATTGTAATCGGGGCAAAAAACTAATTACTGGATGGTCGCGGATATATCCGTTTTGAGCATTACTGAATCGATCTAGACTATTTTTGACATAATGTGTGCGTGCGTAACCCACTATGGGGACGATTGCACCATTCCTACTGGTCGTATGGGTTTGAAATTTTGCAGACCGCTTTAAAGTGGTGAAAACAAGAACAGTATTGTTTTTGGGCGACGTAGTTCCGTTTCGTGTGGTATTTTATGCATCTATCTTCAGTTTTTCAAATCGAATTTTAGTAACCGTCTTTTTCTGGTTATAATAATTGATGCTTGAAAGGTAGAACGTCATATGCGACAATTTAGTAACTTTTCAGTAGAGCGGCTTCAAATTTTCAAAAAGAGTAAAAAAGTCATAACTTTTTGTACAATTGTAGTATTTAAATAAAACAAAGGACATTCAAAAGTATTGATTTTGTTTTATGTGTTCATGTTAAGTTTTCTCTGTAACATTCATTATTGATAAAAACAATGTTGTTTAATTCCTTCGCTCCCAAAATAATATACAGGTAAAAGGGCTTCAGTTAAATTTGGTCTCGAATTTTATACAGATAAAAAGGCTGAGATTACTTTTGATAGCAAAATATTACTCGGGTAAAAGAGCGTATTTGGAAATAATTGAAAGAAGACATTAAGCTAAATAGTTTCATGGACCAATAGTATTGACTGGCTTATGTAGAAAAAAAATTTGTAATCCCTCTTCAATCACCCATTTGATCGTCTAAAATATTAAACTTTAGAAAGGAAAATGGGGATTGAAAATAAGTTTTTTCCTCTCTTCCTTTTGTACTAGTTTTATCTATAAGATAGCTGGTGGAAATATGAATGTTAATTTTATGATTTTTTTTGGCACAAAAGGGAAATATAAAACTGTTCAAAAAACAAATAAAATCTAAAACTCTAAAAGGAGCACCAACTCATTCTTAAGAAAATATGAATTGCATTATTATAAATGTAAGAAATATCGATAAATATAAAAATAATACCAAACGAAACAAAAACGCTCTATAATTCGGCAAAAATTGTGATTCAATCATTCAAATTCACATCCTCAATATCTGATTCTGGCAGGTGATCCCTTATGATATTAGAAGTAGGAGTATTAATGAAATCATGATGAAATAGTTCTGGAATGACCTTATTCTTTTACTATACCCTTAAGAAACAAAATATACAGGATAAGCGGCACTCTAACTGTTTAGTTTTATAAGACAAAACAGAATGAGTGTCAGTTTTACTGTATACTTCTGCGAGGTAAAACAGTTTAAGTAGTCAAATGATGCAAAATTGGCTTCAGGTAAATAGGCTTACTTTCTGATTTGCAAACAAGGAGGAAAAGCAGGAAGGCACAACAGATCATTATTATTTTCTCTAAATAGTTGGACTATTTTATATTTTTGTAGTGATCGAAATTCGGGCCGGTTAGGACAAAAGTAAGCTACATATTTCTTCTATTTGCAGTTGACTTAAGCGCCACAAAAGTTATGATACAGAACTGAAAACAAGCTTATCCGATGCAGAAATAAATATCTTGCCCAGTGACATTGAAAAAGTAATTTGACCATATTGTCGCTCATGTCCATTTACTTTTTAAGCATCGATATGCATCACACGTAAATATTTAAGGGTCCGAAATTCTCATTCCAAGATTCAAGTGACGTCATAGATGTGAAGTCGCAATGTATTTTATACGAGATGACTGTGGCAAATTTTGATAGTTCATGTGACAGCAGGTGTCAGTACAAAACATTACAGTATGAATAATTTCGATCTGTGTAAAACATATTAGAGTTGTGAATTACATTATGTAGAATAGTTGGATGAAGTGTTTAAGTCTTTCATTAGTGTTTTCTAAATTATTTCCAATATGTTCTTACAATGATTTACATTTGGCCCGCAGGAGTGCCCGAAAGCTATTTTGCTAACAAAGTGAGGGAAGGCACTTGATCAAATGATCACAGTCCATTCATTCTTGTACATGAGATAAGTTTGGTCTGTTGACCACTAAGTTTGTAAAGGTAAATCTGATGAAAAATGCATTTCAAATCCATATAGATTCATCAGTTATTCGAAATCAGAGGAAGATGATTAAAAAAAAAATTTCAGAGTTCATAGAGTAAGCTGTGTCTTGCCATTTACATATACCAGATGACATACCTCAAGTATTCTTCATGTACAACAAAAATGACACTGATTATATCAGAATTTTCAGAAAAACCCTAAATATGCTGGATTCAATCGAACTCAATATAAAGCAGGAATACACCAACTTCATTTTTATGTTTCCAAATTATGGGAAATAGTAATTCTTCGAACTTGGAATATATTCAGAGCTACTTGACAGAGACAATATTCTGAGAAATTACCACCACTACCTCATTACCATGTATCATGAAAATTTTCTGCATTTAATAGACAACCCGTGTTAAAGCAACTAATTTGACATCATCGAGTATGTAAATTTTAGGGAAATAGGTCACACTAACACATCTGCTAATTATTTTCGTCTTTCGGTCTCACAACCACCTCATCGATAGATCTGAAGTAGACAATTTGTTCAAATCTACCAGTCAATCGCAACAACACGATAAGTCTACTTCAAATAGTATATTCAAGTTTGAAATCTTGGTTTATTCTGGTCAATATGCATACTCTCTGTTCTCTGACCTGTTCAATTCTATATTATTTGTCATGCGTGTCTAAAATAAGAAATTCTAACAGGTTTTGTCAGAGGTAAGATTTTGATTCAATCTTGTTGAATGAGAGAGCATGATGTATTCAGGTCATAAGATGTCTCAGTTGCCTAATTTTTCCGAAAGATTATTATAATGGTTATGATCTATAATGTTTTTCTACTGAATCTTCATTACCTACTGATTTTTATTGTAGTAAATGAATAGAAGTATATAAAATATGGGAAAAAATTTCTTCCAACCAGAAAGATATCACAAAATGGAAACATAACATACCTTCTAAAAATAACCCATTCTGTATATTTCATCCCTTGTAAAGACATTTTTACTTTGTTTTTTGTCACAAATATTCTAGGCAAATCGTGACTATAGTTTCGACACTAGCGTATCATCTTCAAACTATACTAATGTATGAAAATATGAATAATCTTGGCTATTGATGGTACTATTGGGGT
The DNA here is from genome assembly GCA_958510875.1 of Endomychus coccineus. Taxonomy (NCBI): domain Eukaryota; kingdom Metazoa; phylum Arthropoda; class Insecta; order Coleoptera; family Endomychidae; genus Endomychus; species Endomychus coccineus. The sequence goes on from OY294069.1 coordinate 65,356,733, forward strand.
TCCAGTTGGGGAAATACATTGCTAGAATAGTATAATTGAAATTGGATAATGAGGTAGAGTTGATATTGTGATAGCAAAAATGCGGAGGTATAATGGGATGGCACAAGATGATTATGGGAAATTTTACTATGTCAAGACATCAAACAGAATACTGTAGTTCACGTCTATTTGATCGTTTAAAATTTTAATGTAATTGTTTTAATACCTTCAAAAATTTCTATTGATTCTAGTATGTTTGATATAAAACCTCTAATCTGGTTATGTAAAATTTCAACTTCATCTTGATTTGGAAAAGTGTGACCTGTTTCTAAAATATGGTTAGAGAAAGATGAATCTCGCTAAAAGATCGAACATTTTCCTTATATGTAATTTCTAAAATATGACTAGATCTACTGATGTAAAAGTTATCATATCTAAAATATATAGGTACATCGACCTAATACATCGATATCAGATTGGATGTACACAAATAATAATCTAAAATTGGCTTCAAGTTTAGATATAATTATTATATTTTCACTTCAATACAATGCAACTGATATGAAAGAGTATGAATGTTCTTTATATGACACATCTTGCATCTAAGCTATGAAATTTAAATCGGAAGAAAACAAGACATTCAGTATTCAAATTTATGACAATTATCTCAAATTCTTCATCCATTTCTTTTCCTCGATGCTCATAAGATCTAACCATCATATCAATCTCAAATCGAATTTGCTTCGGAACAATACATCATCTACTTGCTAGAAAAAGTAATGTGCCCTTTCTTAATAATTTCTACTATATTGATGATTCAAAAGGCCAATGCCATCAGCAACGATTCAGTAATAAATAACTATTGTCAACAACAACTGAAGAGAAATACAGTTTGAAAATTCCACTAATAAAATTATCAGTAACGTATGCTATTAATATCGAAATTATAAATGCGTGCAATCGGAAACCTAATCCAAACTATCCATATAATGATGTATACGAAAACACATTAAGCTAAATCATATATATGACAGTTATATATCTTCTTCTTCTTGCAGCCGGCCTCAAAATCAGTTTGTTATTCTCTTTAGCAATATATGTGGCAATGTTCATTATAGGATGTCTGGGTGTGCATAAATGCCCTCTCAATGAGAATATTCCACTTTTCTTGGTGATATCAGGTGAGATTCACTCCATCGATCTGAAACCATCATATCTTATTTAATCCCATCCTGTTATTCTAGGTGCCGTTGGTCTATTCTCCAAATTAGTTAGCTATCTGCGAGATAGAATCTTGAAACACTTCGAAATTAAATATATTGAGTCATCCCTGTACACGATAGAATTCGCATTCTTCCTATTGGGTAAGTAGTCAATTTAAACAATGTTGAATTTCGAACTAATTTTATCATACATACTTCGAGCCTTCTCTTTGTACTCCCTAATGTAAAAATCATAAATTATGTTTTCTGTATAAATATATTTATATGCCACAGTAAATACTATTAGTACTCATATCCAGGCTAGAATGAGTCACAAATTTACACTTTATAATAATTGTTCTGCAACACACCAGAATCCTCAGGACTAATTACTGGAAAAGGGGGGGGGGGGAGGTTGGCATGGTGAGATGATTTATTTATTCAATATAGTAGGTATAGATTTTTGAACTCATTTATTTAGAGAGTTTGGGTTACATGCATAATTTTTATGAGTAGAAATATTGTGTTCTGTTTTCATATATTTAAGAAATAGGTAACGAATCTGCGGTGTAAATTACTGCAAACACGCCGAGCACTCTCCGCAAAAGAATCGACGAAGATAGATTAACTCGTGAAACTGAACCAAAATCAAACCTTCAATGAGAAATGTTCTACCAACAGAAATCTATAATACATATTTAGAAGTGGAAACTGAAACATTCGAAAAAATTACCATAAAATAAAAAATAGTGAAATTAATAATTAAAAAAAAACAGTAACGTCTTAGTTGAATAAGTGGCTAATGAAGCCATTTCATACCAAAATTCTAAAAATGTAATAAAAACTTTAGCTCTAAGAGAGGAATTTAACAATAATGAATAACGAAAAATAAAACCCAATTAATAACATAATCTCATCGATTGAAACTGGAATTACAAGAAAAACCTACTCAACAAGCGAACGAAATAAGATCAAAATGAGTAATTTCAAAACAAATGATGAAAATAATGAATTTAAGATTAAAAAAAACAAATCAATGATAAATTTCAAAGAAACTAAATAATTAATCAAATCTGCCCCACAATCTGCGGAGCACATAAAGGTATAAAACTTGCACCATGAATACAAATGAATAGGGCATAAAATGTCTGAAATTTTGTATGATCCTGAAGAACATGAAAAACTGAGTAATAGTCAAACGTATATTTACCAAAAAAATAATAATAATTTAGTATCTAGATTGTTCGGAAAGAAATATATTTCGAAATACATTCGTGGACAACTAACTATACACACTGCTCTGAAAATATATGGTTTTTCAAAATTCATATCAATGCGACCTGTGGTATGCAGTTCGCATTCCTTTCCGTGAAAGGACCAAATAGTTATCTAAAATATTGATATACATAGCTTACAAAACTGCCCTTTACATCAAAGATTTTCGGATCTTCAAAGAATTCATTGTCCAATAAATTGTATCTTAGTATCACAAAGTATCACAAAGAATTCAAAATAAATGGGATGGAATAACATTATTCACAAATTTACCTTAGAATAAATTTTGAACAGCTATAGAATATACAATCATAGCAAATTTTTCACAATATAAAGATGATTCGTATAAACAACTAAATGATTATGCAATAGGTTCTCCAGTTTCAAATATCATAGCCCCTATTGTCATGGAATTCCTTGAAGAAGAAGATATACCTCGATTATATTCTAAGAGACGAATTTTAGAGTTCTTTAAATTTTTTTCACCATAAATTAAATTCACAATTGAAATTGAAAATAATAATGAAATATGTTTTCTATATTTAACTTTATTATGAAAACCAAATGATGACAGAATTCCAACTAAATAGTACACAAAACCCAGGTCATGAAGATACTAATTTCAATTCTGATATACCTGAAAATACAAGTAAAACGTTATTATGAATTTAATACATAGTAACATAAACTATGATATCCTGAACTAAGAGCTATATCAATTAATAAAACAAAAGAAACTCTAGTCAATTTTATAAAGGATAAAATTCATAAATTGTTTAGCTCAATTACAATAAAAACAACTAATGAGAATCCAGTGGAGAATAAAATATATCATTACCATATATTAACGGTCTCTCAGAAGAATTGAGTACAATAAAACATTATGGTCTTAATATATTCCAAAAAAGTTTACTAAGCCTGAAGTCCTTCAAAATTGAAAAGCAGCGCACCTTTTAAAAAAATACCCCGGAATTCATCCACTGCACTTAAACATATTGTAAAGGATATAATAAATTAATTTTTTCAGGACAACACAAAAGTGTTCAACCTCATTCAAAAGAAAAATGATAAACATTTGATATTATAAAGTATCCAAATTGAGAAAAACAATTGTGCTAATGATAAAATTGATTCCAATCCAACTTCATAATAATCTGATTCAAACATATAATACAATTCAGATATCTTGAAATGTCACTTCGTGTTGTCTATTTAATTTATCCTCAAATAATAACTATCTGCCAAAGCCTTCAAACAGAATTCCATAGAATTATCTTAACAATTTAGATATGGTGAAGTAATAGAATAGCATGTAATTCATAGAATAGGTAATTCCACAGAATTATAGACAAGTGAAAAAATAGTATAGTATCTCAAGTATTTGATTAGAGAATTTCAATCTATTTCATGCATCAACATTTTCTGATAATATTTTTTCACACACTACCGATCCAATATTTTCTATAGTTTTAATTGGATTTTAATACACAAGTCGACTGTATTTCGTTAATCGTAATCATACTTTCTCTCCTGAATTAATTCTAAATCGAAATGTCAGAAGCAAGTCTTATTTTATTCGTAGTAATGGTATAGAACCAACATACCAAGAAATATATCTGATCTGGTCGAACTGAAAGTGATACAACTAATCTCTTATTCCAAATTTTCAGAATTTCAATCGAATGAGAACATTGAAAACTTCCAATGACCGGGTTACTTGATAAACCCGATATATCCAAATCTATTATGTAAAGGAGTAGGTCGAATATTCATCCTTAGAAGTAAGTGTGTGGGGAATACTCCGATTCAAAACTAAATTAAGAATGCAATTATTACATGAGAGGTTAATAGAATTAGATTGACATCAATTTAGGATGGTATCATGATGCATTACGTCTACCCATGCATTATGTCATTCAAACTTAACAATAGACAATAATAACGTCGTCACTTCCACAATGGGTCGATGTTTCTAGTTGGATATTCAACTGCTATTGAAATCTTTTTTTCTACGCTCATGAAAAATTGTGAATTATATGAAGTAAAATGTAAACATAAATTGCATTTTTTTCTGTATACGCTCCTAAAAATAGCTTTTTTACGGATCATTTCAGTCGCAAAATGCGTTGTTTAGCTTTCGGTTTAGTTTCGGAAAGTCAACACAGCAGTCTTTGCAAACTATTTTAAATGAGAAGATACTATTTTACAGATTTACTAAACATAAAAGTACATTTAACGTATATATATTATAAATCTAACTCAATAACACTAAGGTAATCTTTATGATACCTGGTACAAGATTTTAGGGGAAGTAAATCCAACACAATTTTTTTCACTTTCTCAGCAAAAATTTCCGGATTACGGAGCATTTAAAAAAAATGTGTTTAAAATTGAATGACAGAATTGATAAATGAGTGGAACAAACTTATTGATACGGTACAAGATTCTAAGCTTTCTCTTTGAAAACTACTTTTATTCCAATAATAACTAGGGCTTCGAATAATTCGCTAGTAATGGATTAGGTATTCTGGAAAATTTTGAAGAGGTTTTACAAAAAAATATTGTTTGCAACACGTACGTAGAACTTATTTGCTATTCCAGACTCCAAAAATTCTTATTTTAGGTACTTGTTACAAAAATACCTATCTCTGACATCATCAACATACACTTTCATAGAATGTACTTCACAATGGGGATCCCTAGATACGATTGTTTAGTTCAATCCCCATAACGGTTATGGTCGTAGTCTTCATAACTGACGTTTTTGAAGATGTTCCAATGAAAATAATATCAATATGCCGTCTTAATATCAGTTTAAAATGTTATATAGATTGGAGAACATTGCGAATATTCATAATGATTAAAGATAAATTTCCAATTGAAAAAATATTCCTTTGAATATTCTACGTCGTAGTTGGAGGAGATGTAGGTGAATTTCTATATTTATGAGTATAATCTTATGGTGGATTATAATGTAGATAATAAACTACCGAGAATATAACAAATTGATTAATTTACGCCGGTTATGTCAAAAAGATCACCTCATCATCTCAAATATATGAGTCTTAGTTCTGTTTACAATTCCTCATTTCTCAAAAATTTCATATAAATGGCTTCATCATATCTCACTTCCTTGATGAGATTCAGGAAACATCTCTTATTCAAGAATATCTCTAGGGAAATGTAATGGTTTCCATGATCTTGCTTTACAGGTTCTCATTTGTCACTGAACAGTTCTCAAATCACAGGAAAATGTTAAATTCTCATAATATTATATTCGCAAACTTTGTAGACGTTCGAGCGGAAGAAAATACATGAGAAAAATTAGGTCATCTAAAATTTTCTTCGATGAAAAGATTGGAGATATAGGGTCATAAGCAAACTGTAGAATTCCTCCTTTGTTTATCACTAATATGTATTTTCTATTGTGAATACTCTTTTCAAAATAATTTTCTGTTCGAATGTTGTGTCGAAGTTTTCGCATGGATATCATCTAAGTTGTGAAATCAACAAAAATTTGGGTATCTTATTAATACTAAAACTATTCTGGTGAATTTTTGCATCATTCCATGGGATAAGACTTTGACCCTTCCGAAATATTGCATCCTTGAGACAAGAATGGGTTACGTTTCTTCGATTTGCCTATAAAGTAGTGACATGTATTTTTATCAACAATGCTAATTCCAGTGAAATGAAAAATATAGCTGCCAGTTGGCGTGTCATCTACCTCCCCAAGCTCTTTCTTTCATAGCGCAATTTCTTTGCTCTTTACTATGAGATATTGTCTCACAGAACGGTGCAGGTCCTACAAAGCGATACTACAACTCCTTATTTGGCAAGGGCATCTTCCTTTTTTTTGCAATCCCTAGGAGAGCGTGTATTATTATTAATACATTTGAAATAACATGGATTATATTAGGGTAGATTAGATTAGGGTAGATATTTTTACTGTTTTTACTACTCATCTATACGTGGATGATTCCATATTTACCATTAAAGATAACCAATTCACGGGCAATTTAATACAATTCTCACAATATTTCATTCCAGAAGCAATTAGGCTGCAGGTATCTTATTATTTCGAAAATTTTACTTTCCTCCAATTTAGACAATGTTTTTGTATTTACCTTATATGTTTTATTCATAAGAAGGCAGAGCATTTTGTTATATCCGATAAATGAATTTTTGCAAGGGGACAATCTCTGTAAGCAACGCTCATCAAATCAAAATCTTCATAGTTTCAAACAATAAGTTTGATGTGAAGGATACAGAATATTAAATTATCTTAAAACATCATTGAATATAGAAAAGAGTTCCCTAATATAGAGGCCACATACCTAATATTTCTAATTCTACAGGTATCTTTGATATACACTTCATGATTCCTGCAATGTCCCATCGTGCGTGAGGAACTTGCATTTATATTCTAGGTTTCTTTGATGTGCACATTCTTATGCTGATATATCACCTTATTTTGTACTAACCGGACTTCCTGTCCGCACGGTAGAACGGACGCGATTCCTATATTGTCCAACAGGAAATATCGATCCAATTTATATTGGATTGGAACGTTCTCATGAAGACAATAATCATCAATAATAATTAGTTAACTTGTTAATATTACTGAATCAGCTCTTATCAATTTCAAACAGGTAAAGGTGAAGCAATGATTCACACAATATCACACAATTATTACAACCAGAATTACAGAAGAGCAACATAATATGTTGAATATATGAATCAAGATATATTATATAACTTCTATTATCTAGATAACCCGAACCAAATTCATTTGGATTTTTGGAATCCATTCTCCAAAAAATCTCTCATCGACCGATATAATAAAATTTGAATTGACGATGTGTGGTGAATAATAAGTAATAGAACACATTTGAGTTGAAAATATGTTTTGAATGCAAGCTTTAATTTTTAGTACACTTTGAATCAAAAGCTTTTCTTTTAAAAAAATGTTTACTTTTAATTTCGTTTTTTCCTTTTGAGTCGTAAGTAATTAAATGATTCTTCATTCTGTTCATTTCAATAGGGGTTTCAGTATTGGCTTTCAGGTTTCTATATATACCAAGTTTGAAATCGATTGAATACCCAGTTGACGCAAAATTTATAGGGGCCGCTATACTGAATTTTTGAATCTTGACAATGTTACCATAATCTCCGACCCCATCAATAACCCTTGTATTTTGAATTGAATCGGACCATAATCACACAATTCGTCCGCCATCTCGAATTTTTCAATATAAAATTTATGATTTCTGAAATCAACAACTTTCATATACCAATTTTGAATAAGATCGAACCTTAGTCACAAAACTCGTCCACCATATTCGAGCTGCAATATTGATTGTTTGAATTTTCACTAAATAATCATGATCTCTCACCCCAAAAACTCCATATACCAATTTTGAATGGAATGCCATTATGCAATGTCCCCCGAGTGATGAACACTTACCAAATATCAAGATATTTGGACGATTAGAAGTGGGTCACAATACACTTGCAAGATTTCAACCGAACAAATAAATTTTAAACAAAGATAGTTTAATGAAAGCTTGTAATAAAAGCTGCTCAGGTTTGACTAGCTCAACTATAAAAATATACTCAGGTAAACTGAACACACTGATAATGATTGACACAGTATCAACAATTATTATTACCAAAATAACAGAAGTAACCTTGATGATTTACTTGATGTTGATTCAAAAATTCAACTCGGAATGATGAAAAATATTTGAAACTTTTGCTCAGAAGTAATTCTGACCATGTTCCGGAAATTCAATATAATTCTTCGGCAGAGCAAACTAACAGTTGATAGAGATTTGAAAATCAATGAGATTGACGCCTAAAGAACATTTTATCTGAATTTATTGTTTTCATGGTGTAAAACATCCTTATAATTATTGAAATGTTTGAGTTCACATACATCAATATGGCAATTTAGTGAAATATACAACTCTCGTCAATTTGGGTAGATATCTTCCTCATATTAAACTTTGAGAAACTATAAGCAGTTAATGATCTCGGATGTACACATATATATTTATCTCGAATAATACGTCGTAAGGAATTCTCTTCTGGAAATACAGAATTCTGCATGAAATTAGGATCACCTCACTCGAATAAACCCATATTCAATATTCCCACACAATTATGTTACTGTCAGTAATATATTATTTGGGTGCCTTGGATTCAAAACAATCTTTCTTTGAAACTGAGAATTTCATAGGAGAGCCAGACAACTGGAGCCTAGAAAGAAAGCTAGTGATGCAGAAGAAATATTTACTTCTACCCGAACATCAACGCTGATTTGAGCAGAAATGTAGTTGCAGCCAGTTAACGCCGTGATGATTTTGCCATAGTTTTTCGCGATCCACGGTACTTAGTCTTTCTTTGTGCAATTTGCTCTGGATTAACCATACCAGAATTTGTGCCCGTTCTACACACTCCACTGTAATTTTCCAGCTCCGATTTTTATGTGAATTCTCCCTGAATTAGGACAGTATCCTTGTTTTTATTTCTCATCATACCCAAAAAATCGGTCTTGAAGGAAATAATTTAAAATGCCACTCTATGGGCCTCTTCATTATACCGTTTATTTCATTTTCTAATCTAAATCTTCAACATCCCTGCCTAAATGAAAAACAATGCGATGTTCTTCGAAAATTTGGCGAAAATTCTGATTCACACTAAATAAACAATGAATGTTTTTATTATTCACTTTTGCTTACATATGTTTCAACACACAGTGTCATAATAAAAACATTTCATTGTTTATTTAGTGCTAATTAGTGTTCCATAACTTTAAAAGTTAAAAATGAATTTACACATTCTTAATGCCGAAACTATTCAAAATTATTCTGATTTTTCACAGATTGTTTTCCAAAAACTTGTTACTTAACATCGTTCCCTTGGAGCATTGGTCTCTTCAATTCTCCCCTCCATATTTAGTAATTATACAAAATATTATACGATAATAATGACAGAGGCAGTACAAAAACTCAGCAGAATGCAAACTGTTATTGTGGTTGAAAGGTTACAGTGTCGGTGCAGCGCATGCATGATGGTGTTGGCCGCTTTTGCGTAGGACTTGACTAACGTAAAACATGTATTCTTGCTATAAAAACCAAATTATGCAATAGAACCGTAAACTGAGAATGTTGGAGGTGGCCGATTTTGGAACCATATAATATTTTTAGTACCATCAACACAGCCGACATCTTTGAATAAAAAAAATGTGTACTTACTCACATCTGATACTATAATATTCACTCAAATTATCTTTGCAACGAAACTCATTCAAATGTTTTACTTTAGGAACCACAAATATATAGTGGGACTTAGCAAAATCATCATGGTTTTGTTACACTATTGGATGAATTGAGTGAATATATCCACAGATCTCCGAGAAGAGAAGTGAACCAACCTGAAATAAAGAAAAATCCATCAATCAAGTTAACATTACTTAGAGACATGTGATTCAAGTATGAATAAGATTCATCGAATTTTATGATACATACATTTTGAATCAATTTTGGATTAACAGAATTACAAAAATCTTCACTTATTTCGTTTGATGAAAAGTTATACAGCTAAAGGCGGGGTACGAAACTGGGCTAGCCATGTCAAAGAACCTCAATCACAGCATTTTAGTGACTATCTCAGTGCTGGACGAAAAAGCTAGTAAAGCAATAGCTTAACCCAACCCTCTCCAATAATGAGTCACCCAAAAAAAGTGTTGTGGCTGGGTCTGAATTCAATTTGCTTCCACTACGTTGGAACCACGGTTACTTCTCCAGATTAATTAACGATCCTTCTTTATAACATAACTCTGCAATAATATCAATATCATCGGTTTCAAATTAGTTATGTTGAATGGAAACCTGCTGTGGCGTTGCTTCGAATTATGAGGTTATCCTCCAGTAGATGCTGAAACTTCTCAATGTAATATTCGAAGTGTGGCGAGAACTGATCCTGAATATTTGAGTAATCAATCTTCATGACGAGTTGCTACATTATAAAAGTTAATCATCCTGAATCTGATCACATTATTGTGGAAGATGATTAACGATCTATTTTTCCAAATGTCGAGATTGAATCATATATAATCACTAATAATTTTGGTGAACAATCGTTTTCCTATTTGGAACGGTTCAAAAACCGTTTGAGAATAAGTGTGCAGAAATATAGGGTCGTTATCATAGACCTATTATCGTAAGGAGACGAAACATCTCATTCATAAAACTGCATTTGATTTGTCACAATGATTACATGAAGTATAACAAAGAAAACCAACGGACCTCTTTGTTGTCGAGTCATAATTACTCTTTATTGGCAACGCTATGATTGAAAACTTTGTACCACTTGTAAGGCAACACTGCTTCGAAATAACTACGAGAAATACGGAAGCTGTCAAATTGCGTGGTACAGAACAAAGAACATGCTTTGTATTCAGTCAGACATGCGAAGAACGCATTTTTATGAATTGGTGAAAGATTTCGTAGGTAGCTCAAAATAACAGGAAGGAGATGTTTTTTAATCCAATGACATAATCAATTTTTATATTAAAAATTATAGATAACACTTTTATTGATAGTATTTGTATGATTATGTTGGATTCCCCGGAACGTCGACGGCTTATGTCCTCGTGGGTTCTTAATCCAGCCCTGATTGATATCTAAGATAAAGTTGTAGGCGTTATGAATGATTATCTTTAAACCACTAACGTATAAGTTTGATTGAGACTACCAGACCTTACAAATCAGTTTGATAACAGCTAAATCTTCATAATAGAACGTATTTTCTAGTTGAGTAAATGGGCTTCTACAACTGCTTCATTAGTTCAAGATAACATCAGCGGTCTTTAGCGTCAACTTTCCTAAGCCAGCTTATATAGCTTTCGTACATTTCCATTTTTCACGACTTATTCCAGAATTATTACGCAAAATCCACTATTTCACGAAATGTTACCTTGAAGTTAGCATTTTTTTGATGTGTCATCATTCCAAAATAAGTTCCTTGAACCAAATAAAATCGAACAGGTTTGTAATATTATTCATCATTTCAGGTACCTATTGGGTCTACAAAGCATATAAGCCGAGTTATGATCCAGAAGATGGAGTGTTATATTGCGACAAAACAGCCTACCTATATGCCTTCGTGTATATTACCACAATATACGCAACAATCATTGCCATGATTGTGTTAGGAATATTGTTATTGTTCTGCTGCTGTGCGTGCGCGGGTTGGGTAATGTCCAGGATGGGAGTTGATGATGAAGAAGAACCAGAATCACAAATTCCCTATGTAGACGAACCTTCTGATTCAGATAAAGAAATACCAGCCTCACCCGCCCAACTAGAAAAGAATGGTTCTTAAAAATATGTTTATGTGGTCGCGATTATGTTTTGATTCTTTCAAGCTTACAGCTTATTATTATTATTGGTTGCGAGATATGTTCCAACAAACAGGAGACAGATATACAGCAGCAATTTTTTTTCAAAGTCATAATATTCCTGTGAATTTAGTATAGCATAAATTGCTTTTCAGATTTAACTCTCATCGTAACAAACTATTTGGCTAGTGATTTGAGTCCACTGCCGTCACTTGGTGAAATATTTTTGAATCTAAAATAAGCAAATAAGACACTTGGTAGGATTCACAATATGAAATTTATCATCTGGATGTATATTTCGATTCCGAGAATGAGAAATTATTCTCCCGATGGTACCAAGTATCTTATTCGGGTATATTATCCTCATTTGGGTAGCTTGACTTAATTGACAATCACTTGTACCCTCATCGTTTAATTGTAATTGCAGATATGGTTTCGTGTGCTTGTGTAGTGGAAATACTGAGGATTCATATTTGAATAGAGATATACGGGGACTAATGTGGCAGAAATATGATATAGTTAGTTGTTTGAACTATTTGACTAATTAATTTAATTAATTTGGAATCCATGGACATCGAAACAAGTTTTGTTGTCTACTTCAATAGAATGCGTTATACATAGTAACGGACAAAACAAATGATGAATTGTTAATCAATTCAAACTCATGATGTGAAATATTGGATATTTCACTTTTGAGCTGAAGAATATTGAGACATATCAAGGAACATTGATAACTAAACTTGCATACATACACGAGTCGATAGAATTGAACCTTGAAATAATTCAGTGCTAACTGAATAACTTTTTAACTTAAATAAAATAACTATTACAATTTTGATTTTCATTAATTTTATAAATAAATGAAACTATAGTTTCGCTGACGTCGTAGCTTCTTCAAGCAAATAGTACCCAGTACTTAGATCATAGTTTGTTAGCGAAATTATAGTTACATTTATTCATTAAATTAGTGAAAATCAAAGTTTCAATAGCTATTTTGATTAAGTTCAGAATGGATCTTCATCACGTAATGGCTGGCTGCTTCTATTCAATTTTTAAAAAAAGTTTAAAATAAAATAAGTATATCATCTTTATTGTTATATATTGAAGGTACAATAATGTAATTTTGCAATATGTAAAGACTGACTGATTCTTGGAGATGTAATGCATATTATTCATGACTTTCACTAAAGCTCACAAGCAAAAATCTCAGATATTGGAACTGATGAATATGCGTTCATCAGCAATCCAACATTGTGAATACTCTATTTGTTTACAATTTATTATTTTACGATCAGAAAATGTATTTCCTTCCACTTTCTGATGTTTGCTCCTTTTATATGTCTTCTTTAATGAATACGACCAATAATTACAATATTGTGGTCAGTTGTCATTTATTTAGTGAAACACTGAAACCCCACTACCATATTATGCATAGTGATAGAAGTGATGGATTCAGTAATAAAATAGGTGATTGTGGGAAGTCAAAGATTTTTTCCAATTACTTAGGTAATTTTTATCTGAATGTTATGTATAACAAAATCAAAATTATTCCAAAATCAAGGATATCCGAGAGGAAGTGCATTCATTTCATTTACAGGATCCTCCGACAATGAGAATTCAGCGAATTCCTCGTCGATATCGCATGCATTTTGAAACTAAGATACCCTTATTTGGGGTTATGTCAACATGATTCGATATGAATTGTGTCGATATTTCAAATGTCACAACTGATATCTCTCATCTCATATCAAATTATTTGTTCAATCAGGCTACAACCTGATATTATGTAAGAGCTGTTCCAAGTTTTGTTTTATTGTTTGAATCGAGTATTCCTGTCGTCTGATTTATATACTGCCGCACAAAGCACAAAGTTTAGCTAGTATAAAGAGAAACGCTTAAAGAATTTCCAGTTATAATAACTTTTTTAAATAAATTTGTTGATATGACGATTAGTTTTATTTTTTAATCCACGTATCTTTCCGATCTTGAGACCTACCCTTTTAGGAAAACATGGTTATTCCTTCAGTGGAAGTAATTAGCTTTAATTTGATACCTGATTTGTGTTGCTATCCATATGGTAATCTAATCGGTCGGAACTGTAATTCGTCGTCACAATCTTCAACTGCACAAGCATTACATTGAGTTATCGACCTCTGATGTCACAATTAAACTATCTCCAAAAATTCAAAGTGGGCTAGATTTTCTCCTTTTATTCAGCATTATCCATTCATGTCATTTTGGATTTTCCCATAGCGAGATATCTAATATTGTTCTGAAAATTTTTGGTTGCGTGGAATTGAACAAAAATCTTGCTGCGTTGACATCTTTACATGCTGTTACTGCTGTGTACATTTCCGTGGCAAACTCTCGCGATATTGTCTTTTCAGTTCTTTCAATATCTGTCGAATCAGTTGATGATGACAACACATTCTGCATCCATGAGTCCAACCAATTCCAAAAACCAGAAAGAAGACTCTAATAATTACAGACCCATTGCACTATTATCTGTGATCTCTAAGGTGATGGAGAAAGCAATCAACATTGAACTCATCCAATACCTAAATAGCCTCAAAATCGTAAATGACCGGCAATATAGCTTCCGTCAGCAGAGATCAACTGGTTACCTGATTGCCTATGTAACACATGTATGGCAGAAATCTATTGAAAAATGTGAGGAATCTCTAGCTACAGCATTGGATATCTCCAAAGCATTTGATCGATTCTGGCACTAAAGCCTTCTTGGGAATCTTCTGTATGGTTTACCGCCGCAACTTTGTCGCTTACTATCGAGGTTTCTCTCAGATAGATCACTCCAAGTGATAGTTATACGTAGTACCTTCTGATATAATAGCTGTCAATGCTGGTGTTTCACGGAGCTCTGTCTTGGCACCAACTTTGTTTTTGCTTCATATGAAACGATCTGCTAGAAGTGATCACCTCTCCCGTCCACATTTTTGCTGATGGTGGTATAGTTCATACCGCTTTCTCATGTGGGGCCCCTATGTCACTCAATGAAGCTTAAAGCGCGAGACAGAGACAGGTGGTTAACGCAATTAATGGAGATCCTGCAATGATTCTGAAATGAGTATCTGATGATATAGTAGAGTTTGATGCAACCAAAATTTAAGCTTGCGTCTTCTCCAGGAAGGCGGACACCACAATCCCTAATATGATGATGTCAGGTACAACTATTCCTATGAAGTCTTCCATATCCGTACTCGGAATCACCATCAACAGCACCTTCTCATGGGATGATCAAGTGAGGATGCCTATCTCCACTCCCAACATTCCACCACTGACTCACACGATGTTTTCTAACATCATAGGTTTCCCTCTTGTGTAAACAAAGTATAGATAAAATATATATACAGAATGTGTTGGCATCATTAACTGATCCGACGGTTATTTTTGACAAAAGAGGATGGCAATCGTGCAAGACTTTACGACGAAAATGTATACAGTACGACATTGTAAAGATGTCAACACACCAAGTCATCGCAACAGAACATATGGCAAAATGCTCAAGAACATGGATGGGTAATATCAATTATTAGATAGGAGTTCCATTTAATCGACGCCAATTCTACCCTACTTTCAGTTGAAGATATTTCAGTTGTGACGTCAGAGACGAAACTGAAGATATTGTTATTAGTATTATTGCAGTTGCAATCCACATTTATTTGGCTGAAAGAGATTTTCATTCAGTGAAAGACTGATAAGAAAAAATTGTTTAAAATATTTTAGTGAATATTTGAAACTTATTAATTTCCACTGTGACATTAATTGAATAGAATTTAAATTAAATTGTTGATACACGTAATTGATTCGACATCATTTTGCAATGAGAATTATACGAATATATTCCTTCAAACCAGCTGCTGAAAGCATCAATAAACTTATTTCTTCATGTTCATATATTTACTGAAAAATCAGTTTATGATAATCTTAATTACTAAACACGGGTTTTGCATTATGAATGAGCTAAAATCGGGTTATTGTTGCCAACAAATCGAATGATTCCTTCGCATCTAGAACAAGAAAGTCGGCGGATCAACTTCCAATTTGTCAAGTACATCCCGTCATTTCTATGTCGATAGACCAAATTGTCCGTTTAGTGGAAGTAATGAGCTTTGATTTGATACCAGATTGGTGTTGCTATCCTTATGGTGGTGATTTCAGAAAAAAATTGCGATATCTCATAAAAATAATGTGGAAGTTTTCTAATAATTCATGACGTAAATACTCACCGTTTAGGTCTGTATCAATTTTCAGCTCTATGCGAATTTTTCTGACTTTTTTATTGTCTATTTTGACTGTATGAGCACTCGGTGGTTTAATTATTACAGCGGCTGTTGCACGTTCTGCTTTGCAAATGAAAGAGATTATTGATACAACATGAATTTTTATCTCAATGGGTCTTCCGATTGAATAAAATCTTACCCAACTTTCCAGTTCCTTCTCTAACTGCAATTCATGAATTTTGATGTTATCATTCGTTCACATGTATGAACAAATTTCTGATAATTAATTTCCATTACTTTGATTAGAATGATCTTCGCAACTGAAATATGTCGAGTTTGGATGCATATCTTTGCGTCAACTGAACTCACTTTTCTTGGCACATGAACGAAATTATGTTACGGGTTATGCCTAGAGGCCTTTTTGGTGCGTTTTCGTTAAATTCAATTCAGCATATTTTGATATTGCATTTTTGACACTGTTTCTGAAGCAAAATTAAAAAGACAAAACATAATTTTATTTGAAGAAATGGATCAGAACCTTATTAAAGCAAGATGATGATATGAACTCAGGTGATGTATCTGGCGCAATACATAACAAGAGTGTGACGTGAACACGCTCATTTTGTTGATGTAGGTCAGTCTCTACTTTCCACACAAACTTTGCATAATGTTTGCTTGAAACTTACATATTAGTCATTAAAGCAAGTTAGTACATTGCGAAAAGAAAGTGCCTTCATATTTGTATGCTAATACAAACGTTTAGTAACTATTTTATTTGTTGAAAACAGTGCAAGCAAGGTTAGGATTTCTGTTTGTCAGAATACGATTACGTGTTTTGCACTTGACTGTAAGCATTACTGCTAAAAGCACGGCTGCAGATGTTTCATGTTCCCCAAAAATCCAGTGGAAAAAAATAAGTGGTTTGTTGATATGTAAATCCTTATTTACCTTATGATTGTAGGTGGAAAGGTCGAGAGCCTTCAATGCATTCTCTTGTTTGTTGATATCACATTGTTGATGTTGATAAACAAAATGGATTAACTATATTTGAACACAAAAAATCGAAGCACATACCACAATCATCCACTGCTCCGACGAAAAAGAAATTGAAGTACCTAAGCAATCACTTGTTCCTATTTTATTATTTGTTAATTCAATGTTTTTATAGACTACACCTACAAGAACCATCTTGTAGTAAAACTGTTGAACCTAATGTCAATGTTTCGGTGGAGGAAATCATTTTCGAAGATACTGAAGTAACCACTCCTGAGAACCCTTTCATGAAGGAAGCCCCAAAACTTCAGTTTACTGCCACGCTAGAATCAGAAAACTACTGTTTGGAAGAACAAACAGCTAAGCACCCGATAAATTGACAAAAGCTATCAAACACTTTCTTATTTGATCATATCAAGAATAATGTTATGAACAACTATTGTTGCATATGGGTATACCCTGGAAGAAAATTTCCATGACCCTATATGAATTAACAGCTAATTTGAAATTTAACTTCTATCACGATTGGACAGTAATGAGTGTACAAAAAGTTGATCAACTACTTTTGACTTTAATTTCACTCAAGTTGAACTTTCAAATGAGGCATGTTCGTAAGATCCAATTTACCTTAAAACAGAAAAGAAAATATTTTATACTTGTCTTTATGCTTTGCACGAAGTCTTATTTGATTAATTTATGCATAAAATACCTAACAGAAATAAAAATAAGTTATATTGCCATCGTGCTTTAGCAATTTTACAAATTGCAGAATAATTTTAGACTGTACTGGAATCTTCTGCATTCAAACAAAAAATATGGAGAAGCAAAACGCCACATATAGTTAATATAACAGAAACACTTTGCAGGGATTGATTTGGGTGGCTCCCAATGGTGTTATTTATGTGAATCGTTTATATACTGGTGTAAATTAAATTTTTTTTAAATATTGTGGTATCTTAGAACAGTTTGTTTCAGGTGAATTGATTATTGCGGATGAAGATTTTTTAATACCCGCCCTTGCTAAACATTGTTTTGATCATAGCCACCATTTCGATTATAAAAACGTTAATATTTAAGCTAAAGAAACCAATTACTATTACGAAAGATCTATTCTTTAGATGTTTCACATAAAACAAGATGCTAATTCTGTAAATCATAGAACTGATGTACAATAATAGAGTCAGATTTAATAATTTGGATACTTGCAACATTCTACATATTTCTCTATATTTAAAATTGTAGTTATGTGTAAAGCTGATAAAATAAATAAGTAATACTAGTACAGCAAAGATCTTTATATCATCATCATATATTTTTAAACACATCTGTTTGATATTGTAACGTTTTGGCGCAAAGTCAGAGTGGTCAGACCGTTCTGCCTCTTTCTCGAGATATGACATCTTCAACTATAGAATCATTACCGTGTATTGGTTTTCTAATACGTATTCAAATATTTTACACATTAATTTGTTACATTCCAATTATTCGTGTTTCGATCGTTGTTGCAGCATAGAAATTTTTAATTAAGATTAATGCTATAAAAATTTTCAGTGCTTAGTGCAATTAAGTTAAGGAGTCCAACTTGAGTTGGGTTGAGTTGATAATACTCTCCACATTCTGAATTTCCTCAACATTCTCAATTTTCTCCCTCAAAAGCAAAGAAGAGCGAACAGCATTTTCAAAGGCTAAGGCAGGTTTTTGATTCTTCAATTTGCATCCAAGCTGATGTTCGTAGAACGGTGGCCTTTGCTAGGTCATCTATGGTTTTGACTCTTTCACAGTCGGTTCTCCTTCTAGTCCATGCTTATGTCTGTCACAGACACTTTATAATGAGGAGAAATTGCCAAGGCTGCCATATGATGGCATGTTAGATGCCCTCGTGGACAAATGCCACTTACATCTTCAATTTTCTGTTCCCCATTTAACTTTACAATAAAATTATATTTGAGAGACGGCATTAAGCTGATACTCTCTTACATCTTACTCATCACCACTTTATAAAATCAATCTTTCTTATATATTAGCTCGGACATTCCCAAGAATCAAGATGAGCTCACCATCAACAGTCATTTGTTCCACATGATTCGATTCAAC
The DNA here is from genome assembly GCA_958510875.1 of Endomychus coccineus. NCBI lineage: Eukaryota > Metazoa > Arthropoda > Insecta > Coleoptera > Endomychidae > Endomychus > Endomychus coccineus. The sequence goes on from OY294069.1 coordinate 65,375,923, forward strand.
GGAGTTTTCACCCCGGGAAATAAGTTTTTCCTCTAGGAAGAAATGTACTATGGATGAAATACGTAATACTCGTTTGGAAGCCATAATCTTAGTAAGACAAAAAATGACCTTTACAAACATACATTAACATACTTTCATAATATTCAAGGTTTACCCCCAAAAGTAAATGCAGTATTTATAGATTATTGATCATCGTTACAAACATTGTAAGAACATGTATCATGATAACTGAAAAATATATTTACAAAGATCGAAATTGAAGAATAAGTGAAAAAATCGCAATCCTTTACAAAGTTTATTTGGAATATGAAACCTCACCTGCATTAACAAAATGGCGGCCAGTAAGTCATCACTCTTCTTCTATATTACAGTATTGACACAATCGCAATACCTACGATGTAATGACTGAGAACCAAACAGTTGATTCTGTTTGAAATCGTTGATATGTTAACAGAATATATTTTTGTTTCGAATAATGCCTTCCGCAAACCATATGTTCAGACGAGTATCATCGCTTAAGTTTTTGTAAGAAGATGTAGATTGTATGTGAATACCGATTGTAGTTAGTTAACAGTTAACAAACAATGTATGTAAGTTTGCCATTCACTATTATCATACAGTGATGGTCAATGCTATTAAAACATTTTAGATTGATAGGAGTGAAATGAGAATTAAGAAAGATATGCAAGCTATTTATTAAACCAGTATTCGAGGAATCAAATAGAATAATAAAATATACGTACAGTGTTCACACATTCAGGTTATCAGATTGTTCACCAATTATCAGAGAATGTACAAATAACAAATTATTTGTATCGGATGGTAGCTCTTAATAAATAGGTACGATTTTCCATGCTAAAAGTAGGCCTCATCAAATTGTTCATTATATCGTAGAAGATAAAATATAACAATCGGAATTGCGATTTCTTATAGGTATATAGGTTCATGTTTTACTGTATGTAATATTGGATCGTTTATTAAAAATGAGAGGATCTACTTAATGAGACGAAATACAATTGACTATTAACAATATGGAACAATCCAGAGTAGTTTTTTTTCTCTTCTTTCGAATATACCATAAAAAAAGTGACAGTATTTATTAAATGAAAACAAATAACATAAAATATGTTTTTCTGTAGACGGTTTTATGTGGACATAGTCACATATAGTTTGAGACATTGGAAATCGTCTAGCAGAAGAATGTGAATCAAGTTCATGATAACGTAAGCTTCGTTTCCTAGGTAGCAGCGGTACCGTCATATACCGTCCATGAAATGACGATGGGCTACGTAACTGAAAAAGGTGCAATGTAAAATAGTACAAGTGTTTTCCAAGAGGACGGTGTAATTTAGCGGTGCCGCAACATCTGAGACGTTGACCATAACGGTGCGAAATTGTTAATCAAAAGTTTTACCGGCGTTGGTTGTTTCGCGGTGAGTACGTATACAGTATTTCCAATTATTTTGTACCCGTATATGAGGTGCTGTCTAGAACAAAAGGATTTTTTATAGACTGTTCTTTCAACTTTGAGTCGAAATAAACGTTTTGAATCTTCCTAATATGTAAAACATTCGTAAAAAGAGAAAACTAGTGAATACGCATTTTTTCTAGTATACATACCAACCAAAACTGTTCATCAGAACAATTATATATTATTTAGTTTGGTCATAATGGCTTATTATATGTTTTTAAATAATATTAAAATAAATCAAAATATATGGTCTTCATCTTCAAATTAACCAGATTTTCATGACAAATGATCTTGCCAACAGGAAGCGAACAGTATATAATTATATCAACGAAAATCTACTTATCTCAAGAAGACACACAATTTATGTTTAGGTAATATTGGCTTTGAGATCGGATTTGTTGGCATGGAAATAATGTCATCTCTTATAGAATTGAGAACTTGATCTGATAAAATGAGAGTCAGGAGAAAATACTCTCTAAACTTGTTTTCATTACTATGTAGATGACATCACACTAAAATCTGGTGTTCACCTTCTACACATTTTTTGAATATTTCAGATTCCGATGCCCTTTCTTCCTCTTTGTTTTAACTACTCTTCAACGAATATTATATGTGTGACATCAAGATTATCAATGTTCATCACTTTCAATCACAGCACCTCAGACAGAACTAAATGTTCACGTTATCTGACTTTTTAGTCGAGGAAATAAAGCACTAAAATAGGCCAAATCTGGGAAAGTTGGCGCAGTTGGATGGATTGAGATGCGGTTTTCTGCATTCAATTCAGAAAGTGATTCAGAAACTTTGTCCGGTATTTTTGTTTGGCGGAAAAAAATTGTTGCATTTCTACAGCCAAAAAAATGCATTTTTCTAAGTGCACTTTTTGAGGTGAATAAAAAAACGGACTCGAATTGGTTTCTCGGGGGCTTTTGGGGTTGCTGAACACGAATATGATATTTAAAAAATTCCCTGAGGTCCCCTTGGACCTCCCCGGGGGTATACTAGCGTCCTGACGTCCTGGATAGTGATGATAACGACATGAAAAAACTCTTCTGCAATACCTGGTGTACCCTGCGTCCGGGTAACGACGTCATCTTCTAGGAATTTGCTAATTTTTCTTCATAAAAGGTAACAAATTCTAGCTCTCGGGGGTTTTTAAAGTCGCCGATCACGACTGTGACACTCACAATGTTCTGCAAATTACCGGGGGGTATTTCCGGGACACTCGAGCCCTGTGTATTGTCGCGATGACGAGGGTAATTCTAGATCCTTTTGTACTAAATCGAGGAGCAGGAGAAGCCTATTAGTGATCATGTCATTTCTACCAATCAGACCTGGTACGGTCTCCTCGTAACGTTTCCGTGTTACGGTTTGTATCAATTAAGTTCCTGATAAAAACATATTCTATGTTAAAATAATGCAACATTTACGAAAATTACCGAGAATAAGACATCTAGATAATGTTGTATACGATAAAGGAAAATGATTATTTACCCGACGTTTATTCTGAGGTCAAGCAATTATCAATTTAAACCTATATAGTTCAGAAATTCTGTTGGAATATCGTGCCAATCTCTTTTACTTATTCTTCAATGTTTATTGGAAACAAACCACATATCGCGAATGAGGCCCAAGTAGGAATTATCTACAGGAAATATGAATTTCCCCACAGAACTAGCTTAATAGAACTGTTAGGTATACTCTATGCAAATGATGAAGAATTATCAAGAATTTTTTTAATTTTTTTTGTACTGTTTTTGATTTCTCCACGAATACGCATATTATATGACCTGTTCACAATAATGAGTTAGCTTTAGTGATGATTACTATAATTCTAAGAATCGAAATATATTACAAAACATATGGCAAAAGAGCCATTCGACTATAAATATAACAGACAATCGATTTAAACTATATAAGTAGTGAATGACAATCAAGACAATTATGTATTTTCATTTGAATATAACGAGTTTGATTTCGAGACGAAAATTGAAGTGTAGCTTGTAGCGGTTTTGAATGTTGTTGCTTTTGAACAGACTGCAATTCGAAATTATTTAGACTACAACGAATTCACTCAAACTGAATATTTATTCATCCTATTATACTGAGATTATCGCTACTAGATTCTAATATTGCGCATTGATTCTAACATTTTGATAATCGGGTATTTTGAGTGCATGCTTCCTTGAATAATAACTTACTTTCTCATCATAACATCGAAATCATATGGATTAATAATATCGACTTGAAGCTGCAAGTCAATTTTCCATAAAAACATTGAAAATCTGGCCAATCTAACAAAACTTTGTCACCTTTAGTTATGACGTCATTTCTTTGTGAATAGGTTAATTTGCTTGGTAAAACAAGAAAGATGAAACCTAGTTCAATATAAATCCGGAATAATGTACTTGTATTGAATATCAGTCACTTGCATCTTTACAAACAAACATGATTTTCCCAACAACTAGAACGTATGTTTTGGAAATTATGATCTGATCGAAACTGAGGGCTCAACATATTTAGCGACTTTCATAGAATTAATTGAATTGATTTATCAGTTTAAAATCGAAATATCATAAAGCCACTGAGTAATTAATTAATTTTTATTAACAATATTCGAATCTGCTGTTAGAACTACTCAAAAGGAGAACAAAATGTATTTCTTAAGACAATAATTAGCCATTCTTAGCAGAAATATTGAGAACTGATATACTTCCAAATTTTTAACGAACATGCAATAAAGAAAACATTTCAATTCAGAATGTATTTCAATTTTATTCTGAAATGTGGTGATTGAATTTTCAAAATAAAATTAAAGGCATATTTATGGAGAATCAGGTGCCCATTACTTTTTCCGTGGCTGTTATAGGTTTTTGAAAATTTTCAGGTTTGCAAAACGCATAAGAAGACATAACAGTAATAACCATCAGAAATGATGGCAGAAGGAAAATCAACCCATTGATGGATTTCAAACAATACCTTAGTTTTGAATTGATGTTGATTTCAAAAACAAATGACATAAATTGAATGGTCAGTTGTGTTGTTAAAAGATGATTAACAATCATGAGAGGACACCACGCTCCTCATTTGGATGTGTCCATTTTACAAGACATCCTGTTTATTTTACAGAAACATCTATTCAAATCGTAGAAAATGTATGATATCTCTGAGATTATTTGTATTTATGTTTAGGATCACTAGATATCATTGTCAAAACATATTGAGGTGTTTCGTTAATCATTATAATGTAATTTTCACACAGTTTTATCCCATAAACGTATGTATGAGGGCAAGGTGAAGAGTACCTGAAAAATAAAACAGCTGGCGCCACAATCGAAAATCCCATGTGACATTTGTGATGTACAATCTTTAACTAGAACGCATCAAAATTTTTAGACTGATATGTCATTAAGTTCTGTTTTAACACCCATCGAAAGCAAGCAGCCTTGACGATTTTTGTAAACAAGAAAAAAAGTGAATTTCGCGTCTTGATTAAATATTATTTCTTGCATGGGAAAAACATTATGCAAACCAAAGCATCGCGTTGAACACTATGGGGACTTTTCACCGTCGATTGAAACGATTCACAAGTGGTTTACTGATTTTCGTTGTGGTACTATGACCACTGAAGACGCCAAACTTTCTGGTCGTCCAACTCAGGTTGAATGGCAAGAGATTGCTGAGGCAATGAGCAATGTTCGGAACACTTTCAGTTACGGAATATTTGGCATACATTTTTGAATATGCGAAAGCTATTTGCCAGATGCATTTGCTCTCTGTTGACAACAAGCGCGACCGTGTGACAATTTCAAAGAAGTGTTTGGCGATGTTCAAGAGCGATAAGAAGTTTTTTTTGTGCCGTTTCGAAGCCGTGGACGAAACATGGATTCATCATACACCAGAGAAACAAAGAACAGTCGAAACAGTGGATTTTTCCTGGCGAATCGAAGCCGAAAAAGGTCAAACTGGGTTTATAGCCAGAAAAGACATGGCAACAGTTTTTTTGAAATGCACACGGTATCGTCCATATCGATTACCTTGAAAAAGGCAAAATGATCACCGGCGTATATTATGCAGAGCTGTTGGATCGATTCGTCTCTGATTTGGGGCGCAAACGGGAGCAATTGGCAAAGAAAAAGTGCTCTTCCGCCAGGACAACGCACCGGCGTACAGGTCCGCAGTCGCAAAGGCAAAAATGAATGAATTGCGCTACGAATTGGTTCGTGACCCACCATATTCTCCAGATTTGCCCAACTGCGATTTTTAACTATTCCCAAACTTGAAGAAATGACTCGGCGGGGAAAAATTTGACTCAAACAATGAAGTCATCGCTGAAACAAAAGCCTATTTTGAAGGATTGTTGAAATCGTATTATTTGGAAAAGATCGAAAGATCAGAAAAACTTTGGACGAAGTGTATCGGGCCACAAGGAGATTATGTTGAGAAATGAAATAAGTTTTGACCAAATAATTCATTTCTTGTTTTATTTTTCAGGCACTTTTCACCTTGTCCTCGTATGCCGTCTTACCGAGAATGTCTTAATTTTCTACTGAAATGTGGTAATGAAATGTTCAAAATAAAATGAAAGGCATATTTTGCGAAACTAGGTGCGTATCAATTTTTCTGTAGCTGGTATAGATTATTGAAAATCTTGATCCTCACCAAATGCATGAAGGATTTAACCGATTGATGAATTTCAAACAATACTTTAGTTATGAATTAATGATAATTTCAAAAACGAATGACATAAATTGGATCGTCAGTTGAGTGTTTGACAGTTGATCAAATTCGTTCAGAGGAGACCACACTTATTATGTTTTACAAGGCATCCTGTGTATTTTACAGAAATATCATATCTGTTTTGTTTCTTGTATATTTCAATTGTTCAAAGGGTATGATTTTTCTGAAACTTTTCCATATTTATGTTTAGGAAAACTAGATGCAATTGGAATTATACTGAAGGTACTCAAGTACGCTGTGTTATCGGGAATATACAGTGACGTACCTAGAGTGGGTATCACCCGGGGTATTAGTGGAGGTGTAGATCATATAATGAATGTCCATTAAAATGTAGATACATGTTTCCATCAGAGAAGAAGATATATTTACAAATAATATATAATATTACACATTCTTTGTATCGTCGAATAACTAAAATATTAACTATATACTATGGAGTAACTGTATACTAACTAGAATACTAAAGAATGTGAAACTAATTTTTGTTTGTCTACATGAAAGTTTTTGAAATTTGAAATTAAATTGACACCTGGGTGTCACTCCTAAAATGGTGTCACCCGGGGAGTATCGCCCTACCTCCGCCAAACCTTAGTTCCGCCACTGGGAATATACTAAATTATATACATTATAAATTCAATTTGGCATTCTCCCAATAAGACGAGTGTAAGGTGCGTTTCAAATATGAATATTGCTTCTAAATTCAAACTTATGATTTTATTTCATCAGTCAATAAATGTATGTAACCGCATCTACAGAAATTAATAGCTCCTTATCAGCAGAATTAAAAAATATTAATCAAAGCGTTATCCATTAAAAACAATCTTCCCTGCTGGCATATTGCCGATTGAGAAACTCGTACCTATTTAAAATTAATACACAGATCCAATATTCAGAGCCAAACTTGAGTCTAAAAATATTCACCCAGGCCAAGTGAAAATATATAATAGTATTGCTCTTAGAGAACTAATTCAGCGCATGTGGACTGTACTATGGATACCAATCAAAGTGAAGTTGGAAATACATCCGGAAATCTAGCCCAGAGACAAAGTAGCATAGATCTGGACCACGGAGAGCCGGAGAAAAACACCGCTGTAACCGTAGTAATAGAAACTGAGGAAAATAACGATTATTTGAAAGTGAAGGAGAAACCACCACGTAAGTGATAAATCTGTAGGAGCTTCATAAAGAATGTATGAACTACTATCCCACAAGAGAATGTGGCTAACTTTTCTGTAAGTAGTCACGTATTTTATTGCTTAACTTTTTTGATTTTCACAGATTAATAATAAAATACGTTGTCGCTTATATTGTACCTAAGCCACACCTCCTTTGAAAAACCTTGATCTTGAATAACTTGAGTTGAAAAATATAGAAAAGTGTGGAATACAATTATTATTACTAGTTATCCTCGATGCTCATTCCTGTGATGACAACAATTTATACATACAAGGGCACAACTTTAAATCTGTTCAGGTGCAGATTATGAGTATACGTAATTCATTCAACTTATGATAAATGTCATCCTAATTGAAGTTGTAAACAAATTATTTCCGCATTTCATTACGAAGTCCTCTCTATTTCCACAAAGTATGTTCCAACTTCATGTAACCTCTAAATCAGATCATGATTCTCTCCAGACGTCAGAGATTATTGGGTGGCGAAAATTCTAAATGAGCTAATTCTTTTCAAAACTGTTTACTATAACTTAATTAACGATTACTCAAAGAATGAAAGTACAACTCTGACCGGAATAATTGTTCAAACAATGAAAAGTTAAATTTCATATTTCGCGGAATATCTCACAAAATATGGCTCCAATTGTAAAATTCTTCATTTACAATAGCTTTTCTTATTGGATTTCAGAAAAAAAATGCCGCGGCATTAAATCTTGTGCTTTTATGCCTAGTAAAACAAATAACTATTTTCTCCAAATGACATTAAAAGCGGCCTTTTAATGACACTTGGCAGGCTTAGAAGTTGTACTTTTAATGCCTAGGCAGAAAAAGTCCACTTTTACTGCCTAGGCAGAAAAAGATCGTTGCTACGCAACCTTCCAAGTAATAATTTAAACCAAACTGGTTATTAAAATTGACAATGACATTAAGAAAACTCAAAATGATGCTGATGATAATAAACGGGTTTCATTGCATTAAAACTACAAACTACAACACGAAATTTTTATTTATTAGATATATTTATGGTCAATTGTGAACAATTATTTAATATAATTGAACTCTGTCCACTTCCCTCCTTTCCAGTAAAATTAACAACTTTAGTATCCACACTTGATACTCCGGAAACGCCAGAAAATATTTTATTGCCGATGTTCGACTTATTGGCTAGCGAGTCCTCAATATAGCCCTCCGCGACAGCGGAAGACTTCCATCCTCCATGTTGCTTCAACATTGTTATGTCCCCACCAGAATGCACCAGCAACGTGGCCGAAGTTCTGCGAAAGCAGTGCCCGGTATACTCTTTCGCATGGGATAGTCCCAGAAAAGTAGCAATTTCTTCTGGCATTTTACCTCAATTTTTTACCTGTATCTGAATTTTTCCTGATTAACTCTCAATGGTGTCAATTGACATAATAATAGATAATAACTATTTCTTCAACCATGTCTACTGCTTCATCGACGCCCTCCTATAGGTCAATTTCAATATTTGTGTAAGCGCGTCAGTGACCAGTACAGTACAAACCAACCTTGTAATAGGTAATTTACGTGCATTTGCTGCAAATTTATTTTAGTAACGCCTCATATGCTGGTGACTCTGTTGTAGTGATAGTGAGTGAACATTCCTGGTATCTTTTCAGCCTCACACAGTTGCCTGTAATTGAGTTCCCACCAACACTGGATCACCATCAAAAACTATCACGCTATGAGGTTGAAAACTCTTCTGTGTATACTTCACGTATTTGTTTACTAGAAGGTCGGTCAGTACGCTGCGCATGCTCGAAAGCTTAAGACAGAGTGAGTGAAAGGATCGGCTTATGCTATCGAATGAGTCGATAAAGATGAGCAGATGATGAGCACAGGTCGCAGTTTCTCTACTTTGTTGTCGAGGTTATATTCTATGTCAATCAAAGAGCTCGCGCCACAAAACCCAGTTTTAGCAACGGCTGCCCTTACATTGTAGAGGTCCCTCAGCTAATTGAATGAAATGCCACTATTTCTCTCTACAATCGGCCAGATAGTTAGCACATCGCACAGTGTGCGAAACAAAGCGAATAGCGTCGAGTATTTCGATGTCCCAGTTTCCTCGATAACTCGACTCAAAGTCGTACCGTACTATCATGTTAGTAAATTTCGAGCATCATATCTATATTTGTGTCTATTGAAATGCTAATACAAACTAGATATGATGCTCGAAATGTACTGTTGCTATGCGCTTTATTCGCGCATTGTTCGGTGCGCCTAGCTATCCGCACTGAAAAGGATTGGAATACCAACAAGAAGTTCAATTAACATTATCTGAAAGTCGATCTTGATTGAAAAATTTTCCTTGAAAATGGTTTGTACTCGTGCCTTCCTAGACAATTTGATTGTTCCTAAATTTTGAACAATTCTATCAACAATAAGTGATAGTCCTACTTCTGAAGCGTTGTGTCAGTTGATGTTATCAGCCATCTTTCGAAATGAATGGAGTCTTTTGTTTAGGGTATACGCAGATTCATGACGGATAAGATACTTTCTTTCTAAATTTAATAGACAATAATAATTCCTATTTTCGTTCGTTTAAACAATCGTTCCGGTCGGAGATGCTGATTTATTTCATTATCGAAAAGCAAACATATTATTATATATCAGATTCACCCATTTTCAGATTTTAATATACAGGATGTCCTCGAACTGCGTGGCAAAAATAAAACCGAAGATTCTTTGATTCGAAAAAAATTTGATAAGCCTTTTTACTTCTGCCTCAAGTGTCTTGTTTAGCCGGTAGAGGGCTTCAAAGTTGCAAAAATAATTTTGTTTTTTCGGTATAACTTGAGAACGTGATGAAGGACTTTTACAATATTTGGCAAGTGAGTTACTGTCAATAATAGCCGTTTTTGAGAGCGGAGCATAGAGCCTTAGAGACCATAGAAATGGCTCAAACTTGAGGATGTAACGGGAAAAGTTTCCAGAACTTTTTTGTTGTCGATGTAATTCACTCTATATTTTTTATGTAGATAGCTTATCTAATTTGAAAACTTTTCTTACTCTTAGAAAATTTTGATAAAATCAACGGATTAGCTTGAAAAAAATAATTTTCGAGTCTCTGCAATTTTGGCTTACTAATTTTACTTGATTAAAATACCTTAGTTGCCTTTGCTTTTCTAATGTCATTTTGGCATTTGGAGAATTTATTCTCAAAACTGTCAGTTTTTACTTTGCTTTCCGTAAAAATTTTATAAAATTATGGCTCAAAATTTCACTAACACTGAAATGGTTAATATCTCGGTAAAACACGAATAATAAAAACAATAGAAATGGGGAAACGATGTGATTATTTAGGAAAAACAAATGCTAAATTAAAAGAAACAACAAAACTTTTTGGGAAATCGCTAAGGCATCAATTGTTCGAAATGTTGCCCATTTTCCTGAATACACAAATTAATTCGTTTCAAGAAATTGGATTGAACTCTGGCTAGTACTTCAGGATCATTCTTCAATAAATCCGCTTCATGATTAATTCGTTGCAACAATTCCTCTCGTGTGTTTACTGGAGGTGCATAAACTTTCGACTTCAAAGCGCCCCATAGAAAGAAGTCGCAGGGCGTCAAATCAGGGGAGCGGGCCGGCCAGTTCACTGGTGCATCGTGTCCTCTACCTATCCAGCGATCTGGATATTCCGCATTCAAATGTCGCTTCACAGCTAATGTGTAATGAGGAGGTGCACCATCATGGATAAACCAGGCCACGACGAATGTGTAAGGGCAAGTCTTTCAACAGTATAACGGTAGGGCCAATAATAAAGTTATCCACAATTCCAACCCAAACAATGATTTTAGTTTGATTCTGAAAATATGTAACTTCCGTTTCATGAGGATTTTCATCAGCATAGAAATGTTCATTATGGAGGTTAAAAAGACCACATCTCGTGAAAGTATCTTCGTCCGTGAACAGAATTCTTCTACAAAAATTGGGGTTTGCGTTTTGTCTTTGGACAATAAGCCGACAGAAATCTAGCCGATGACCTGGATCCATGGGCAATAAGTCTTGAACTGTTTTAATATGATAGGGATACAACAGTTCTTCTTTCAGTACATTATGAACTAATGATTTTGAGGCTCCAATACCAAGTCCCAAACGTAGTGTGCTTATCCCAGGTTCTGTTTCAACCGCTTCCAGTATCGCTTCTTCGAGCTCTAAGGTCCTTCTTGTCCGTCTGCGTCCAGTTTCTCTGCGATTTGCTTCAAATTTGCCAGTTTCGCGAAGGTTTGCCGATTTGGAATTCTGCGATGCGGATATCTTTCCCTTCTCCGGCCATTGCAACGACAAAGTCCATAAATCAATAACATATCAACCATTTCAGTGTTAGTGAAATTTTGAGCCATAATTTTATAAAATTTTTACGGAAAGCAAAGTAAAAACTGACAGTTTTGAGAATAAATTCTTCAAATGCCAAAATGACATTAGAAAAGCAAAGGCAACTAAGCTATTTTAATCAAGTAAAATTAGTAAGCCAAAATTGCAGAGACTCGAAAATTAGCTTTTTCAAGCTAATCCGTTGATTTTATCAAAATTTTCTAAGAACAAGAAAAGTTTTCAAATTAGATAAGCTATCTACATGAAAGGTATCGAGTGAATTACATTGACCACAAAAAAGTTCTGGACACTTTTCCCGTTACATCCTCAAGTTTGAGCCATTTCTATGGTCTCTAAGGCTCTGTGCTCCACTCTTAAAAATGGCCATTATTGACAGTAACTTACTTGTTGAATATTGTAAAAGTTCTTCATCACGTTCTCAAGTTAAACCGAAAAAACAAAATTATTTTTGCAATTTTGAAGCCCTCTACCGGGTAAACAAGACACTTGAGCCAAAAGTAAAAAGGCTCATCAAATTTTTTTCGAATCAAAGAATCTTTGGTTTTATTTTTGCCACGCAGTTCGAGGACACCCTGTATATTTATTCACCTATGAATTGAGTCTTGACATCCGCTTGATCATAAACATCGCACAATTCACCCAATATGTTTCAAAGATTCTTATCATTGCCTCTATGTATTATCGACTCAATCAAGAATATGACACCAGAAATAAACTAATTTTCAATAAGGTACTTTGAGTTTCATGATATTTGGATGAATCGGACTGTTTACACATTCAGCCCGTCCTATTTCATTATGAACAAATTGAATACATTATCGAGAAGCTACTCAAGTTTAACATTCATTATTCATTATCGAAACTCTATCGTTTCACCCTTTACTATGAAATTGTATCCATATTGGGAAATTAAACAGTAGTATATTGATATAACATAACTATAAGTACTGATAGGTAGTCGTTATATATTTCAGAAGTTACGAACTAGTATTGGCCCTTGGAGAATAGTTAAAAGTTACTATTTGCAAATCATTCCATTTGGTTACTAATTTTCATGTAATTGTTTCACATTCTATGAGATATTCTTCGCTTTTCTGTAAAGATAATGAAACAAGTTATTCATTTCACTAAATAGTATTCAAATTAATGTTTTTGAAAAAATTCCATTACAAAAAAAATTTTTCACTTCTGGGAATCGAACCCGACCTTACTGAATGGGAGCCGAGTAGCCCATAGACCATACCTTCAGCTTATCGCTGTTTGTAGTAAACAATTGAAGTACGGTGTAAATATAAGTTTGCTTCAATAGTAGTTGTGTTGTTGAACGATTTTGAAGGAATTTCAGTGAAACGAGTTTTAAATTTACTCTAAAATTGTTTAATCGATTCGATGTATACTGAGAGTTAGGATCTTTTAGTTTTCAACCCTTCAAAAGAGGGTGTGTGTATTACATGATTTTCCTGTAAAACAATAGGGTTTGTCACCGAACAGCAAACGATTTTTTATCAAAATTTGAATATGATAGAACCATTCGTTTTTGAGTTATCGTGTAGGCAAACAATTCGTGACGGATATCTAGACAGAAGTCGGATTAATTAAGTTGCTTCAAACTCAAACTATGGTGAAGCAATTTTTGCTCTAGGACGATTTTAAAAATAGCTTGAGTAAATGCAATATAATAATTGGACATCGTTTACGAAGAGTATAATAAGAGTCACATTACCATAGTAACGTTTAATTTTCCAATATGCAACTTTGAAAATTCATTTGGTCTTGTATTGTTATATTGCAATATACAGGTTGTTCCAGGTTTTAGTAACAGAACTTCAACAGTCGATAGAAAATGTTATTTTGAGAAAAAAATTCCTAATAACACATATGCACAGACGCTTAGTTTTTGTTTTTCATTTTCAACATAAAAATTGATTTTTCTCGAAAATGGTCAACTTTAGAGCTTATGACCAGGAGTACCTTTTTTGTGTAGAAAACATTGACGGTTCAAATAGTTGTTTCAAAATTGTACTTTTTTCAGTGGCGTAGAAGTTGGGGGGAAAAACACTCACTACCCCTTCAAAATCTTCACCAATTATGACTAAAAAAAAATTTTTATCACACAAAATATAGCTTACTATAAGTAGAAAATGCTTGCGAAAGCTGTTTTCTGTACGATGGACGCTTCCGGAGATATTCGCAAAAAACGAATTTTTTTTTTTCAATTTCAACATCCTGTATCTCAAAAACTAAGCGTCTGTGCATACATGTTAATAGGAACTTTTTGTCTCAAAATCAAATTTTCTATCGACTGTTGAAGTTCTGCTACTAAAACCCGGGACATCCTGTATATGTATAGAAAGTAGACAGAACCTCCTTTTTGGTATATTAGAAATGAAGAAGATTCAATTTTATTAAAGATAACGATTAATCTAAGACAACCCTTTCCTGGCGATGCTGTATTTCCAAATGATGATCCCCATCCATATCATATTCTATCCTGCAAACCACGGATAATAATTCAAATGTCAATATTTAAATTTCTTTCGAACGAACCAACTTAATATCCTTGGACAGATATTTTAGATAATCTTCTCTTACAAAAAAACAAAAATAAGTTTCATTCCTACGCACCGTTATTTCCAGTAGTTAATTTTGATTAGTTTGTTTACTTTAATCACTCTGGTAATTTAATTATCTCATTAAAATACAATTGACATATTAATTTCTTGCTTATTCTAAATCCATCATCAGAGTACACACAGTACCAATTTTCAACTGATTTGTATGTTGTTATGTAGGTCTCTGATAGAGACAATTTATAGTCATTGAGTGCATTTGAGTAGATCGTAGAATTTTATATTATTAGATTTAGCTTCATTCACATTCACTCGTATATTAGGATCATTCACCTTTTGTTGTTTCACTCACGAATATGTATTGATTTCCATGGTGTAAATTTAAAGAATATGACAAATGTAAACTTCAATCACACCTGGTACGAGTTTTTTTTATTTTCCTATATTTCAGGGTAGGGTAACTGTTTGTTAGAAATACCCAGACGCTCAAACCTAACATCTCATGACCCATCTTCACTGTAGCTATATACAATAAACGATGAAATAGAATATTAGTAACCAGGGAAATTTGATCTCTTATAAATTAGCGCTCCAATGTGTGAGAACCCCTTACAAATTGGCTCTGTAATGTGTTGAACCCTGCCAACTTCCCCAAACTTTGGGAAAGTATGTTCTATTTCTGAAATATGCTTAGAGAAAGATGAATATATTTTGATAAGTCTAAAAATTATACACCCAGAATATTCAAAGGTGTTAAAAATAAAGACAATAAAATTCCAACTGATCAATTAGATTTGTATTACAGCATTCTTCTCGAGGTCGTGATAGCAGTCAGACTCACAATTTAGGGACCTTGAAACCCCCTAGCTTCAAATTTCCAAGCAATTACAAGCAATATTCAGAGAGTGCATTGAAAAGTGCAGTGAAATGCATTAAAAAAAAATATGCATCAAACTCCTCACTCAAACGCATATAACAAACTTGCCAAATACCTTCCTGAAGAGAATGAAGAAAACCGCTAAGCTCTATCGATCCACAGAACGTTTTCCTTACTTTTGCGAACATTGATCTAAATACAACGTACCTGAAAGGTCCTCATTATTTATTACTTATTGGTGTTATAGTATAAATAATAACAATAGATCGCCTTCATTTTGTCGATAATTTAACAAAAAGAAGAGAAATATGAAACAAGTTTACACAAAATATATACACATATGCCGTCAGTGAGATTCACAGCAGCGATGCCATGAACATGGTTCAGGCGGAGTTTAGCCTATGGCATTGAAAAATGACACAAAACCAATCACAGTCAAAAATTATTTATAGGGTTTGACAAAAGATGAGAGCTTTGAGATTCTTTCGAAAACTAATCAATGCCATGTTTTCAGAGTAGAATCTATTTATATGAAGCTTCCGCTTTAAAAGTGAAATATCTTTGAAACAACGAGTTGTGGTGTAGATAAAGTATTTTGAAATCTGATGGTACGGCTGTGAACACTTGAACGATAGTTTTTCTTTTAGGTAAGGAGTATCTGTACGGACAACTCATGTTTAAATACTAAGCAATGGAGTTTTACTAAAATTTTTGTTCAGCCAGTTGAGAATTTTGAGTTATGTTGACACATGATCATATTTCCTTCATCCAAAAATGAAGCGTATACAACAGTTGTGCTTTTTTTGTGGTCTATTTTTCATTTGCTGATGTAAACAAGCAAAATATAAAATATTACTGTAAAACAAAATTGGCTATTAAACAATGCTTTCAGAAAGCTTCTTTTTGAGTTTAAAAGTTAGCAAAGTTTTAATAATACATAATATTATCAATCGCATATAAATTTTTGAGTAAGCTTTTCACATGTTCTATAAACTTTAATTTCTCATCCAACATGATGCCAAGATTACCAGCCACTGTTGAGTAAATTAAAGGTTGGTTGTTGATCTACAATGATCAATTGCGATTTTAGCAATACATCCCATAAGTTCTTTTTGTCACTATTTAAGTCTACCAAGTTCTTTGATCTTACAGTATTCAATAAATTCTTATATGGATTGATCTCATTGTTGATAAAAATAATCCTCGATTGAACTCCAAATCATGACAAGAAAATAGCATTTTCTCAGATTTAATAATATTCATCTTGCATTGCCCACATATTGATTATTGGTTACAATATAATAAGTTCCTTGTCTTTTATTCTGATTCTTATAAATCAGCTCAGTGACTTTCAAGACCGTAGATTACATAATACATCAATGTTATCCTCAATCTGTAGGAATATACATTTAATTAATATGTCAATTTTAATAACTTGAATTGGTACAAATTATAATTATGTACCTATCCATCTGATCGCTCCTATTACACTATAAATCAATTTACCTTGAAAAATGATTTCGTACAATTCCCGGTTATTTATATTCGAATATGAGGGTGAATACAATTTTGTACGTGTTAAATGTGTTTTATTCAGAAACTTATTTCCTTCTTTCCAGTACCTTCGTAGGATGATCTACGTTCCCACTGTATTGGACAATTTCCCTCTTTTCAACAGGAACACAATCATTCATGAATAGTCTTATTCTTCATCAAGTTTGAACAAATCGGAACAGTAGACGAAATCATTGATTCGCGAACTTTCGATGGTAATAGTTGTCTTTATACATACGTCATAATTTGTATTGTTTGTAATGTAATTCGTGGATTCAAAATCTACTATGATATGCTGAATTTGTGAATTTAATTTCACAACAACATATTTGACCTTTCATCTCCTTATTAGTCTGATGGTAGTCAGTATAAATCCATTTAAGGTCAGTAGAAAAAAAAAATAACTATCAGTATATTTTCCGTTTCCGAAAAATAGCTTCTCAATTATTTCACACAACCTGATTAGATCATCACCCCTGAATATAAGATAATCGTTCCTACAAAATGTTACGAAATCTATGGAGAATCACATAAAATTCTTCAGCCTGTATGTATTTATTCTCACTATCCTAGTAATAATAGTTACCGATCACTTTCAGCTGGCGTTAATGCATCCCTTGTGATTCTTTATGCTCTGTTCTTTCTGATGTTTGCAACAGGATGGGTTAACTTGAATACTTGTCCATTGAACAGATTGATTCCAATTTATCTAATAGTGGCTGGTGAGTTAGATTTCACATTGTGTATCGCTAATCCATACATATAGAAATTTTCAAGGATTTGTAGGAGCATTAGCAAAGTTTTTAAGCAAATTGGGTCATAGATGCTTCTTCAATATTGCCATGGGATTGATAGTATTTGATGTCATTTGGCACGTATGTGGTGAGTATCAACATTTTATTCAGAGTTAACTAACAAATAACATTAGTGCCTCTCAATACAATAAGGGAGAGTGCTCATAATAAAATCATTCATTCCAGCACAATTATCACTTTGAGAAAACCAAATAAATAAATATGATAATGAGAAGCGCACCTTCAAACATGTTCCTTTGCTGTGGTTTGTAATGCTATCGATTATATTAAACGTATTCCACAGGAATGCCGATATCTTCATGAGTATGTGTATGCTTAGCTCACTCCGACTTCATTCACTTATATGATTTTATGTGGACAATCTATCCAGTTAGACCTGAAGTTGAGTTTATTATTAGTCTAGTTCACTCTTCAATCAAACAACAAATTACTTATAGAGTTACAGTATAAAGTTGTCAAACCAATGATAGGAAACTTTCGTAATTGAACTTCATTCGGAATGTATTTTCAATAATGAATAAAAATTTGTACATTACCCACATGTTTTGTCAAGACATTGAGTAATACTTCTAAATGGTCATATGTGACTGGGGTACAACATTATTATAAATTTAAAATAAGATTATGTCATACGTTCAAGTTTTTAGTTCCTCTTGCTCTAGTAGTTTTATATCTCTTTCACTGCCAAGGATTAGGGTTTAAATAAGACTTATTCACTATTCAGAAAAGATTTTGATATTTTGATAATCAGCATATTGCCCTAAAAAGTGAAGCTCGGAAGGAAAATAATAATTATACAAAATAATGATAATTTTTCTATCCGATTATGTTGCTGTTTTTTATGTGGTAATCACTTACGCCATTGGCCTTTGGAAACCAAGGAACAAATCAGTTGACCCCTGAATTTGGAGAATGTTAATTATTACCACTATTAAGAAAGCCGCCATTAGGTAATTCTAATGAATGAAATTGTTATAGGCTGAAAATATACAGATAGTCTATATTCTATTAGTAAGCAAATAATTACTTATAATACGTGTTTCGGACTCCAAACTTTTGTCGGTATCATTTGCATTTAAATGCAAATCTAAATTGAAACACCTACTCGGTAACACGTTCTGAAGATTTTTAGATCTTGATACATTAGGTATATATAAAATCCAGAGTAATGATTGGGATAATTGTTACGTAGGCTCAACTGAAAGGAATATGTCTACCAAGTTCAAAGATAATTATCATCATGTTCATACTTATAACATAACAAAGATGAGTCCGCTTAGCAAACCATGTCTTGGAAACCGGTCATGCAATTTCAAAATCGGGTCTTTCTCTTTTAAAATACAGTTATTTACCTTCCTTAGGTACATTGGAAGCTATAGACATGTATAAACATAGAGCTCATTTGTTGAATTTTGATTTATTTCCTATTGAAGACTTCCATTCATTTCGAACTGTTTCATAATATCAGTTTAAGAATCAGTGTACCTAATATGTCTTTGATAATGATTGCATTGTTATTGAAAATTGCTCTAGATATGTTACAATTCAAGTGGTGAAGGGGTGTACATGTGAGCCAATTTATATTATATTTGAATACATAAATATCTGAAAGCGCAAATACATTGAATAACACTGAATGAATTGTCCGAAAGGTTTGCAATATTTGATTTCCAACATTCCAGTATTTTGTCGCACCAGTGGAATCTACTTTTTACAATATCCGATAAAATGAGCCATTTCCTAACCGGAATGATAATAATTCAAATGAAGTTAATATTGTTCAATGATTTCCAAAGCGTATATAATTTATTATTCCACTTTAATCTATATATCTATGTTGAAGAGAGTATTGAAAAAAATTATTCATTAGGTGTTTTATTTGCACAATTTGTGAATATAATAAAAGTCAACTAGATAAATCAGCACAAATTCAAAACTCATAAATACGTTTAGGTATACAAGAAAAGGTTTTTCCCTCGTTCGCACACAAAACATGGAATGCCAGAGATATAAGCGTTTATTGTTCAAGAAGAAAAATGGACTGTGAACTTTTGTTTCTCCCTCCATTATGTATAGCATGACTTCTTCGATAAAGTCAGTTTGCTTATTCACTACCATATTTACCACATTCAGATTATCATAGCAGTGGATCTATATTTTACTTTTGTCATCATAAATATCCTTGTGTAAGCGTTCTGCACGCTATCGTTAAAAACGTGTCAAAGGGGTATATTGATTGGAATCTGTTTTCATAATAAGTGTCAGGTGGAAATAAAACGATCCTGGGTATGTATCATCCTCCATATGAATAATAGGGTGAATACTAAAGCTATACATTCCGATCAAATTCTTTTTAACCTACAACAAAAGTTATCATTGAATATAATTGCAATGAAGCAAATTGCATTTATTTGTTTGACTTCACTTTGGATTCATGATTACTGACAATTACTTCCGTCTTTTACGACATTGCCAATTAAACATTGAGTTTTCGGAACGTAAAGTAATATATTAAAACATGTTGATAATTACATGCGCTGAAAAACTAAACACGTTCTCTATGCATATGGTTTTCACGAATTTCTATTAAATTTGACAAAAACCAGTTTCATCTTCTTCGTTCTGCTGCATCCATCGAACAAACTCGCTTCGCTGCCTACGATCATTCAACTAAATTCCGGTGCCAGCTGAATGTTCTACGGTTTGGGAGTTAAACCTTTCCTTGGACGAAGTGTATTGGGCTACAAGAGAATTATGTTGAGAAATAAATTGAACTCTGATCAATTAAATCATTTCTTATTTCATTGTTAGGGATTTTTTACCTTGCCCTAGGTTTTGAGTAATTTTTTATCAGTATAACGTGTATTTATATAATTGTGCATATTTGATACATCGTTGATTTGTCTGATGCCTTTATTAACGTAGTATATCATCAAAGTTGATGTACAAATATATTTGAAAGCTCAGTAGTGTTTCTTTCTCCAACTACCCCTACAATATACAAATATTCCCTAAAAACCTCAAAAACGCCCATACTTATGATGTTATATTTTTTTAGCTTCGTATTGGGTGTTCAAGGAATATCAACCAAATTTTGATTCAACACTTGGTCTCTACTGCAATAGGACTGCGTTTCTGTTTGCTTTTTGGATCCTCACTCTGCAGTATACATTGCTAGCATTTTTCATAATGCTGGCTGGTTGTTATATGTTGATGAGAAATGACTTCAAGAAAACGTGATAATATCCAATTATTTTAAGATGTATTTATGAGATGTATATTTGTTAAGTTTTATATTTATATATTTTTCGATCTAAGTATTAAAATTATCAATTGAGAAGATGGTAGATCATTGATAAACATGTACGATTCGATGCCCCGCCATAGGTCAATTATTGCATCGTTCCACACACTATGCTTTGTTAAATAGTCTGTGATTTAGGAAATTTCATCTATATATGTTAACGTACATAACCCAATCATTATCTCGAAATTGAATTAAAAATAGAGGACCTACATGAAGAAATAACTGACTGATTTTGTTGGTACTACGTTAACTGTAAATAAAAATTTACCATATTCAGGTAGATGAAGTTGCTTACAATAGCGAGTTTTTAGTGGTATGTAAATGAATCTCATGTGCCGAAATTGTGATACGAAAAATTTTTACAGTAGATACTACCATTAGATATAGAAGGTCAGGCGATGCCCTGAACAAAAATTATGGTCCTACCACTTATAGAGAACCGTAACTCCGAGTATTATCAATAGACAAACTTTCGACTGTGACGTATAACCCTACTTAAGTCGGCACATTCCCACTTGTGAATATGAAAATACGAGTAACAAAAAACGAACCATTCCATAACCAGACTATATCAATTAGCGGAAGTGGAGAACGGAAGTGGAGAAATCCGAATTAAGAGAGATTCTAGAAGACCTACTAAATGCCGGAATAATTCAATCTTCATCATCATCCTTGTTCTATAGCCCAGTACTAATTCGGAAGAAAAAAAACGGGAAAAAGCGGTTAACAGTAGATTAGAGAACCCTGAATAAAATTACGAAAGAACCGTACCAATTACCGATTATTGAAGATCTCATCAATAAATGAGCCAAAAAAACATATTTTACAAGCTTAGAGTTCCTATAAGGCTACCATCACATACAAAGAATCCATTGAGTTTACGGCATTTTCAACACCGGAAGGAAAATAGGAATTTTTAAGCGTCCCTTTTGGATAAGCAAATGCTACTATTTACATACTCCAAAGAGCCATAGATGAAATACTACGGAGGTTTATGCACCTAATACTGGTGTATCTGGTCGATATTCTGATTGCCACTGAATCAATTGAAGAAGTCCAAGCATCCTTACTGCCATATTAGGAAATTGAATATTTATCATATTTGATCAGGGATGGAAAAGTGAAAACGAGCCCGAACAAAATTGTGGCAATTAACGCCTAAAATAAAATAGGTACAACGTACGACAATGAATTTTTTGGTCCGGTTATACAGTTCTGAAAATTTGTTCCTCATTCTGCAAAAAGTTTCCTCCCAAAACACTGTTTGTGGTCGAACAATACGTGCGAAAGTTAGAGTACAACAAATTCCAGAAAATTCTACCTTTCTTATTAAACACAGACCATGAACGTTGAAAGTTTAGCCAGAGAAACAAAATGAAAGATTTACCCCAGAAATGATTCATATGAAATGTGCAAATACAAATGTTCATTATGATCTATATAGTAACGTTATGGTTCTGGAAAATTTACAAAGAGTCAAGAATCATTAATTAAACTAGGAACTATGAGTTCTTAGGACATGGAATCATGAACTATTCAATGGGATATACCACCTTCGATTCAATCTAATTATAAATTACATGAACAATAATTTAAATTATTTTTCATATAAGTTAGAGATAATTCGATTATTGGAATATTGTGAAACCTAGATAATTCTCCAAAATTCATTATATCACAGCTTAGGAACTAATGTTCATACTTCTGAGGGTGTTCTTTGTTTCGAAACATTATTGAACAATATTTATGAGATGAATACATTCCTGTGAATTATTCGAATATATGTTATTCACAAACTGCCTACTTGGAATGATATACAATCCCGATTCTCATTGTTGTTGATCATCTTTTATTTTGTGGGGTTATTCTCGAGAATCTTCTTTTCAACTACAAACTCCCTCGGCAACCTCGCACTGAATATCTAACGGAACGTAACAAGGAATCAAATATTAACATACCAAGACATACCTGCAGAACATAGCACTTACGAAATCTTTATTTAATGAACAAGGGTACCTAATCAAATTTTCGTAGACAAAATTAATATTAAATTAGATTCCTTTTCGTTCACCACGTTGGATAATTGGTACTAAGACATGTATAACTTGCATCCAGTTTGAAATTGCGTATTTCCCTGAGGAGATAATTGTAATACAAAATAAATGCTTCCACATAATCCACGAAGCACTTTCTTGAGAATAGACGAATGCGCTATCATGCAACAACAAAGTCTCATTATAGACGTTCATATAAATGAGAACTTTCCAAGGAAATATGTAAATTATAGAATTTTGTAGATGCCTTCTCATCTCAATACGATTTATTGAAATGAAAACTAATTGAAATAAATGTAAATCCTTCATAGATCATTGAACAATAGCTGCAACTGCAATGATACATTCGATCAAAACATTTCAATCTAATTGAATTTCAGTATTAGTACTTCATGATAATATTCACTGTACATTTCAGCTAGGTATAAATTTATCTTGTGAAAACTGGATTCCGGGTACATTTATTGATATTTTGAAAAACTGATTTATCAAAAGTCATCGCTCTCATAATACGATTCTGGGGATCGTATTTGACATAAGAAGACTCAGAGTTCAAAAGTTTAGTGAGAAAATATGTAATGATGTTAAAAAATTGGCAGATTCTTTAATGAATAAAATGGACAGAGAACTGAGAATAGTAGCGACTTGAATCCAAAATCTGTTCCATTTGTGACAGTGAAGGGTGTGATGGTCATCTTGAATAGTTACTTAAACACTATATATGGTGTCGCTTTCATGCCACTATGCGAATATAGATATTGAAGGATATTTCACAATGATGTATCCTTTAGGTTAGAAAAGGGTTATCTAACAAAAGTTGTGCATTAATAAGCTGGGATATTTTACTTGTCTTTACACGTCTATCAAGTCCAGTCAAATTAGACATTGGTGAAAGAAATGTTGGGGATAGCAACCAAGCATTTGGTCGGTTGGGTATGTAGGAACATTTTTGCACAATACGCCCCCTTTTCTTTGTGGGGCTGTTTGCCAAAAATGCAATTGTTTACATTTTTTGGGCGATTTTCGCGGTTTTTGAAGTGTAGTTCGGTAAGTTCACGTCTGAGATGATAAAAGTTGTTGGTAATTTTATAAGCTACAAAAATCTGGCAAGAAATATTTGGAGCCATGTATAATTTTCCGCTATTGATGGAAAATTGTAAACAGAAATGTTAACAAAATCTTAGAGTTAAATAATGCCAACTTATAGGGGAAAATTAGCTGATAAGTTTTGGTCATTAATAATTTTTCGCGCGATATCTGGACTTCTAAGATTTAGTTTACATTTCTGTTTACATTTTTTCATCAATAGCGGGAAATTATTAATGGCTCAAATTTTTTTCTTCGCGAGGTTTTGTGGCTCGTAAAATTACTAACAACTTTTACATATGTCATTTTCATTTCAGACGTGAACTAACCAAACTACACTTCAAAAACAACGAAAATCGCTCAATAAATTTGAACAATTGCCCAACAGCCCCACAAAAAAAGGAGGCATATTGTGCAGAAATGTTCCTACATGATCCCCCCCCCACCAAACGAATTTCTGAAATCAAGTGATTTTTTATCAAATTTGACTGGACTAAATATTAGTTCATTTATTCCATAATATTTTTTGTAAACATTTTGAACAGCATACAGACCTGGTTTTTTAGGAAGGTTTCGACTTCTAGAACACTACTTCCAAAAACTTAAATCGTATAACTATGATATCATGATCGGAAATTAGATTTATTTGCAAAAATCCGCACATCGATATCTCTTTTAGTTTCAAAGTTATAGTAAAATATGTACGTTCGTGACACATGAACCTATTACTTCTAATTTAATTTTATCAGGAGGAGCATGAAAGGAAATTATTTTCACTATTCCATTTTCCATACGATATAGGCAAATATCAACAATTTCAACTCTCTAGTTTCGTTTCTAAGGAATTTGGGAAATTGCACAGGAGACCATGAATTAAATCAAAAGAACTTGTCAAGTAAGCTTTCGTGTTTGTTCTGTTGTCAGAAAAAATCCAATATACAAAATCAAATATTGATTATTTTAATTTAATATACTGAACTCTCTGAAAATGCCTTTCACAAATGAAGAAACGATTATTAGCATTCCGGCAATATGCGCTACCGTATCCTAATAGGAGACTGTATTCCAAAAGAGATTTCCTTCATCTAGCTCGACGTCTCTAGCAGCACGGTTGCGCTTAACCACTTCCAACTTTACCAAGAAATCGAAGGGTAAGAGTTGAGGAAAATATTATGTCTCATGTACATAATGATCGACCACCCCCCCCCCCCCCCCCCCCAGTATTAGACAAGTTTCGAGTGCATCTCTACCATATTGAACTTCATCAAGCCCTAACTGCTGAAGATTTCGACAACCGATTAATTTTTTGTAATTGACTCACAAATATGGCGGCCCAAAATAAACAGATTCTATCACAACTTCTGTGGAGTCACCTTTTGTGACTTATCTGTCAACAGAACAAACATAACAGCTTACTTGACAAGTTTTTTTATTTAATTCATGGCTTCATGTGCAATAATGGAGTATGGCTAATTCAACCGACTCCAATTTCACAAATGCGTTACTAACGCAATGAAGAATCTACTAGTGAGTTAAAATTGTAGGTGATTGCCTATATCGGATGGAAAATGAAATAGCGAAAACAATTTCCCCATAATCCTTCTGATAAAATCAAATTAGAGGTAATAGGTTCATGTGTCACGAACGAAAAGTTTTTACTATGTCTATTCAAATGATTACACTTTCAATAGGTTTTCCCACTCTTATCAAGGTCGGTATGCCAACGAGCTTCCAACCAAAATGAAAATTGTCTAGCCTTTCCAATGATAATTTTTTTTGTGATAATTTTTGAAAAAATTTGGAATTTTAATATTTAATTTTGAATTGCGCCCCCTTGCGGCAAGATGAGGAACGTAAAAGTAATTTCCAGGATTTTCTCATAGCTACTTTAATAATAAATTTTTTCCAATATTTCTGTCTCCTGTAGTTTCAGAGATATGACAGAGAGCCGCTTTTTACTTAACTGATGACGCGTATATACATTTTGGCGTTTTCGGCCGTTGCAATTTACGTGAAAAATATGAATTATTGTGAAAATTATCAGTTGAGCAAAGTTGTAGAGCGGAAAATTTCCTATTTTCATGTTCCATAACTTTTTTTGAAAATGCGTATTTTCACCGATAGAAGGTGCGCGGCTATAGATAATCAGCTTTTTAAGCGATTTTTCACATTTTCAGGGTGAAAATTATCAGAAGAGTTTAGTTGTAAAACGGAAAATTTTCTGTATTTATGTTGTGAAATTTCTCCTGAAATTGCGTATTTTGTCCGCTAGAACGCGACGTAGAAGCTTCGCGGCTATAAATAATCAGCTTTTTAAGCGACATATACATATATCACCCATCCGTTCATCTGCGGGTTGTGAAATTAGTGTTCTAGAACTCAAGAGCTTCCCAAAAAAATAGGTCTGTATGCTGCTCAAATTTGTTACGTTTCAGACGATTTTTATGTCTAATTCCGGTGAACTGTATATCATATTATAATTTTCTAATACCGATTCCATATTTTACATGTATATTTTATGTTTAGGGCAGCTATATATCATATCTTGAATTATATTTGGCAAATAGTCTATTAAGTGATCTGTTTATCATAATCAACGTTCTGAATGAGAGGAATCTAATAACGTAGCGAGATAAGCCCTCAGTGGTTGTAATGTGATATTAATCTCTCAGAGTAGCTCCTCCAACTCCATAACTTTCAATACCTTGTTGATTCATTGTTTATATCGAATTAAGCTTGTATCTTTCTAGTTACGTTCGAAGAAAAAGAGCGACTTACATCATAATAATCGAGTTAGAAGCTTTCTGGCAAAACACAGGTTCATACTCTGACAATCGCTAACGAAGACAGAAGACATCATGTTGAAACTGGTCAGGTGATAAGCCTTTAGTGACTGTATCAAAACGGTAACTACAACAGTGTCCAAGAGAAATGGAATATAAAAGATGTTGGTACAGATTTAGATATTGGTTACAAGTCGTGAACACGTGATTACTTTGACTGGTAATTCAGATTTGCCTAAACCAACATCCCTTGAGAATGTCGGGACTGGTTCTGTCTTCAAATTTCCTGAAGCGATATAACCATATTATTGATCTTCGCTCTCTCTTCTAGACCGGACTAGGTACTGTTATTTTCAATTTTCCTTCCTTCCATTTGCATCAAACAAGTGATGAATACTCCACATCAGGACAACACTTGCCAATTGTTGTTGCGATGCGCTCTTCTTAATAAATGATGATATAGTTCGAAACGACCATCTTATAAAGTTTAATTAGTGCTGCTATTGAAAACAAAACAATAGCAATTATTGTTTCAGCATATCAATGAAGAAAACTATGATAAATACCTATGAAGAACCTACTCGCTATGAATTCGAATACAGTTCTCGTCAAATAACTTGGCACCTGTATGAAATAATATCGGCACATTATAAATTGTCTATCTTCTTCTAATACTCATGATTTAGATAAAGAAACATTGTAACGTGTAGTTTCTAAGAAAACCACATACGTCAATGGCATTGTCATGATCTAGAAAGAAACAAAACATCCCCGTCCTATCGTATTTGAATCACGTTATTTTTGTCAAGTTGCAGGCCTGTCTTGTCTTGTCAATTGTCAAATCTTATGTCTGACACCTGACTCCTGTTATCGCGAATCTAAGTGTGAACAATTTCAATCAATCATTTGCTTCCGTTCTTTACAAAATCTGTTCTTATAAGAACAAAAATTTGAGATGTCACACAATAAAGTTCTTCATCGACAAGCGCGTGAGTTCATCAGTTCACTTACTGAATATTTCGAACGAGAAAAACACACGGAGGCCCTTTAACACCACTTTCGTCAGTTCGAGAGGTATATTATTACACACAAATACATTATTAACGATCATCTAGTTCTAAAATACGATTTTCCAGAGGGTAGCAGAGGCATTGCATATTTCTGTAAGGACTGTTACCAGAATTAATCATGAAAAGGCCACTCAGCCAATATTGGAATCTCCAGGCAAGAAACGTACGTCTAGAAGGAAGAAGACAGAAAACTTACCAGAGACAACGAAAATGGAAATAAGAAATTCTTTGTATGAGATGTATTCTCAACGTAAGTTCAAGTTAATGCTTTCTCCTACTCTGTGCACAGTAATAATTTGAAAAAACATATAGAATACTGAACTGAAACAGAAATTTAAATGATCTACAAAGGTCAATTGCTTAGGTACAATTATTGTTTTCATCAGTTGATAGCTCGCTTTGAAAACGTCCCTGTGTGTTATAAACAATTAAACGTGCAGTTCATGTAAATTTGAATTTGTGTTTGATTTCAATATGGTACATAGTTTTTGAAATGAATTTACATCAAGTAAACCCTGAATCTACAGATTGATAATTTTACTATTTTTTAGGTAAACATGTGACCACAGCTTCGCTCAATAAAGAAATTAAACGTAAAGCTATTGAAATAAGTGACTCTGTAAAAAACCTGATCAACAATAAATATTATTATTATTATTATTTATTATTATTATATACCCAGCAAAGTATTGAATGACATTATCAAATAAATATATTATATACTTTCACATGTTGCATTATTTTCCTACATAGAAATACCCATAGCACATATGTAAATGCAGAAGCGCATGATGTGAGATCTTAAAAAATTGTAAACGAAAAGAACACCTATTTATTCATTATATTTATTAAATGAAGATATAAAAATGAAACATTGAATTAATATATATTTCTCTAATAGGAAGAATTAGTATTATCGGTGGAGAATTATATTACATTGTTTGACAATAGTTTCAGAACTGCAGTTTTTGTAAATCGATATTTTCACAGGAGAAAAAGACAACACTGAAGCCTCTTTGCTTGAGAATTCTATTTCACAATGTGTACTTCATTTATGTGAGATGTAGCTGCAGTTTATTACCACAATATTGAAGTTGGCCCCTTGAGCATCAGCAAATTGAAAATCTATTCTGAAAGCGTTTCTACGTAGATTGTATTTACATGTTTTGCTGGGGACAGGTTTTTTGTCAAAATTTTCATCACAGAAATAGTGAAAGTAAGATTTATAGGTAGGTACTGTCATGTTCAAGAAATAGTAACATCATGGTAATGTGGTTCTTCACCATCTCCTGATGCAATTGTATTCAAATGCCGTTGCTGCCTGATTCCTTCATTCACAGGGAACCTAACACAATTTCTGCTGCTTAAAAGTGTAATCCGTTCTAATACACGACAATACATTAAAAGTATTGAAACTAATATTCACTCTAAAAAGATAAACAATGTAAACTAACGAATGTTATAGGTTATAACAGCTGCAAATATTTATATTCAAACATGACAAGCTCGGAATGACGAACATTATAAGAAACTTGAAAATGCTAACCGACTAGGTACGAATTCAACCGATAAAGTTGATTATGCAGCGTGTGGCTTACGGAAATTTCTGTTCCACAACTACCAACTTAACAATATAACACGTGTGAATCAAGAAGTTTTCATAATCAGATACGCCCATTGATGACGTACGGGCCTAGTTATTTGACGAGAACTGTATAGTGATCCAGAAATAAAAATTACGAGCAATACCTGATCAGCAAATCATTGTAGTTGTTGCGACCTACGCGAAGGTTACTGAGCTAGAAATTACGAATCTTTAACAAAACGATTGTAAACTAAGTTCAAATATAATGAATAATGGTGAAGTAATCGATCTGAAGTCATTGAGCAAATTTCTTAGAGACAGTTTGATGCTAAGGATTGAAGTTTCAATTCACCAGTGGCGGAAGTCTGCTGGGACAATGCCCTATCATACAAATCAAACCCAGGAATAGCAAAATTAGTATTGAAGTATTGTTATTCAGAAGATTCATATTCAATTCAATCTCACGCATAGAATCTGCACCATTGAGATAAAATAGAAGGAGACGCTGTTAACATTCAATACAACAAGTATAAACAGTATCACTAGGCAGGATTTAATAGCCGTTGTGGTAAATTATATTTACTTGTCGGTTTGGTTCACCAAAATTATGTGAAATATGTATGTTCGTAACAAAATATCCACTGGTTCAGAAATGTTAAAATCTGGATGAGCCAAGGAAATATTATTTATATGAGACCAAGAACTGATATCGAAATGACATATCTGTTCAGATATTATCTAATATGATGACTTCGATATCATAAACGGGACACTTTTTACTTAGCGGAATGTAAAAGTACACCCCACCGGTTCGGGAGTTGGTTGACATTCCACCTAGTTCGTCAATTGCTATCGACAATTTATGAATCGGTAAGCCTAAATGTTGCACTAATTTCTTAGTTGTATACGATTGCCTGTTCCTAAACGTCCTTTGGCCTCCTGATACTATCCAATGTGATTGCGAGTATTTAATTTGATGGTAGAAAGACACTTGTTCTTTGCGTATAGCGTGAAGTTATTTCCGTATCGCTGGTTCGGACCTAGGAAGAATGCACAATTCGTCGAACACGCTTATTGCATAGCATTGATAGCATTCATAATTTGAGGATTATTGTCTCGGTTTTGGTTATTACCCGTTTAAGCAAACTTTGTAGCAATATTGTTTTCATTAGATTTGAACGGATGTTATGTAATAATAAATGGTGGTAGGTCGAATTAAAATCCTGGAAAGCAGGAGCCTCTTCTTTTGCGCGGAGCCTGAAAACCGCAACCAGGCGCGTCCCCAGGTGGCGGATAGGGAAATGCTCAAGGCCCTGTTGCCAGCAGGGTCAAGGGTAGGAGTAGACATGCTCCCGCGGACCAACAGGCACCCAGACCCCGGATAGAATGTGGGACTCCCAGTCACATGTTCCTGACAAGAGGGTGACGGATAGATTGCGGCTGATACGGAGAACCATATGTTCCGGAAGAGTAAGTTATCCCATCATAGATAACTTACTGAAACACACAGGAAAGATCGACAAACAGATTGAGTACTGAAACACAGGTACCATAATATTGGGAAAAACAATATTTTGGTACAAAACGAGACACCACAGGAAACATCCATAGCGTGATGGAGTACTGGAAACCCAGAAACCAGAACAACATGGTCAAAACGAAACAGTCAGGAAATATCAACGAACCGATAGAGTACTGAGACTGAGGGTACCTTGATATTGTGGAAAAGCAATATTTCGGTACAGATACATACAGGAAAGATCCATAACGTGTTCGAGTACTGGAACCCAGAAACCGGAACATCGGTAAAATACGAAACCTATAGAAATTTATCCACAGAGGATAAAACACTAAAACAAAAAAAAATACCGTAAAATTGGGCATCAACCATATTACGGTATAAACAAAACGTGAACATCTACGTAAACAACGAAGGTTGATATTTACGTTCAATCGACGTAAATATCAATAATAAACACCCAGAAAGAAACTCAGTTCGATATAAAAAAAATCGACATACTAAGAGAAAGACGCAGTCCATATCCTGAAGTAATGTGATAAACGGTCCCGGGATATGGATGAAGATATGAGAGGTTTTAGCAGGTATGCTCTAACGAACTTGAGTGAGTCCTGCACTACCTGAAGTGATAGATAAAGCTGACGGTGTGCATCAAGCATTTCCTGTCATCAGAAAAAAAAAAAAAAAAAAAAGGTCGAATTAAAATGGACACAGTTTGAATTAGATTGAGATGATCTGCGAAAATGCAAATCACTGAAACAATTGTTGCAAAGGCGGTTCTGTCTTACGATCTTACGGCATTTCATTTTAAAATCTTCGACACTTGCATATGAGGCGCCGTTTGTGCCATAATTATTACATATTTATATTTTGAACATCACAGAATATATATTAAATTTCACAATAAGTGTTTATTAATTAAGTTATTAACTTTCTATATATATACATATATATATATAGCTTTGAAGAAATGAGATGAAGATAATAATCAATGAAACTATTCAAGGCAGGGTCACGTAATTTTGTAATAATTACGAGAGGTAAGTGAAACAGTGAAACTATTTAACTAGGTATCAATAATGAGTAAGAAAATATTCTTGTAGATTTAAAATACATTGTTGTACCACAGTTACATTGATGAATCAACACAAACATGACATTAAACAACCTACTGAAGACTAGATAACTGAAGAGAAATATGAGGATGAGTATTGAGAAGTGAAGCTACTAGACACAACCGATGACCTTGTAAACATAAAAATGTGGAAGAGGGTTGTAGATATTGGACGGACGGCCAAATACGAACATCTATCAGAACCGAATTATATCAAAAGTTCACATGAAGGCAAGTGTTTAATAACAATGTGGAGGTAAGAAATGACCCTCAAGTATATGGACAATTTAAAGTAGTCATTAAAAGACCTTAACATAACATATACAATAAATTTAAAGTACGTGAGAAATTATGTAGGACACTATACTCTATACTGCAGAGTATACAAATTTTGTATTAATCACTACCAGTGTGTTAGTGTCCCGAATATGCGGTAAAGAATACATTATATAAGCATGTGCACATGATAGGAATGTATGAAGAGCGAATAGGAACTAACTCTGTTTTAGATGAAGTTTTGAAGTATTAAACCACAACATTAGAGGAGATAGGAGATGGAGGTTTAGACACAAAAGTAAACGGAGTTTATTTCAAGCAGTGTATTGACAACATTGCCCTGGGGAATTTTGAGCCGTACGATTAGTAAAATGCACAGAAGGTTCATTCAGCCTTTGAAAAAATGTCTATTTTCCATTATCATAAAATTCGAAATATGTCCTTTTTGTAAAATGTAGTTATTTATTTATATATACATTGTATAATTAATAAATTGATTGATAAATAAACCAGACTGAACTTACCGAAACATAGATTAGTAAACAGAATTACAATAGCACTTTTTTTCTGAACGTGTGAATATCATATATGTTGATGTGTCTATAAATTTTATTCGTTTGCACAATGGAAGGTTATTTATACTTTTCAAAATGAGTGAGAATAAGTTATAATAATAGAATAAAAAAATAAGATCATTCAAAACATCTTTCTACACTTTTGAGCTACGAAATATTTTTACCAACTCATCAAAAATTGTTTGTCACGGGATATCTGACTGGGTACTAAGGAGAGATAACGAATCGAGAATATTTTAGTATACTCACAAATAGGTTTCTATTCAACACAACAATAAGTTGGAATTACTTGACTGTTGAGTGCCCCTGTCGTTGAGAGTGTAAGCGATTGCTTTGTTACCTTGTATTCACTGTAAATGAAATATGACGTATCACGCTATGCCAAAAGCAATCACCGTTGTGTACATGACGTTAAATCATCGGTGTTGCCGAAGCTGATTGATAATTCCTAATACTAATATATTTCCTGAGCGCCTCCAGTGGCGAATATACGAAGCTGAAGTTTTATATATATTTCTCACAACTTCTATATACTTATATTCTACTATAATATGAAACATGATCAATATGTATATATATAGAAAATTATTCAATATATATTGTGAAATTTAATATACATTCTAAGATGTTTAAAATTTAAATAAATAATAATCATGGCACAAACGGCACCTCATATTTGCGTATCGAATGATCCATACGCTTACAGAATGCGCATGAGTGTGAATTTCGCGATATTTGGGATATCATTAGAACCGTGATTCGGTTCAAATTGAGATAATGTTGTTTGATCACAACGTTTTATCAGCATTTGTGTTAATATGAAGTCCCACTGTTTCACTGATTAATTGGTTAAAGCTGCAAGATGTTGAACGAAAGTGTCTAATATTTTGGAAAGTAATTCCTCGTTATCATGGTTATCATGGGATTTTCAATCTCATTCCAATGTGTTGTTGACAGCAATCTAGTATTGGTGTATCTTTTACTAAGCGCATTATAGGCAGCAGGATAATTTGCAGCAGGCAAAGTGTGACACATTATAGAATTTTCTTTGGAACGGACTTTTAATGAGGCCAATGAATGCGAAAATTTAACAATGTTAGTGAGCTGCGCTTTATTGTAAATCAATGCATTTTAAACGCCAATGAAAGTATTTAAAGACTTGCATCTCCCAATAAGGTAGTTAATTTAATGTCCGGCAATTTAGTTCTTGCATGCTAACTGCGTCTTCCAGTACTGCGTTATTTGAACATTCATCTCGTGTAAATAATTCATAATAAATTGCTTCGACTGGATATTATTGATCGTCAAATTTTGTTCCCAAGGCTTCCTCAACTGGAAGGTTATTCTCTTAGATTGCGCCACCGAATGGTATTGTTTATAAGAACTTTCATAAACTATTTCAATCGTTTCATATCTTTGAATAAAAATGGAATGTCCATTTTCATCAAATTGAGCATTAATTATACTCGCTTTTAATGCCTTCATGTTATCAATATCAAAATGTTGGCCTTCTTGCCCTTTTCTGCGGCGTTTGACAGAATCAAAATAAATGAAAATTTGTACTAAAGCTACAGAAAACAATCGCGTGAACAGTCGAGCTCGTGCGGAGCTGTATAAATGTAGAATTGCAAAAAAAGTGTTCTATATATTCACTGTTGAATGTTTTTTGCGTTATCTCGACGATTCAGATGCGATAAAAAGTTAATGTTTGATGATATCACCATGTAAATGAGTAGTAAGAATCTTCGCTTGTCTAACGCGCTTGCGCTGTATGCGAAGTTTATGAATTCTAACCGAACTGTTTGAAATTTTCAAAGTAAACTGGCTATCAGGAAAATAACCCAATAGGATTTAGACTCTGAAGGACTAATGTTAACGCCATTATGTTGAAAACTCAATAAGATACATTAATATCTTAATATTCTTGAGTATATTAAATTCCACACATTCTCGTTGGTTCTTGCTGAATAGTTGATTCAATAAAACAGTTTACTACTAATCCACAAAATAGTTTTATTTAACTGACTGAATAGAGCATTTATTCGTATATCGCCTTGCCTAGCGTTGTGTTTTTGGAAAATCTTAGTTTTTATAATTTTGGAAAACGTGTCCAGCACTGAAGCAAAGTTTGAAAAATCAAGCTAAGCTGCCCAATCCCCTTTTAATTCACTATTATACATAATACTGATTGAAAATACTACCCCGCCCTAGTCGTTATAAACTTGGGGCCAATTAATATAAATAATTTACAAATTTAGAAGTATGGTTAGGTTTTTTCATAGGGTCTTAGTCTTTATACACTGTTCTTCAAAATAACAAACTCTCTCAACATACATCAAGATACTCAATTACCCATTATTTTGGAATATTTTTCAAATATTTATTAAAATTCAGTGTACCTACCTAATACTATTGATAAACCAACTCTTTATTGATGACCGATATGACAAGTGTAGAATACCACTTGAATTGACGATGTCAGTACTTATAAAACGATGCTTAAGATGATGAATAGATGAAAAACAAAACAGATAGACGTATC
This sequence comes from Endomychus coccineus, assembly GCA_958510875.1. NCBI lineage: Eukaryota > Metazoa > Arthropoda > Insecta > Coleoptera > Endomychidae > Endomychus > Endomychus coccineus. Next base: position 65,411,392 of record OY294069.1, read on the forward strand.
GCCCTTTTTTAGGAAAAATTACTGAGATCAACTTTCCAGTCCACACTACTTCTCAAACATGTGCCCTTTGGTAACTGTGAAATAGAATGTTATAGAAGGCGTCCGATTCTAAAATCATATTATCAGAACAATAAAGATTTGTTTCGACATCGAAAATCATTTAATAGGAACAATGAACAAAATGCCCATTGAAGTGTAATTATGTAACTATCCTAATATGCAAAACCATCAAGATTGGCTATAACAACGAGAACAGAAAAGCCATATCCAATATAGCCTGAAAAATGAGGATCACCATATATTTCTGCGAATGTTAATTGAAGATCACGCCATATTTCAAAATAGGAAACATAAATCCAAAACTTTACAAAATTAAACCCAGATAATCATCTATTATATCATTCGGCGATGTGTTACAACCACTAAATGGTGACTAATAGGTAAATGTAGAATGTCATGCAAGATATTAAAATAAATGAAGGTTGTAATAAATGACCGAATAAAAACCTTCAAATGTATGCCTCCATCAATTATTGCTGGAAACGAGATTAAAAGTTTTATATTGTAACAAGCATAGTTTCATCATGTAGTCGTTAGAGAATGTTGGATCCGTTATCTTTTTCACCAATTAAAAATTTCTATTCATTTGTGAATACACTGATATGTAGCGTGTAATGAAAATATGATGATGCATTCCTTCACAAGTGCCTTTAAATTCTGTATACAAACTTGAATTAATCTGGATTAATTCAAGTTGATTCACAACGATAAACGCATTATATTCATTGAGGCAAATGAGGGAACAATGGTGAAACTTATGTTATTATTCCTACCTAACCATTATTGTATATCACATTTCTCATTTCTTGAAGGCTTTATTCATTAAAATACAGTGATAACTAGCAGTACACATAACGATGGATGACGTTTCTTCTAAATTCACTAAAATTTGAAATTCACATCAATTTAGAATGTTGTGATCCATGATAATCAACATTCTGCTTTGCTTACCTTCGATTTTATTGACTGTTGATACACTCAGTCGTAACTGCAACTTTAACGGCAGTAATAGGAAGATATGGATCTCCAATTTCACGATACAATTTGGAGGAATTCATTGTTAAGGAATTAAGGTTAAAGGAACAGTTTCTGTATTTCTGAAGTTTATTTCTATTAAAATTTAGATTCGCTACGAAATTACAGATACTATGAATTATTAATAATTGCAATGTGTTGCCAACTGTTAGATTAACGAGGCAGGTGAAGCTTTTTAGCAAAGAGCCTGTGGTCCGGCTATCAGAGGAACTCCTCTCTCTAAACAGAAGCGATATTAGAGAGATGACTGGAAAATGTCATATTAACAAATACCTTTATATCATTGGCATCACAGGTGATAATATATGTAAGAAATGGAGGAAGAGGACTGCCTCACATATGCTGTTGGAATGCCCAACATTGACATTCCTCAGGCACCTTTACTTCGGCGAATCAAAACTCCAGAGGAACTTATGGAAACCATCGTAAGCAGTATTCTGGATTATTGGCGGGCCACTAGCCTACTGGAATAGGATGGGCTTCTGATCATGGAACGTACAATATGCTCAATCTATTGGCCTGAGTAAATCTAGGAGTTGAACCCCTTCATTGATGATGATGATGAACTGTTAAAACGGAAAGTTTCTGGTTTGCTGCTGATATCGCCACACTCATTTAGGAAAATTGTTCAGATGCATTTGTAGTGAAAATTACCAGCGAACGAAGTTTAATGTTCTTAGTTCACATCTTTTCTTGACAAAACCGCTGTTTTGGTAGACTCACGGTATACATCCCATACAGAATTTCACTTTGAACACTGAAACACGTTGCCTGAAAGAAAAAGGTTTTAGTTTGATGATAATGATATGAGCATCGATACCTATAGTCATAATCACTATTATTCGAATAAAAAGAACCACGAAGAAAAATTCTTATTCCCAGGACTATATTGGTTATTAGGAAAAATATACAAAATGTAACTCATAAACAAAATTCTAATATATGGAGCTATTATTACAGCCATCAGGACATATGTTATGGTATAACGGGGATGTGCTAGTGAAAAAAGAATTGTCATTATACGACGTGCATACTCAAGACGACCTTTACATTCCAACCTTTTAATGAGTAATCCGAAGAAGAAGCAATGTACACAAAAAAAGTTGAAATTCCATGAGAAAATTCTGCTCCAACCCCTCTTGCAAGAACTTGATAATAAACGATCAAATAAAAGTGACTAGTAGACTTGGAGTAAAGTACAAGCGGTTATCGCATTTGAGAAACCCAATCAAGATAAGAGAGGTGATGATAGGAGATAAAAAAAGTGGCTAGTAGACTTGGAGTAAGATACAGGAGGACATCGCAATTGAGAAAACTCATCAAGAAAAAAGGGGTGATTATAAAAGATCGAAAAAAAGTGGCTGATAGACTTTCAAAAGGTACAAGAGTTCATCGCAATTGAGATACCTCATCAAGATAAGAGGGGACTCCTTCCATACAGTTCCTAAGCCAAAAAACTAGCTTGAAGAATAATTTTTCAAATTGCTGTTTGTTCTTGATTCAGTGATTGATGAAGCTTTAGAGAAACATTACCTTGAATAGAGGAGTAAATATAACCCAAATAAGAGATTGTGGTCATTTTAGCGCTTCGTTATTGACTGGACTAATATATGTACAAGATTCCTGATCTACTGGAAAACAAACATCTCATTTCAACATAGAATCAACTGTTTCTTGAGATACCGTACAACCTCAGTTAAGTTGAAATTTGTGTATGTCTGTTAAGAGTAGAAGCTCTCTAGATAACTACCAAATATCAACCTTGAAGTCGATGCCAGCGGACGAGGATGCAGTAGGAAATGAAACATCCAATCGACTTGTTAAAATAATATGCAGAATAGATCTTACTGATTCATATATGATTCAGGAGAGCACCAACGTATCATCTCATTCAGCAAAGAGAACCGCAGACAGATTACTCATCTACTTATTGGTGACTAGTTTCTGAGGAACCTTCAATCCTAATCGCATATCATGAAGGAGATAATACAACTGTGAATACACTATAACTCTGATAAGTACGGAATAATCACCCTTATCCTCTTAGAATGCTATTAAAGTAGTGAGGACCTTTCAAGTAGCATTATCAGACTAAAATAAACTAGAAAACAAAATTTACCTCTTTTAGTACTATTTGGGGTAAATAATGCAAACAAGGAGAGCTGGTAACAAATCTGAATTTAATAAATTGCTTTTTCGCTTATACGTTTCCACCCGTTATATACAACATAGCTATTTGTCTGTACTGTATTTGAGAAGAGATAAACTTTCATGAGAAATGGTGGACCTGTATTCAAGATATATTCTTCTAATGCAGATTTTTCAATATTATTCTTCTTTATATGTGCGAAATGTTCTTTTTAATAAACAGAAATGTTTCTTCTAATTTGACAAACATATAGCATTTTGAACACGACTCTCACAATCAATTTTATAAATTCTAGATTTGTGGAAATCGGGAACTTTATCAAAGATATTGCCTAAACGGATTTTTAGCTCAAGCATCTATAGACGAATTTCATTCCAAAATTAGAGAACAGATTATGGAATTTATCGATAATTGAAGAATCATAAGTGGATAATTTGATTTCCATTGAATTATTTGAAACTAATATGTCTCTAATTTGGTTAGTTGCTTTCGTTCGATTTTCCATTTTTGGTTAGAAATTAACTTATTTATCAAAGATTTATGGTAGTCATTATCCGTCGCTATTTGCTAAAGTTTCTCAACTTCGTTGTTATAATTTTTCTGACTCAAAGGAGCGTTTAAAAATTCACGAATGTGTTATTTTATAATCATCAATTACGTCGTATATGTCGAATTCCATCTTTGATGATATTAATGTCAAGAAAATGGAGCTGGTCATTACTTTCTGATTTATCAAATTTGACTGAATCAAATTGGTTATTATTCGAGCTTAAAAGAACATGTAGATCAAAATCGTCAGAGTTATAATTGCGAAGGTATAGCCGACACATGTGCCACACTTTTGGTAGTGGATTCAATTCAAATTTTGAGGAGGTTTCAACTCAGCTTAGAAAAAAATTGAAAAGGAAAGGGCAGAGTGAATTGTCCATAGCACATCCGCTTGTTTTTTTTGTAGACATTTTTGTTAAAAGTGAAAAAATTTTGCTCCATACATGAAGATGTAAGGATCAAATATTCTTAACAGTTTGTATCGGGGATATTAATATTTCAAAGTCATTTCTCTAGAATGATGATAACTACTTGGTAGCTGGAAGGTTCTTGGTACTGATAGTATTTTTAGTGAATAAGGGTGATTATTTCGTACTCTAGATGTCGGAACAATAAACATACCTTACTATTAACTGCAATGCCATAATGCTTAACAAAATTTTAGGTCGAAGTCCTTTTCCTTAATCAACGAACACTAAGCTTTATAATCCTAGAACCCGAATGGATCTCGCCTGAATAAGATTCAAGTTCAAAGTCTCTACTGAGTTGAAATTCATCGTTATGTAATATCATTTGATATCAATCACTCGAATTTTACTGGTTATTCCAATGCTTTGTTGATTTGAGTATATCAGTTCCAAAAACTAGTTCTTCTGTCTGTCAATATTCTTAAACGTATTATCATTCAAATATAATTTCAAATAAAATATATTTCACACTCTTCATGATTGAAGTAGTCACTTGATATTTTTATATTCTACTGGATATTATTGTAGGTGGAATATAAATTCATAATAAGAATACGTCATGAAATGTTTAATGTAGTCGAGTTATAATGAATAGTTTCAACATAGAATAGATTTAAGGCACTTTCATAAAGTTAACGTTCCACAAAAGCGAGAATATTAGGGTATTATATCTTCGTATTGTGTTGGTTCATAACTCTCCCTTATCCAGATCTGTATGAGTCTACTAATGCTTATGTGAATTAAAAATTCAAATTTGCAAACATAAAATTTGTCTTTCACGGTTCTGAGTGGAAACAATTCACACTTCGAATATAAGATTTAAAATAATGACAGATATTTCCATTCATTCTCACAGGATAAAAGGTATCATACCAATCTTATAATTTCCAGAAAGATATCACTGATTTTAAGAAATTGTGATACAAGATTGCTATAAAGGTATATCTGTTGTGGTCGAGTGCTACTACAGTGAGAATAATAAGAAGAGTTCTTCGTTGATGATGATTTATTCGAATTTGTTGGTTCTAAATGTTATTATTAAAATTCAATGTAAAATATAAATTGCACTAAGCTTAATTAGGAATCGATTCAAAAAATGTAAATGTATATACACAGAATCAATTGGTTTTTTTTGTTGTCAAGACAATGATGTCAAAGTTCACCAAGAAAATGATATAAAACAATCTAGATTATAATAACAAATTACAAAGCAATAGAAAAGCTAACAACTCTGTGAGTAGAAATAATCGTAGAACATAGTATACGTGGTGTAACATCATTTTGAAACTGTAAAGATTTCAACTGAAATGTAAACAATAACTCTATTTTCAAATAATTCTGACAAAATGTTTCACCACACTTGGCATTTTCAAAGTTATGAGCATGTTAAATGTAAAATTATTTCACATCAATCTGAATGAGGTACAAATTTAGGCATGAGGTAGACAATGATTTTGGGTGGGAGTTTAATTACAAAATTGTTGACGAATGGAGAATTATGGGTATTGATTTGGTCATTTAATATTATGTTACTACCTTTTCTGGATATTTTGAAATTTCGTTGACTCTAAAATATTGGGATCGTGTCTTTTCACCTGATATGTAGAAGATCGGCGTTGAAAGTGATATTATTATTATGTTCCGATAGGTGATTCGAGTAATTAGATTCCTCTTGTTTGAATCTGTAGCATGACAACCTCGTCCCGTTTTCCCTATACACAAGACATTACAATAATCTCTCCTCAGCCGGTGAACAACAGAATTTTCCAATTTGTCTTCCATATTTTGAATTTTTGAATTATTAATAAATGAGTACAGATAATTTGGTTTTCTGAAGGCGTTGTTTTTATTTTGGTTTTCATGGAATTGAGAAATTTTTCCCAAATAAAATATTACTAATTCTGTACATCGAGAAGGACAAGGATGAACCTGTGGTGATAGAGATACGATAAAATAAGTAATAGGGGAAATTCATGACCAACTTCTGATATTTTTGTCTTCAGTCTATTTAGCCGGGTCAAATTAGACGTAAAAATTGTGAAAGTCCGGAATTTTTTCCAAACAGATCAATCAACTTTTTTTTGCAAATCGTTCCTGGACGGATACTAAACGATATTGAACTTTAAGATCTAGTCGATCGACCATTTTTCACCTGTTAAACCGGAAATTGGCCAATTTTCATGGGAAAATTTTCAAAATTGGTAAGTATTGCCAAAGTTGGCTGGAAAACTCCGCTCGGGGGTTTTTGGGGTCGCTGATCACGATTCCAAAGTTAGATTTACCATTTTCGACCGCAGAATCTAAAAATTGGCCAATTATATGTCTGAAAAATAACCAAATTCAATAATTTCGTAATTTTAGTTGAAAATGACTAATACATTTCACTCGGGGGTTTTCGAGGTCGCTGATCACGATTCCGAAGTTAGATTTACCATTTTCGACCGCAGTATCTAGAAATTGGCCAATTTTATGTCAGAAAAATGGATAAATTAGATAATTTCGTAATTTTTGTAGAAATTGGCACTGCTATCAAAAGTCAGGGAATTTATCCGTGACTGTAAATCATTAGTTTCATATCCAATATCAAATGACGCTTGCGTGCGAGAATCAGTAATTTCTGATATACATGTCTCTTGCAAATTATAGTTTTGGAATGGTACCCAGAATTTTATTTATATTATTTTTAAATTTATAAACATTAGAATGTAATTGTAAATTAATGTAAATGTAAGAAATTGTAAAATATAAATTGTAAATAATAAAATGTAAAAAAATAAATGAAATATTAAAATGTTTAATAAAAATATATTAATAAATTCTTGTTCTTATTAGAATTTGTTCATTTTGTTTCTAGCCGGTTTACCAATTTCAGGTATGAAATATTTTTTTGCCATGAAATTGGTCAATTTCTAAATGGTATAATAATGACAAAATGTTACTCCAGAATCAGGAAACCCCCAAACGATATTTTCTAGCCATTTTCAACAAAAATTTCGAAATCATCTAATTTATCCATTTTTCTGACATAAAATTGGCCAATTTCTAGCTGCCGCGGTGGAAAAGGGTAAATCTAACTTCGGAATCGTGATCAGCGAACTCGAAAACCCCCCGAGTGAAATGTTTTAGTCAATTTCAAAAAAAACTGCGAAATTATTGAATTTGACCATTTTTGGGACATGAAGTTTCCGGTGTAACAGGTGAAAAATGGTCGAGCGACTAAATCTTAAAGTTCAATATCGTTCAGTATCCGTCCAGGAACGATTTGCAAAAAAAATTAAGTTGATTGGTGACTCGACTAATTGGTTCGATTCAAGTTAATTCAATCAATGTGGAAACTGTTTTGACGAGTATTATCTTCTAAAAGACCATTTTCAGGTTAATTCTATAGAATTTTCTAGTTCATAACGTAATAATGTATTTTATTAGTTTTCATGAGTACCTACCTACGTCAAGTATAGAGGCGATTACCAAAACAATAAAAGGAAATACTTGGGAAGCATAAAGGGTATAAATTGGACTCTAATGCTTATAATTTCAATTGAATATCGAAAAATCAGTCCTACGTTAAATTCACTGTTCATAAGAGAATTATATAGTCTACGAAAACATCTGCCTGCTGAGGTTCGACTATGAATGTTTATATAAAGGGTTGAAAAATGATAGCAGCTCAGTCCATCACTGAGTTAGGGATGATCATAGAAGCAAATTCAAAAATTCGATGAGTGGTTTATTGAAACTATTCTTTCACAATTTATGAAAATCTAGACATGAAGTTCAAGTTTGTACTAGTTGCAGTATAATTCAGTTACTTATAATTGAGAATCCATGAAGTAAAATGAGTAACCAGATTGAAAGTTTTTTCATAATCCAGTAAAACAATTATTTTAATACGGTAACGAACATTTCTATAGGAACTTGTTTACATATTTAGTGTCAGTTCATTTGAGTACACCCTGCAGGAAAAATATCAACAGGGCAAATTGAATTACAAACTCTCTCGCAATCGGCTCGGTCGTTTGATCATATAATTCTTCCCGGGCCATTACCGGAGCAACAATGTTTGGCAAAAAGTAGATTCAGGAAAATTATCTTATTTTGAGATTTCATAATTGAGAATAACTGTTTCCGTCAGCGCAAATATAGCGCGAAAGCAATGCAAAATATTTTCAATTATGAAGATCGTCTGTGAAGGGATAGAATATTGCATAAGAAGCTGACCAAAGGAACCCTCCCCTATGTGGATCAGAAATAAAAAATGACAATGGAGGTATATCATAAAGTATTTATTTATTATAATCATTCAGTAGAAAATTTACTCACCAAAATCCTACAGGTACTATAAATGAGAAATATCCATTAAAAATGCTGTACCGAAGACCTTTCAGCTACCAAATAGCCATCATCAGAGTAAACTAAATAAATGAGAAATCAAACTGTGTCTGTCGAAATAATCTTTGGGGTTGATAATGCAAACAAGGGATTATTCTCACTTATAGATAAATCGGAATTTAATAAATTGCTTTTTGGTTTTATGCATTTTCAACCTTTCTATTATATTAACTTTACACCAATAAGTTCTAGACAGAAACAAAAACGTGAACTATTCAATTGACCACGTAGTCAACATTTGAAGTTCACACGCGAATCTCAAATCTGGATAACTGACAGGTCCAGTCATAAATTTTGTTTTATGAAATATTCAACAAAGAATGTACCAAACTACTTCGTTTGAGAGCGTTCCAAGTTGAAAACCTGAATTCTTTTCATTTCCTATTAAATCTGGCGAGAAAAAAGGCAAGGTTGGCGAAAATTTTACGATGCTTAGCGATCCAGTAGAAAGTGTTTGTTAGGGTACCAATAACAACCCCCTGAAATTTCCATTTCCCAAAGTGGGTGCCACCTCCTTTTTTGGCCAAAAAGGTGTTTTAATGTCATTTTAAAGGGTAGTTAAGGAAAAAAAAATTAATATCTCTGGTTATATTGAAAATTAAGAAACCAAAGTAGAACCCTTTCATTGACAATGTCCAAGGAACATCCAGTCCAAATTTCAAGTTGATCCGAATTCCCTCCTCCCCGTAATAGATATATATATATATATATTTATTTAGTTTATTTTTCTTGGGAGTAGCGGCTTATTGAAACACGTAGATTATTTATACATCTTTACTAGTTTCGGGATTTAGATTCCTTCATCAGAAGATAATTCACTCTACAAAAATATATATTGTTTAATAATGACTAGTGTTGAAGCTTATGTTATTACTTTAAAATCGTGAATCGTGAAAGACATGTATTATATATTATAAAATATGAGCAATGATTATTCTAACATGCAATATTCTTACTTGTACATACCTATAAAACACATTTACAAACACTAATTGACATAACATAATATTATAGAGATCGGATAACCACTACTGTCACCTTTCATCGTTCAGTCTGAAATGATATGATTAATCAACCGTTGCGTTTTTGCTTTATTCTACAGGATAATATCAAACTACCGTCTGTTATAATTTTATGTTGTTTTAAATTATTACATTATAATATTGTAAATATTTCCAAGCCCTTTGATGTCAGATCGGTCATTAATACTATTTATTTGTTTATTTATGTGTAACATCTCAAGTACTTCCCTGACTTTTTGATTGTGTTCCACTGTTAAGATTTTAACATCATTTAAATTGAATGTATGTTTAGTTTCCGTTTCGTGTTTTTTTAACGCTGTTACATTTTTCGAATACTTATGGCCTTTCATACTTTCAGAAATATATTGTGATGACTGTCCGATATATTTAGACGGACACTGAGTACATGATACTTCATAAACACTATGTGTTATTTTATCTTTGGGTATTTTAGCTTTTAATTGGGTAAAAATTGACTTTAAATTGTTTTTACTTTTGTGTGCTACTGTAATATTGTATTTATTCAAAGTTTTATTAATTTTTTCCGATAAATTTTTCACATATGGGATTGAAATATATTTATTATTTTTGTTATTACTATTTTGTTTATTTATGTTTTCCGTTTTATTATAGAATCTATGAATTCGTTCTTTGAATATTTTGTTTATTAGATTTGTTGGGTATGAATTCTGTATTAATGTTTTTTTAGCTTTTTGTATACTTTCTTCTCGAAACTGTGCAGAAGTGAGTTTAATGGCACTATCAGCTACACCTATTATTACACTCCTTCTATGATTTACTGGTGTAACAGAATTGAAATTTAAGTATCTACCTGAGAAAGTTGATTTGGTATACCAGGTAGTTAATATGTTTGTATCATTATTAATTAGCGTCATGTCTAGAAAATTTAATTTTTTATTAACTTCAATCTCTGATGTGAATTGTAATTCATTATGATATTGATTGAATTTTTCTTTAATGTCTTCTATACAGTTTTCGGGACAACATGTGATACAATCGTCAACAAAACGTTTAAAAAAGGGGAGGGGGTAGTTTAATATTCAAAGAATATTATTCAATAAGCCGCTACTCCCAAGAAAAATAAACTAAATAAGTTAATAAAACGGCAAAGAAAATATAAATGAAATATATATATATATATATATATATATATATATATATATATATATATATTCTCCGCTCCGGCAGAGAAGAACATAGTCTTGAAAGAGGAGGAAAAATGGACAAAATATCAAGATCTCCTGTTCGAGCTCCGCACGCTATACCCAGTCCACAAGGTCGTATTAGTGGTTCTGATCATCGGTGTTTTGGGCGGAATTCGGTCTTCGCTGCGTTCAAACTTGAAGATCATTCCGGCCTATAGGAACTCGGCGCAGATCTTGATAGACCGGATGCAAAAGGCAGTCATTCTGGGTTCAATTAGAATACTTAGGGCACATGATTTAGGAACCTGAAGCTACTTACCGACCGGTGGGGAGGAGTAGCTTCGGTTAACCGCCTTTTAGTTTGAATGTAAAAAAAAAAAAAGTGTATATATACGCATATGTGCAAGGAATCTTGCGTAACAGCTAACTCGGTCATTTTTCAACCGATTTGGCTGAAATTTCGAGTGAAGATAGGAGTTATGGTCTTAAAGCTACCCTATAAATTACGAGTTAAAATATTGGATAGTTTTTCAGAAATTCCACTTTAAGTCAATTTTTTAGTTATTTTTCAAATTAAGATATCTCATGTCATTTACATCCGATCTGGATCTGCTTTGCGGGGAAATGTAGGTATTCGCATATAGTTTTATTTCATGGTACTCATTTTTTATTTATTTTTTTCCGGCCTATATTGGCCATTTTATTTCCGGTATTAATATCCCCAAAACTTGTGTCAAATTAATTAATTTGAAGTTTCTAAAAGTGCGAAATTTCGAACTTTTATAAGAATATTGTGAAACTCAGAAGTTGATAGCGCCTCAGGCTCCGGAATTTTCACGTGGCCTATCGAAATTAGAAGGTTCAAATTGTTAAAAACACAATTGCATGAACGCCAGACGTCCTATGTAATTAGCTACGAACGTAATCATTCTGACGTTTCTTTTGAGAAGATCGCTACGCGTCAGTTGGAGTTTATACATTTTACCTCGGTTTTGTTATGTTGGGGTCATTTCGTGCCCCGTGCGGGCGGCACCAGTTGTAATAAAGTATTTTCGGCTGTGGGCCGCTAGCTTTCACCCGCTTCGGGTATATTTTAGTAGCTAGAAAATTCCCTTTAGTACGTCGCACGTTAGAGGCGCGTAGGCGAGACCTGAGAGTTCAGGTTTCTATTTTAATTGAAGTTTCCTAAGCGAAAACGGCACGCGAAAAGTCGTCGTAAAGCCGTATAAGGTACAATCAGTTTGCACTTTTCTAACTCGCAGCTACGCGCTCCTCACGTGATCGTCATTCGATTTATCTCAAATTAACCAAAATGGCCAATATAGACCGGAGAAGAAATAATAGAAAAATGAGTTCCATGTCGTAAAACCATTATGCGAATGCCTACATTTTCTCGCAAAGAAGATACCGATCGGATGTAAATGACATGAGATATCTTAATTTGAAAAATAACTAAGAAATTGAATTAAAGTTGAATTTCTGAAAAACTATTCAATATTCTCATTTGAAGTAGTTCTGAGACCATAACACCTATCTTCAGTCCGAATTTCAGCCAAATCGGTTGAAAAATGACCGAGTTAGCCGTTACGCAAGATTTCTTGCATATATTAGTATATATTTATTTCTTACGGGGAGAGAGGAGGTCGAATCAACTTGAAATTTGGACTGGAAGTTCCTTGGACATTCACAATAAAAGGGTTCTACTTTGGTTTCTTAATTTTTAATACAACCAGAGATATTAATTTTTTTTGCTAAACTACTTTTAAAAATGCCTCTTTTTGGCCAAAAAAAAAAGGGGTTGCACCCACTTTGGGAAATATAAATTTCAGGGGGTTGTTATTGGTATCACAACAAATATTTTCCACCGGGTCGCTAAGCATCGTACGATTTTCGCCAACCATTTGCCAGATTTACTCCACTATATGATTGTCGATCAATTATCAATATTACAATGGATTTTTTCAGTAGTTTCATAATCCTCATTCCAGACCTATTTTAACAGGATATGATTCCTGTTAAAATAGACCTGGAATAAGGATTACAAACCTACTGAAAAAATGCTGTTTCAACGAAATGTTGATGCGCTCACGTTTACAGTTAATTTGTAATGTACTGTATGATTGATTAGTTCTTTTGTAGTATTCAAATGTTGACTGCAACAACTGAAGACCGCTTTCAAAATATCTAAATCATAAGCTACGGGAGTGCCATGGAAAAAGGTTGAATCATGAAATTTTATAAATGTAATACAGGATTCTAACGGAAGCGATTATGAAATTCTGATTGGAGTTCCGTTAAGTGGTTATACTTATTTCAATAAGCCAAGTGACACATATAATTGTAGTCTTGTCATGAGTATAATACCATGTTATGAGTAAAACATGCAACATAGAATGCATATTGTGGAAATGAAAATGTATTTATTATAAAATTCGATCATTCAATGCAAAGTTTGAAGGAAAGATAATACCTAGAATGTCATTTTATTTATCAAAATAATTCTTCTATTTGTATCGTGCCTTATGTTATTGGGAACAAACCAACAATCAATAAATTATTTTTATTCAGATAAATACACCAAGCAATGATCATAAAAACGGAATCTGTACCGTGCAAATGAAAATTGTATAGGTACTAGCGATCCTTGAATTCGAAATAATTCATAGGTCTTCCTTCTTATGACTCGATCTAGGAATATTGCTCAAATATTGAAATATATAAATAATGTACAGACTATTTGTTGATAGTTCTCTTTCACTTGCTGGATAAGTGAGAAATTGTCAATCGCTTCAAATAATTCAAACTGTAGCATTTGCCTCGATGATTCTACTAGAAGCTTGGTCTCGATTTTTAAGATTGTTTGAAGCTACGACTTGTCGATAATTTTCTGAAAATCTTCAAATAGTCACATACGAAAGGAAATGAAGAGTCATCAGTGAGTAGTCACCATACTAGAAATTTCCTTTCAAATGGAAAACGAGGAAGTGGTTGGATGTAAACTTACTCTAATTCTTTTGGGTCAGTCATCGGATAAGTTGATAAACACATCAAAATATGTCAAATTCCAATATGGAACGGTGAGCAACTGTAGACTTTACTTATTTCAATTTTTAAGAAAATTTTGAGATCAAACAAAACAGAAAAGTCAAATTCTACGTTTTTGCATCTTTCAAGAACTGAATAATTCAATTGTAGGTGTAGTTTGTGATATATGTTTGAGCAGACCCATGTTTTGTTCAGAGTCGTAGCAAGCTTTACTGGCGCCCTAAGCAATTTCGAAAATTTTCGCCCCTCCCCCCTCTGAAATTTGCAACAATGATATAATGAGATTGTATTTTTCAAGAAAAAATTCTCAGTTATCAAAATAGGTTTTTTGGGCATACATATTTATTCATTACATCATATACTTTACAGAATTATTGCATTTGTATTGTGTTGATGAAGCCAGTCATACACATATTAGAAAAAAAATTTTGAAATTCACAATTGAATTTTTCTTGACTCAATTGCCGCGAATTCGTCAATTATATCGTCAAAATTAATTTGACTGGCAACCTCATTTTCTATGGATAAAATAGCCAGATTTGACAATCTTTCCTGAGCTGCAGTTGATCTCAAATATTTTTTTATGAGTTTCAGTTTGCTGAAACTATTTTCACCTTAGCTATTGATACGGGCATTGTCGAAAAACTGCTGAAAACGCATGAAAAAGGAGTGAAATTTTGAATATCTAAAAACAGTATTCTTTACCGCAAAGCTTATATCGCCTTATATGGCTGACATATTATTTAAATCGACAAAAATAGCATTTGTTTATTCTATTGAAACAGACCGCGCCCTATTAGCATATTATATACAATAAATAATGAAGAAAGGTTGAATTAATCGCTGCTAGAAACTCGACGAGAAACATAAGAATCATATTAAGTGCAGCGACTTCTTCTTCTTGGGACTCTATTGTGTCCCCCAAATTTTTTTCGTTACAAAAAATTTCTGGACTTTGTCGTGACATGACGCCCTTTTTGTAATGGCGCCCGAGGCAAGTGCCTCAGTTGGCACACCCTTGCCACGGCTCTGGTTTTGTTAGATGGTTTCAAATACACGAGCTGATCAAAAGTATTGCATATTATTCAAATAGCTCATCATGGTAACTAGTTAAGTCTTCTGGAAAGGGGTAAGTAGTGGTTGAAACACGGTAAGAAATTCCAAAATAATCACTACTTCAACGTTCAAGTGTTCTTATCATTAACTATATATTATTATTGAACTGATAAAGTATCTGAAATTGAAAACAGTTTCATTCGAATCACTAAAAACTATTCATAAATACAAATATGACTTCTTCAGGTAATCCATTCATTTGAATGAGATAATTGAAAATCCATAGTATTTAAGTCAGAAATTGAATCATTCAAACCATCCCCCAAAACAACATATTTGAAAAAAAGTACCTTATTTTTATGAACTTGACTGTAGCAGACTTATAAAAGATTAGACGCATCACATCATAAACGGGATAATCCATTTGAAATGAGGTATTTTGAATAGGAAAGAGAGCAGATAAGTAAGAGAGACAGGTTCAGAGGCCGACAGTTAGACAGCCCGAAACTGAGCGGAAGCAAAGAACAACACAGCTCAAGAATATTCACTGAATATTGTTCAGTGCCTGCCTAGGGCCAAAGCCATAATCATCTCAACCAAATCCCAACCTGGAGATCCTATTGGGATTTATAAATCCAAATTTGGTTGTTAAGATGAAAGGAATATGTTGAGGTTATAAGTTGCAGATGGTGGCAACTGAAGAGCCTATTATATGAGTGATTCAGAACAGGATTCCATGAGAAATTTTCTTACGAATATATGCGACTGCGTCCCAGGGAGAGGATTACACTGTTTCAAAATATTAGTAGAGGAATATGAGGGACACATATTCATATTCTTTCTCAGTATCAAGTGACACTCAACTGGGTGGAGAGAACCAAAAAGCGAACCATCTAAAAGCCATATAATCCAGCGGGGTTTGGGTCCAACGCCAGGTTTGAATATCACAAAACCTCCAAAGACAACGGAAATATAATACAGTTCGTGATGATAATTTATTAAGTCCTCCGTCGATATTGACTAGAAAAATTCTTTGCTTCCGGATGCATTCCGCCTCACAATATCAGGACTTGCTGCCGTTTCGTCAACCATTACAACTGGCATCTTCAAGGCAAGCTTGATGCTTGAATTAGAACTGATTCTTCTGGTTTCTGTAGCGGTATTTATTGTGGAAAAAAACCTTCATGCTACACAGTTCACTGCCTTTATTCCGGTGGTTAACTCTGTTCTGCCACCTGACCCTGAAAGAAGAATGAAAGAGGTGGGGGGTTTGTGCCTCAGGATTCAGGCGAAGTGTATTTCTTTATGGCTTTTTGAATAATGGGAGAACTTCATTACAACAAACTTGAGA
Organism: Endomychus coccineus; assembly: GCA_958510875.1. Classification (NCBI taxonomy): domain Eukaryota; kingdom Metazoa; phylum Arthropoda; class Insecta; order Coleoptera; family Endomychidae; genus Endomychus; species Endomychus coccineus. Next base: position 65,427,681 of record OY294069.1, read on the forward strand.
CAGACTGTGACGGTCAAAAACTTTCAAATATTAACTGACCTGACACTCGAATTAGGCAGACTATAAATTTGATTGTCAGTTAGATATCTGAGGATGCATATAATCAGAATTGCAACATTATCTTTGGATTTCCCCTTTCAACAAATGTTGAATTCATTCGAGTTACAAACCACTTAACCAAAGTATGAATAGTTCAATTATCAATTATTTCATGGGGTATTTTTGATTTATATTTCCTCAGTGTTCCATTTCTGATGCCGCATTGCTTTTTACGTGTACGTGAATGACATGATATCACAAATAGATTTATAGATAACATGGAGACATTTAATCTGGATCTCTCTTTGAGTTATTTGGTCCACGAAACGTGAAGATTATCATTCTCCGTTCGTGTTTAATACATTTTGAATTGCTTGAATCATCACGAATGATATATATACATAGTGATGAGAGGAGAAAAATAACAATATTTCAATTATCATTGGAAAACAAATTCATTATCCCCATTTGTTGCAGAAGATTGTTAGTTCGGGTTCTATCCACATTTGTATCCTATAATTCAGAAATACAATATACGTGCTCGCATATAGTTTGAGTCTGATTTGACAATACGTATAACAATAGAACAAATTGGCATTGATGCGAGCATGAAAATATTCCAGTACAAGTTGTAAGAAGAATCTACAACAATAATAATGGGACATGAGTGATAGAGTTTCTTTGGGGATACAACATCACCAAGTCATGAGTAGATGTCTACAATTCTGAAGTTTTGACGTTATTCTCATGTACATTTACATAAACTGGATAGTAAAAGTGATTGATTCATACATTTACACATCAATAACAATATTATAATTTATGTATCTAATCTTTTCATATTTTTATTATTCTTAAGTTTCATTAATCCTGTATCACAATTTATTATAATTTCAAAATTAGGGATGAATTTTTTTTATAACGATTCTGAATAATTCCAACATTACTTTTATTATAACTTCCCGAAGTTGGAAAATTAAACTAAAATTTACACAAACTTACAACATTCAATTTGGAATCAATGCTGACAAATTGTGAGTTATAACTCCTAGCATTAAGAATGCCACAGTGTAGTGATACATTTTGTCAGCATTAATTCAAAATTAAATGTTACCAGCTTTGAGTTTAATTCTACAACTTCTGAAAGGAAATATGATTTTATACCACGTGAACGCCAAAACCATAGATATATTACTTTCATTACTATTCGTTTGACTTGTTTGTTTATATATATTTCGGAAAAACTATGAGAAACAATTTCGTCATACCGAACATGGATTATTTGGTCTGGAATAGTAATTTATATCAATAATTTGTTCATTACATTCTTTTGAGTACTGATCAGCAGACCAAAAATGAATCAGAAACGTAGCTAACGAGCAGAAAAGTCACCAAATACCTTATCGAATAAGGGAGAAATACAAGAATGGTTGAAAAAGCTTACCATCAAATTTGAACAAAACAATAAAATATTTCTTTTGGTGATATTTATATAGACTTCCATGTTTTCTTCAAATAAATCACCGAATGTAATTGATAAATTAGCTTCCGAATGTGGACATACCTACTGTTTTTGTTTAACCTCCATATCATTTTATCCCTAACTCAATCGAAATGGTGAGGGAGATTTCGAAATACAACCATCACATAAAAAAACATCGAAAATGTATTATTCACTGCTTGAATATGTCCTAGTTTTGGAGTAACTGTGTACGTCTTGATATCGAGATGGAAAAAGAACAAGAAATCAAGCTTGATTTGTAGAAATGGCGAACATTGATTATTAATATAAAACAAAGAGTTTTATAACACATAAGAATAATAACAATAAGAACAAACTATAGAGTATATAGAGTATAATTTGACGTATTTTCGCATTTTAAGCTATCCGCGGCTGGTTGATATATATCGCGATCGAACATTTGAACCTCAGAAGTATTGAGAAGCCAAAAATTGTGAGAGGGGATAACAATAGTAGTAGGTATAAGTCATACATATATATTATCATAAGATAAAAATTCTGCTATTGTAAAATACGTAATGCTATCAAGTCGAATAAACTCTCAATGAAATGACACAGTATAATTTGACGTCCTTCCACGTCTTTATCTGTTTCTAATAATGTGCAATATATTTTCGGTTCGTACAATGAGTGAAGGAAGCTAGTGATCCATGGATGACAACTTTTTATTCATATTGAGGTGATCCTCAATAAACACAATTTTGCACTTACTGGGGGGTGCAAATGAATTATAATCGAGCCTGAGGTTCGTACGGAATGTTGAAATTACGAATTAGAGTTAATCTTTTCAGAATTAACGCTATTCCTCTCGATACAATGGCAATAACTTCCAATACTAAAGAGTGTTTATTGCTAGATGTCAGAAAATTAATTTTTCGGCAGTTGACTCAAATATATTGTAGGTAGACCAGTTGATGACTTACTTATATTCCGTGAGTTCAACTGCGGCTAGCAATACCAGATTGTGATTACGAGAACACTGGGGACAGTGATAAATCGTATTTGAGGTCATCAATCATAATGCGGTTACAGAAAAATCTATGTCAACACAGCGCGAATTCCAGTTTCCGTCCATTTCCCATTTACAACTGATACAGTGAATGGTAATACAGTTTGAAGTTCCTATCTAGTTAGTATGCAGACATTCCCCTCTTTTGCATTTCCTGATTGAACAATGATGTCCAAACCAATTAGAGCAAGTCAAATAATCCTCTTTTGTGAATATCTTCAGACCAACCATCATTTGTAATTACATTTCGTACGTTTCTACGAAACTGCTTTGATAGCATCGAACAAGTTGACAAATTGAGGAATTGACAGCTTTGATAATTATACAATAAAATTGCCTTTTCAAAATTATATTTTCGAAGTTTATTATAATATTTCCGATATTATTAAGTCTCTCAATATACGTAGTGTAAAAGAGGTGTTTTCAACATTTCTGAATCCATCTAGACTATTTTCAAGTGTGTGAGTGTGCCTGCGTATGTGCGTTTGAATTTGAACACCACTGTGGTGACGATTGCAACTATTGGTCATACATATTTCAAAATTTGCACTCAGACAAAACCATTTTGAGGTTTGCGACGAATTTTTTCACCGAGGACATGCTGAACACTTACTCTAACTGATTGAATATTTCATGTTTTTATTCAAATTTATTTTAATTTTTTTTTTGTGATTCTTTGTTTAATTGATTACTGTAGCATTAGAATAATGTTGTTGTTTCTGGTTTTTAATAAATTTGTAATTGTTTTTTACTTTAAATCAGCATCAGTTATTACTTCATCATTTTCAAATCAAAATATTCCGAAGACGATACACAGTATTGAGTTTTACCAAGAGTACCTTTTTGGCCTAAAATTGAATGATGTTTGATTTCACCTAAAATTTGAATTAGAGAATCTAACTCCAAAAAAAGTTATGTTCAAAACTACCCGGTACTAACGTGTAATTAGCGCCCTCTATTATGAGAGTCAGATATGAAAATGATGCGATGTGTCAGCTTCTAAAACATATTCATTCAAAATTTCATTACAATGTTGCGAGTGGTTTCGACATAATCTTAAAAAATGTGTTCAACATTTTTTTTTACGTCACCCTATTTTGAAAACGAATGACGTTAGTAAAATTTTTTACTAGGCAAACCCCACTCATTTGTCAGTGTTCTACCTATTCTAGCAACGGGGCTACCTGTACATCCTGTATATAGAGACAGATTCTACCTACATAAGTGTCCCGAAATTTAATATTTAATAATTTGAAAAATGACGTCATCGAAGTAGGGTAATGAACCATGATTATTACTTCATAATGAGGTTACATTATATTGATTACCCTGTGGCATCATGAAAGTGAAGTGGACGTACCCTTATGTCAATGATTCGGATAGTCTACATGGCAGCAACATATTATGATAATCTTTATATGGTCAGGTTCATGTGAAGCGGAAATTTTTCATTTTTTTTTTGCTCAAACCTTGGGAAAGTGTTCTTACACTCAAACCCTGATCCTGTGGATTTTTTCAGATTTTTTCGGAAGCTCAATTTGGAGTTTTGGCGTGTTCAAACTTGGGAAATTTTGATTTTTTGCTTTTTTTTTAATTTTCAAAGACTTGTAGATCCTCAGGAATGCATTCTAGCGGAAAATTTATATGAACCTTTTTTGTTCCCAAGATTTCAAAGAATCCAAAAAAAAATTTTTGAATCTTTAAAATCAAAATTTTAATGATAATCGAAAACTTAAATTTCGATTTTCGTGTCAAAAGCAAACGAACCAAGCTTTTGGGTCGCGGTTGGTCTTAGAATGAAGCTTCACTCAAGCGAATTGTACCCTGAAATTTTTGTGATGTATAATCCATTCATTTTTGCACAATCACCTTTTAAAAATTTTTTGACACCAAAAATAGCAGAAAAATCATAGCTTACAAAAACTCATTATATTGTAGTACGTAATTCATCTTTTAAACTCAAATTTCATTCAATACCATAATGGGAATTGACTCGACATTATGGAAAAATATCCCTCGAATTTTATCAGATTTTTTATTTCAGAGTTAGAGGTGCCACCAACATGAAACTACTTCCAAAATCTATAAAGTGAAAAGATTTTGATTCAAACTAAAACGTTCTTATTAGCACATTACATAGACTCACATTTCCACCTATTTCAATATTTGTTTCCGGTATTCTTTGTCGTTGCAAATCAACTATTCGGGATTTCATCAAAATTTATATTAGTGCTTTTGAGAAATTTATTTTTGATTTTTGAATTCAAATATGGCAGCTTGGGATCATCGAAATTTTCATCCATTATTCTACGTCGTTGCGAATGAACTATTCGGATTTATATCAAGATTTAGATCAATTCTCTTGTGAAATTTACTCGGAAATGTACTTTTAATTATTAAATCAAAATGGCTGCTTGAGATTATCGAAATTTTCTTTTGTTCCTTTAGCATTGAAGATGAACTATTCGGATTTACATCCTGATTTAGATTGATTCTCTCATGAAATTTACTACTTTACAATTTGTGAATTAAAATGGCCTGAGATTCAAAAACGAAAATCCAATTTTAATCTGAACTTTTTCAGTAATTTGGATGAAAAGGCAAAAAAAGTTAATCTCATTTATTTCAAATTTTTTTGTATGGTGAAGTAATAGTATTATTAATTTTAATCTTTTTCCCTTTGGTTCTATATTATTCTTGATTAAGTTTAAAGAAAGAGAAAAACACCATCCAACACCCTGACGAAAAATTTTCGAAAGATTACCTCTAAAAATATTATTAATACTCACACCACAATAAAAAAAATTGTCTTTCTTTTTTTCATTATAAGTCATTATATTTATTTATTCCATGAATTCATACGACATAATATTTTGTTATATATTGGGATAACAAATATTGAAATAGGTGGAAATGTAAGTCTATGTAATGTGCTAATAAGAACGCTTTAGTTTGGATCAAAATCTTCTCACTTTATAGATTTTGGAAGTAGTTTCATGTTGGTGGCACCTCTAACTGAAATAAAAAATCTGAAAAAATTCGAGGGATATTTTTCCATAATGTCGAGTCAATTCTCATTATGGGAATGAGTAAAATTTGAGTTGAAAAGATGAATAACGTACTAAAATATATATGAGTTTTTGTTAACTATGATTTTTCTGCTATTTTTGGTGTAAAAAAAATTTTAAATGGCTATTTTGCAAAAATGGATGCATAATTCGTCACAAAAATTTCAGAGTGTAGTTTACATGAGTAAAGCTTCATTTTAACACCAACCGCGAGAATGATTTGAAACAGCTAAAGGCGTAGAAAGATGCCAAATTATATGCTATGTCATATGAAAGTTTGTTTTACTTCACAAGGTTATCAATGATATGGAGTGGTCCGTCACGGACATTGTGTGTCTCATTTTATCAGCTGTATGTTATATAAGCGTTACCAGATTTCTTGTTTTGGGGTTATCTGTGGGATGTCATGTTTGTAATTTGAAAAATATATCGATTCTCTTTTACTCCCTTTGGGGTTGAATTTCGAAAACTTCGTTCTTAGCGGGTATATAGGGAAAACCCGCCTGTCAAATATAAAGTCGGTCGCCATATAGTTTCGGAGATTTCGTGATGAATGGGTGCGTCAGTCGGTGAGTCAGTGGTATTTCACTTCTATATTAAATACTACGAGTTACGCCCGCAAACACAGACAATACCCACATATCAACTGTTAAGACTCCGCCACCGCGATGTATTCCTCCAAGTTTCAAGACTTAATGATTAGAAACAGCTAAAGACGTGGAAAGACGTAAGATTATACGTATACGTATCATATGTCATGTGACAGTTTATTTGAATAGACTCTATGTGGTCTCTTACGGACATTATATGACTGTCAATGTATCAGTTGCCTGTCATGAGAAACGTTACCTGTCTTATTAGTTGGTTATGCGTGGTCTGTCAAAAATAGTATGAACTGTGATAATGATCCATCGATCTATAAAATAAACGTATATATATATAGTTTACATATTATCATAAATTAATATAACCCACAGAAATGACCGAAAGGTAACAAAAGGGGGTGCGGGATCAGTTTATTTGGAGAATTAACATTTTTAATTCGTCCATTATCATTTTCGTTGGTACAACAATATTGAAAGAACACGCTCTGGAAAGATTGCAATGTTAACGTCTGATTTCCTTCTTTGGAGAGCTTTTCAGAAACAATAATATTTTGTTTTAATTCGGATGCAGTTTTGGTAAAATAGACCAGGATGGTTTCTCTCCTCAAACGATTCCAAAATTAGATGCTCAATTTCTGTGAACAAATTAGAAAGAAGGGAAAAACACGGAAAAAGCTTGTTTATAGTAAAAGACCTTTCTTCGATGTTCTTTAAGTAAGATCTCGAGATTGTAGAAATAAATTGAGCAAGAAAGTTACGAATTATTTGAATAGAATCGGTACACCAAAAAAGTTATAGAAATAATAATATTTTTCATGAAAAGTAAGTATAAGTGCGTAGTTTTAAGTAGGACTGTAATCAAGTTAAAGATGTTCCTAATGAAATAGTTGGTCTGGTAATGAACCTCAGAAGGTACACTTTATTAGAAACAGGCGACAGAGCACGAAGATCAGAGATCAAAAGGTTACAAGATATTCTATCAATTAATTGTGAGTCTATATGCACAATTTCATTCCATTATCACTCCCAATAATTATTGCTGAATACCGTTTTTGAAAATGTAAGGGAAATATCTCCATCTTATATGACATCCCAACCACAAAGTACGTAATCTTGGTAATGTAATAAAAACTATAAATTGAGCTTGTGATTTCCTTTTCAGAATTAAACAATGTGGAATTATAGATTTTCCATCTCACTCCTTATTGAATAAAGTTGCAATTGCTTGTTCGAATTGAATACTTTCAAGCCTGCAGAGCATTGAGATACGTAGAAGCAGATATAATCTGAAAGTAGAATTCTATAAGTGCTTAATACCTCTACCGGGTATAAGGAAGCGCTTCCGTAAACATGATCCTGTCGACAGGTCACATCAACAAAAAGAAAAATTAAGCGATAAAAGCTTTCAATTACCTACCAATCTCTTGACAATGAAGCCAAAATCCATTAGTTGGAGCTGGCTGCGCTGTGTTTTTATTCGTTTTATATGCCTTAATCTCGCTCTGGCGAATTCAAACCAGCTATTATATATGTAATATGCTTCGGATGCATTTGTTTTATTATGTATTCACTCCTTTCAAGAAAATGTTATGGCAAATCGTCATAATCAAATAGAGGTTCGCTGCCATATGGTTGCAATGCCATTAATGAAACCTCTCCATAGTGTGGCGGAACAATTTAGATAGATAGATAGATAGATAGATAGATAGATATATAGATAGATAGATAGTACTTTATTGCTGTAAATTCATACAATAAATGAACATGAGCATAATACTTAATACTAAGACATTAATAATAAATATAATAAAATAATTTAATGATAGAAATAATACTAAGATACCAAGTAATTAAAATTAGTATATTAATTAAAATTAAAAACACATATTAAAATTAGAATCAGTAGTACCAGCATATTAAAGTTAAAATAGTTCATCAAGTGAATAAAAACATTTCTTTAGTACATAAGACTTTAGCTGACATTTAAATTCATTCTAGTCAACAATTGAAGTAAAAAAATCGGGTAGTGCATTGTAGATTTTCATTGCTCTATAGTAAGGTCCTTTTTCATATCTCGAAGTACTATGACATGGTACACTTATAGGGACATGCAATGCCTGGTTTTCATATTATGAACGTTAAAGTCTTCATTTTTAGTAAATAAACTAATATTCCCATGTGTAAATAAAGCTAATCTGTATATGTATAAAGATGGTAAGGACATGATGTTTAATTAATAAACAGTGGTTTACAAGAAGTTTGTCGGGATACTTGTGCCATTATGCGTAAAATTCTCTTCTGAGTTATGAAAACATTATGTAGGTAAGGTGACGAACCCCAGAAAATAATTCCATAACTGAGCAGAGAGTTTACGTAGGCGTAACAATTAATTAAAATTTAGTTTTTGTCTAAAATTGAGTTTCATTAACCAAAATCAGGAAGTTTAACCTTTGGATCGTTTCATAGGAAAAGAAATCGGAATACGCGCAATCATAGAAATAACGTGTACCATATAATTTTGGTCTATTGAGCTATACTGACCTTTAATAACTAACAAGAAAATTTAATCTTATTTAAATTATGAATTGGTGGTGTCACATTTTCTCTGTTCTGTGTTTTGAGAATACGTATATACAGTTGCGTCGGTGAAAGATTGACCATGCGTCACGAATTCACGTAAGCATAACAGACGTATGTAAACATATTTTCTTATGCTTCGTTATGCGACTAACAGATACAGATACTTATTTCACTTAAGTGTAATGCTCACGTGAATTGGGTTGTAAAATATTAATCGAAAGATAACTGTACAAAACGAGGTTGCTATCCATTGCAGGTGCCTCCCCCAACATTTCACCGCTGGCTCATATGATGTTCTTCCAATATTATAAGTTTCCTCTCGTGTAGTCGTAGAAAAGAAGGAAGGGTATCTGGAAACTTGCAAACTAAACCATCCTCTGAAGTAACTTGATGAAGAACTAAACTATTTGCGACATGATGTTTGTGTGCCAGTAAAGACTTTTTAGACAATTGCAATGTTCCTATTAGTTGTATGGATTTGAAAATTTAGGAACCGTATAGTTTATGGACGCGTTAGCCCATTTGGAGTGGTAATTTAGAGAACCATTTTCAGTTTGTCAAACGGAATTATAGTATTTCATTGAACCATACTGACAACAATTTTTTCTGATCATAAATATATGTCACACGTTTATTTTATCCTGCAGAAGTGCCCTAAATTCTCATTTTCAGATTCAAGTTACGTCATCGATGTGATGACACAGTGCGTATGTGTTTACTCTGTGCTACATTTTGATTGTTCATGTGATATCAGGTGTAAGCACGGTCGTATACACAGGTCTGGAAACTCTATGGTTGAGTTGAGTCTCTTACGCGTCGCCTAACTCGTAGTCCCTCGCCACCAGCTAGCGCTTGGATCACGAAGTGGTAAAAAGGTTCCTATCCGGAATCGCAAGCATCCACTTTTTTCGCATTTCCGCATCTTTCGGCACTTTAAAAACAGAAGTTTCTTGCTTTACACTTTTGTACCCCGTTTTGCATTTCGGCACAATGCACGATTTCGTAATTTTTTTCTAAAAACGCAGGTATTCCTTGTGTTGACAAGTCAACTGACAGTTGTCAGAAAATTCTCCTACGTGATGACTTTTGGTACTACGGGCCAGTCGACGCTTAGCGGACTCACTGCTCACATAGGAAATAACCTCGAGTTTCCAGACCTGTGTATACGACCGTGGGTGTGAGCAAGGTGATATTATAATGTGAATAATTTCGAGTCAACTTGACAGCAGATGTCAGTATGGAACATGGAGTTGTAAAGCACATTATGTAGACCCTTTGAATAAAAAGTCCATTGTATCATAGAGTATAATTTAAAGTTTTTCATCAGCTGTTTCTATATCAGATTCATATATGTAAACTTAACATGGATAATTGAACGAAAATTTGAAGAAGGTATACCTAAATTTGTAATATATATATTAATTATATTCTTTTTATATGCTAAGTTTATATAAAGTTAGTACGACCACTTCCGTATCTTCCTTGAGTATCATCCGATCTTCTAATAAGTTGTTCAAGGTAAAGAAAAAAATTGCCGCTTTTTTATTTATTTTTATATGAGTGGTTTTGTCAAAATCATATATGTTTAGCACGACTAATACCGTATCTTCCTTAACTAAAGGCTGTAACCAACTCCCGCCCAAATGACTAATTTTGGTGGAAGATTAGTTGTCCCCTAAGGTTACGGTACCTTAGCAGACCTGCCTGGGTTTCTTACAAGTAAGAAGGTCAGAGTTCTTCTAGTTTAGTTTTGTGGTTGGTATTTGAGAAATGCTACAGAAGAATAATGTCTTTGCCTTGAATAAAATGATGACAAACCTTTGTAGCTATTTATTAACAGAAATAAATCATTAACTATTTACAATATTATATACAATTATCAACAATCAAAATATCTATACAGAGTTTTCACTGGAAATGACAACATTTATAAGACAGTGTTATCCGGTTATCCCTATATGATATACGCTATTCGATTATTAAATCCAAATGATTCCGCAAAAGTTTTTTATCAGGCTCACTAACAGCTGGTATCTCGATTAGGTCAATATACCCTAACACGATGTGAGAAATGAGAATATCAGATTGTACACGTCTTCCTGAATTCGACTCGGAAATCTGTTTACTTGAGAGGTGACCAAGCACCCGTGTACTACTGTGTCTCTCCTTATGACAATTTATTATGCCTAGGTTTATCTTTTGGTTTGATAGAAATACGGAATCAGTGTTCGGAAGAACAAATTACTATTAAATTGTTCACGGGGAATCCCTAACTTGAAATGGAACTCAATCTCTTTACGGAAATTCTTAATTGTTAACTAAACTGGTATTCATCATTGCATTCATATGAAACGACTGTCAACACTGAATCGTATTGTAGAATTTGATTGAAAATTAAAACAAAAATTGATTCTTCACGAAAATATTAATAAATCATGAACGGAACAGCTCTTCTCAATATATTCAGGAAAAACAATCGTCAAAACTTGACTGTTTTCTAGAATTATTTAAATAGACTCAGATTCAAATAGTGACGGAAAATAATAACTAATTATGAACAGTACGGCGCTTCCCTATCTATTCAGGAAAACAATCGTCAACACTTGACTGTTTTCTAGAATTATTGGAATAAACTCAGATTCAAATAGTGACGGAAAATAATAATTAATTATGAACAGTACGGCGTTTCCCAATATATTCAGGAAAAACAATCGTCAACACTGGACTGTTTTCTAGAATTATTGAAATGTAAATTCAGATTCAAATAGTGACGGAAAATAATAATTAATTATGAACAGTACGGCGTTTCCCAATATATTCAGGAAAAACAATCGTCAACACTGGACTGTTTTCTAGAATTATTGAAATGTAAATTCGGCAATTGAATCTTTACGGAAAAATTATTAGTTAGCAAAGTCGAGAATATACTTACTCTCCATTTATCGGATTAAATGGAAAAACTCTACTTTCGGTATCTCGGGTTTACTGCTTCAGCTACGGTGGTCTCCTCGCAAGTGATTTTTAGATGGAATGAATGAATGAATGAAAAAACGTTTATTCAGTTTTAAGGGGTTGGGATACATATTGACTTAAATATTTTATTGTAGGTGGGCGGCTATTAGATCTTGCGATCTACTTCAGCCCTGGATCTTATTATAATTATTCTATGATTTTGACATGATGTGTAGAACAATGAACAGTTTAGAATATCGGAAGAAAAAAAAAAAAAAAAAAAAAAAAAAAAATGGAAAAGAAAAAGTTATCAGGTGTATTACAATTTGCTTAAGCTAACTAATGGGAAGGGATGGGTGCGTCTGAGGCCGACTTCGGTCTTCGTGCACATGAATCCGGTAAAACCTCAGAAAACTCGGATTCTGAAGACGGGTTTAATGTTAGAGAATATAATGCAAAGGTCTTAATTTTAGGTCTTCGGCTCTTGATTCCTGGGGCTTCGGCTCTTGATTCCGGTGTCTTCGATTCTAAGTGCTTGATTTCCGCGATTCACTATTTAGAACTTGCGCGTTTAACTTATTTAGGATGTCACTTTATTTTTTCACTCGCGATGGGTTAATCGGTCACATGGTTTTATGCTGCGCGCTTGAATTATTTAATCACTTCACTTCACTTGAACTTTCGCGGCACTTTGTTTAGCGGAGGATCAGCGGTGTAGAATCTAGGGCTTCCTGGTACGCCTCCGGTAGGTTGTCGCCTTGCTGTAAGAGAATGCTGATGGGGAATTTTAGTTTATCTTTGGGACGACGACAGAGGGCTCTGCGGTGTCCATGCCATGGAGTGAGGAGGGTAGCTTTCGCCTTCTCGTTTGGTCCGTGCAATGTGCGGTTGGTATAATGCTTTTGGAGTTTGTGTAGGCGTTGGTCGATGGGGGTGATGTCAGCCCGCTCAATGACTAACCGGTTTGGATGTCTATAGTGAAGCCTGTGAATCCTGCGCAATATTTTGCGCTCACAGGATTTTAATTGCTCTAGCTTCCTTCCAGGAAGGGCAGAGTATATCAGAGCTCGGTAGTCTATGACTTTTTTTTTTAGATGGGAGACCGGCCTCCTTTTATACTCTGAAGTTGACACGTCATGTCATTGAGAATGTCGCCGGAACGCGGACTCGCTTATCAGGAGCTACACTCTGCTGTCGTGTTTTTATACACATAGTGTAACAAAGTTTGATTCCTTTATTTCGGTAGAGGTGACTTACTTGGGCAATAATATTAATTAGTAACGACGCTTCGTTACAAGGCAAAACCCGATCTTCCCGAAATATGTAGAAAAATATTCTGTAAATTAGTCGTGATGACATTTGTAAACATTTGCAGCTCTAATATTTTATTTATATGAGTGGTCTTGTCGAAATCATATTATGAAGTTAGTACAACCATTATCGTATCTTCCTTAAATATGTAACACGTTTCTGTACTAACATTTTCCGTACGACTGATCTCTCATTCTACATACGAGGGCAAGGTGAAAAGTTCCTGAAAAATAAAATAAAACAAATGACGCCACAATCGAAAATCTCATCTGACATTTGTGATGTAACATCTTTAACTAGAACGCATTAAGATTGTCAAACTGCTATGTCTTTCACTTCTGTTTTGACCACTAGTGGTGGACACCACGTCTTTTAAGTTTCTACTAAGACATGGTTTGTATGCTGTGTTCAGTCTAAAGATTACAATTAAATTTTTATCAACCTTAAATAAAACAACTATTACAAGTTCGATTTTCACAAGTTCATTAAGAATGTGACTAGTTTCGCTACCACCGTAGCTTCTTCAAACGTATTACAAAGTACTAACAGATAACATAATAGCTAAACTAATATACTATACTATACTTCAATGCTAATCACAGGATAGATAGTTATTGCAAATTTTACCTAATTGGGTTTACCCTATTGAGGGATTACACTGGTTGTAAGCGGAAGATCTAATTATAAAAGTTCAACAAGGGTGAATTATTCAGTGTTTGTTGGTAATTTAATAGGATTTCCGAAGTCTTATATCTATTGATTTCAAGTGATTGGAGTAGATTTGATTTATGACTTTTGTTGTGAATAGGTATGTAAAATCTTGAAATTATCATCAAAGTTGTGGTTTTCCATAATTAAGTGTTCAGCAAAAGTTGAGTCTGCTAATGAAACTACTCCTATGCTCCTTGATCCTTTTCTTGAAGGTCCTTCTTGTCTGGCCAATGTATATCATAGGGCAAGACCCACATGTTAGCTTGTACACATCACATTTGTCATCTTTAGATGATGCATCTTTATTATTTTTAATAAATTTGGATAAATTATTCTGCGTTTTATACGCTGAGTGAATGTCTAATTTGTTAGAAAAATTAGGAATTTTACTGATGAGTGGCCCCATATATGTTGAACTAACATACCAATTTGATTAATTTAATTTTAAGAATTTTTATAAACAAACTATTGTTAATAAATTACACTTATTATGAACAATATTAAAGCGTTTGTCGTGACAATAGAAACTATGGAAAATGTCGCCGCCCCACAACAAGGAATAGCAAGACAAGTATTTTCTTGTTACGATTCATTTCAAGCAAGTGAATTTCATTTCATGAAAAACTTTAGATTAACTAAAAACCTTGCTCGGGAATTAATTGAAATGTTAAGGCCATATTTGTCCATTTTGCTCTTCTCCAAATTCAATTAGCAGAGCAAATCGCAAAATAATCAAACAAATATACATCAAGCTTCACATCTAACCTCACTTTCAGTAATTTCAGTTCAAGCCTTGCAACTTGTGTTGCACAAATGTTGCAAAATTACAACGTTGTCACATTGTGGCGTGCGAGATAAAATGTCGAATGGCAAATGTCGAATATGCAGTCGATCGCTATTCAAGAATAGCTTTTTGTAAAAGCGATCGACAAATGCGCCAACAAATTTCGCATGCGACTCATTTTAGTAGAGATTCAAGAATTGCCCCCCTGGCCGTCCGATTGAGGTTACTACGCCAGAAATAGTCGATAAAATCCATGATAATGGACGATCGGCGGGATAAACTGCACGAGATTGCTGAGACTATGAGCATCCCAATCAAATCGGTACGGAACATTCTGCATAAATCATTGAATATGAGAAAGCTATCTCCAGATGGATCGATTCGACGCCAATTCGAAGCGAAAGCGGCAACATTTGACAAAGATAAAAAGTGATCTTCCACCAGGACAATGTACCGGCTCACAAGTCCGCAGTCACAACGGCAAAATTGAATGAATTGCACTACGAATTGGTTCGTTATCCACCATATTCTCCAGATTTGACCCACTCGATTCATATTATTATTATACGAAAGAGATGTGGCTCCAACGATGAGGACAAACGCCTATTTTGAAGGATTGCCGTGATCGTATTATTTGAAAGGAATCGAAAAATCAGAAAAACGTTGGACGAAGTGTATCGGACTACAAGGAGATTATGTTGAGAAATAAAATAAGTTTTGACCGAATAAATCATTTCTTGTTTAATTTTTCAGGGACTTTTCAGTTTGCCCTCATATTTAATTTGTGCTTAGGAATATCGAATAAGTCGTACGTCTCCGCACGTAGCATTTCCAATATATTTTCTGTACTTATAATCATACATCTGCTCCGGCAAAACTGTCTGAAAGCTAAAAATCACGATATCAAAAGTGGGGGAAGTCAGTGATCGATTGATCACAGCTTTTACAATTCTATGGGTAATTCGATTCAAGCCATTTCAAAACTATCTAATTCAAAGAATATAATATATTGAGCTTGAATTTACCACCGATCTTATTATTCGATTTTAAGCGTTATTATATTAGGGATGCATCGGCCTCATAATGTTTATCGGTAGGTATACGTATCCAATAAAAATGAAGTGCCTGATATTGGCAGAAACCGGAGGGATCAACGAAATATAGTAAGTTGTTACGTTACACAAGCAATACCCTCTTTGATTTCTTTAGAACCGCATCTTCAATGTGAAGGGTTACTTGATCAATTCTTATAGATGACCATTGTATACATTTCCATGAAAAACTACTTCCACAAACCAGTGGTTCGGAAAAATCATCCGACCCGAAATAAAATAGCCGATGGCGGTGGAACGTATTTTGAAGTAAGTACTTTGCAGATGACCTTATCAATCCAAATAGGATTTGTTGCTCACCCGCTTAATACGATTTTAGGTTCATAGACTCCAGAAAATGGGGTTACTTATGTATCTCTTATTGATTTATACATGAATTTTGTGTTTCTTTTATCATATCAATAAATGGTCACGAATCTCGATGACATTCGTGAAAAAGGCGGAATAATCAGAGTTGAAATATGAAGTTCGAATTCCGAGAGTGCAGTTGAAAAGAATACATTGATTAAACGAAATATATCAGTTCAATTGACACTCATAACTTACGAATAAATAAAATTTACTTTTTATCTATGGTTCCGAAGTTCACGTTGTTAAAACATTTTTACTTCAGAAAGTTGGAAAATTAAACTCAAATTCAAATTCGCACAAAACTTGTATAAAGACCTAATTTATAATTAATGCTGACAAATTGGTTTACCACACTGTCGCGTTCTTTACTACTGTTTTTTGGATGCTTCAGAATTTCTATGTATTCTAGATTGTAAGAGTTCATGCCCTTTTTCTTGAATATCTAAAATTTCGGGATCAAGGAAATGATGTTCTAATACGTGATTCGCGTAATTAGAGTGTTATTTTTGAACCTGTAACTTCTCTTTATCTTTTTTAGATTTTGAATTATCAATATAAGGGTACAGGTCATTTGTTGTTCCAAAGGTAACGTTATTATTGTGGTTTTTAAGAAATTGAGATACTTTTTGTGAATATTTACCTAAATATGTTTGACATGGGAAATTTGATTTGGTATAATTATTAATCTGCGAATAAATTAGCTTTAGGGCTGTTTTAATAACTTTATTTTGAAGTTGAATAGAATCAGCCATTATGAGATGAAAATCCATTCTAAATTGAAATAAAATAACTATTAAAAGTTTTCACTTGATTAATTAATAATTGTGACCATAGTTTAGCGAACACAGTAGCTTCTTCAAACAAATATTACAGAGTAATTTGTAATATTTGTTTGAAGAAGTTACTGTGTTAGCGAAACTATAGTCACATTTATTTATTAAACTAGTGAAAATTGAACTATCAATAATTATTTTATTTATTTTGGAGTATTTAATTTATTATTGTTATTTTCAGCAAATCTATGATTCTATTCAATTCTAAATGGAAGTTACCTTTACTTTATGGAATATTAACTAAACAATGTATCATATAGTTATTGCGGGTGTAAAAAAGTATTGTGTATGATGGTATCTGTGTGGCTGGCTTTGTTGAGTAGGGAGCGCGGTTCACACTCTTCGAACACTCGGTGTTGATAGGGAGTGCTATTTACGCTCTTCTTCCTAATTTTTGTAAATAAAAATTCAGAAGACGAAGTATTTTTTGAGGAGTTTAATTGAAGTGAAATTAAACGTGTAACTTGCTCTGATGATGATATATTGATTATACTGTACAATTTACTTGAACAAGATGTTCTCAGAACGAAGCTTATATCTAGACTGGTTATTCCTTATTTTCTATTTTAAAAGTAACACAATAATGACTGAGGGTCTGCCTAACATTCTACCTGGCCTTGGTGAAAAGGAAATACACTTGCTTAAACTCTACGAATACAAAAAGGTCTTGGGACGCCAGGTTCCATAACTGTTAACAACCCTATATAAACATTTTACTAGTTCACAGAACTATGCAATAACGCTGAAGGACATCTGAAAGTTAAACTTAAACCAAGACAAAGTTAATTTTTGAGCTACAAACTAAAATGAGGGATAATAACATCTGTTGAGCGTCAACAGGCTTTGTCATAAATAGCGAAGAAATGATAATTATTTTAACATGAAATGGCCAGATCTAAAAAGTTTAGAGAATTGTTGTTTCCTTTCTCTAAGGTGATTTCTATATATTTGGCTATAAGTTGTTTACATAGGTGAGAAAGAAAAATATTTTAGAGTTAGGATGGAAACAAACTATACAGCAGAACACCCCATCAAATCTGGAGTTCCGAAAAGACTTGTGTAAGGATATATCTTATAGTTAATATTATATTTGCTGCTCCCGACCTGTCGGCATTAACGTACGGTGGTGAAAGAAATTTCCTCCCACTCACCGCTGCCTGGCCAGAGTCTTTGACTCTTGGCTCAAAGAGAAGGGGCAAATTCCAAGCTTGGCTGTCGAGGGGTACGCTGTGTTGCTTACAAAGAAGTGAGACTTGTCTAATCCCAAGAATTAACAGTCGATCACTTGACTCAACACTTGCTACAAGTTATTTAGTAGTATATTGCATGCTAGGTTGTTGAGTTGTTGAGATTGATCGGTCCGTTAATTAATACATCAGCGATCAGCATGCGGCAAAGAAAGGCATGAAGGGTTGCCGAGAGAATTTGGTCATAAATCGATCTATAACTCAGTACTCCATTTTAACAAACACGACCTTTCCATGGCCTGAACTGACTACCGCAAGGCATTTCATTCAACATCACATGTGCTATTATTATAATTGTTCCAATGCCTTGCGGTACTAACCCCACTAGTGAGATGCATAGAATATCTGTTGCCACTCTGGAAGACTCGTTCATTCAAGAGGGGTGTTTCCAAGGAGACTCCTCGAGTCCTGTCTTGTGCAACATTTTACTGCGGCCGCTCTCCATTGCGTTAAGGCGAATTCGTGGGTATTTCTCTGAACTACCAAACGACCGGCGGTATCAGATCACCCATTTATTTTCATGGATGATCTGAAACTGTATGCCTCTGGGGAGAACAACCTTCATCAAGCTTTCAACGTGGTTCGAAAATATACAAGAGCCGTAGGCAAGGAGTTTGTATTCGACAAGTGCGCATGTTTCATTTGCTGAGAGGACGTTCTCATATGCAGCTTGTCGATGGAAGCATCTTAAATAAAAAAGCGTCGAGTACGTCATCTATTTTACATGAGTCACTCTGTACATAAAGTCAGTGTGTGGTTGAAAATAAGAATAAATGTGTCTTAGACTTTTTTCAATTTAACCTATCTGAAGTATTTCTTTAGTTTTCGTATAACAGATTCCCACTATAGACGCAATCAAAGATCGTGATACGTACTATATCGAGCTAACGCCTTCAGAAGTTTCGTCAACGTGAGTGTCATTAAAAAATTAATTTTTTATAAATGTTGATATATTTAGAATTACTTTTTCATCATGAGAAATATCGAGAATAACGAGATGGACGTTAGCGACGATTCTTTAATAAGTGATCCAGATTTCGAGCAGATAAATAATACCAGCGAATCTGATGGAAAAATAAAACAAAAAGGGTAGTCACAGCTACAGCTGATCTTGTGGTATAATTAAGATATTTCAACATTAAATAGGGAAGTTAAATATTTTAAACAAATCTAGTCAATCAAACACTAATAATATGACAATTCTGGAAGATGGACAACGTAATTCAATAAGCGGAGATCAACAGAAGAAGAAGACAGAACGCAGAGAAGGAAAAGAAATAACTAGAAAACGTATAAGGAATTCGAAATTTTGGAAAGAAAATCTAGAAAAGAGCTTAAAGCAACCGGACAGGGATACAAGACGAAAAACGCAGTTTTCAGAAGGGCAACAGAATTGAAAGAGCATTGTAAATGCAAATTGGAAGGTTATGAAAAAAATCGAAGAAGACCAGATAGAATTTGTTCAGGGATTTTTACCTATCAAGGTATGGTCAAGATCAGTTCATAGTAGAAACTATCAAAGAATGTATTAAGGCTAAAGAAAGCCAGATCTAAAGAAAAAGTCGTAGTCTTTTTTCGAAAAAGTTCTTCCTATCAAAAAAAGATATACAAAGTATTGAGACTAACCTAAATGTGTACCTTGATCCTTCTGACACTTAAATTAATGAGAATAGTTGTTGAGAAAAAACGAATCAGACTAATCAAACATATATCCAGACGGACGAGGGAAGCATGATAAGCATAAAAAAATCACCGATGATAGAAAAAACCGCGTACGACTATAGCAACAGTTTCTCAACCTACAGTAGTCATTACTCTCAGGAACGAACTTCAAAAAAACAACTTAGCCGAGGCCTTTCAATTGGCCAGATGTATCGAATTTACGTTCAGCATGGTGACAACAAAAATTAAAAACCGGAGAAAGAATCACATATCCACAATTTTGATGAGAACTTCATTAACCTTCCATTATATGCTCCCGCAAATGATTATTTTACTGCACGAAATCGATTCAAATCTTATTTAGATATTAACCCGACCAAACCGGTAAATCAAGAATATTTACCACAGTAGTCAGTAATTCTTTGGACTTCTTTATATTAGTGAATATAATCAGCCGTTGCATGAAAATTAGACAAAACTTCTGAAATAATATCGAGCATATTCATGATCTTAAATCAGTTTTCATTAATAACGATTGATTAGAAATTTAAAATTTCTTTATCGAAAAAAGTTGTTCTATCAAAGAAAGGACCAATGTCCAAGATTTTCAGATGATTCTAGGGCCAATGTTATATTCGAAAGGCCAATATCCATTTTTTTTGTTATTTTTTCAGAAGCAATTCATGTAGGTATTTCGTTATATTAGAGAAGAACAATGAATCTCTTATCATTATGTTAAGAAACCTCTCTTTTTGAATTAGGCACTACGACAAAAATAAAATGTATGACAAAAATAATTTTTCAATTATAAGAAATAATATTTGTAACATGTGTGTCTCTGAAGCGCTGAAATGGACATTGTCCCTTTTTTGGGTCAACAATAGCGACGGGTACTTTTTGTGTTAGACAACAAAGCGATAGCTTTGTCGCTGATAGTGTAGAAAATCAGCTTTATCCTGATAGTAACGGGAGTAACTATTGGATTCCTTCATTAATTAACTGTTGAGATACTCTTGATTCCAGAACGACTGGATGTTTAGAAGGTTATTTATTCTCTTCGAAATATTTATGAGTGAAATTTGGAATCACGTTTTATACTAGGACTATGAAGAACATTAACATTAACATTAACAAACCAGATTTATGTCCCTCGAACATCAAAATTTATTTCAGTTGTCTTGGTCGAAACTAGAATGTTCACGCCGGCTTGGATAAAGTTGTGTGCAACTCACCTGGAAGAAAAAAAAATATCAGACACAGAAACCAAGTTTCTCTAGATTGTATTAGAATGTTTATTATAATTTTAAACTGACACGTGAACTGAATAATTTTCGTAGGATTAAACTTTATATTCTTGTGCAGACGTTATAAATTCAACTCAGATATCAAGATTTGCAGATTATTCAGCGGAATATTTCAAACGTAATTCAGTCTACAACTCAACTAGCCTTGTTTGGTATCACGTAATAATTTCTCAGCCTATTTTCAAAAGCTTCGTGATACCGCAAGAATTATTCTAAAGAAATGATACCTGTGTATGAACCAGCAAGAAAATTCATAGCAGTTCGAATAGAATTATTATTCGTACAGTATAGTAAGTTCTATATTTCTAATTCACAGTAGCAGTGGTAGTCCAGTCAACGAGGCTGAAAAAACGTTCAGATTACCAATCGTCTCGATTGATTCAGCTTTTGATGAAACTTGGTGGGTAAATTCATTCGGAGTCCAGGAAACTATATGCGATGTACGAGCCGAATTATTGGCCAAAAACTACTAAAACGGTAAAAACGTGTCAAAACGAAAAACATAAGTTATTTAAGTGTATTTAGTATCATAATAAACTTTTTATTCACACAATTTTTAGAAAAAATGCATCCCTTCCAATCTACAGCCATCTGAGAAGAAGCTGTGATCAATAGATCAAGTGACTTCCCTTCACTTCCTTTTGTTAGCAATATAGTTTTCGGACATTCCTGCATGTCAAAAATATATATGATTGTAAGAATAGAACAAACATTGGAAATGATTTACAAAACTCTACTGACATACGTTATATTATATTCTTTTCCATTGAAATTTTATCCAAATGGTCTACATAGCCTATTTCACATCTTTGTTTAATACTGACACCTGCTGTCAGGTTGACTTTCGGAACTATTCACACTATGATATAACCTGTTTATACTGACACTTGCTGTCCCATGAACTTTCAAAATTTTCCATAGAAAACGCATAAAATAGACTCTCACTTCACATTTTTTGGGCCGATTACAATCTTCCTTGACAGGGAAGTAAAAATATGGTAATGTATGTCGTAGAATTTTGAAAAAAACTGGCAGATTAACAAAAATTAGGTATGCCAATTATATGGGATATAATTAAATAATATCCGACTGATTTCAAAGGAGGTTGCGTTCAATCTTTACTTCAACTACTTTCAGCGCTCGAATATCTTGCTAGTGGCAACGTGCAAATTGTCGTTGCTGATTTTATTGGAGTTGTACCATCCTCTGCTTACAGAATAATGAACAGGATATCATATGCTATTGCAGATCGTTATGATTATGATAAAAAGATACTTTCCGAAGCTAGAACTGAAGAACAGTGTTATGTGGACTCATTCACATTGTAATATGTGAAAGAATCATGCATACTTCTAATTTGATAAAAGAAGTAGCACTGATACAAGCAACTTGCTTTCTAGAATTGTACTTTTGGTCACTACCTGGAAATAAAGAATCAGGTTTTTGCTGTTTGCGATTCATCTTTCGAGACCATGATGAAAATGATCTTGCGTGAAGTTATAATCACAAAAACGGTCAGCAGTAGTTGGAAAAAAAGTTTTAAATCGCACAATTTCCATCTATATTTCGGTGGATCAAATCAATTGTATATTATTGTTTGACATTATTTAAGGATTCAGTTTAATCATAGACAATCCCCTATTCAAATTATTTATACTACAAAATGAACCAGAAAATAGATTGCATCTTTACAATTCGATGACGTCACTGGAATCTTGAAAGGTGAATTTCGGACACTTCTGTAGGTTAAATGAATAGGTTTGATAAACATTTATAAACAGAAAACACGGTAATCTTTGTGGTTGAATAAAATACCATAATTCCATTTGAAAAAGTGAAAATCGATGTTAGAAATACCACTCGAAATGGGGCTACCGCGCTTACAAACCAATAGTCTAGATCGATTCATAATGCTCAAAACGAATATATTCGGAAAAATCACATTTTTTGAGCCCACTAGGTTTTCCAAAAATCAATATTTTCAGAGTTGTTTACGAAAAACAGAATGAAACATGAATTAAAAAATTGATGTTATTATTCCATATTGTCTTTATCAATGAACTTTCTGAATTTTCATTGGATTGAATACAATTAAATTAATAATGAAAATCTCAATTAAATTGAGAATGGGATTCTCAATTAAACTGATAATGGGATTCTCAAATAAATTGATACTGAGTTTCAGTATTCATTACGTGTAGATACTGTAAAATAAACTGGTAATATTTCAGTGAAACACAAATTAAAACTTAAATAACATACTATTAATTATTGCATGTGTTTCGTCACAACATGACAGTGGTGATAATGATAATTCATTCAAAAAATGCCACAGTGTGCTGAAAAAACTGTTGAAATATTGTCATCAATGTGTCAATTTGTGTTCACATTTTACTGTCCAGTTGTTATAGGTTTTCAAAATGGTCTTTGGAATCTTCATTATTAATTAATTGATATTAAGTTAATTATTTCACAATCACAATATCCACAAATTTTTTGTTGAATTAACAACGTAGGTAATCAATCAGGTATCTTTAGATCGACCAGTAAAGCTGCAGAGGATAGTTGCAGAGAACTGTTTCTCTCTCTCCAGCTCATCAGTGCAATGAGCAAGCCGGAGTGTATATATATCCATACCACATTAACAACATGCCTCAAAGATAACCGAATTCAGTGTAAAATATCAAAATATCCAATTAGTTTGTTGGGTTATTCTTGTGGGATATTCACTTACGGGTAACATCTTTGTCAATGGAGTATTTGACAGAGATATCGATTGGCAGCATTGCAGCTAACTCGTTCTGCCGATAACTATCATTGAAAAATTATTAATTTCATTCAAACACGACCTACCGAGAAACAAAATGCGGATAATTTAATAATTGTTGGAATTATAAGTGAGTATGACCTCTTCAGGATGTATGATAGCTCATCTATTTCTTGAAACCCCATGTGTGAACAAGTTTCAAAATGGTTCAGTACCAGTATTTCTCAAAGAAATTCTTCAGCTGACCAACACAGCTCATAGATTCTGGTCTACATATTCCTATATGAATAAGGATTCAGATCTGACCAATTCGATGATTAGAAGAATATTTCTTTTCACTAAATGTGATGTTATTATTTTCAGATGAGAGCGAGTAATCGTGTATTATCCTACCGAAATATGTAGCATTTTCTACAATTACAAGCAAATCTTCTGTCTAAATTGCATTTGATGGAAGTAATATTAAATTATCAAAACTTTCTCATAATACATGGGAATGTGCCAATCAAGCTAATGACCTGTAGATTACAGTTGAGAAGATATCAAAATCAATTTTTGTGAGAAGCGAAAAGTCATGTACGAGTTTGAGATAATAAATCCTGGTAATGAAGTAGTATTTTGTGATAAGTTCCAGTTTTGTACATAGGAGGTGGAATTGCGGTTTATTTGTTTTCGACGAAGTTTATATGAAGCATTAAATTGCAAACAAAAATGTGCTTTCTGAAATCTTAATCAAATTAAGTTTGGCAGTTCTGATATTATCCAGGTTTCCACGCCGAATGATCCGAGTTAACTAACTGGATTACAACTAAGACAGAATGAGAGTTGTAACGACAAAAACAAAGCACATTGCAACTGTTGCACTGTTCCCAACAACCTTTACCAATAGTTGGAGTGGACTTATTGAGTGATTTATAGGTGAACTTTCCAGTTTGTGTGGTGTGAACCGTGTTCGTTTTCTTAACGAAAGCAAAAACAATACAAGGAGATTTATTAAGTTCTACGCCCGGGGAAACTTTTCTAGATTTTATCTCGGAATGCATTTCAGATTGGTTTTTTGTCTTGAGAGTGTTTGTCGTCAGCATGTGGAGATTGAACTACTTTAATAACTCCATTTCATTTTCACAACAGAAAAACTTCATCCGTGCAAAAATTTCAATATGGCACCTTCAGAACAAATGAAACTATAGGTGGAGATAAATTTACTGGAACTACTTTAATAATTCCATTTCATTTTCACAACAGAAAAACTTCATCCGTGCAAAAATTTCAATATGGCACTTTCAGAACAAATGAAACTATAGGTGGAGATAAATTTACTGGAACTACTTTAATGATTCCATTTCATTTTCACAACAGAAAAACTTCATCCGTGCAAAAATTTCAATATGGCACCTTCAGAACAAGTGAAACTATAGGTGGAGATAAATTTACTGAAAAAAATTCAGGATTCAGGTTGATTGAAAATAATACATTAAGGGATTCTTATAGCAAAACTTGTTATATTATTAATCATGCATATTAAAATATGAATTAATGCAAATGTGAAATGCTAAAGATAGGTGAAGACTTTCAAGTTGATAAAACGCCTCCCGAAAATGATAATATTAACACTACTACTAATTCGGACCTAATTTCTGGCCAATATTCGTAGAACTTTCTATAGACATTCGGGGTAGCATCTTCAAAGAATGAACTGATGGTGGAATAAACTAACTAAATAAAAATCCGTCAGCGGAAAATTTTCGCAGGCACACGCGATCTGGAAAAATAGATTTGTTTTGGTGCAAATTACATTATTCTGAGCGAAAATTCTGAATATTGAAAAGAATAATGATGAACGTTTGATATTTTAGAAGGTATCCAAATTGGAAGAGACAATTGTGTTAATGATAAAATTGATTCAAATCTTCCAAAACTTTATAATAATCTGATTCAAACTTGACGAAATTCAGATATTTTGAATAACCACTTTCTATTGTCTGTTTAATTCAACCTAAAAAGATACGTATTACTGAGATTGTTACATTAATGACAGTGACGGATTTGAAATTAAATTCCCTAAAGTCGTCTTGTACTTGATTAGTTGTAAGTAGTAGAAATGAAATATAAATCATAGAATAGCTGATTATTAAAATAATCATAGTTATTTGGATTCATAAAATCATAGAATATTGTGATATCTTAGGTATTTAATTAGCTAGATTCAATCCATTCCAAGTATATCAATTTGATAATTAGCCATACATTATTGCTCTTTCTCACACAACCGATCCAATTTTTTCTGCAGCTATTCTTTTATAAATAACATAGAAACACTAATTAACATAATTTTTGTTAAAGATAAAAATATATTATCGAAACGTCAAAAAGAGTGTGTGTGTCTGTGTAACGTGTATGTATGTGTGAGAGGATGGAAAATGATATAATAAAATAAAACTACTTTTTTATTTTTTTTAAAAGATGAGTTTATTTTATTTCTAAAAATTGTACATGATTCTGACTATATATATTGATATTCGTATTTACAATCGATGACTATTCTTTTTATAACCATTTGTACTACAAATACTGTTTACTTGAACTACTGTCAATTGTTCAGGTTCGTCACCAATCACAGATTTATTTTCTGTATTCTGACACAATCTATAACGTTCATTATGACATGCATTCGTACATACGCTCATGTTTTTGCACCAACAGCAGTTTAGCAACCACAAGTTATTGTATTCAGTAATTCATCAGGGAGAGGAGCTTTGAGAGTTTTTATTGGCATCAAGCCATTCTCTGCAATATGTTGCGATCCTAATTCAACAAGATTTTTACAATACCTACGCTATAAGAGAGAAGAGAGTAAATCATGAGGTTTAACGTACTCACAGTGTCTCATACGACATACACGTTACACACACATACATATATACTTTGTTTGTCAATGTAACTCAATTGGCAGACGCGGAGTAATGGAGGACATACGGTACACATTGTCAACCATTGCTTACGAACGATGATATCAAATTTGCATATAGTGAGGCTATATGGTATTGTACGTCAAGTCAAATGAAAAACGAACACAATGTACGTTAACGTTCATTTCAACGTTCAACTCATTCGTAGATTGTGTTCGTCTTTCGTTTGACTTAACGTACAGTACCATATAGCCTCACTATACAGGCTGTCCCAGGTTTTAGTAGCAGAACTTCAACAGTCGATAGAAAATTTGATTTTGAGAAAAAAATTCTTATTAGCATATATGCACAGACGCTTAGTTTTCGAAATACAGGGTGGTGTTGAAATTGAAAAAAAAATTGGTTTTTTGCGAATATCTCCGGAACCTTTTATCGTACAGAAAACAGCTTTTGCAAGCATTTTCTACTCAATGTAGGCTATGTTCTGTGTGATAAAAAAATTTTTTTTTAGTCTTAATTGGTGAAGATTTTGAAGGGGTAATGGGTGTTTTTCTCCCCAACTTCTACGCCACTGGAAAAAGTACGATTTTGAGACAACCATCCAAACCACCAATGTTTTCTACACACAAAGGGTACTTGATAATAAACTATAAAAATGACCGTTTTCGAGAAAAATCAACTTTTATGTTGAAAAACATGGTCAATTCTTACTAATTAAACGAAATTTATTCAAACGTTAGAACAAGTAACAAAACCAAAAAATTGACCATATGTTTTTCAACATAAAAGTTGATTTTTCTCGAAAATGATCAACTTCAGAGCTTATAGTACCTTTTTGGTGAAAAAAACATTGGCGGTTCAAATGGATGTCTCAAAACCGTACTTTTTACAGTGGTGTAGAAGTCGGGGAGAAAAACACCCACTACCCCTTCAAAATCTTCACCAATCATGACTAAAAAAATTGTTTATCAAACAGAACATAGCTTACTATGAGTGGAAATAGGTTGCGAAAGCTGTTTTCTGGACGATAAACGGTTCCGGAGATATTCGCAAAAAACGAATTTTTATTTTCAATTTCAACACCCTGTATCTCAAAAACTAAGCGTCTGTGCATATACGTTATTGAGAATTTTTTTCTCAAAATCAAATTTTCTATCGACTATTGAAGTTCTGCTACTAAAACCTGGGACACCTGTATGCAAATTTGCGATAATCGTTCGTAGGCAATGGTTGACGGTGATTGAAATTATTCCATGGATTAGATGAATACACAATGTGTACCGTATGTCCTCCCTTACTAGTTTCATGTATCGAAGGCGACAAGATACCGATGTATCTCGATGAAGCAACCTACTCATTTTACGTGTTTCGGCTTTCGCCTTCTTCAGAATTTTATTTTTTGTTTACATTCTTAGTGAGTTGATTATGAGGGGGCACTCACTCATCTTGGCTTTGTTCTATTACTTTATTTGTACCTTAGCTAGTAGTTCAAGTGTTCCAAAAAAAATTGAAACTGAAAAGTTAACCTTAAAAATGTACAAAATAACCTTTTTTAGCCAAAAAGAAAACATGATTCCACCCCCTACTCGAAGTAGAAAATTCAGATTAATATAACTTGCACCAAAACCAATTAATTTTTTCAGGTCATGTGCTAAGATTTCCTTTTGAATTTCAAGTTTACTCCCCTATGATTGAATCATGTTAACGTACACTAACGATGCATAGCTCATCTCATGCAAATTATATGGTACTGATTGTAGGTAACATACCAGAATTGTATTCTAAATAAACATTGTATAATTTCGGAATCGTCGTTATTGACAAACATATATAATGGTAACATTTCATATAGCATAATAGTGACTCATTATGCTTTATCAAAAACCCAACAAGATAGTGTCTGAGTTAGATTATAAATGAAACCATATTCAGAATTCCTTCAAAATGCCCAAAATTCGTTGGTGATAATATTAGGATGCTTAACTACCATGGTACTCAAATACAATAATTCGATGCAGACCTTAGTCAAACATTATTAAGGTGTTCGATAGATGAAGCCATTGCTTTGTGATACTTAATTTCTAAAATGAAAATAAGAATTTTCCTCAATTTTGGTTCCCCTCACTATATGTGATGACACGAAAAGACGCTCCGGATTTTCGCTAAATAATAGCTATTCAGACTATTCTTGAGATTCTGTATTTGTGTCCGTGTGTACAAAAACACTTGAGGAGACGACTGCGCCATTTCCAATGATCGTGTTGTTTTTTCATATTCTGCAATTGGCTTTAATGTGTTGTGAAACCGTGAGCTGTGTTGTTTTGGAGCTTGATAGCCCATGTGCAAGTGATATTTCAGTCTTTCCTATATAACCATAGTATTTTATTGAATTATTATGACGACAGCGTTTTCCTGGTTGTAAATATATATCGTACGCCTAGATTAGACTCGCATAAGTGTCCCAAACCTTTATTTTGAGATTTGAATGGCGTCACACATATGTTATCGAATTGATATTGTGAATTTGTGTGAATTCCTCCTTCATCACTGGTATACTAAATTGTTCGAATACTTTGATATGTTCTAGAATTGCTGTTCTTGCTGCTTCCAATCTCAACACCGGAATTTCATTCCAGTGTAATAGACACATTTGAATTTATTCTTTTAGATAGAATATTTCAACTTCTGTAATATCACACATAAAAATGAAATCGGAATTGAACATTTTTCCAACAGTGAATATTCTCGGTCAACATTCTACAGATTGTCTTTCCACACAAACTTGATGAATTCTCCTCATTTGAATCTTTTCATTGCCATTCGTTTGTTTCAGTGGATATGATGTTGAATTGTTGGAACTCTGAGAATGGATTTCTCCCCGATTATACCGTTTTGCTGTTAATGAAGTAGGAATTTGCTTAAACGACAAGATGCAGTGTATTGTGCTTGGTATCGACATTTGTCGAGGTGTAAAAACGTTCGCCAGTATGTAAAGTGTGTTGAAGGTATTGTATTAGGCTTGATACTTTCTCACATTCATTACTCTCTCGAGGTATCATAGATATTACAGTTTCAGTTATAATCATTCCAGCCATACTCTTAAAATGTTACTTTGAAGTCTTGAGTTTCGAGACTTTCATAACTTACTTATGCGCTCCAACCGCTCGACCTGGAGGTAATCTGCTTTGAAATGCTTAAGAACTTTTCTCGGTAGTTCCCACTGGACTTTTTGTCATGAATACGTAGCCGCGTGGACGAAAATGGCAAAAAATCAAAGGTGACTTATATTCATGAACAAAGGAATTCATGATAATACGATTAGCAACTTGTGTATTCATAAGAGGGATACAGGCAGATGCATAGCATGGGGAAGGTTCAATACAATTTGCTCAATTGTATGATTGTAGCTTAATAAGAAACATCATAAAACAAAGTCAACACCTCTTTTCTGCTTGAGAATTTATGGTTATTTTGTAGTTGAACATCGGTAATCGTTGCAACGATGCTGCCGTCATGCTTCTAGCGCTTGTTTGATTATTTTTAGTTCTGCTCGAATAAATAACTTATGTTGTGATTAACGGGATCAACTAGAGATTGAGAGCAAAATGTTCAAAATAGAATTGTTCACCTGAGAACCCAACCCTTAAACAAAGATGAGCAAATATTTATTCACCATTTTTTTCTAATTTGTAACTTTTCCGACTAACGCAAAATAACTGAAATTCATTATAATTCCTTCTTTACCAACTTGTCATTATTCAATATATCTTTATATACTACTTTCAAAATTCCTCACTATATTATATCGAAGCTCTTGCCGCATTCATTCTTGCAAAAGCAAAAAAATGATAGAATAAAACTTTATACCAAGAATTGAACATTTCGAGGATTCATCATGATAAGTCATTATTAACCAAGAGAAGACACAAGGAAATCGATTCTAAAATATATGCAGCTATAGTACCCGCATGAAATTCTGAACTCAGCTGCTTAGTCAATTTCTCCTCAACATTCTTGGACTATTAATGTAAATCACCATTGTCATGCATACCGATAGCAAACATTCGAACGTTTCTGGTGCCATCAACTCGAAATGAAAGAAATCAGGATATTCGAGGCTAAATACGATCAGATGAATCTATGTATGGTATGGACTCCAATTGATAATATTATTTTTTGGTTAGAATTTATGCATTTATGTGAAATTAAGATGATAATAACATCATTCTCTCGCAAAAATGTGATTTTGTCGTAACGTGTTACAATTTGT
This sequence comes from Endomychus coccineus, assembly GCA_958510875.1. Taxonomy (NCBI): domain Eukaryota; kingdom Metazoa; phylum Arthropoda; class Insecta; order Coleoptera; family Endomychidae; genus Endomychus; species Endomychus coccineus. The sequence continues at coordinate 65,458,717 of OY294069.1, forward strand.
GGCCGCATTCCAATACACGTAACATTATTTTTACACGACTACAACAAAATATGTCCATCGTAAATCGTAAATTGAATCATGAACAGCCACTTTTTGCACAGAACATCATATTGCATAGCGGACCGGACCGGATTCATATTGCATTTGTTACTTAGCAACTAACCTAGCAACCGATGCATTATGGACCTGTATGTGTCCGAAGGCGGTTCTTCATTCCTGGTGTGCTGAGGTATTGAGAATATGACAGTAGCGGCGGGATACTTGAATAAATGTCATCAGTGTTTCTAAAAACGGTTTTATAATTTATTTATCAGAAGTAATGTTTAGTAAGCAGCTCGCACAAAATGGCTTGAATCTTGAACTACTATGAATTGCAGCACGAGCAAAATGTACACACACTTATGCAAAATAAGCTTCATTTCATGCTCAGTGTGTAATATATAATTTCTCTGTCAATTGCGTTTGACAATACATTCAATAGGCATAAGCCAGAACTGACCGTAATTTACGTGATATCATAGTGATTTTGAGTGCAAAATTACGAGAAAATCAGATGTTGTTTTGAACCTATGCAAAATTACATAAAAAACAGTTCCAGCAAAACTTCATTCATGTGCCAAGAAAAGTTAACAGCCGGAATAACTGGATCGAATTGAGTCAAAGCAAAGACATGAACTCAAATTGACAAATTAGGTTATAGTTTTGGGTTAGTAATTCAATATGCATTAAGATTTTTCTCGATATTTGTTTCTAACAGGAGCGATGAGGTTCAAAGATCATCGACACCCCTAAAAGGGGCAAACACGATATATATTGAAATGAACAATTTGCAACAAGTTCCAAATCGATTCATTGTTTTGGATTGACCTCATATCACATTTTGAGCTTCGTGCAAGACAGAAAAATTTCAATTTTCCTTTTTTAAACCCTTGTCACTCGAACAGAATTCAATTTTTCCAGTAAAAACTTTCTGAACATAGGAAGTATTGTCGTACTTTTGATATGCACTTTGCTTCAAGTCGATAGGAAGAATCTATTAAATTCTTGGGCGATCCCCCTCCCTCGCGAACTGTTGTTTAGTATAAAAGTTCGATTTTCACAAGTTTATTATTAGTATTACAGAGTACTTTTTAATACGTTTGAATAAAACTACGGTGGTAGCGAAACTATAATCACATTCTTAATAAACTTGTGAAAATCGAACTTGTAATAGTTGTTTTATTCAAAGTTGATAATGGATTTCCACTACATAATGGATGATTCTATTCAATGTTCCATATTACTAGATACATATATTTTCACAAATTAGAAACGAATTTGACATAAGCGCATTTTCCCTATACTTGCGATATAGGATTTCGTATAATTGTATGGGGTACTTCAGAAGTTGTGTTCAAAAGGAAAAAAGCCAAATCAAATTTATGCAGGAACAATTTTTTGACATTGATCCAGTTTTATGATAAACTGCCATTTTCTTAATATTGCAACATTTGAATAGAGGGCGAGCTAAATCAGAATATATCAAGTTTTTCAAATGAATCACCATGTACAGAGTGTCCCATTTTGGGTACTTTTGCGGGGTATCTCCTTTATTTTTAAAGATAGAGAGTTGCGGTTTTCGCGACACTGTGCTACTTTTTCGTAAAACTCAAGATGCCGTCAACAGAATTTTCATAGCCCTTTTAGTTTTTAAGATACAGGGCATTTCTGAAAATGTTGCATTTTGTGACCCCCCTCGTATCTCCGTTATCCTTCAACTTATCGAAAAGGTAAAATAACATTCTACTAGATTTTTTTCCGTAGAATGCAGGTAGTGTAGATAACTTTTGTTACATATTTACTGTTTTTGAGTTATAAAGTAAACTTATGTTTATTTAAATGGAACACCCTGTATATTTATAGACTACAAAATTTGTCTTTTTTTTACCTTTTCAAAAATATATGATAGTATAAACTTTTTTTCAGAAACACGCAAATAATTGACAATTTTCAGAAAATTAAATACATATTTTAATAGTAGGCTATGGATAACAATAATAAACAAGTGCAACTTACATATTACTAACAAATAATTGGATACCTTGTATATCTATTAAAAAAAAATTCCCATAGATCTTTTTCTAACAGTAAGTTTGTAACAACAGTTTTGTGGTGTAAAGTGACAATATAACAAAAACACAAAAAAATAACATTATTAAAAAAAATTAAATGTGATGTTCAAATTGACCACCATTTTCTCTAATGCAAAATTGGCACATCTTTGAGATTCTTTGAATAGCGTTCAAAAGAACCATTGTTCTCATTCGCAGATTTCGAAAAGCTAAATGAATTGCCTCTCGAAGTTTTGCAATGCCGTCATATTGAGTTTTATATACTTCATTTTGTATATAACCCCATAAAAAAAATCTAAAATTGAGAGATCTGGTGATCGTGGAGGCCATCTAACAGGTCCGTTGGTACCTATCCATCTTTGAGGAAAGTTATTATTTAGAAAGGCCCTTAAGAGCCTAGAGTTATGACTTGGGGCACCATCTTGCTGTAGGTAAACAGCATTATACTGGGCTAATGGAATGTTTTCGAGCAGTTCTGGAATAACTTCCTCAAGAATTTCTAGGTATCTACGTGCTGTAAGACCTCCTTCAAAAATCCTATAAACTATATGTCTACCCAAAATAAAACATGAAACCTCAACTCCAAAGCGTCCTTGTTGTGCCCTTTCAAACATTAAATGCAGATTTTCACTACGCCAGTTCCTGGTATTGTGACGATTGAAAATGCCAGCACTTGAAATAAAGCATTCGTCTGACCAAAAAACAAGTCTGCCAAATAAATCGTTAGCATCGATTTGTTGCAAATACCACTGGCAAAACAGTGCCCGGCGCTCGGCAAGGCCAGGATGCAAATGTTGTAGTATATTAAATTTGTATGGATGATACTTATATTTCTTCAAGATCCTCTGAGCGTTAGTTTTTGGCACACCAATTTCCTTCTAAATTTTTCTACATGAGGACGAAGATGTTGCTTCTATATATCCTAAAGTATCTATCTCTTTTCTTTCCCTGTTCTCTTTGTTGTATGTTTTAGGGCGCGGGTGAACAAATGATCCGTTCTCAACTAAATTTGCTTTTAAACGGGCAAATATCCCAAAAAACGGTTGCCTTCTTTCTGGATATCTAACAAGCAAAAATTAAAATGATAATAGAGATTTTCATAGCCATAATAGCTTACTCACCTTTGGAAATATAATTCCGAAGCTTCTTCAGAATTTTCATTACTCTGTATAAAACCATCATATCATATTTCTCATAATTTTCGTAAACTGCCATTATTCGAAAAAATTGATAAATATCTATTGAATAATGATACCAAAAGAACGAAAGTAAACAGCTTAAATGCGATAGAGATTTGATGTTTATTTCTGTTTCTTGTCATAAACAATATCAATGGCCTACAATTAAAATATGTATTTAATTTCTAAAAATTGTCAATTATTTGCGTGTTTTTGAAAAAAAGTTTATCATATATTTTTGAAAAGGTAAAAAAAAGATAAATTTTATAGTCTATAAATATACAGGGCTGTTCCATTTAAAAAAACATAAGTTTGCTATATAACTCAAAAACAGTAAATATGTAACAAAAGTTATCTACACCACTGCATTCTACGGAAAAAAAACTATTAGAATGTTATTTTACCTTTCCGATAAGTTGAAGGATGACGGAGATACGAGGGGGGTCACAAAATGCAACATTTTCAGAAATGCCCTGTATCTTAAAAACTAAAAGGGCTATGAAAATTCTGTTGACGGCATCTTGAGTTTTACGAAAAAGTAGCACAGTGTCGCGAAAACCGCAACTCTCTATCTTTAAAAATAAAGGAGATACCCCGCAAAAGTACCCAAAATGGGACACCCTGTACTTCATTTCGAAAAGTGAAAAGATATTGTATGTGCTCTCATTTTTATTGAGCACTATTTCATATACAATTAATTGGACATGACTTTTGAAATACCTCATTTAATTATATGAAATATTATACCGATGGCAAATATGGGAAAGATGAGCATAATATAAAATTAGTATAATTTATTGTTCTCTCGTCTTTATATGAAGCGCGACGATAGCAATTACCTTCCCTAGGTGATGGAGAAATCGTGGAGAACTGATACAAGCATATCGAATTCTACTGGAGACATTTTCGATTGACTACATATGTTTACCCTAAAATCTGACATCCGACTTCGTGGTCGTATTTTTAAGTTAACGCGGGAAAACAAATTCACATCCCGCCAAAACTATTTATCCAATAGTTCTCACCTAGGAATGATCTACTGGTTGTTAACGTGTCGACTAATCTGTCACCCGTTTTAAAATTGCTACGATTATTTCAGTGCCAGGTTGCCCTCTACCTTCATAATAAGTCAATGCAGATAATATGCACTACATTATACTTTTTTATATCAATTATTTCAAGATCTCCAGTTATAATTTTACTTTTGTTCCTATTAATAATTAAGGTTAAGTATTAGGTACCGTTCATATTTTATACACTCTTTATCTTGGACATAATATGTTCTTGGAACCTCTGCCCTTTTTCGAACATAATAATGATAATATGGGGTGTAAAATGAATGTTCGGTTCATCCTAATAATATGGAGCACTGTACAAATGGAAATAATCAAAAAAATTGAAGTTAACAGAGGTCTACAATTTCCGTGGATAATTTTATTTGATGTCTTCCATAATGACCGATATATTATCGAAGTTCGACACATTAATGCTGCATCCTGTATGTGCAATTGCGACCTGAGCTCTCACACAATATTGAAAAACGACAGCAAGGGAACATATATTAATAATACGGAACAATAACAGCAAAAATATGTTATAATATCAGACTTCTATAAGCCATCATTGCGAACATGATAACATCTTGTGAGGTAACATACTTCTTGCCTAGTGAGGTATAGAAGAGTTCATACTGTGGATACACCATAACAGAGTAAACTCTAATGATAGCTAGTTGGTAGTTCAAAGGATCTCAGTACTTTAACATTATTTTTAGTAGATAAGGGTTATTGTTTCTAGTTGATTTAGACTCCTTGCAACTAATGTTAAATACAACAAAAATGTAAATGCTAAGGGCACATATTTATTTGTAGTGACAAAAATGAGGATGCTAGGGGGACATATTTGAAAAATCCGCTTCGGGAGATTGTTCAATGGTGGATAGAATTTTGAGAAACGATTCAAATGGGCCTAAAGCCTTTTTCCCTATAATCCAACTACTGAAATTTCCAAATGATAGATACGGTTATAGCTGGTTGTTATGAACATTTTTATGAGATGTGAAATTCAATAATTTCGGATCTCAAGTAATCAGAGGATAACTATCAGTCAAAATCGACATTCAAGATATAAAAAGGAAGGTAGAAATAGAGCTGTATGTAGTCCATTCCGAAATGGTTTAGCCGATTTTTAGTTTGAGCGCTTTTCTATCACAATTCTTCTTATCGTATCCATGGAAAAGAAATATCCCTTATGTAATTTTGCCCGACGTCATCTAGTGAGCGATCTTTATATAACTGATTCCATTATTATTCAAAGATGAGTAATTGCAACAAGTGAGAATACGCCATGAATTAGATTTCGTGAGCCATATTACCCCGTTAGGTTGAACATATATACCCGGTTATCTGTGGAATAGATATTTACATTGAGCGATGCTGATATGTTTCTTGGCTTCAATCCCGACAACGCCTAGGTTACCCACTTTAACGACAGTGAAATGAATAATCAGAAGTTATAGGAGCAACGCCAAATATCTCCTCATTGTCTCATAATAAACAGATTCAGATATCCTTGAAACATTCCATTGTAGTTCTCGCAAATAGCGGCTTCATCTCCCTACATTACTAATGTAGATTTCACAGCTTTAATGACAATACTTGAAGGCTTCAATACGTTTGCCTTTAGTCCTTACGTTTTACATTATAAGCGTTATAATCATTAATCCTAGCATAAAACTAAAACCGAGAACTGAAACGGCCTAGCAGATTATCATAGAAATTGGAATATTTCTTCTCTTCGGTATCATTTGGATTACTATGAGGTTGATTCTAAGATATTCATCGAATCACCAATATATCGCTTATGAACTGAAACTGAGCAAGTACATATACTTAGGCAGATTGAATTTCTAACTTCTTTACATATTAGTGTTGGTTATGTTGGCATTAGCTTATTGAAATATTTCATAGATGTTTTGAATACACTAAGGCTGAACTGTGATAAGTGTGAACATTTTCCGGAAATTGTTAGAACATCATTACCAATCTAAAAACGAGTGCGACTTCGAGGGAAGATGACAATACGTAAGAAAAAACTCTAAGGGCACGCAAGTACGTTAAAAGCAGTGTTAACAAATGCATAACAAACGGAGAATGTCTCAATCAATTTAAAATATCTACAGTAATCCCGATTTTCAAAAAGGGTGGCAAAAGCAGAATTGAAAACACTATCCACTTTGAGAAATTATTGAAAACGATCATACAAAATTTAATCAATTTGCTTTTCGAGAAAAAAAACACATTTAATCTTTTGATTGATCGTATTCATTATAATTTGGACAACAATCATAAGGCTCTCGGAGTGAACATTGATCTACAAAAGGCCTTCCATACGGTGAATGACTCTTATTGATATGTTGAAATGAAACACTTATCTATTTTAATTTTTAGCATTGAACAATAAATAGGACAATTTATTTTGAGGTTTGAAGTTAACTTTTAGATTATGTTTCGATAAGATTCTTCCATTTACGGTACCCAAATATGTGAAGGAAACGTATTTTGATGAAGAATCAGAATCCTATTTTTTGTTCAATGCTTAAGATAAAACAAATAAGTTTGATCAACGTGGATTATATAAATTAACCTGTTCAGAGTGTGATAACTTTTATATCGGTAGATCTAGTCGTAATATAGAAATTAGATATAAGGAACATTTTCGATCGTTCAGACTTAATGGAACAGATTCATCGTTCTCTAACCATATTTTGGAAATAGGGCACAAGTTTCTAAATGTAGATGAATTTAAAATTTTACATAATCAGAGTAGAGGTTTCAAACTAAACATACTAGAATAAATAGGAATTTTCAAGGGTATTAAAAATAATGACAATAAATCATCAATCAGATGTGTACTACACCATTCTGTTTGATGTCTTGATAACTTAAAATTTCCAATGATCCTATTGTGCCTTCCTAGTACACCTCCGCATTGAAATTTCCTTATCACAATATTAAATCTACCTCATTATTCAACTTCAATTATACTATTTTACCAATGTATTTTCTCCACAGGAACCCCAATGTATTTCCTCAACCGGAAACTCACTTGTTTCCTATGTCTTATATTGTACCATAAATAGCCAAGATTATCCATATTTTCATACATTAGTACCGTTTGAAGATGGCACGTTAGTGAAACTATACTCACGATTTGTTTCTATGATATTGTGATAGAAGCAAAATAAAAGTATTATATTTTTATATATTAATATGATAAATTATCACAAAGTAATGGCTTCCACCATTGAATTACAGTCTTATCTTACGAAAGGGGATAATGTGTCGAAATTTATGCTTTATACAGTGTTTATGTCACATGTGAAGTAAACCAAGGCTTAGTTTTTGGACCATTATCATTCAACATACATTTCTGAATGATTTTTTCGATATCAACATAGATTTATTACTAATAGCTTCCGCTGATGGATATTGTTGCTGTGTGAGGATATGGATTGCCTCAAATAGGCAAAAAGATCAAAAACCCTTATTCAATGATTCAGTGATAACCTCATATCTATGAATATATGAATATTTGAAATAATGAGTCCAAAATCGAAGCTATCGAAGATCTGAAATTCTAGGATGTTGTAGGTAATAGTGAAACACGAAATCATGATTGTATAATTTAGACCCCTTACTTCAAATTTTCAGGCACAAAAGTGTGGTTGAGGAATTTAGCACAAGGTTTAACCAAAAAATAATTTCACTATCGTTTTGAGAACGTCGCTTGGTTGAATTACACTCTTTCAAACATAGTTTAATGAGTATATCTTCCGAAAGAGGAAACTCGCAATGAATATTCAAAGCCAAAATATCGCACAAATACGGAATTCATAGAAAACTGGTTTTTGAAACACTGCAACACAAAACAAAAGCAAACAACAATCGTCAGCATTAAAATGTTTTCAGGAACGTTATACATGAGCATCCGTAGCTCAAAGTATGTCAGCACATTAAGACAATGCTATCATATTCAATAAATTGTAATAATAAAATACTTCCCATACAATATATCGCATCCCATAAATAGTATGTTCTTAGCGACGTGATTTCATAAATTCATTTTCAAGCAAAACTATCATGAAATATTAAACATATTGTAAAGAATATCAGAATAGAAGTAGATCTTCTCAAAAAGGCACACAAAACAGTGTGGAGCAAATCCAATTCAATGGTGGAGCATATAGTAACCAAACTAACATAGACATTTGGTTTGAATTATGCTATGAAAACGTTCACTTAGAGCGATTTCCAGTCGTTAAGTAACATACATCAATCATAAATATAATAACTCTGTATAACACGCTGTTCCAAAGCCAACATATTGATTCAGAATATGTATAACATGATGCCCATTTGATACGTGGAAAAATAATAAACGTAACTTGAAAAAGATGGCTCTGCAGGAGATATCGGAGCGATGTAATGTGACTTTGTAACTGTTCAACCGATATGTTTCGATTTTGAATAAGAAGGAAGTTATTTCGTGAATTTATAATCAGAGCCAATATTCATTCGGGAAGGGAAAATATAAAATTGATCTTCCTTCATCTTTCAATTATTTATATATGAGCTACTGTTACATTCAGTCTGATTATGTTGTGTTCGATATTCAGGAGGTGTATCCTTCATCAGTAATTAAGACAACTGACTATTCAAAATTTCAATGTGTTGGGTATAGGAGAGTTGGATATTACCTATTATTTATCGATAGGTGAAATGCCATTAAATATTCCACGTCAAACCTTCCTAGCAGGGGCGGATTTAGACATGGTCTTCATAGGCTGCAGCCTAGAGCCCAATCACAATTAAATGCACCACATCCGTTAGCTTCTAAGGGCAGAATCCACTTATTAGGGCAACAAATCTTATCAGCTGAGCGTTATCTTGCATAGTAACATAACTTTTAAATTCTCAGATGAAACTAAACTTTCGCTAATTGGGGCAAAAATTTACACTGAATATGCTAAACGTTGCATTAAATAAGCTGATAATGGAATTGGACAGAAGATGCCAGGTCTACCGGTAATTGAACAAGAGATTTATGTTTCCAAAGGATCTACAAGACGTTGGTATCGAAACTATTGACCTAAAAAGTGTACCTAACGTTAGATGTAATTATACTCGAATGACATAGACAAACATAATGAATGAATGCATTCAGTTAAAAATCCTACTCACAGAGGTTTGTCATTACGAACCACTGGGTGTATAATTATCTAATCTCCAAGAGAAGGACATCTCTTCCTCATTTTTTTTCATAAGTCATGATTTAACTAAAAAATTGTAATGTGATGGTGAACTAAAATAATTCACAGTCCAAAAATGTAGAACAGTTTACTCTTTGAATAAATACCGACCTTTAATGTATTGAACATAATTACATTATAATATATTTTCTAGAACGTTTTGTATATTTTCTATTTAAGAATAAGTCTTCTTTTAGTTTATTTTTGACTTGAGAATTTGTTATTTTGTTTCACTTAGAATATGACTCAATACAATTTACTTTTGTCATGTTTGATATTAGGTATGTGTACATTAATTTTTTCATTATATAATTCATATTAAATGTTGTCCTTTGCATAAATTAATATTATTTTCTATGAATTATGTGCATGTTTCTTATAATGTTTTCTCTTCACGGAGTTTAACATAAGTTCGGAAGAATGTATACGTTAAACGTACATTGAATCGATATATTCTGAAGCTCTAAGTTTGGTTGCATCCATGATAAAGAACGAAATTCGTGTATGAAGAGTTAGAATAAAATCGAACGGGCATAGAAGTTTCGGAGAAATATTGTCAATAACAATACGTTTAAAGCTCGAACATAATGTCTCTCGAAAAGCGAGTTTTCTGTGGGTTTAAAGATCCTCCAAGATTTTAGGAGATTGAACAAAGCATGACACGTTCTATAGTAATCTCCTCCACAATGAGTAAGCGAACACGGGCTTACGTATTTCCTATTGAAAATAGCTAACACCAGAGAAACACAATGAACATTTTTGCTTCCGAATTTCTTTGTTTGATTTACAACGTTTGATATGGAATAACGTCATTCATCATTACTAGTTTTCTTAAACGTAAATCACTTCAAAAACAAAAATCACAATTTCAATTTCAATTTATGAGATATCTACATATTGAAATAGCTGATTGTTTGCATTCTTAGATCACCGATACCTGGAAGAAGATGACGTTCATCAAACTACACAACTCTGATACAATTTTCATAATCTACAGCATTTTCCTTGAATGCCGATTCAAGTATTTAATCTTCACATTGAATAGAGATGTCAATGGAACAAAGATTCACACCAATTGTTTCACCATAAAATGACATGCTCAGAATAAGTTAATAAATCATTCAGAGAATGTCACTGTGGTGAAACAATCATTAATATAAAGGGTCAGGCATATATTTAGAATGATAGGGATAACTTTAATGATAAGAAATAATCACCATTATCTACTAAAAATACTATTTTCGCATGCGGTTTTAGGTCCATGTCGTTAGTTTATGAACGGGGACAACTAAATAGCATAGTCTCGGGCCCCAAAATGTTGATTAAATAGGAAAATTTGATTAAAATAGAAACAAGTACTCTCAGGTCTCAGCTACGCGCGTCTAACGTGTGACGTACCAACGGGAATTCTCTAGCTACCAAAATATACCCAAAAGCGGTTAAAGGGTAGCAGCCTATAGCCGAAAACACTTTATTACAACTGGCGCCGGCCGCACGGGGCATAAGACGGCCCCGAATTAACAAGATCGAGTTAAAAAGTATAAACTCTAACTGACGCGTAGCGAGCTCCTCGAGGCATATGTAAAAATGATTACGTTCGTAGCTAATTACATAGGACGTCTGGCGTCCATGCAATTGTGTTTTTATACATTTCGAACCTTCTAATTTAGACAGGCTACGTGAACATCCCGGAGGATAGTTGGATAGTTGGCTACGTTTCAAATTCCTGTTCAGTTTAGAAATCAAATTATTGATTGAAGATTTGTGGCAACCATTATTCAATGTAATTTGATGAAGTTTCTCAACTTCGTTGTGAATCGAACTCAGCTATGCCATTCAGATAATATGACATAGCTCCGTTAAATAGTCTAGTTCATAGACTATTGAAAAACTCTTTGGTTAGCGAAATTATAACAACGAAGTTATGAGGAACATGTTGGCCATATAAAGAAGAATAATGGTGGAAAATCAGCGGTAGTCGAACATATATTGTATACAGGTCACACCATTTCTCAAGAAATTTTATAACCTCTAAAACACAGTACAGACAAATTTCTAGGTAATTTAGAAAGGATGGAAATGTACAAACGAAAAAACAAAAAAGCAATTTACTGAATTTCGATTTATCTCTAAACTTTTTGTTTACATTATTATCCCCAACTAGTATTTAAACAGGCACATTTTGATTCGTAATTTAGTTTACTCTGATGATGGCTACGTGGTAGACGAAAGATCCTCAGTACTTCAGTAGTATTTTTAGTGGATAGGGGTGATTATTTCTTATCAATAGTTTTATGATATATTCACAGTGTGAACTCTATTATAGTTTATTAGGTCAATTCTATTGATCATCCCCGGTCGTACACTTATTCATCCAATGCTCCTTTCTGAGCTTTTATGTTCATAGGTGGTTCAAAATATTCATTTGAGCTAATCCAATTTGCAACAAATGATATACGACATTCCAATATCACTATTCAGGCTTGAGTAATCTAGTGGATTGAATGACCGAATAAACTTTAACATCACAATTCTACTCTCTATCTCTCCGTGATGAAATCAAAAAAGCATCAAGACGACTTTCCATGCGGCTCCCTAGGCGGAAACAACGTTCCTTAATCAAGTTGCCGACTCATTTGGTACAATTCTCCCAGTCTTCGTAGTCTCATCTGACCGCGGCAACAATAACATTTCGGCGGAATTAGGGGTGTAAAATTAGAAGGGAACATCAGCAGCAAAGGGCACGAGAATCATAAGCGCTCCGGTCGTTAAATACCTGAAGAAACGACGTAACTTCGTACAACGTTGGATTAAGAACTGAGCACTGAAAACGTATTTTGAGCGACATCTGAAATTTATGACAATGTTGTTTACCGAACTTCTAGAAGGTTCTAGAAGTAATTTTTCCAGTGTCCTTAAATCTTGGTATAATGTCTTGAATCGCTGTTACTTTATGATAACTATTTACAAATTCAATGATGGAAACCATTACTTTGTGATAATTTATCATATTGATATAATAAAATGAAACACTTTTTTATCATATTTTGTATCAAACGATACTAATGTATGAAAATATAAATAATATTGGCTATTTATGGTACAATATAAGACACAGGTAACCAGTGGGGTTTCGGTTGTGGACATATAAGGTTCGTCAGTGAAGCGGGAAAATTTGAAACAACAGTATCTACATAAGCGTTTATTTCTAAAGTTTAGACTTGCCATTTTATTTCTTAAAAACTATACTTGACAGGTGGGCAACATTGCGATCTACGCATTTTTGTAGTCTTATTCGAAAATGTATCTGTACTCGCCGTAACATTTCCGGTATGATACGTGCAACTTCTTGAATTTTTCGTTTCAGTTCCGTTAACTTTTGCGGTCCCTCAACGTGCACCTTGCTCTTGAGCTAACCCCAGAGGAAAAAGTCGCATGCGGACAAATCAGGCAATCTAACCGGCTGAGCAATGTCTCCATATCTAGACATAATATTGTTCGGAAAGAGTTTCATTAAAGCCGCAACAGACATACGAGCAGAATGACTGGTAGCACCGTCTTGCTGGAATCAGGTAATCTCTGGAAATGGAACCAGTTGTTGCCCCCAAAATGTTGTGACCATGTTTGTGTCACGAACTGCAGTAGCGGTTGTAGCATTTCGTAAATCGTCTTCAAAAAAAAATGTCCCAATTATGCCAGATGATGAAAGAGGACACCTTACTGTCACCTTGGGAGAGTTTTTCATCTTACTGAAGCGGGTTTTCAGCACTCCAATATCAGCTATTCTGTTCACTTATACAGTCGTTGCCGTTAAAATTGAAATGGGCTTCATCTGACATAAATATATGGTGGATTAAGTTTTCTTACCTATCCAAACGCTGCAACATTCCTTGACAAAAATTCATGCGAGTAACCAAATCAGCTTCTTTTAATTCTTGGAATTTTGAATTTCATAGGCGTAAAAACTCAAGTCCTCATGTAAGATTCGACGTATCGACGGTTCACTGATATTCAATGCTATGCATGTTTAATCGCAGAACGTTTTGGACTACGTGTTATGGCATTTCGAACCCTAATATTTTCTGGCCTTCTGTCACTCTTTGCTGCTCCTTCATGTTTTAAATTTGAAGTATATCCAGTTTCTTGAAACTTTTGAACCCAGCAAATAATTGCGTTAATAGACGGAACCCGCCCATGACGCGGGATTTTGAATTAATTGAAAAATAACCTTCTCACAGTTGTAGTGGGGTCATCATTTTTATAAAACGATTTAACACAGAAAGCACGATGAGCACTGTTCCATGTTTACTAAATGGCGTTGAATGACTGACAATTTATAATTAACTTCAGCGTCCTCACCCAAACGTCAAATGAATAACAACATTCTTAAACTTACTCGCTTCACTGACGAACTCTGTACAGGGTGTCCCATTTTGGGTACTTTTGCGGGGTATCTCCTTTATTTTTAAAGATAGAGAGTTGCGGTTTTCGCGACACTGTGCTACTTTTTCGTAAAACTCAAGATGCCGTCAACAGAATTTTCATAGCCCTTTTAGTTTTTAAGATACAGGGCATTTCTGAAAATGTTGCATTTTGTGACCCCCCTCGTATCTCCGTTATCCTTCAACTTATCGAAAAGGTAAAATAACATTCTAATAGATTTTTTTCCGTAGAATGCAGTGGTGTAGATAACTTTTGTTACATATTTACTGTTTTTGAGTTATAAAGTAAACTTATGTTTTTTTAAATGAAACATCCTGTATATTTATAGACTATAAAATTTGTCTTTTTTTTACCTTTTCAAAAATATATGATAGTATAAACTTTTTTTCAGAAACACGCAAATAATTGACAATTTTCAGAAATTAAATACATATTTTAATAGTAGGCTATGGATAACAATAATAAACAAGTGCAACTTACATATTACTAACAAATAATTGGATACCTTGTATATAGGTATCTATTAAAAAAAAATCCCATAGATCTTTTTTCTAACAGTAAGTTTGTAACAACAGTTTTGTGGCGTAAAGTGACAATATAACAAAAACACAAAAAAAAAACATTATTAAAAAAAATTAAATGTGATGTTCAAATTGACCACCATTTTCTCTAATGCAAAATTGGCTCATCTCTGAGATTCTTTGAATAGCGTTCAAAAGAACCATTGTTCTCATTCGCAGATTTCGAAAAGCTAAATGAATTGCCTCTCGAAGTTTTGCAATGCCGTCATATCGAGTTTTATATACTTCATTTTGTATATAACCCCATAAAAAAAAATCTAAAATTGAGAGATCTGGTGATCGTGGAGGCCATCTAACAGGTCCGTTGGTACCTATCCATCTTTGAGGAAAGTTATTATTTAGAAAGGCCCTTAAGAGCCTAGAGTTATGACTTGGGGCACCATCTTGCTGTAGGTAAACAGCATTATACTGGGCTGATGGAATGTTTTCGAGCAGTTCTGGAATAACTTCCTCAAGAATTTCTAGGTATCTACGTGCTGTAAGACCTCCTTCAAAAATCCTATAAACTATATGTCTACCCAAAATAAAACATGAAACCCCAACTCCAAAGCGTCCTTGTTGTGCCCTTTCAAACATTAAATGCAGATTTTCACTCCGCCAGTTCCTGGTATTGTGACGATTGAAAATGCCAGCACTTGAAATAAAGCATTCGTCTGACCAGATAACAAGTCTGCCAAATAAATCGTTAGCATCGATTTGTTGCAAATACCAGTGGCAAAACAGTGCCCGGCGCTCGGCATCGCCAGGATGCAAATGTTGTAGTATATTAAATTTGTATGGATGATACTTATATTTCTTCAAGATCCTCTGAGCGTTAGTTTTTGGCACACCAATTTCCTTCTCAATTTTTCTACATGAGGACGAAGGTGTTGCTTCTATATATCCTAAAGTATCTATCTCTTTTCTTTCCCTGTTCTCTTTGTTGTATGTTTTAGGGCGCGAGTGAACAAATGATCCGTGCTCAACTAAATTTGCTTTTAAACAGGCAAATATCCCAAAAAACGGTTGCCTTCTTTCTGGATATCTAAGAAGCAAAAATTAAAATGATAATAGAGATTTTCATAGCCATAATAGCTTACTCACCTTTGGAAATATAATTCCGAAGCTTCTTCAGAATTTTCATTACTCTGTATAAAACATACCATCATATCATATTTCTCATAATTTTCGTAAACTGCCATTATTCGAAAAAATTGATAAATATCTATTGAATAATGATAGCAAAAGAACGAAAATAAACAGCTTAAATGCGATAGAGATTTGATGTTTATTTCTGTTTCTTGTCATAAGCAATATCAATGGCCTACAATTAAAATATGTATTTAATTTCTAAAAATTGTCAATTATTTGCGTGTTTCTGAAAAAAAGTTTATACTATCATATATTTTTGAAAAGGTAAAAAAAAGACAAATTTTATAGTCTATAAATATACAGGGTGTTCCATTTAAAAAAACATAAGTTTGCTATATAACTCAAAAACAGTAAATATGTAACAAAAGTTATCTACACCACTGCATTCTACGGAAAAAAAACTATTAGAATGTTATTTTACCTTTTCGATAAGTTGAAGGATAACGGAGATACGAGGGGGGTCACAAAATGCAACATTTTCAGAAATGCCCTGTATCTTAAAATCTAAAAGGGCTATGAAAATTCTGTTGACGGCATCTTGAGTTCTACGAAAAAGTAGCACAGTGTCGCGAAAACCGCAACTCTCTATCTTTGAAAATAAAGGAGATACCCCGCAAAAGTACCCAAAATGGGACACCCTGTACATTGTTAGAATAATATAATTGAAATTAGATAATAAGGTAGAGTTAATATTGTGATAAGCAAATTTTAATGCGTTATCAAGACATCAAACAGAATGCTGTAGTACACATCTAATTGCTGGTTTAAAATTATATTGTAATCGTTTTTAAACCTTTGAAAATTTCTATTGATTCGAGTGTGTTTAATTCAAAACCTCTACTCTGGTTATATAAAATTTTAACTGAAATAGGGTTAGAATAAGATGAATCTGTTTTATCAATTCTAAAAGATGGAAAATCCGCGATCGTTAGACAATTTACAACAATCCAGAATGCTGTAGTACACATCTAATTGCTGGTTTAAAATCATATTGTAATCATTTTTAAACCTTTGAAAATTTCTATTGATTCGAGTGTATTTAATTCAAAACCTCTACTCTGGTTATGTAAAATTTTAACTGAAATATGGTTAGAGTAAGATGAATCTGTTTTATCGATTCTAAAAGATCGAAAATCCGCGATCATTAGACAATTTACAACAATCCAGAATTATTTGCACCGCGATTGCTTATTTTTATATTGCGCATAAGTAATTGTTCTGAACTTGAAACGGGTCGTCTCTTAGAACAAACCCATTATATAACAATTAAGAAATAAATGAATGTTTCTTGTCAGCTTTTGTTCGTTAACAATGGTAAGTAAGATTTTTCTAGCCTAGATTGATCAGTAAAAATACAATATATTAGTTCCGAACAGTTGTTTCCCTCTCTCGAGCTCATCAGCGGAATACCCCGATTATGAGAATGCTAGAGACAACCATAATATTCAAAGCTATCTATCTAATAGAAAGTGTCCCACTGATAAATTCAAGCAATGTACAACATTGACTGATAGATTTTTTGAACTCTACAACGTTAAATGGAATGTTAGACTACTTGAGTGCCAGATGGCGCCACTGAACTATTGAAATAATTAAGAAACATATAAATATTTGTTGTTGGCTTTTGCCAGATAACATTGGTGCGGTTTCTTTAGTCATTTCGAAGTTTCTGGTTCCGCTAATGAGCTCGAGAGAACAGAGAACAGCTGTACTAAACGATTAGTTTGTAATCTTATTGATCGATCTAAACCTGAGCATATTAGAGAATCATTCATTCAAAATGTGCTAACATCGATTGCATTTTTGGAAACTAATGCTACGAAATATGTTAACCAAGCTTGCATTCCATCTTTTTCTTGTATTTTGGAATTTGGATGTAAGTAGAATTTGGAAAATTAGTTCCAACTGGTACCCGAAGTTGAAATTATTATTTGTACGGTTAGTAGAGTCTTCTGCCACAACTACAAAGCAAAAAATAGCCGCCCCTTCTAAGTTATTATACGTAGAAAAATATTAAGACTAAAGTAAAACCTTCCGAAATTCTCCATATGCAAAATCATCCATTACATCAAATTGGATATGTTGAGTCTTGACAAATATATTCAATCTCGTTCAAAGAAGTTCCCATGCCCTTTTTATAGATGAAGATCTAGATCCATACAAGATTTCCTAAAAATTTCTGTTGCAATTTCGTGAAACTCGTAGAAGCATTTAAATAAATTATAAGGTTCCTTTATTGAAGCAAATGTTTCAGGTAGTGCATATTTCGTGTTATCTTGTATATTTACTGAAACAGAAATTCATTTAACAATTTTGTTTCAGATCAACAGTGGGCATGTAATTTGACTTGTACGAAAAATGACACGGAACTTTTGCAAACAAGAGGGAATTCGGACAATAAATTACCTAGTATAGCTATTTTGATAAGTAAATCAAAACTTTCATCAGTCTTTTTTGACAACGTAACATCTGATAAACATTTTT
Source organism: Endomychus coccineus (assembly GCA_958510875.1). Taxonomy (NCBI): domain Eukaryota; kingdom Metazoa; phylum Arthropoda; class Insecta; order Coleoptera; family Endomychidae; genus Endomychus; species Endomychus coccineus. The sequence continues at coordinate 65,476,955 of OY294069.1, forward strand.
GGAGCATTTACACATTCACAAAGATTAATTTTAGTAGTTGGAAAATTTCACTAACAACGTTTACTTCTAATATAAGATCGTGCCAAATTATAGATGAACAGATTAATTTAAATAAAAGAAAGTTCTACGCTAATGTTTTTGCCATATTTCTCGTTCTTATGTATGTTTTTCCATATTCGATTATTTCAATAAGGCTTTTGTAAACGTTTTTATATTAGTTTGAATGGATTTATTCTACTTTCTCATGGTGTCGTTAAACGGTTTCCAACGTTCACTCCAGGCAAATTAGCCGGAAAAAGCTCATTTTACAGACCTCTCTGTACGACGGGATTTTTTGATGGAAAATTGTGGGCTGTGACATCTAGAAGCCGATATCACTGACGCGAAGGCTGGCGCGGAGGTGCGTTGTGAAATATATTATATATATATTATTATATATATATATATATATATATATATATATATATATATATATATATATATATATATTATATATATAAGTTTAAAGTTTCTTTGCCTAATTGGCCACTATCGTGTATGTAACTTAAGAGATATTGCATTAAATTTTCTGAATTATGAAGATATCTTAGATAATTTAACATAGGATTATAAAGATGAATAAACGTAAAAGATTGAACCATAGGCGGGATTCGAACCCACATTTTCTGGATTTCTAGTCCAGGGTGTTTACCAATTACACCACTTCGGTCCTATTAGATTTTTTATATTTTTGTAAATATAAACCTCTGAAAGGATAGTAGATCATTGATGCACACAATGCGATTCGATGCCCTACCATAGATCAACTATTCACGCACATTCATCTAAAGTTCAGTCGTTTTTTGAAGTAAAGATTGTAGGTTAGTACTGCTATGGTTGGCAGTTACTTGACAGTTCTTATTCAAATGACAGCATCCTGGTTCTTATATATTTCAATAGAACTGACTGAGAATTGTTCTGGTTAATTATAAACAAGTTTAAAGTTTCTTTGCCTAATTGGCCACTATCGTGTATGTAACTTAAGAGATATTGCATTAAATTTTCTGAATTATGAAGATAACTTAGATAATTTAACATAGGATTATAAAGATGAATAAACGTAAAAGATTGAACCATAGGCGGGATTCAAAAATGTGGGTTCGAATCCCACCTATGGTTCAATCTTTTACGTTTATTCATCTTTATAATCCTATGTTAAATCATCTAAGTTATCTTCATAATTCAGAAAATTTAATGCAATATCTCTTAAGTTACATACACGATAGTGGCCAATTAGGCAAAGAAACTTTAAACTTGTTTATAATCAACCAGAACAATTCTCAGTCAGTTCTATTGAAATATATAAGAACCAGGATGCTGTCATTTGAATAAGAACTGTCAAGTAACTGCCAACCATAGCAGTACTAACCTACAATCTTTACTTCAAAAAACGACTGAACTTTAGATGAATGTGCGTGAATAGTTGATCTATGGTAGGGCATCGAATCGCATTGTGTGCATCAATGATCTACTATCCTTTCAGAGGTTTATATTTACAAAAATATAAAAATCTAATAGGACCGAAGTGGTGTAATTGGTAAACACCCTGGACTAGAAATCCAGAAATGTGGGTTCGAATCCCGCCTATGGTTCAATCTTTTACGTTTATTCATCTTTATAATCCTATGTTAAATTATCTAAGTTATCTTCATAATTCAGAAAATTTAATGCAATATCTCTTATATATATATATATATATATATATATATATATATATATATATATATATATATATATATATATATATTTGTATATATACTTTTTTTACATTCAAACCTGGTCGGGGCTGCTGCGAGCTCCGACGACATCGCAGCAGTCGCGCCAGAAAAAACCTAAAAGGCGGTTAACCGAAGCTACTCCTCCCCACCGGTCGGTAAGTAGCTTCAGGTTCCTAAATCGTGTGCCCTAAGTATTCTAATTGAACCCAGAATGACTGCCTTTTGCATCCGGTCTATCAAGATCTGCGCCGAGTTCCTACAGGCCGAAATGATCTTCAAGTTTGAACGCAGCGAAGACCGAATTCCGCCCAAAACACCGATGATCAGAACCACTAATACGACCTTGTGGCCTGGGTATAGCGTGCGGAGCTCGAACAGGAGATCTTGATATTTTGTCCATTTTTCCTCCTCTTTCAAGACTATGTTCTTCTCTGTCGGAGCGGAGAATTCGATGACATACATAGTCTTGATTAGTTTATCGAGGAGGACAACGTCAGGCCTATTTGCTTGTATGGACCTGACGGTCGGAAACGGATAATTCCAGAAGATCTGGCATTTTTCGTTTCCGACAACGGACTCAATATCTCCTGGCATGTAAGGCAGCACCGGCTCTTGGTCTATTCCGTACGAGTGCCTTAGATGGTAATACAGCACCCGTAGGGCCGCATTATGGCGATGGGTGTACGCCGAGGCCGCTTTTGCCGGACATGCCGACAGAAGGTGGAAAAGCGTCTCAGGCGCCTTTCGACAGGCCCTGCAGCTGACATCAGGGACCTGCACACCCATCACATTGCGGCGATAGACCAAGGTGTTAATTACGCCATCTTGGCAAGCTGCGTTAAATCCATCAGTCTCGGATGTAAGCCCGGCTGACCTTAGGTAGCCGAAGGTCAGCCTAGTTGACAAGCCGAGCGTTCCGATGTTTCGATAGAAAACACCGTGTATCGGCTTGTCAACATGCCGCCTGAGCGTAAGATCTTGCTCCGCGGCATTTATCTATATATCACCACGCACCCCCGCGCCAGCCTTCGCGTCAGTGACATCAGTTTTTAGATGTCAAAACCTACATTTTTCCACCAAAAAATCCCGCCGTACAGAGAGGTCTGTGGAAAATGTCTAATTTGCCTGGAGAAGTTAATACATGTATATTTTGTCCCAAAACATCCCACCTGCGATCTTACAGTCGACTACGTCGACTACAATATTGTCCTCGTATCCGGGAAACTACCAAATTTAATTGAATATCTTGATAACTGATGTACGAAATTCAGGCCTTCTTATTTCTGTCATGCCTTGCGAGTTAACGTATGGTAGTCCCGCCAGGAATGAGCATATTTTAGTGGAAACAATATTGCTGCAATGAGATAAATTTGATTGGTAGGGAAAGGTTAGTCAAATTCTGAAATGACGGGATGATCGAAAAATCACTTAATGGAAAAAGTAGAAATAATATAAATAGGAAAAAAACTTTGAAGGCAATGTACGTGATAAGATCTCCGAATGAATAGAAGGAATGATTTAAATACAGTTTCAATGGTTAAAAGCAATATACCTGAACACGGTATGCTTTATTTCCTTGAGGATAGGAGGAAATAAATACCAAATATGAGATGTGTAGAAACATGACTAAACTTGACATTACTTTGTAGACTTGTTTGAGATGACTTAATCTATCTTACCCTTAAGAATAGCAGACGAGGGAACAATTTATCTTTTATACGTATTCAAAAAGTTTCCCAATTCAACATAGGCTTCAAAACTAGTTGGAAGAGCTGGAAGATTCCGACGTCGTAATGGTGTAGTAATTGTAATAAATTTCTAGCTTAGACAATGAGTAATACTCGATTCATCAATTTGAATTAATTATACAATTAAAATACGGAAAATTGATCATTTCTAGAACAACACAAAAAATTGAATGAAAATTCAATGGCCACTATATTTAGAGTGAGAGCGGAAAGTTCCACAGAAATCCAAAATTGCTATATAAAGAAATTAGACGATCACTCGTATCACTTCATGCCATTTGGTTCCAGTAAAATTAGGCCACATATTCGTGAGAAATAAAACTGTTAAAATAATAACAACAGAAATGATTACAGTCTCGACAGGAAATATAATGAGGGAAGATGTAGTTTGTCAAAGGTGACATTACGAGACATTCTAAATGGAACACAATGAAGCGTAATACATTAGGTAAATGTCACGTAATATTGATGTGAATACCTTCGCTCAGCTTGTTTAATTCCCTTATTTCCAACAAACGGTACGAAGTCACGAAAACTATCTAATGCGGTATAATTAATATTGTTACAGGTAGGAAGGGAGATGGGAAGCTTTCAGAATCGAGTTTGCTGTGAAGCCTATACAAATATCACCTATTAACGGCAGCATAAAACCGCAATTGCTTCGGTTCATTCCAGTTAACGGCAGAAAGTTAAATGAAATATTCCACGAAAATCTAGAATAATTACTGAAATCTGCGCAGTACAAGTTTAAATGTGATTATTAGAATTTTCTTGGGTAATAAAACTCAACCTATTAAGCGTCAAGTTTTATGTTATGGCGTTATTACTTGGAGAATCCCTTCCGAAAAAGCAGTTAACTAGCTTGTAAGTTTGGAAAGCAATTGACATGAAACCCTCGTAAATTTTGTGTTAATCTGACTGTTGGCTGGCGTTCTACAAATAATATGACCGCGGTGTATTTGGAGTTTCAAATACACATAATGTAGCATGAAGCGAACATCCAGTCACCAACGAGGAATTACTATTGCCAACAGAATACCTGAAGACTGTTTGCCAAGCTAGTGGCTTAGCGGGAATGGTACGGGACTTGACGGCTAGCGCGAATTGTGCAGATGACACGCCTTGGAGTTCCCGTTTTTTCTTTCGGTAGATGTCGCTCGAGTCTACGGTCAACTTATTTCGGCTAGTCTGGACGAATACATCATTGCCAGTGATCTCATCTGGAATTCATTTTCGTAGTCTTTTCAACTGTATTGGGATGAAAGTGCGAGTTTATCCGGGCCCTGAAAGGGTTATGGTTTTTCCGACTAGTTCAAAGTAGTTCCACGAGACTATAAGCTCACCGTACTTTGCGCAGTCGGAAGCCACATTGAAACAGAGCGTTAGATAGGTAGGTTCAAGCGGTATATTCTGTAGTAACCCTAACATACTGGAGATTTTTCTGTTGTTTCACAATATTGAAAAATCAAAATTTTTCATAAGATCTAAACCACAATTCACTATCGTTAAATATGAATGTAATAAGTCATCCTGGACACAAATAAATATGATAAAATATCTAAAATGTTGAATGCATCATTTTTTTACCTGCTTTGAAAGATTTACTGTACATATCATAATGAAAGATACTAGAGATTCTTCATAATAATAATTGTCTGGAATGTTTCGGAAAACAAAATAAAGTCTGTCGTGTAGAAATGGTAGATTTCGATTTATGATTATAAAATGATAATCAGCGACCACGAAAACATACAATTAGACACCTTAGATGAGGACCGAGATACGAATATGAAGGAAGAACGATCCAAGTTTCCAGTGTTTTCCTTCTTTTAGTGAAATTTGTACCGAGAACCATCATGATACCTTATTAATCCAATAATACTGACTAAAATCTTTTGAAAAACAAAATAATTAAAGTTGTCGAGTAGCAAAAGTAAATTTTAATTTTCCGGAGTTTTCTGAAACTGTCGTCAGTTTTGATTGTATGATAATAAAATAATACTCTGCGGTCATGAAAACATAATAATTAGACACGTAAGGCGACGACCGAGATAGGAATATTGAAGGCATAACGAGACGCAATTTTCCACCAATTTTCCAGATTTTTCCTTTTTTTAGTGAAAATTGTACCGAGACACATCACGGCATCTTATTATTTCAATACCATCACAGTCCGAGAAAAAAATTTGTTTGTTCCTTCCGGGTTTTCCAGCAAACGTACCGGATTTTCCATTTTCTGACTTCAGGTTCGGGTTCAGCGGACGAAAGAACTACCTGATACCAAATTTCAGAAAATTTTGATTGAAGGAACCTGAGATGTTCCATTTTTTATAAAAGACATTCCATTTGTTAATTGAATATGGGTTTTCATTGTTTATTAATAGTAATAATCACGAGCTCCCCTCTTGTTCCTAACTAACGATGCGTAAGCCATCCTGAACACATTGCAGAAAGAATTTAGCATTTTCATGCGGTCTATAAAATTTTAGATGTCTTTCACACTTTTGACTGGACTAAACAAAAACTTAATATACGATTGCGACTTGTAGTATAATGCAGCATTAATAATCGTCTTCTTAGGAAATTGCTAAATACTTATCTAACATATTGAAAATCTTAGGACCAGAATTACTTTTATATCAGAGTTGCAAGAATTCATTGTTAAATTTATCATACCAGGAAACAGTATTTTAGTATATTTAGATTTCATATGTTTATACACAACTATCCCTCTCGAATATACCAATCTGTACATGAATTTACCTATGAACGATACCAGCTGTAGAATATACATTCACAGCTAATTACAAGATAAGGATGATTTATGATTATTACAAACGACTATATGGTTGTACAATGAGTTCTTCAATATGAAGTATTATATTAAACTATAAAAAAGGTTCACAATATGGATACATAATGAACTAGGAATGTGTGAACTTAGAGAATAGAGTTCCTTTTCAAAAATCATTTGATTTGCTTACTGAATTTTATACAATTATTTCACATTCTCTAAGTTACTCTTCGCGTTTGTGTAAAGATCATGGAATAAATATGATATTTATTTCATTATCTTCACACAACTAAATAATATTCAAATTAATAATATTTGTAAGGAAATATACAGAGACAAACCTTCCGTTTCTGTTGATGGAACCCGAGTCTACGAGCTGAGAATGCTAATCCCTGAACTACATCGCCGTATGTTATAAACTGTTAAAGTTCGAGGTAAATTTAAGTTGTGATTTTTTTTAATTTTCAACCCTCCTTACGATTTTCCTGAAAATAATAGGTTTCGTCACTGAACACCAAACGATATTTTGTCAAAATTTGAAAATGATAGGACCTTTTGTTTTTGAGTTATTGCGTAGACAAGCATTTCATGACGAACATCCGGGCAGACAGCCTTTTTCAAATTCATCTAGAATTCGATGGAAAATACCATGATGAAGGAAATTTCGGTTTCAACGATTTTAGTAATAGCTTGAGTGAATCCATTATCCTCTTCGGACTTGATCTGAGAAGAGTGTAATACGAAACAATTTTCCACTGAACATACTATTGGAGTACTGAATTAGAAATCAAAATGATTAAATACTTGAACACGCTTAATATCCAATTTAATTCAATCTAATTGACTGTAGAAATAGAAACAAATAACCAGCTTATTTAATTCAATCTAATTGACTGTAGAAATAGAAACAAATAACCAGCTTATTTAGAGAATCTACACAAATAAATAGGTATATTATGGTGAATTCAGTTACATCAATTAATTATAAAATAGTTCCATTTAAGTAATAGTTCATAATTATTAAAACTCCATTGAATCAGTCAAATTATGATAACGAACTTGAGAAACTTCATCAAATATCTATGGCAATGACCACGACAAATCTTTGATCAATAAGTTAATTTCTAACTCAATAAATTCAATGTAAAGGACATACTAAAAAAAACCGTTTGGGCAACACTTCGCTTGATAGTCGCGCCCAAAATTCTCTGTGAGTCAATCTAGAAGGAATATTGTAACTAGGTATAAAGAACATTCAACTAATACAAAGGAAAATAATGGTTAAGAATAAGTATCAGTAGAACATATTTCAAACACAGGTCATACCGTTTCTCAAGACAGTTTATCACACTTGAAACACATAATATGTAGATAATTTAGAAGGGATGGAAATGTATAAGCGAAAAACCAATTAAATGAATTCATATTTATCTCCAGCTGAGAATGTTCCCTCATTTACACTATCAATTGCAAATATTATTTAAGCACATTTTGATTTATAGTTTAGTTTACTCTGATATTGGCTACTTGGTAGCTGAAAAGTCCTCAGTACTTTGATAGTATTTTAAGGGGGTAAGGGCGATTGTTTTCTATTTATAGTAGGAAGTTTGACAGTCCAACTTTTCATGGAATTTCTTGAAAGAGGAATAATACCTTGTTTAGACGTCGTATAACACATTATTATCCAAACGATATTTTGATGAATGTGATGAATTTTTTGAAACCCTTCAAATTCTTTTCGTAGTAAATTCCAAATAACTATTGAAATTGACCATAAAAACGAAATCCAACTCTAGTGCAAAAACCAAATGATGACAAAATTTCACCTAAATTGTCCACAAACCGTAGTTTGTTCGACGAACATCGTGTGAGTCAACAGTGGAATATAGGGAGCGGAGATGCGCATTCGTATTTTTATTGAAGTCTTTGAGGTTATAGGCATAGGGAAAGAGTTCCACAACTTCGCTGTTCGATAAAACAAATTAAGTCTGGTAGGAAGAAGTTCGGCAGGTCTGGTATCTCTCTTGGTGGAGTAATAGACGAAATTGCTGATGAACACTGACTATGGAAATATCTATAGAAAAGGGAGAGAACTCACACCTTTCCACGATGTTCTAGAGAGGTCAATGAACTGGTGTGACATCATCAATCAAACGAACAGCGCTCTTCTGGATAGGATCCAAGAGTTCCAGTGTATGTTTGGGAGCCGAACTCCAAACATTTGAACAGTACTCCATGACAGGTGGAAAATGTGCTTTGTAGATTATGAGGAGCTGCTGGGATGTAGAGCACCTATTGGCACGTAATAGAAAACCAAGTTTTTGTGAAGCGGTTTTTGTAATGGACCTCACATATCGTCCCATGAGAGGGTGCTGTTGATGGTGATGCCGAGCATTGTTATGAGGGACTTCAGAGGAATAGTTGTACCTGACATCATAATATTAAGCATCGTAGGATCCGCCTCCCTGGAAAAGAAGCGAGCTTGAGTTTTGGTTGCATTAAACTCTACTAGATAATCAGATCCCCATTTCAAAATCTTAACCAGATCGCCGTTAATTGTGTCAACCTGTCCCTGTCTCTTCCTTCGGTTTCCCTTGGATGGTATAGTGACTCTAGATGAGAAAGCGGTGTGAAGTGTACCATCGTCTGCAAGGCTGTGGACGGGAAATGTGGTCACTTCCATTAGATCGTTGATATGGAACAGAAACAAAGTTGGTGCCAAGACAGGTCCCTGTGGAAAACCAACGTTGATAGCCATTGTATCGAAGGATACACTATCAACTTCCACATGGAGTGATCTATCTGTCTCGATAATAAGCGACAAAGTTGAGGCGGCAAACCATGTAACGAAGTTTCCCAAGATGGCTTTGGTTCAAGACTCGGTCAAATGCTTTGGAAGTATCCAGTGATACAGCTGGAGATTTCCCATGATTTCCAATAAATTTCTGCCATACATGTGTTAGGCAAGCACCAAGTTTGTATGAAAACCTGCAGAAAACTGGTGTTAATTCAGGAGCACATTCATTGAGAACAACAAAAACATTCTTTGAGAACTCAAAGGTTGTATGTTGATTATGTATCAAAGTAGCGCACTGATTATAAAATGCAAATGACATGAAATATTTGGGATTAGAGGTTTTGATGTCGCTAACGGTGAATCTAATTTTAACAATTACTTCCCGACATTTTCCAAAAGTGATATTAAATTGTAGTTCTTTTGGTTTGAGGTTTTCTAATTAGAATGCTCCTAAATCATGTACTTTGAGAATCAATTAACAACGTTTGAATATACCACATTCCGGTATTGGGACAATTTCACGAAGTGTTATAAAAAAGTGTATTCATCCTTCAACATCGATTTGATCATCGGTGACCTCGAAAATCCATTATAAGACATACTATAAAATCGATATGTATTTGACGCTAAATATCTTATACACATTTACACATTTTCCATCAATTTTTCACAAGACCGATCTCCTAAAATTGGAAAACATGCTTACAACTTTAGATAACCTATTCACAATTACAAGTATCCATAGTATGCTCAGAATTATCGTTTATAGTGCATACTGAAGAATTTTCCAAGATTTTTCAGTCTTTTTGACCTCGAATTGGTAATCAGTGACTACAAAAACCTGCTATACTACAAATTCAAGTCAGAACCGGTATACTTTTCGAAATATTACATTCGGTAATTAACACACTTTAATTATTTATTAAACAATTGAATAATTGGCTCCGGGAGTTAGAATCATTAAGAAGCTCTTATCATAATAGGCGCAACGAAGTTATTGCAGAATTCTTAACCCGGAAAACTATAATGCTACTAAATTTGTTCAGTCTGGAATATCGCCTCCATGATTAATTCAGCTATATATCACAGTTACATAGAGATAATATTATGACTTGCTAATGCTTACCTTATCGGATTCGAAAAAATCGAATTCACAAAAACAAACACAATAGGGAAATATTCACAGAGAAAGTTTTCAGACAAATGTGTTTTCTAATAACTTACTCTATCCAGTCGATTTCCGTGCTTGTATTTTGGAATTACGTTCTTAAGAAACGAGTGCATGTATTCTAGACAATCTTCATGTATGAAGTGAAATAATTTTCACATAGCCACGATTCTACTGTCACAATGCGTGACTGAGTTTCGCGTGTCGATCGCGCAAATGGTGAAATCGAAAAACTTTTTATTTATTTTTATTGCTGCTGCCTACTGAAAACTATAACTATGTCAAAACATTAACATGCACAAAAATATTTAACATCCAAGACTTCAGAATGGCAGGAAATTATATTGTATCATTGTGAGCAATAGGCTGGAGCCAAATGTCGAAAATTGAAAAACATTATTAATAGCTATTTTTCCCTTCAAATTATTACATTTTCGCAGACATGCCTAGTTTTTACGTAACATGAGTATCCCTTCTTCGAACTTGAAGATCATTCCGACCTGCAAAAATACGATGCAGATCTTGATAGGCCGGATGCAGAAGGTAGTCATTCTAGGTATTCTAGGTTCGATGAGGCTACTTAGGAGACATGATTTGAGTACCTGCAGCTACTTACCGACCGGAGGGGAGAAGTAGCTGCAGCTAACTTATTTGTTTTTTTTCTGGCGCGGCTGTTGCGATGTCATGGGAGCGCGTTAAAATATTTCTATGATTATTAAAAATTATTCTGTTAATTAGTGCTCCCATCTAATTCAGAAGTATGATTCATGAAAAGCATCTGCAGCCGCCTTGCTTATTAAAATCCAATTGATACTGCAGAAAACATAGGATCGGTAGAGTGTGAAAATGTATTATGAGAAAATGTTAATGAAGTCAACGCGAATTAATAAATCGATGTTCATGAAATTTGCTCATATCCGTAGCATGGCTATCGTATGTTTTACTTTCTTACATGTATTCCCTGCATTAATATGTACCTAAGATACTATCCTATTACTTTGACATGTTTAGATAGCTGAAATAATTCTATGGATATAATATGAAAGAACTGTAGAATAATATTCATCAGAATGTTTTTTAGGTCAAATCAAATAGGCTTAGGAAGCGGTATTTTAAAATTTCTGAATTTGTTTACATTTGAATATTATGATGTTTTGGAAGACTGGAATCAACTCTATCACTAACACAATTATTTTTATTAATTTGGATATTTTCTAATAACAAACGTTCACCATCATTCTTTTCACTATTCAAAATATTTGTGTTTTTGTGTCACATAAAAGGGTTGCATCCTTGTATATTTATGTCCATTCATCTTTTATCGATGTATTGGCAAGATTGGACGATGTATACATTCACGCAAACTAGGGATGGAGTATATAGAATGTTTTTTCTTTAAACGAATGCTGCATTCAATTTTGTTAAATGACCTTTGTGGCTTAAAGAACTTTCATGACACATTCAGATTATAATGTTTTAAAGTTTTCCTCCATTTGTCCGAAATAACATTAATATAATAAGTAATAAAATTATGTTTTTCCACTGAATCTTCATTATTGATTTTTATTATAGTAGAAGAGGACATATAAAATTTGTGAATTTTATCTTTGGCTATAGAGTTGATCAAATAATACTTCAGATGTTAGAATGAGCATCCCAATATCTGAAACTGAACGAGCTTAGTTCCATACTATTCCTCAGTAGAGTTATTGAAAACCACCCAAACAAATTATAGTCTAGTGAAGTAATGAAGTGCACAAATCAGTTGGATGCTATATTTTGCGATCCCGATATTACGGAATATTATCTTGTAAATCAAGAAGCCTTATACATCGATCACGTTGCGCTTATTTCATCTTGAAAGCAACATAAATAACTGAACATATCAAACGATGATCTCCTTCAGTCATCTATCACATTGTAGCTAATGGAAATTAACGACATGTCTGTAACTTAATGCAGCCGTCCAGCGCTGCTTTGATTGCGTGAGCCACAAATTCAGTCGCATGTGCCTATCAGCACCAGCTCTAGTTATCCTTGCTAAACCCCTGTTACTTTCACGTCATCGATCAGTTCAATCACACCTATGTCAAAATCCCCTTTCACATATACTATCACATCCACGATCCTCATTAAAAATATGTTTGATATCGCCTAAAACTTTTCTTGAAATCCTAATAATGATTAATGTATTGTTATTGAGTATTATTCACAATCTTTGACTCTACAGTAGATACATTTCAATTATTCTTTCTTATTGATAGAGTGGATATCGTCAACATTTTGAAAATATGGAAAATTAAGTTGAGATGTGAGAACGATATATCACAAGCATGATTAGTAGGATATACCGAAAAAAAATATTGCACGTCAGTACCTTAATATTTCATCGGGGATATAAAACATAATCTTCTTGAATAGTTAACTACGAAGGGAATAAATTCTCAGCATCTAGTAGTTATCGGATGTGACGGTACTGAATTTAATACAAGATTGAAAGAAGGTGCAATTCGTCTAATGGAAACCAGAACTGACAAACCTGTTCAATGGAGTATTTGCTTGCTAGATACTATAATGAGTTTACCTCTACGCCTTCTACTACAATCTATGTATGGCCACGCAAGAGGACCATACACACATTCGGGACATAATCGTCCACGACTACAAAACTGTGAAAAGCTATCGGTTGCATCTTTTAGAAAAATTGATTGTGAATTACCACAAGTAACAGAGAGAGATCTAAGCATGGATCAGCAAAAATTATTTCAAATGTGTTGTGCAATTTTCGATGTAAATGTTCTGATCAATTGGTCAAGAACTCCCGGGCAAAATGGCCCATGCTCGGTGCCCAACGACGGCCAACAGAATTTAACGATTTTATGAAGCTACATTAAATGCATCAGAAAATCTACAGATTTTAACAAGATACATTTTTAAAGTAGGTATATGCTCCCACTTAGTTTCATGTAAAAACTAAGCCACTATTAATACACATGAAAAGCTTCAAGAGAGTTTCGAGATGAAGTCAAACAAATAGTGGACAACGTTTTTGCAAACAACGGTTGTTTTGCACGTCCCGAAAATATTCTGATATCGATGTTAGTGGACTCAAGTGACAGTTTTATAGAACTAGCTATTCGAAGAATTCAGAATGCTGATAAACGAGTAACAAATGGAATTCGAATTTTCAAAGTACCTAATATAAATTTTAATGCTGAGGATTATATGAATTTAATAGACTGGCAATCCTGTATCATAACAGAGCCAACCTTTGCATGTGGTACTTTTCATATCTATCAACACTTTCCCAAAGGTAACTAGTATGTTATTAAATCATTATGACAACAGTGTTTTTCTGGTTATAAAAAAAAACATATGCGTACATTTAACCCGTACAAGTGTCTAGAATTCTTATCTTAAGATTTGAATGACATCAGCTGCGTCATCGGAGTATGAAGTCACATAGTCACATTAAATTGATTACATTATAGTATCGTAGTTGAACGAACACATAGCTGCGGACTTTACAAAAAGAATGAAGCCCTCTGTGGTACCATGGAAGTAGGGTCGATTCTGCGTTAATGATTTTAACAGTTCACCCAAGTAAATTATAACCAAATATACAATCAATTGCCATGTGCTAGCAATATGGAAGCAGATACGATTTGTACGCACTTCGTACAAGTGAATGATATGCCAATCATTAACGATATTTGGTTAATGCTTCATTCGTAGATAAATATATCACGCTGCAGAATTTACACGAAGAATTACTTGAGTTCAATTCATATTAAGGCTGCATTGAGTCGTTATGGAAGATACTGTTCAATATCACTGCTTAAATATGAAGACGTTCAGTTTTGGAATACCTGTCGTCATGTTGAAGGGGAGAGATCAAGATGGTATGACTGATTATAAGTATAAAACATAGTGTTGTAAAACTCGTATGTTGTCAATCCGAATAAACTTTCAATGATACAGAGTATAATTTGACGTCGTGGTATGTTTTAGCTGTGTGCGAGCAAAGTAAAATCTGTGTCACAATCATACAATTGTGCTAATAAAAAGAGGTAATAATAGTAATAGGTAATGCATTCCTATTGGAATAAAATAATACGATAGACGTCCTTACATCGAACCTTGTGAAACACATTAGGTTGTCAGTCCAAATAAGATTTTAATGTAATGACATTAGTATTAGTAATGACAGAGTATAATTTGACGTCTTTCCACGACTTTATCTGTTTCTAACCATTTCCAATATATTTTCGGTTCCTACGACTTGGAAGTTAGTAATATATGGATCTCAGTTTATTCTTAGCGTAGCCGCTTTATTTTTTTTTATCATTCATTCCGTTTAAATTGAGTAATCGTTTCGCAGACTTTTGGTGTTTGAGTTGTGTGAAAATAAAAACGTGTATTGTGTTTCGCATTTTATCCGTGGAATGCATATTTCATAAGTTACAGTCGTTTCAATGTCCATTACTCGTTATTGAAAGTTCGGCTGCATCAAGGTGCTGCGCCTTTGCACTTTACTACGGATTTCAGTCAGTAATGGGTGTTAGAAGGTGACAATAATTTGAGAAGTTTTAACGGCTTGTCAGACCCATAGGGATTCGAATAAAATGTAGAACGTTTTCCACTGAGGAATAGTGGAGACGTGAAATAAAGTAACATTAAAATAGTTATTTTTATAATAAGTGCTTGAAATTACAATTTTTTTAATTTCACGAGTGTTAATTTTTGGTCGAGACCGTAGGTCGAAGGAAAAAATTCTCCCGAATGTGTCATTGAAACAGAAATTTTACAAACGAACTACAAACAAAATTTTTGGTACAACTGTAACTTTCAATTCATTGGCTACAATTCTATGTTATAAATGAATACTTCTATTTCTATACAATTCCACAGTATCAAATTAACTTGCTCCATCGTTACTATAGAAACGGTTTGTTACAGCGAAAACAGACTTTCTCCGACGACAACATGCGAAAATGACAAATAGCATAGTTAATTCGAAAGTGACAAATATCACCCTAGAGTTGGAAAGTAAAATATCACTCTAAAGTGATATGTGTATAAGATGTAACTTATATTAACGCATTATAGGCGTCGATTGGTAACTACTACTACTCGTTAGGCTGCCCACAATACAATTATATGTATTCTATATGGAAGGGTGCTTTGGAATTAATATTCCGAAAATGTCATAAACTTTTGAATTGTTTTGCATATGTATCATTAAACTTATTATATAAAAAACCATTAGAATAGATTGAAAATGATGATCAATGTACTCCAACTGCAATAAAAGAGGCTGCAAAATTAACATCACTGAAATTACTGCCTGAAAAGTTCAAAAGGAGGTACGAATAAGCTTACGATCAATTTCTTTCATGTTGAAAAAATAACGGAATAAAGAGCTTCTTTCCCGAAAATGGGATGCTTCCATATATGTGTGAACTTTACAATAAAATTCAATGCTCGACATTATGGACTCAATATTCTATATTGCTTATCACTTTATCCATTCACCATAATGTAGATATCTCCGAATATAGTAAACTCAAGGCGTTTTTAAAGAGGAAAAGTGATCTAACCTTTCTGAAGAGACATGGGGGTTGGAAAACGTCCACAGTTGCAGAAGAATATGTTGATGATTCTGCTAGTAACAGATTAAATATTCCCAATAAAATTATGAGTGCCATCAGCAGTACCTCAGGAACCGTCACCTCACCTCTTTTTAATTTAATTTGAAGGACCCTGAAAACTACACTGGGCACTCATTTTGCCATGCATCTGCTACGATATTGATACTGTCACTTAGATCGTGCGATCTTACTCCGCTCTATTATTCTTTGCATGGCTATGTGAAAAGCAAGGCATAAGCACTCGACGATCTAAAGAGCGAAATCCGACACATAATTCGTGATGTTGGACCACAATTCAGACTTAACAGAAAATTTCTCCATAAGAATTTTGTCATGTCAGAGGAGCCGAGGTGGACATTTGGCAGATACTGTTTTCCACGTATGATTGTCAGTCATTGCTTTACAGATTAGAAGAAAGGTATTGAGATTTCCTCACATAATGTGAATTTGAATCCGGTAACTCTTAACGGAAAATCTTTTATAATAGCATATTTTGAAGCCATTCATATCAAACATGAAAACAAGTCCGATATAGACAGTTAGACAAATTCATATAATAAAATAAAACACTTTTATCACATATATCATAAGAACAAATCGTGTCTACAGTTTCGACACTAGCTTGTCATCTTCAAACGAAACCAAGATAGCATGCTAGTGTCGAAACTATAGTCACGATTTGTTTCTATAATATATGTGATAAAAAACAGAGTAAAAGTGTTTTATTTTATTATATCAATATGATAAATTATTACAAAATAGCTTCCACCATTGAAGTTCGAGAAATCATTAATTTAACGATTGTGACTATATCCCTCCATAAAAAGTAGTACTCTCAATAGTATAAGAGCGCATAAAAGAGGACCTGTGATTAGTACAGTTCTGCCATTGTTCCCATTCGACTTGGCATGCTTGAAACGTAGCGTAGCTCTTTTTGTAAGTCGCCCCGCCTGCCTGTCCATTTGTTACGATCAAATTTTCAAAATTGATTTACCACAAGCCCATCGTAATTCTTCACAAGGTCAAGTGATCCAGCATGAATTATATTCAGAACGATACTGCTATATGGAACAATAACTTTAGGTAGTATGTAGTAAAATTTGGGCTGTACATGTGACTACACAGGTAGATTGAAATTTCCATCCGGCATAATATTCTGGAACTTACTGCAGTACCAAATTAGTGGAACCGGAAGCAAGGAGATTATCCCAAAATTTTCCGACAAATATAGGTGATTAGTATGGTGCTTATACATTTCGATTTCTATACTTACATAGATTGATTGATTATCCAGCAACGCCGTACATATTTGCTGGTACAGGAATGAGGAAGTCTGGGTGCAACCACCTACCTAGACTCGTATGATGCAAGATCATTGCAAAATATACGGCATCGATTCCCAAGTATCATTTATCACTTAAAACAATTTTTAACAATTTGTGCCTTCTAAATATTATGGGTGATATGAATATAAATAAACATCAACTTCAATTTGAGGGTTGATTCATACTCTCTTGGCAATAAGATCATGAATTCCAGTACGGCAACTGGTTTTTTTGTGAAGTGGCTGAATATTATCATCGTTTTAGCTGGTGGCCAAACAAGAATGGTCGACGGCTGTATCTCAGAAACTGATATAGATAGATCTTTCGGATGCACATTTTTTTAATAAAAGTGACTAAAAAGATTTTTTTTCCAAAATATTCATTTTTTAATTTCCTACTTCACGGTGTGAAAATAATAATTTGATTTTTCCGAGAAAACACTTTATATTTGCTTACATTGCAGTTGACGCCAGTAGCGGCAATCATAAAACTTAGAGAACGAAGTCAAAATTGCAATTGATATGGCACAAAGAACTCTTTTGAATGAGACCAAAGTTAAGTTCACTCATGTCAAACCAGAGACATTAATTTTAAAAGAAATGATTTCAACCTTCCACTTTATTTTGAGAAATTGAAAAGAAAAAGAAAGGGAATTGAGTGAAAATCAAAATGCATCTATTCAAATATTACTTAATCAAATAAAATATGAAACAAACACAAGTTTTGTGTTTGTCTGTGATACCCCTAGCAGTCATTTTATGAACTAGAAAATAGTTATCAGCATTTTCCCTCAGTCACTTATTAAATAAATTTTACTCGAAAGATCTATCTCTATTATTTTCTGAGATATAGCCGATGAACATTCTTATGGCCATATGGTACATAATTAATGGAACCATGTGGAAACATGGATTTAAAAAAATATATATAAGACTTTCAACATGCACTGCGATTGATGTAAGTAGGAATATAGCAATATTTCTAATATTGCTATTTACATATCTGTTAAGACGGGAAAACAGATGCCGTACATTTTCGCCAACTGATGAGATTTTCCATAACGTTTGCACTGACCCTTTGGGTCATCAGAAACTGTACGTCATTCACAAAATTTTATGCCCAATATCAAATAATAATTGAAAACTATGCCTTTCATATTAGTAGTCCAGGAAATAAAGTACAAAATCGACCCAAATTAGAAAAATTTGAGGTAAAAGGCCGATTTTGATGTATGAGGGCTCATTCGATTCGTTTTGATCTCTAGATCAGAATCTGCCACAGCTACATAGGGGGAAACTTGTCCTATTATTAATAAACAATAAATAATGGCCAATAAATGGCATGTTTTTTACATAATAAAAAAAAATGAAAACGCTATTTTCCATCAATTTTCAGCCGGTAAAGTAGAAAATTGCAGTTATTTGTTCAATAAACAATGTGAATTTAAGGTTTATAACAATTTGTCACTTATCTATTTGTTAATAAACAACAAAATGGAAATTTCCTAAATAATCAAGATTAGATTCATTTTCAGGTAATTTGAGGTCGCTGAATACAAATTCGATGTTATTTTTCTGATTGGCTGTTAATCTGATTAGTTAATTAACAATTTGTTGATAAACAAATTAACCCAAAAAATGGAAATTTGAAAAATAATCAAGATTAGATTAATTTTCAGGTGATTTGAGGTCGCTGAATACAAATTCGATGTTTTTTTTTCTGATTGGCTGTTAATCTAATTAGTTAATTAACAATTTGTTGATAAACAAATTAACCCAAAAATGGAAATTTTAGAAAAAATCAAGACTAGAGTCATTTTCAGGTAGATTGGGGTCGCTGAGTAGTTTGATGTTATTTTTTCGATTGAATGTTAATATAATTATTTAATTAATAATTACTTAGTTACCGAATTAACAAAAAAATTCAAAGTCTCAAAATAATCAAGATTGGAGTCAATTTCGTATAATTTAAGGTCGCTGAATACGAATTTGATCTTATTTTTTAATACATTGCTGGGAAACTATTTTTTATCAATAACATGAAAAACCACTCTTCCCCTTTACGGCTACGGCCCTGGAGGTTGAATTACTGGTTCTGAATTCAGCTCATACGTCCCTGCACTTCTCTCAGTTACCATGGCAACGCTATCAATCAACTAATAATATTGAACAATTTATTGAAAAATCACATTAGATTCAAATTTAACTACTTCAAATTATCCGAAATTGACTGTAATCTTGATTATTTTAAAACTTTGAATATTTTTTGTTGATTCGCCAAGTGAATTAATTAATTAATTAAATTATCATTCGATTCAAAAAGTAACATCAATTTCGTGTTCAGCGGCATTAAATTATATGAAATTGACTCCAATCATGATTATTTTAAGACTTTGAATTTTTTTGTTAATTCGGTAACTGAGTAATTATCAATAAAATGATTAAATTAACCTTTAATTCAAAAAATAACATCAAATTCATGTTAAGTGACCAGAAATTACCCAAAAATGACTCTAAATCTTGATTATTTTGAGACACTAAATCTTTTTGCTAATTCGGTAACTGAGTAATTAACAATTAAATAATTAAATTAAACTTTAATGAAAAAAATTACATCAAATTCGTATTCAGCGATCTCAAATTACCTGAAAATGACTCTAGTCTTGATTATTTTCAAAATTTTCATTTTTTGGGTTAATTTGTTAATTAACAAATTGTTAATCAACTAATTAGATTACCAGCCAATCAAAAAAATAACATCGAATTCGTATTCAGCGACCTCAAATTACCTGAAAATAAATCTTTTGAAGATTTTCATTTTGTTTATTAACAAATAGATAACTAACAAATTGTTATAAACCTTAAATTTGCATTGTTTATTGATCGAATAACTGCAATTTTCTACTTTACCCGCTAAAAATTGATAGAAAATAGCGTTTTTTTTTTTTTTTTATATATTGTTATAACACATCATTTTTTGGTCAAAATTTATTGTTTATTAACAATCTGAGACATTTCCCCCTATGTAGATCTATTACAGACTTTGATCTAGAGGCCAAAACGAATCTATTGAGCCCTCATACATCAAAATCGGTCTTTACCTCAAATTTTCCGCTTTAAAACCTTTATTTCCTGGACTATAGATGGAAAATTAGTTCTAACATACCATACCCCAAAACCGTAATTTTTAGAGTAAAAGCTTCTACTACATTTGTTTGATTCAATGAATTTAATTTTAAAGATTATTGTGAATTTTTATATCTAAAACCGTATATGAAAATGTATATAATTTACAATATGTAATATATAGAAAAGATTTGGTTACTGGCTTTTACACAATTGTTTCACATTCTATAAGATACTCTTCGCATTTATATTATACACAACTGAATAATATTCAAATTAATAATATTTTTAAGAAAATGTGCAAAAACAAATTTTCGGCTTCTGGAAATCGAATACAAGTCTACTTTGTTGGAGCTCGATATCCTTGCCCTTAGACCTCAATGCCGTCATGTGTGATTTGTTGAAGTAAGGTGTAAATTTAAGTTTACTTCAATAATTGTTTTTGTTGTACATAAAGTACTTGAACAAAATAAGAAACTATTAAGAGTTTGATTTTCACTTATTTAATGAATTGAATGCGACTAGTTTCGTAGCTTCTTCAAACAGATATTACCCAATAATAGAATATTGTAAATATTTGTTTGAAGAAGCTACGGGGTTAGCGAAACTAGTCGATTTAATGGATTAACTAAATGAAAATTAACCTTTTAATGATCATTTTATTCAAATTTAGAATTAAAAATTTTGCGTATCATTCATAGTCAATCTTTCGGATGGTTATTCAATTTTCTCAACCGATAATTTCGATTCATTCGAATATTGAAATGTATCGATTATGTGTACAATATCAACAAATGACATTCTTAGGTTCTCACTTCTTCTACTCTATCTGTAATGTGTATAATCAATGAGTTGATAATAAGATTTCAGGCAGCTAAACTGCTAAATGATATGTAGATGGCCCATTTTCCCAGAAGACTAATTATCGATGGTATAACCTCTAGTAATAATTGAATGGATTGATATTTGAATTGAATTTTAGGTTGTGAGTTATTGAGCTAAATTTATGTAAATAATCACTTTCGATCGATGATTGGTAACAGCTTTATATCGCATCCTTTGCCATCTTTTTCGTTCTTACTGATTTATATTATGAACCCTTCCAGTCGGTAGAAATATCTCGTCGAAAAGTTTCTGAGGGGATATTTCTAGGGTTTTGTGTATGTCATTGAGTGCGTATTTTTAATTAAACTCACCAAAGGAACATCCAAGCTTTCTACTTGCATTTTAATTTGAAATTAAAAATGAGAGCAATTATTAAAAAGAAAAAGGCATCCATAATTATAGCGCGAAACAGCAGTACTACTCAATGTGAAAAGGTCGCTATTTTGAATCATAACAATTTGCTGTATAACAAATGCACTGTCGTTTATTTGAATTCCGACAATTTGTTCGAAATGAAAAGATCCCTCTCCCACAAGCCGTGAACAATATCAGACCAGTTCAAATCCGTTAAGGGTGTCATTAGGATAATGCGGAGCTAGGAAATTTATAACGTTCTCTTGTTAAAAATGGCATTAGATAGAACAAACAAATAATAGACGACTATATTCAAATGTGTTAAAGACTTTACCAGTCCATAGTCCATTGACGATTCCCTAGGGAGATACAGCCGTTTGTAGTTCGATTTGAAAAAATTGTTGATTTATGTTAACTCTCTGATCGCTAGAGCAATGTTACCAAATTCGGTTACCTCTAAAATAGGTACCTATTATTTGGAACGATAAACTTTTGTCAAAATTGTTCAGTAGCGTAAGCAAATGTGGAGGGGGTCTTGCGCTTCACTTTTCTGAAGCTATTTTATACACCATTAGGTAAAATAGTCGATTTTTTCGATTCCTTGTTCTAATTTAGTAAAAGAACTTATTTTGATCAGAGCCGTATTCGAAATGATTGGAGTTAAAGGTTTAGAGAAAATTTGAAATAGCCGCCACATATGTAAGCAAAATGCCTATTATTTTGAGTGAAAAGTTATTCCATTAAGAGATAACAATTGTTTATTTTTGATAGTTGAAAAGAAGAAAATCTGCAAAGATATTCGATGTTCCGAAAATTGGATAGTCTAATCAAAATTACCAGATTGAGCGAGAAATACAGAAAACTAAATAAGCCTACTTCTTGAAAAATAGAGTGACTTACACTTATTGAAAATCCTCGTATCAACCTATAACCGTGTTTCTATCGCAAGCTACTACCAAGTCGACTTGCTCGCATTGTATATTGTTAGTTCAACCCACTCCAGCCCTTGACTTGTATCTCTTGTAAAACAATACATTACATCTCGCTCGCTCTAACTCATGTGACTCTCCTATACCCGCTGATATAAACTCAATATGTGTATGACAAAGTATTGAGTAAGCAAAACAAATCGTCATCGATATTTTAGGTTCTTAACCTATTTGACTATTTCAAATTGTATCTTTTACGTGGTTGAGTAAAATGCATGAGAATCTCTGTGATGAGTCTTGGTCTGAGTTTTTTATTTTAGTTTTGGAACTTTCATCTACAAAATGCGCTATTTCTCATTCCTTCCTGATATTTAGACTCAACGAACTGAAATTTAACAGAAACTTGATATTCTTTACACTGCATTGGTAGTTCAGTTCTCCTAAATATTCAGATCAAATAGCAACTGGCATGACAATATTCTCATTATTTATTGTTGACTAAATAACTTCATACACTACTACTCACTATTTTGTAAATTCCAAAATGTTATTTGTTGTTGTGATTTGAAAGGTGTTCAGCTGATTGAAATCGTTCCATAATTTTTCTTATTAGTCAATTTTCTCAAAAATCTTTAATTAAATTTTTCAATTACTAATGTTTTATCTTTCGGTCAGAAGAGAAAATTGAATAATTCAGAACATTCCGATATACAATTTTCGAATTTTAAAATAAAATCGTCATGCTTCATCCTGTCATGTTCACTCTTAATCTAGTTAGCTAATTTTGAAATTGGTGATATCGACGAATGATTTATTTGTCATGTTGTTCACAGTTCATATTTTCAATTTAAATTGAGTGAACGAGAGACCGATAATGTTAAATACCCAATGTATTTGGGTTCCTCATAGTTTGATTTTATTGACACGTATTTTTTCAAAGTATAATTTACTTTAAGCATCACTAACTTAAGAAATCACGTGCTCTCATTAGTATGGTGAATCTATGCTAATTGTTTCGGAAGAAAGTTTTTCCATACCTTTTTTAAATCTTTATTGGGTTCTCCATCATCAGCTTTACGTTTTTCGGTCCCCACCAATTTGCCTTTGTCCTTTTCCGTACCAATTAACTGAAAAAAAAAATGATACATCATTATTCCGGATTCAACTGAAACAGCTTATCAACTATTATGGATACGATTTCAGATGCAATCAAATGTGGTCAGTTGAGAGATTGATTATTTTCTCGAAACTTGCTTCTGTGAACGTCTGTTCATATCACAACTGAATTGTAATGAAAAGTACAAATTTTCTCCTCTAGTCATTTTTGCAACAAAATTTAAGTTTTTTGGGAAAAATAACAGCGGAATCGTGATCAGTGACCCAACAAACCTACTAGAGGTCATTTTTGCAACAAAATTATAAATTATATATTATGTATAAATTTTTCAGATTTCCAATCTGGAGTGAGTTTTCCGGAAAAACTAACAGCGGAATCGTGATCAGCGACCCAAAAAAACATACCAGGGGTCATTTTCGGCTCTTAATTCATTGATTTATAAACTTTTGGGTTGTTTTCATAAGAATGCTCCTCTGAGGGGTTGAAACCCCGTTTTGGGGGAGTAGAAAGGTCGACCCCCGCGGTCTTGATAGTCATGAATGATCTATGGGGTATTAGGAACAAAATGCAAAAAAAAAATTGAAATTCTAGCTCACTAAATTCTTTTTTTATTATGGCCTTTTTACTGGCTTATTGCCTGGACTACTGTTCTTATTGTGTCAGAATCGCAACATGAGAGTTAATTTCCTAACCGGTAACTAGTTAGCAGTTGTACCTTACACTACTTGTTAAATTTCGAAAGGTTAGCGGATTTGGAATGTGAGTCAGTTCAATTTTTGTTTCCTTCGATAACATTTGTTGTTTCTTATAGAATGAATGAAATTAAATACAAATATTGTATGAGAAACAATGATGGTGGGAATATTTTAAGAAAACCAATAATACATTTAATGAAGACAATATATAGATATCATTTGATATAAGTTCACTAATCCGAGTCAAATATATTAGTGTTCCAAAAATTTAACAGAATCAGCAATTACATGATGGAAATATATTCTACACTTAAATAATATATCATAAATTCGGTTTTAACTAGTTCAATAAATAAATATTATGATTCGAGCATTCTGTAATTATAAAAGAGTCACGAGAAGTAAATAAGAGTTACATAGTTGAAGTTGGAATTGAAATATAAGTTTGATAGGTCTCGATGTACGATCTCGATATTCTCAGAGGAGCTTTTTCCAAAATTAACAAACTACCATTTTTACTCGTACATGACTTTGTATATTCCTTTATTCTGAATTTCTTAAAATGGAAACCTATTCAGATCTTGTATCGGCGTTCAGTCTTTCTTTTGTAGAACTCTCACACTCCCAACTTTGGATCCTATACGCCACTTTATTTATTAAGATGAAGTGAGTGTAGCGAACGAAATCTTTCCTTCTTTAAGCTCATACGGAACGCTTTTGGTTTCTATATAGCGGATGAATGGCGACTCCGATTTACTCAAACTTTTCACAGAATATAGATATGATGCGTTTGATTTTCTGGTTTGAAAACTCAATGTCGCACATTGAGCCATTTTAGATTTACATATGGCAGTGATAAAGAATCGAGCTTGCGCAACTAGACAGACTGCGGCTCGCGCTCTTGATCGGCTCATGCGAAATATTGACTGATCGTAGGGAACGGAGTCGCTCTCCATTCACTCAATATAAACATAAAATTTACTGGAGTGCAGAGAGAACTTACAATAAAATGTATGTGGTAAGTTAAATCATTAACTATGTTATTGTAGTCATCCACAATAAATTTGGTAAATTATTCTTTCACTTGCATATAATATGGATATATGATTATAAAGTACATGATATGAAGTATATAGTATATTGCTTGGTTTCTAATGATGGTAGTTCGTTTCCAGAATGCCGCAGTAGCGCGGGATCGAACAACAGGACAGTCTGTAATGCACCGATAACTGCACGTGACCTTTCTGAGGATCACCAAAATACCGTAACAGCTCCTGTTCCAGTTATACCACTTCCCAGGTTTTTCTCTTATAACTAAGATACTTATGTGCTTTAAATAGCCTCTCCTTAAAGTTTAAAATCGCTAATCAAACAGTCTAGCCAGACGTCACACAAGCGCATGGCAACTGTGAGTCTAACCTAAAAATTTATGCGGATGTGTTTCCCGGCTTAGTATTCTTAGGAATTCGTGTCGGTTTGCTTAAGCACACGGGTAAGTAACAAATTGTATAATTAATGTTTGGTAATATTGGCGCTATATAAATGGTTTTCTATACATTTATATGTGTTTGTGATTATACAAATATGTTTATTTAGGGATTTTTAGGAATGTGTTTCTCTAAATTAGAAGTGGATATAAATAGAACACAGATAAGACATTTTTCCATGTATAGCCACTGCGATGGCTATATTTAGACAAACGTTGTGCCGATTTTAGCCAGGTTATTTTTTAGGTTCATTATTTTGTTGAAAATGGCACCATCAAAAAAGAAAAAGAGACCAAAGGAACATACTAGATCTATGCAAAGGAATAAAGGTCCTATTCATCAATACACTCAAGAACAACTTGCGTGTGCACTTCAAGCAGTCGAACAAGATGGCATGGCGGTGGCAAAGGCCAGTAGTAGTTTTGGGGTACCTAGAACAACCTTGCGTGATAAATTAAGTGGAAAAACTTCAACAAAGATGGAAAAAGTTGGAAAAAAGTGTTTCCTAGGTAAGGACAATAGATAACCCCTGATTAAAAACAAAAAAAAACAATATTATTTCTAGGTAAGGATATTGAAGATCAACTTGAAGACTGGATATTAATAAAAGCAAGCCATGGATTTCCAGTAAACAAGGAAGGACTAATCTATTCTGTCCAGCAAATATTGGAGAAGAATCCGCTAGACAGTCCTTTCAAAAACAATGAACCAGGAAGAAAATGGTTCGAATCCTTTTTGAAACGTCATCCTCGAATAAGCCAAAAACATTCGGAATATATGAACAGAGCCCGCGCCGCTGTTACCGAAAAGAAGATTAGAGCTTGGTTTGCCGAAGTTAGGGATTCAATTGAAGACATTGAAGTTTTTAACCACGCAGAGAGAGTCTGGAATATGGACGAAACCGCTGTGTTCTTATCGCCGAAGGGAGCATTGATTTTGGGAGAAAAGGAAAAAAATACCTATGACATACCTACCTAGTTGTAAGCAATTCAATTCCCTCTTTATTCATTTCAATGAAATTTAAGTATGGTGGCTAAATATAGTGCATACACGAGGCTATTAATGGTGATGAAGTGGCTATAATAGGAAAACCGGTAGTTTTTCTTTTTTATGATTTTTCATCATTTTGCGGTAAGATCGTTTTATTTTCTTTCACGAGTAGCTACAAAAAAACTATACAATCTATCATTTAGAATCATAGAACGTAACGACACATTAATTCTTTAAAAAATACAAGACATGGAATTTCAGAAAATCCTTAACTGGCTATAACTGGTACGCCGACCCTACGTTGCAACCGCAAGCTGTATGTATACAATTGCTTTCCACGAAATTTACTGTAGAGTGTGCAATTGTAGGTGACACTACGTCTTCTGCTATAAAATTTTGAAAGATGTGGGTACAAAAAATACAAGATAGAATATAAACTTCTTAAATAATACTTATCAATATAATATATAACAGAAACATATCTCATATTTGATTGTGCTTATACTATAATTTACACAAGCTATATAAAATACAATACCGAATTATGTGCCCTCATTCTCTTTTTATGCTCGTTCCCTTATACCTGGTGAGAATGCTTATAATTTAGTATTGTAAAATATAATCCGAAGTAGAAATTACGACAAATTTCCCATCAAGAAAAAGTTTATGGAAATTATTTTACCCATGCCATATAGGTATATTTATTCAACAAATATAAAAAGAGTGAATATACGACTCATTGGTGTTCGCAGTTGAAGGCTAATTTTCCGTATTCATGAGAATAACTTGCGGTTATAATTTGCTTGTACACAAAATGGAAGTAATTATAAATGATAAATATTTCTGAGTTAAGCCACGGTGAAGCCCCTGAAAAATGTTATATATATATAATTATTCCCTACCACCTTTTAAAATTTTAGCTAAGTTTTTCAATATTTTGGTGACTAAAATTTGGCTTGAGCGTCTTGAAACCTACCTTTTGCTAAAACTTCATCGAAATCGATATATACGGTACGGAGTGGCTCTATCTCGCCTTCTAACTTTCCGAGATAGCGTAAATTTTATGTTTCTTCATAGCAGTTACGCCTCCTAGCGGTTGAATTACGAGTTTATAAGTAATTTCTAGCCATTTCTCTCACCCATTTCATTCATGAGGATTTTTCTCCAAACCTCTAGACCTCACCATTGTCGAGATACAACCACTCCGGACCCTTATCCGGACACCCTGTATACAGGGTGTTTCAGTTTTTTCGTTCATAACTTCGGTGTAAGATAAAAAATAGTAGGAGCCCTTCATAAAAAAAATGCTCTAAGTCAATTCGTTTCCGAGATATAGGGTGTTGAAGTTTTGAAAAATTACTACATATCCTTCATTATCTTCTAAGCAAATGAAGATTTTTAGTTCAAACTTGGAACACTCTAGTTTTACTGAATGATAAATTTTGTTGGTGAAAGAATATTTTTGAGACAAATACAGTAGCGTAGTTATGGGGTTTTGTACGCATTTATACTGCTTAAACTTCTACGCCAATGGTCGGGAATTATTATTGTATACGATTTTAAAAACATTCATTCACTTTCTATAAAATTATTATTTTCTTGAGAAATTTCACTTATCCTGCCCGAACTATTTTGATTTTTCTAATCAGGGTTATCATGGAATTTCTATTTAAAAAGTAAAAAATATTGAATAATTTTTTATTGGTAACGATAAAAAATAATCATTCATAATAAATGCCGAAAATGATATCCATTTACTTCAACGCAACGGAGACATCGATTTCTCGACGACCTTCTTAATCGAATTAACATGATATTAATTATTTCACCACAAGCTCTTCGAATACGATTCAGTAGATCTTCTCTATTATGAACCGGCGTGGCCTAAACTTTATCTTCCAAATAACCCCAAGCAAAAATGTCCTGAGGATTGATGTCAGGTGATCAAGGAGGCCATGCAACTGGACCAGGTGGTCCAGCTGCAATACATCTTTCACCGTACTTCCTATTTAGTCATCCTCGTACTTGTCTTCCAAAATGGACAGGGCAGCCATCCACTTGTATTCATGCATTTGTTGTCTCATTGAGTGGTGTTTCCTTCCACATATCTTCGTGATTATTTTCCAAAAATTCTACAAATGCAGCGGCAGTTAGTCTGTCTAGTAAAACATATGGACCAAAAATAATGTTTTTTTTTTCAATGTCATTGACACTGAACTCTTCTTGGAAATTCCTATATCTTGTACCATGAGGGTTTTCATTTGCCCATGTACGTAAATTGTGAAAATTAATAAATCCACGTCGAGTAAGATCTACTTCATCAGTCCACAATATTTGCTGAAGAAAGTTTTTGTAGTTGTTCAGCGAATTACTAACAACATTAAAGAATTGTAACCGCCGTTCGTTGTCTCCTGGGTGCAAAGTTTGGAATGGTTGTAGACGATAAGCTCTTTGATGATCGCTACGTAACGTATTTCAAATTGTTATGCAAGTTAAATTGGGAATACGAGTAGCTCTGCGAACACCCATGGATCTTGTTTCTTCAAATAATGTCTTGTTCTATTCCTTACTAATACATTTTAATTTCTGTTTT
The DNA here is from genome assembly GCA_958510875.1 of Endomychus coccineus. NCBI lineage: Eukaryota > Metazoa > Arthropoda > Insecta > Coleoptera > Endomychidae > Endomychus > Endomychus coccineus. The sequence continues at coordinate 65,506,370 of OY294069.1, forward strand.
GTTCTCTTCTATGACGTGCAGGACCACGTTTCCGAAAAAGTCGAATGAATTCTTCTAAATACCACTGGAGATGGATGTCTTCCCATAACCCAAAAAAAATGAATATTCCTGATTGGTAAATCGGAATGGCATTATAATAATTGAGTTTCTCCAACAAAGAATATCTCAAACATAAATAGTGATTCATATGACATCTGTCAATACTGTTGTATTCAATGCAATGCTTACTAAATAATATATTTAACGAAGGTGTAATTCCATAAGATAACCCTGATTAGAAAAATCAAAATAGCTCAAATAGGAATCCTCTGAGTGAAATTTATTAAGAATACTTTTTTATAGAGACTAAATCAATGATTTCAAATTCGTATACAATAGTAATTTTTGAACATTGGCGTAGAAGTTTAAGGAGTATAAATGCGTACTGGACCCCATAACTACGCTACTGTATTTGTCTCAAAAACATGTTGTCACCCGAAATATTTTTCATCCAGTAAAACAAAAGTGTTCGAAGTTTGAACTGGAAATCTTCATTTGTTTAGAAGATAATGAAGAAAATGTAATAATTTTTCAAAACTTCAGCACCGTGTATCTCGGAAACGAGGTGACTTAGAGAAAAATTTTATATGAAAGACCCCTATTATTTTCAGAAGTTATATCGTTAGCCGAAGTTATAAACGGAGAAACTGAAGCACCCTGAAGTAATTCAAATAGTTTTTACTCGCAAAAGTATGCACTGCGTTATTAATGGAAAGCATGCTAACTGAAGATAAATATTCAGATCAGAATTTGACCTTAAAATTAATTACCATAGTTTTCATAACTTCGTCATAAATAAGAGAATTACAAGTGATTCATTAGTTCAACCTGATATGAAGACCGAGATAACTGGAATTTTTAAAGGTTTTTATTTCTTGTAAACACGTACCTAACCTTTATTGTTCTGAGTTCAATACCTCACTGAAGGGACATTTGAAGAAAAGAATACATTATAGCCATCAATTCCTGCGATTTTGCTCACACTTTTCAAACAGTAACGATACTCAATAACCGATACAGCTAATAGATATATTTCTGATTCAACAAGTGTCTTGAATGTTTGGGAACATATGATCTTGAGAGAGACTTGTACTGACGACTTCGTGAATAATATTGCTTTTCGCATTCCAGGAATATAAATTTTCCCCCACCATTATAGACAGCAGGTTGAAACTAGTTTTAAAAAAGCTTCAAGAGCAGATTGGTACAGGTTCTTATATAATTAATTTTTAAGAAACTAAGGTTATTCATAGAATTCGTTGTGTCTAGAAACAAATATTAATGGTTTTAGAGCAAACGTGGTAGAACTTGATATTGACATGACTCCTAGTGACACATTTTTGAAAGATTATTTACATGAATGCTGTTCAATTCCATAGAGCAAACACAAAATATGTTCGTGAATAGGCATAGGCTAGTATTTTAAGAAAAGTCGATCGAACTTGGAATAAACATGCAGCGACCAAACTACACCATCGTTTCGAAAACTTATAAGATTTCCAAGCTTCGGTCGAAGGATATATTGTAACCCTATAGATTTGGCATGATGAAGCACAATTTAGCTGGAATATAATGTTGTTCAAAGTCATCTAGTTCTGATGATATTCAGGACTAAAAAACTTTTTTCCAATGAGTTATAAGGTCAGTTAATATAGGTTTCAAAATAGTTTTTTGAAGCTAATGCGAGTTTATGGTAAACTCTCATGCAAAAAGTATCGCTGGAAACGATGGTGAAGTTCGAAATTGTTTGAAGTTTGGGCTATTGTTTATATCTGTCTTTCAGTTGCAAAATTATGCGTATAAAACAAGAACTATTCGAGATAATCGTCTGAAATTTTTCACGGTGATAGATATTAACAAAACGTTTAAGAGCTCATTTGCTTTTCTCAATGAATTGTTATTAACAAATCAATAGTGTAACCAATTTTTTTCTCTGAATGTTTCTGCTCAATCGTTTCGCAAAACACGGTTCGAACTATATTTCAGCCATAGATTACGCCACATTTTTTTCTAGTGAATAAACAAGTTAGGTTAATTGCTTATTAGTATATAGATACCTTCGGTTTCGATCAAAATTGATCTAATTGAGCTCAAATTGTTGGTATTGAGTTCAGCTATTGCACCTGTATAGTATAGGTATGCTTTTTCTTCTTTGTATACTTTCTACAACAATTTATTTGAGAGTCCTTTGTGAACAAATGTAATATTTCGGCGATCAAATGTCGGATCGGAATGTCTTTCAAACGGGTTCTCGGAAACTCATATTTTGGTCTAAGATATATCGCGATCTGGTAAGTAGAACCCGAGATATCGAACCGAATGTGTTTGTAGCCAAGAAACGCCATTTTGAATCTTTTTATAAAAGAACTAGGTTAAGTGTAAAGAATGAAGCCGTACTAACTCAAGTTTAAAATAGGTTAGTATAGACTTTCAATTATATCAATAGATATGGACAATTTAAGATATGTTAAAAAGGCGAGTAAGTCAAAAACTTTATACGTTTCCTACTGCTAAGGCATCGTGCACGATTATAAGGATATGAAGAGTATAAAAGGTGTAATATGTGTAATGCGCACTCTGGTTGTTTCGTTCTTTTTTCAATTTCAGGTTGAGGAATTCCTCTACTGTACCGGTATTATATAGCATTGTGCTTTTTTCCACTGAGTAAGTTTTTTTATTCCAGTCTCATCGAGCAGCTGAAGATTAATATATCAAAACCTCGAATAATTTTTTCAATTTAAGTAATTTTTTAATAGAAAAGGAACTTAACAGTCTTATTCATTAGTGTATGCTTATTTGTGCTGTATCCAAGGTGAGTTTTATGTTAGAATAATTTAGGATAATAGAAAAAATTACGATTTTGAAAAATGGTAATTTCTTCATACTTATGTTCATAATTAGAAACTTTAATTATTTTAATCGTATTTCAGAATAGTATTCATGTGAAAAAACTAAAACGTGTAGCATCTGATAAAGAAAACAATTTTCAAGTTTATATCCAATTTCAACAAAATAGTTCTTACATGCATTTTTTCATCGGTAATAAGGGATGGTGAGATTGATGTATAACGTTAAATTATCTTTCTTCTAACTCACACTCATAGAAGGGGAGCCACCTTCAGATCTGGTTTATCATATACATGTGGAATGTGTTTATTACAACTACGGTTCATTTTGACGAGAGTTTGTTTCTATGACAATTTCCATTATCAAGTTTTGATTCTACTGAAATGATAATCAAAATTTAGAGATTCGTATGGAAACTTCTGGCTAAATTAGAGAAGCTTCAGAGATTCCTATTAAGTTAGAACGAACTATTCACCGATATTAAATGTAGAGGATAGTTCATATCTGCACTATGTTCTTCGGATTCTTGGTAAGTCTCTAGCATTGAACTATTTCCTGAAATCAATCAACATACCCTTGGAAGCTCAGATATTCCGATCAAGTTTACACTTTGTCATGCCGTGTGATCAATCATATCTGATACAGGAGGGTGCGACTGTTTATGACCCATCGCGAAATATCTAGAAATATATCCATGAACATTACACATTACTATTTGGCCACATGAAGTATACAGGTTGAATTTCAGAGACTGGTGTATGATAAGTGCAAGAATTTTCACTAGAATAGGAACAAAAAACCTTTCTCCAACGAATGCTTTCTAAGACGGAATGATGTAGTGAACGAAGTCCTCTCTGGAATCGAGTTATATGGCACAAGATATGTGTTCTTGTAGCGGTAAATGCAATTCACTTGAAATTCTGACATAACTTAGACACGATGCTCGGAATGGCATAGAAATTCGTCCCTTGAGCCGGTTTCGAGTTTCTGAGTCCGTCGAACTACTGGTCACTATTTGCTCTATTCCACGCGTCTTTCTATGCTCTAACCATCTGGCCGATAGTAGAAATAGTGGCGATTTCTACACTCACCAGAGCACCATTTACAATGTACGGGTTGCCGGTGAGAGAACTAATTTTTCCAGATATATGGGCTTTGTGTTCCAAAGCCGCATTCTTTTTTTGATGCCGACTGATTAATTTTTATAGATTTGTAGCTTACCATAATATATCCATTTTCAAGATGAAGCACACATAGACAAATTGATTCATGCGGCCTCCAGGTGAACAGAATACTCACATGTAGAGATGGCAATAAATATGGATCAATCGATTAATCGATCATTTGATTAATCAAACTACAGAATCGATCCTTTCGACTCACTCATTCACTTGGTCTTAACTCTTTGGGTAAATACCTACGCGATGTACTGACCGACCTCCTAGATATACATTCTAGTAATAAACGCTACAAACATGTTGCCAAAACAAAATATCGCGAACATCTTCTATATGAAGTGTAAATTACTTCAAAAATCAAATGATACATCAAAACACTTCCTACTTTGGTTTCATCACTCATATTATAGAAATATAAACGTGTCTATGAATGAATGATTGGAATAGGATAGAGTTACTAAGGTAATTAGGAAATTTTAATGTGCAGATAATTATCATTCTAGACAGGTACAAGTAAATGAATTACGAGGAAGCTTTATGTTATCAAGGCATCAAAAAGAATGCTACAGTGAGAGTATGAGTATCTCTCTTGATTTCCGTAAAATCTGTTAAAACAAAGGCTTTCATTATTTCATCATAATCTCTAGGATGACAGTTGCATTTGATTTGTCAGCTTTCGTAATAACTTAATTAATAGATTTTATATTATATTTAAAAATTTCACACAGAAAAAATCAGTCTTCCTTATACAAGTGTTTTTTATGGAAATGAAGGTGTATATATGTTTTTGAATTATTTGAATCATGCACATTCATTAGAGCAACTTATATTATTCTTAAAAAAAGGTTAATATTCAGGTCCTTTTTTTTAAATGTTGTAACTCGTTAGTGGCTAACACAGCTCGTGTTAGAATCAATAGAATAAGTTCTGGTTTCCTACTGGCGCAGACGGTTACTCAGTGACTTCAATTCCTACCTCGTTCCACTGACGAGCTCATGAGAAGAACGAAACAACTGTTTGTGATGAATGTTGTTACTGTTCAACCTATAGAACCAAAACTTTGTTGTTAGAGGTATAATTAACGCTAATTTTACGGGCTAATACGAGCAATATAAAAAATGGTAACTAAAATACAATGATACTATATTATTGCATTGACATGCGAATTGACATTCATTTTCAAAGTTGCTGATTGATGGGACAATTAGAAGTTAAGGAAAATTGTCTCTCTAGATTTGTTTACATACATATGCTGACGCAAACAGAAGAATATTGAAGATATCACACGTTGAGATGAATCAATTCGATGTACATCGTAGGAAATATAACGAACAGTATGGGTATTGCTTGGTTGAAATTTCATGAGGTTAACAGAGTACATATGAAAGTTGACTCGCCATTAAACGTACATGAAATTCAATTACTATGATTATTTTAAAATTTGTATTTATTCCGTTATAATTAGATTCAAAATGGATATGGTTAGTGTATCAGTTGGCGAGTATTTCCATCAGATGTCTGTTCCGTGATGCATATTAATTCAAGCCAATGAACACTCTAAGTGGTTAAACAGATCTACAAATTGCAAAATGTAGCAGCTGCATGATTATATATACTGTGAATCTGTGGTCATATCATAATATGAAATGATTATGAAATTCGATACCAAACAAGACACACCGGTAGGAGTGCATAAAAAGGTTAATGTAGTAGTAGTAGTAGTAGTAGTAGTAGTAGTAGTAGTATTTATTTGTCCACATAATACAATACAATATGCCAGTTTGGCGTAGGACGTGTCAAAAATTATAAAATATAAGTTACAATACATAATAACACTTTAAAATATTTCTGTATATATGACAAGTTTGAATCAAACACAAATAAAAATGGCTTATAATATAGATAAAATATATGAATAATTAAAAATCTTTATGTATTACAAATAAGAGTGAGGCTAAGATATTCATATAGATCGTATATGGGGAATTTCACTAGGATTGCCTTCAGTTGGTACTTGAATTGTTTAATCGGTAGTTTTCTAAGATTAGCAGGTAGTTTAGTGTATGTTTTTATTAGTATATTTTCTGCATTCCTTTGTATTCTGGTTGATGCAGTTTTTGGTGGGACTAGATTTTCCATATTTCTCGTGCCATAATTATGTTGACAGGCGTACTTTTCAAATATGTTAGGATGTTTTTTGACGAACAGTGCGGCTTCTAATATGTATACACCATACACCGTCAGTAGCTGATAGTTTTTGAAATATCTCTTGCAGCTTTCAGTTTGTTTCAATTTAAGTACAGCACGAAGGCTTTTCTTTTGTGCAATAAATACTTCTCTTATTTTCACCGAGTCTCCCCAAAATATAATTCCATAACTTATGTTAGCCTCTTGATATGCTCTGTATGATGTTAACGATGCCTTAGTTGAGACTAGATACGAGATAGTTCTTAGTGCATAAGTAGTCCTACTCATCTTCGTTAAAAGTTTCTCGATGTGTTTCTTCCAATCTAGTCTGGCATCTATAAGCAGGCCAAGGAATTTAGCAGAGAATTCACAGCTTACTGATTGCTTTGGAGTTAGTTGCATTGGTATGATATCGTCCTCTTGGGCTGTCAGAGAATATTTTATGACCGCAGTTTTATCTATGTTAGGTTTTAAATTGTTCGAAGTGTACCAACGGTCTAACTTTTCGATCGTGGTTTGTATATTTATCTGAAGATCTTCATCACTCTTTTCTTGGACGGTGATAGCAGAGTCATCAGCATTTGTGGCTACAAAGTAGTCAATCCATTCTGGCATATCGTTGGTATATATAAGAAATAACAGCGGTGCTAAGATAGACCCTTGCGGTACACCTCGCTGCGTATATTCTAAAGATGATTTCAATTTCTGACCTGTTCTGTCCACATGCACAATGCACTGAGGTCTTTTGTGAAGATAAGATTTTATTAATTCAAGCGGCCGGCGTTCCTCTTATTCCGTATCTTTCTAGTTTTTCAAATAATATGCTATGTTTGAACGTGTCGAATGCTTTACTTAAATCGAGAAATGTACTGACCACACATTCTTTTTTATTTAGGGATTCTAATATTTTTTGCAGCATTTGATATATCGCACTCATAGTTGACTTGCCTGTTCTGAATCCATTCTGATATACACTAAATAGACCATATTTTTCAAAAAAGGCTGATATTCTTGAATGAAATATTGTCTCGAATATTTTTTGAAATGTTGGAAAGTAATACTATTGGCCTATAATTTGTGTATTCCATTGGATCTCCTTTTTTATAAATAGTTTTTATTTCTGCAATTTTGAGCTGATCAGGAAAGATTCCCGTATATATCAATAGATTTATCAGGTATGTTAATGGTTCAGAGATTAATTCAGCATTATCTTTTAAAATGTGTATAGGCATCTCATCGTGCCCTACAGATTTTATATTATTCAATGATCTTATTATGTTCGTTACTTCTTCCTTATCCGTATTCATCAGAAACATACTCATATGATTTCTTTTAATTTTCATATACGATATATTTCTTGTGTCCAAATCAGGGAAGGCATGTATGAGAAAATCATTTAAAGCTGTTTCTGCATCTGGAACTTTGTCAAAAATGTTGTTAGATGATATTGACTGATTTATGCATGTATGTTCCTTTATTATGTTCCATATTGTTTTTTGTGGATTTTGTGATTTTTGTATACGCTGTTCGTTGAATGTCCTTTTTGCTGCTGCTAACTGTCGTTTCAGTTTCATTCCATATTCTTTTCAGGTGTTTGTATCGATTTTTCTTTCCACCATGTCATAGTAAAGTTCTCTTTTGTTTTTACAAGATGTTCTTATTTCCGGTGTAATCCATTTTGGCGGTGACTTATCATTGTTTCTCTTCTTTTGTTTCTCCGGAAAAAATTGTTTGATTAGACAGCAAATAATTGATTGAAAGTTATTATAACTGGTATTGACGTCTTCTTCCCTATATATAAACTCCCATGATTGTCCGGATAATATTTCTTTAAATTTGTTCATTTTTGAATTGGTATAGATTCGTTTATTCGTTATCACATCTGTCGCTTTCATATATTCAAACAGTTTTGTTATTTGTCCTCTATGATCTGATAGCGTTGTTATTACTACTTCAGCTTTTAGATCTACATTGTTTGTGAATATATTATCAATTGTCGATCCTCCATTCCTAGTCGTTCTTGTATATTCATAGATTTTTTGTTGAAGATCGTATGATTTTAAGAGATTTATCAAAGCCCTACTATTATTTTCAGTAAATATATTTCGATAATATGGCAGCGATGACCTCATCGTTGGAGCCAAATCTCTTTCCGCCAAGCCATTTCTTTAAGATTGAATATACATGATAATTGCAGGGGGGCAAATTTGGAGAATATTGTGGATGATGAATCTATTCGTAGCGCAATTCATGCACTTTTTCCATAGCGACTGCGGACCTATGCGCCGGTCCATTGTCTTGGTGAAAGAGTAATTTTTCCTTTGTGCGACCGCCTTTGCTTCAAATCGGCGTCAAATTGATCCAACAGCTCTGCATAATATACCCCCGGTGATCATTTTGCCCTTTTCAAGGAAATCGATACAGACGATACCGTGTGTATCCCAAAAAACTATTGGCCTTTTTCGGCTTCAATTCGATAGGACAAGTCCACTGATTCGACTGTTCTTTGGTATCTGGTGTGTTTTGATGGATCCATGTCCTTCTTAACGCGAAATTAACTTTTTTCCATGTTTACAAAAAGGTTGCTTGCTTTCGATGGGTGTCAACAGAATTGAATAACATATCAGTGAAAATTTTAATGTGTTCTAGTTAAAGATGGTACACCAACAAATGTCACATGAGATTACCGATTGTGGCGCCATCTGTTTTATTCTTCAGGGACACTTCTCACCTTGCCCTCGTATCGTCACGGCTATTGAACAGTTGATTACCATTTCGATTATTTCTAGAATATAGGTGGATCTTAAGTAACGTAAATTTTATTAATGATAACTTTAATCATTTTCTCTTTACTTCCATTTTATAAAATCATTGTATGTACAATGTATTAGGGGATAACGTTGAAGAATTTGAAATTCTAGATCCCCAGGAAACGGAAGGAACGACCAATAACTCCTCAAATTTGCCATCATATTGTAGAAGAACAGAATCCAATCTTGGATTTAATAAATAATGAATTTGTTTTGAATAGTTTTATGCCACGTTCAGATTAAGTTCTCTTCTGAATGAATGAATGAATGTAATAATAATAACCAGTCCTGCTTATTTCCAGCTTGATAATTTCGAATAATATTTACGGATTAGGCGGCTTTCATTATTTATATAATTGGAGATCACCAGATTGCACCCGCTCTGCATGTTTGAAGTTTTGTGTTCACATACCTGCTTTGTTTCAGAATAATCTACGGAAGATCCTTTGAAAATTGGTTTAAAGCAGAATGAATTAAATTCAGTGTCTATGAATTAGTAAATCAATATTCTGTTCTCAATTCTGTGCTTATTCTTTTCATAATTATATTTTTAATAACAGACCGTTGTCTCAACGTTTTGTAATATGTTCCGTGCTTATATTTGATCTTATATAATTATTTATGAATAGATTATAATTTATAGTTAAGCTATTTGCCTGATTGATGAACATTATACTTTTTCCTTTCGTATAGTCAAAATGTAAATGAAAAATTTGGATTAATCTATTCTATTGGTGATCTCAATTCTTGAGGGAGATGAAACTATGTCATACACTTTTCCTATGCCGTTTGGAATATTTTCTACGATAATTTCCAATTTAAACTATCAAAATTATATATATAACTGAATTTATCTATCAAAATTATACATATAGCTGAATTTATCTATTATTATCAAATATCGTTGAATGTGATATCAAAGACTTTATTCAGCAATTCACCTGTTTGTAGTAAATCTACTAAATTAATAAATCAAGAAATTAATAATTTATCATAACCCTATATAATATATACAGCGGCGCATATCTGAGTGCTATTTTGCCATGCGTTATTACTATACACTAGGACGAAATAGTACATAATACATAATTGAAATAAATAACGAACATGTTGTTCTTGAATAAATTGAACTGTCTCGGCTGGCTCCCTCCATTTGGTCGCTTGTGTCCCATAATGCAGCAAACAGTCCACATAAAATTTGTATTTGACTTACTTGTGTTATCTTTTGCCAACTTCAATTCCATATCCATTTCCAATTCCCATTGCGTTTTCCATTTTATCATAATAACTATCCATATGATATGCCTGCCTTGAAGGAGGAACTGCTCAGGATCGCCATAATAAAATAACTGAACTTACTATCATCTATTGTACTTAAATATCTACTCTCAAGGGAGAAGCCTTGCTCCTCTAATAATAGTACATGCTATAGTTCGGCGAAGGTTGACCTACGTGCCGATATTGACACTCATGTCATGCACTCAGGGTCGGAACCTTCTCAACCCATTATTTGTTATGCTATATAATACAGTGGCAGATATGTTTATATCCAATGAACATCATTACGACATGAGAAAATAGAATAATGGGAGTTATCTAATTTAGGATGAATCTCTTCGGGATATCACAGTTGGATAAACTATATATTTTGCTCGCAATATATGATGCATTGTGAAAAAGTTTAAAGTGTATATACTAGGGCAAGGTGGAAAGTCCCTGAATGTAAAACCGATGGCGCCACAATGGAAAATCCCTTGGGACATTTGAGATGTACCATCTTTAACTAGAACGCACTGAAAATTTCAGACTGATATGTCATTCACTTATGTTTTGATCTCCATCGAAAGCAAGCAACCTTGAAGATTTTAGTGAACATGGAACAAAGTGAATATCGCGTCTTGATTAAACATTATTTCTGGCGTGGAAAAAATATTACGCAAACCAAAGCATCCCTTGTTAAACATTTTAAGGACTCTCCACCATCGATTCGATCGATTCACAAGTGTTATGACAATAAAGATTACCGAACGTTCTGATCGTCCAATTGAGGTTACAACGCCAGAAATCATCGAAAAATTCCATGCTTGGTATAATATTGGACGATCGGTTAGTTAAAGTGCACGAGATTGCCGAGGCTATGGACATCTCAATCGAACGGGTACGGGACATTTTGCATAAATTTTGGGATATGAGGAAGCTATCTGCCAGATGGGTGCCGCATTTGCTCTGTTGACAACAAGCGCGACAGTGTGACAACTTCAAAGGACTGTTAGGCTATGTTCAAGCGCGATAAGAAGGACTTTTTGTGCCATTTCGTAACCGTGCACGAAACATAGATCCATCACAACAGACCTGAGACTAAAGTTCAGTCGAAGCATTGGACTTGTCCTGGCGAATTGAAGCCGAAAGAGGCCAAAGTGAGTTTATTGGCCAGCAAAGTTATGGCGACAGTTTTTTGGTATGGTATCGTCCATATCGATTACCTTGAAAAAGGAAAAACATTCACATGCAGAGTTGTTGGATCGATTCGATGCCGATTTGAAGCGAAAGCGGCCACATTTGGCAAAGAAAAAAATGCTCCTCCACCAGGAGAACAGACCGGTGCACAGGTCTCCAGAAGCAATGGCAAAATAGATAAATGATTTTTGTTTCATTTTTTTAGAGCCTGTTCACCGTGCCCTAGTACAAAATTGCACAGAAAATTTAAATCTCATTAACCATATTATTGTTCGAGCTACAAACTTTTGTCTTCTAGGCCAAAATTCGATATGAACAGTCACAAATCTGTACAAGTAACATTATTGGCTTGATGTGCCACTCCAAAATATATTAAAAACACGGAAAGCGTTCAGCTGTCATTCATAAAAAATAGTTTACTGTTCGGAGACGAACCCTATTTTTTTCAGGGAAACACACACCCTTTTCTGAAAGGTTGAAAATATAAAAAATCATCATATATTGCATCCAAAACTTTCACAGAAAGTGTGCAATAGTTTATAAAAATCGGTAAGCAAAATCAAATGATTTGCGAAGAGTAACTTTGCCAAGCACACTATTTCTCCATTCTCCAAGGGGCAACGCATTTATAGTTGTTGTTCCAGATTATTCAAATTGGAAATTGTTTATCAACTGTTATAGTGTATATTCAACTCGTTAAATCTCGAGAAATTTTAATCTTCTAAAATGGTACGAGGTCCCATTTACTTCATGTATTTATGATGAAAATTGAAGAACTAATCAAATATAGTTTGAACGCTTAAGTTCTAGAATTAAAGTACTACTTCTCTGATTCTCACACAATCTTTCAAGTCAAAGCGGAAAATCTTTAGCATTAGCTTTCTAAGATACTTACAAGGAAGTGTTCTAACTAATTCGGTTCTTGCAAAATTGAAGGCATCAACACAGATACTAATTTGAAGTTTAAATCATATGGCATCTATAATGTTTTGTTGTCGTCCACAATTTAACCTTTCATTTTCATCTAAATAGCTTAACGTTGTTTTATAAATTAGTATAAATTAATATGCTCTTTTATTTAAGCAAGATGGATGACGTTTTGATCTGTGTCTCTAAATTGAATACCTAATTCAATATTCTAATATTAGTTTTTGGTTAGGAAGGATGGTTCAATTGATTTTTCTCAGAAAATAGATGATACTTATAGAATTGTTCTTCTTTAATGTTACATTTATTCGGAATAAAAGAATAGATAAGCGTAAGTAATATATAGGATATAAGAAGTTGGTTATATTTGTTTCTTTGTTTAATTAATTATTATATAGTTCAAACTAAGTTTCTGAGTTCAGAATATTTACTGAAATATTTACATTTAGTTGTTATTTGTATTCATAATTCATAACCATATTCATGCCTATCAAAAATACGGGACTGGGTACATTCAAATAACATCTTTCGAAATCGAATTCTGTAAATATTTTAGAGACTAGGGACATAAAAATTCTAGAGATATTAGGAGTAATCGTTTGAAAATGTTCCAGATTTTGGCAGAAGACATTCTGCTCGTTGTCCTGAATGATTGAAATATTGTTGAGGTGATGTACTTAAAATAGTACTACAAAATCTGATAAAAAATCCAATGAAAATTGGTCATAACATAATTAATATTCAATAATCCGTTCTGGCTAAGCGTTATTACTCATGACATAACGGTATATAATGTTGAATATACTGAATATTTTAGATATATTCACAGTTCTGATGTGCCAGCTATGGACGTATCCATAATCCATTCATATTCATTTATATGAAGTCGAGTATTATTAGATCAATTTTCAATACAATTGGATGGATAATTGGAACAGCGTTCTGATAATGTTGTACCAGTTTTATCGTATATAACACCAACTGTATTCTATATTATCAGATATATAGTGAAGATATATAAAAATCAATATAGCTCATTCATTATCTGCTCCTAATGACATAGGTATATGTTTCAGTTCAAGTTAGTGAGCCTAACTCAGTGTAGCATCCTTACATGGAACTAGAAGGCGACCATACTCCCGGTCCGGATGGAGCATGAAGCTTCTTATTGCATAGGATGCAGATGATAACACTGCCTGTTTAAGCCTCCGTGAGGAAATGGAATAGTTAAACATTCTATCCCAAACAATTTGAAATTTTATGGACCGTTTACTTCAAAGTTTATGAAATTTCGCTCTTGCGAATTATATACAAAATGTAAGATTCTGAGCCATTTAAAGTTTCATACTTCTTAAACTTTATCTACATTCTGCATTCATCCGTGAAATTACGAAGCAATATTCATTGTCAATTCCTTCCTTCCTTAGGCGGGAAAGTATCGCACTGAGCCCAAAAATTGAAAATCTAAGTTTCAATTATACTGAGTTAATTCCCTAGTAGAGGTACATTAAAGAAATAATGTAGTGGTTCATGAAACTTTCATGATTTCGTTTTGTAAAGTTTTCGGTTCTCCCAAATTCGAAGTTGCCTCTTGTCAATAATAGAGTACAACGTGAATTATCTTATCGATTTTGATGAATTTTGGAAATGAGCGACATTAACATTCTTGTCGAACAAATGCATTTTGTATTAGACTAAGGTGGCTCAAAAAAAACTTAGGTCTTCATTTGTTTACCTATGGAACTGCAATTTCACTTAAAATTAATTTATATTTCAAATTCAGGACAGCGAACAATGTGATCATATTATTATTTTCAAGATCTAAACAATGCTACTTGGATATAGTTCCAAACAGTTCACGTAATCCACTTACATGTACCTTTCTAGTACATCTCCCCATTGAAATTTCCTAATTACCTCATTATCAACTCTACCCTATTATTCTATTAAATTATTCAACCCCGCGGCAATGAAGTTACCATATTCATATCCAAACTCAACTTGTTAATTGTATCTTATCTTTCATGTTTGTTCAGTCATTAAAATTGTTTTGGAGATGACACCTTAGTTGAAACTATAATCATGTTTCTATAATATAAGTGATAAAAAAGTGATAAGTGTTTATTATATCAAAACGATAAATTATCACAAAGTAACGGCTTCCATAGATTTTTTGTAAATAGTAAGAGATTAATTTTGGCAACAAAACGTTCAATATATATTGACCACTTAATTTCCGATCTATATACATGCCCACGAATTTATTTGCATGCACGTTTTCAATTGATTTGTGTCAATGTACTTATATACATTGTCTGTAGTTGATATTCAGGTTCTTATTTAGCCTCAATTCATTTGTTCCACACCAGTAATGATTGTATCCACATACTCGTATTCTGCATATGAAGTAGGCTCACACTCACTAACAAGCTTAGCTTGTAAGTAATTTATGTAGCAGTCGTAGGCGGAAGGCATGATCCCTGTGGGGTAAAACAACACTTAAATTGAACTCCATCGATATCTAAGTACCTGTTGCTGTCTTTCCCATAGGTAACATTTTGTCCAACTTTTTGCAGGTCTACGTATACCAAGTACCTACTATCAATAGAAATTGATCCACGGTGTCAAATGCTTGGTTCAGGTCAAAAAAACGAACAGGGATGTGTTGGCCGTTGTTGAAGGGGGTATGATATATGTTGAAAGACATGATCTAGGACGGTCATAACGTAAATATATGGCACACATCGGACGTCGCGCGAAGTGCAGTCAGTTAGTGTGAATATTCAATGTGTGATTACTTGGTATAAATAAGAAGGAAGCGTTCGAGCCAAAGCGTCAAGAATCCCAATAACTTTTCACTTCTTAATAGCAGAAAATATACTTATATTTATTATTATATTAAACCATCATATATTTAGGAACCTATTATATCAATATCATATTTTTTTTAAACTATTTTGTAATTTTTTTTCCCTAACAAAGGTTGCTAATGTGGTACTTATCGTGCTGGTTAGTTGAACCTGTTCAGTTAAGGTCAACGCTGCCCCTGCTTTATTCGTAACTACGACATTGACGCAGGGATGCAGAAATTATAGCGGCGAGAATAAATGTTTGCGTAAATTTATATAGCGAGTCAACTCTAATCAAGGTATCAAATTGCTCCCAAGTATTCTATGCCAGTACTGTGTTTCAGTTTAGGGTCTTATGACCAGCCTGGTATATATTTCAGTATTATCGAATAGTATACTGAACATATAATATACACTATCTATATTACATCCCTCCCGGATGAAGCCGAAATAAACCACCTTATTACATAGAACGCAGATGATAACACTTCTCGTTTAAACTTTCGTGAGAAAATGAAACAGTAAAACGTTCTATCTTGAACAATTTGGAATTTTATGAACCGTTTGTTTCAAAGTTTATGAATTTTCACTCCGGAAAATTATATACGCACTAGTGAAATTCGAAGCACCATTCCACAGCTTCGTACTTCTTGAAGTTTATTTATATTGTGAATGCATTCGAATTTTGATTTATTCATTTATTCAAATTTTCCTAGAAAGTAGTGTTATAATTCCTATTAAAATTTAGAATAGCGTCCAATTTGGAAATTTTGAGCTTATTTCATTCTAAATATATTTTATGGTATAGACAACAGGACTAAAATTTTGTGTAACAAATATATAGAAATATGAATGTGAATAGATGCATATTATGTCTATGGTTTTGGCGTGTACATAGTGTGTAAAATCATTTTAATTTTCGGAAGTTGGAGAGTTAAACTAAAATTTACATAAAACTTGTAGCATTTAATCTGGAAAATACTGGTGACAAATTGTTCCAACACAGTGTGGCATTCTCAAAGCTAGAAGTTTTCAACTAAAGCTGAATCTGAAATGTCCTCAAATGGTAAGTACAAATTGAGAAACAGGGGTGGAAAATTGTTTGAGTGGGAGTTTATTTACAAAATTGTTGTGAAATACAGTTATCATTTAATATTATTCTACGATTGTTTTTGCGTGTTTTAAAATTTCTATGTATTCTAAAATATTGAGTTTATTTCTTTTTTCTTGAATATATAAAATATCTGGATTAAGGGAGAAATTATGATAATATGATTCGCATAATTAGAGCACCATTTTGAACCTGTAACTTTTCAACTGTTCGTGGACCCTAATCTTGTAACGTTCAGTTTGTCCTATGTACAAGGCATTACATTCATCTCACCTCAGCATGTAAGCTCCAAATTTTCTTAATCTATCTTATTTGGATTCAGAATTATTAATATATCAGTATAGTTTATATATTGTTTCGAAGGTGAATTCTTCAAGAAATTGAGATATTTTTCATGAGTGTTTACTTAAATATGTTAGACAAACGAAATTTGTCAGCATTATTTTCTAAATTGGATGTTTCAAGTTTTGTGTTAATTTGAGTTCAATTCTCCAACTTCCGAAAGTGTGAATGAATGTTTTACAAAGTAATGAAATGGAGCGAGACTTGATGAGATGAATCTATAACTTCAAATATGATACACAAGATACATAGCAGTACCTACAATCTCAAAATCTTGGAATTCTTCATGATGAAATAACAAGTATCAGATAGCCAGACCTTAATAGCGGTATATGGTGAATTCACACAATTCTCTCCACATAAATAATGATATGTAGCATGAGTAACGTGAAACTAAAACATTTGCACCTTAGTATATCAAACATTCACAAAAAATTGAACAATGAATATTCACAATTCAAGTTGAAAAAAAAACCGCTATGTCATGGAGTTTCTCTTTATCAAATGTTTCAAACAATGATGCTACTGTTATCCATAATATGCATCCAAGATATAAAACTGTGGATCCAAGTGCGAAACATATCTCAAAGGAACGATCTATAGTTGATATGGTCGTCATCCTTGACACCCTATTTTTATCAATCCAGTACCTACCGAATGATATAATCTGTGAGATTTTTATCAATGAATGGTGACAAATCCATCAATATCCAACAAAATTTCAATCAGCATGATAGATAACGTTCTCAATATTAACGAAAGGTGAAAAAATACTATATTTTCCACCCTTCTTCGTTTATGCACTACACCAGCTGAAAATGACTGAAAATATAATTCCCTATAGAAGATGAAGCCCAGAGAACGCCATAGAGTATGAAAGATTTTATTGGTAGGGTGAAATAATATACCTACATCAGCAAAAATTACAGAATAACTACCTGAAGACTTGTCTTAGTCGCTCTTTCCATTTGAAAATTATTTGATCAAAACTTTAAATTAGAATTCACACGTTACAAATAATAGTACTATCTGATATGAATCCATTGCATTACAAAAAAGTGGTTTATAATAATGTCTGGTGATGTAGAAATGAAAAGTATTCACAAGATAGTAAATCGATTATTATGTTCTAGTGATACAGTTACCAGACGTGAACATAAATACTAAACTGAAAGGAACACTTATATAGGAACACACGGCTATCGACATTTCTGAAATAATGTTCTCAACTATTTCACGTTAGCCGAATCTTTATGCCCACACATCATGTCCATACTCCACGATAAGACCTATCTATTTCATCTCTACGGGAATCTTGTATGTATAATCAGAATTTATTTGTCCCTCTCTATTATGCTACAGGTAGATCGATGTTTGCACTGGAGATAAGTTGGTAAACCTAGCCCGCTGATGCCTATTGCTACACTAGAGTATAATACGGCTTTTCTCTCGGTCTATATAAATCCCATTTCCGAATACATAAAGCAAAGATGAAAAAGTTTCGTTGGAAGTTTCAGTAGTAGTATAGGGCGTTCCGTCTAGAAATACTACAAATTTTACGGTCCGTTTATTTTAAATCTACTTGTGGGAAATATTGCTAAATTCAAATCTGTATTTGTTCTTTCTATTATTTCGGAAAATAGAAAAGTTTCACGACATGAATGAAGAATCTGATATAAAATTAGAATAATAAGCGTCGGTAAAGTTGATTCGCGCGAATTGGCGAATGCGCCGGCAAACAATAGTCAGCACTTGGTGCGCTTACGAACTAACCGAAAAGTATAAGCTTTCTTTGGAACTATTCATTGTATATATCTGAATTTTCCGCTATAAGATTTCTAAAACCCTCTATATTGATATGTTTAAAAACGTCTTAAAATAATTGCATCCATGTTTTACGGGCAATTGAGATGGGTTTATGACGCTGTTTTGTTTAGATTGGAGATTTTTGACAAACTTAACGACGGCTCTGCGATGCAGAGGTGTTTTTGCAACACACGTGTACTGTCGGGGGAGGCTTAGAGTCAAATTTAGTCAACTATAATAAAGAAAAATACGCTTACCTAAATTCTGCTAGCATTGTGATAGCGTTAAAGTACAAGAAAGGTTTTCTCACGGAGCATACTTACTTTTGCATATTCGTTTGAACTGATGTTTTATTTACATTATTCAAATAATTCTCTTCGAAAGATATTTTAATTACCGCTTGTTAACTGTCTTGCCTATGGAATATTGACAATTGTCTTAATGTTTCTTGTTAACAACCCTAGCGGGTCTGGGACCATTGCACTACTCTTCAAAGTATCCAACAAGGCTTTGTATCTGGAGGGGACCCTCGCGTTTTCATGTCCATTGCACTCCTTAGTACATAGTGTTATGGTCAAGTGATCTAGATCGGAGGTTGTTGTATCAATCTCATATTTTGTGTATTGTTTAGGTAGCATGTTTGCTACAGTATTGAGTATAAGTATAACTCGATACATTTGTTCAAGTAGTAAAGTTCAGTAGAATAAGTTGGAAAGTATATTGTTTATAATAACCGGATTAATGATATTGGTTGAGCATATCTGAAGTAATTACGTTAATGCAACAACTCAATATTCAAAGTTTTAAGATGTTCACTAAGTCACTGCACTTATGTCTATCTTCAGTTAAGTCGAGTCACTGTAGAATGAGTATTCTCAGGAACTCTAATTCTTTTCAGGTGCCATTGACTATTCTGGAACAAGAGTCGTCCAATTATCCAGTTGTTTTTACAAGGTGATTATTCTATCAATATTTCTGCTGAATATTATTTTACTATGCATTATAATTTTCTATTTTATCATCTCACTAGGATTGATTAATATTATAAATAATCAATTCTATAGTGATGACTTCTAATTACGATCAAACCAGGTTGAATGTCAGTCAGGGAATATACACCTCTTACAGATTATAGAATGCATCCAATTCAATTTGTGTGAAATTTTATAAGTAATAGCCGTGAAACTACAGTATTAATTCTTCTATCCAACTGCAAAGGACGAAGGAACTATTTACCAAGTGGAGTATTTCCTGATGCCCATAACCTCTAAATTTTAATGGAAAATTGAATCGATTATCCCCTCCACCAACATTCCATCAGTCACACGACGTTCACGAACATTAGAGATATCCCCTCTTGTATATTTTAAATATATATATATATATATATATATATATATATATATATATATATATATATATATATATATATATATATATATATATATTTATATATATATATATATATATATATATATATATATATATATATATATATATATATATATCAGGATATAATTGAATTAATATGTGATTGTATATCACATTTCCAACAAAAAAGCTTATATAGTATATATTCCGATTTTCAACGGTTAACAAGTAATTCACTATTTTCTATTTTTTTAATGAAAATATCACATTTCCATGCGATTGACTGACTCTTCCTAGAATCAACAACGAATGTGAACAAAATTAACTCATTGCAAATTGAATAAGAATAAATACGCTTCCATATCATATTTATCATCGAAATGTTATCATTTTTATCATTTGTAGGTCACAACATTTGGGAGTCAACTATGATTTGATGGAGTCGTGAAAATTCAAACGTCAAATACTCAACATTTTTTCAAGACAAATGTGGACGATAACTAGTTGTCAGAATATCGCCAAAGATCAAGCTTAGTGTGAGTCTTTTTTTCATCACACATACAATAGCGAAGAAATTGTCTTTAATGTAACTCAACATCAAGGTTTGTCAATACTAAATTTACTGTAATTCCAAATTTTGCTAGCAAAAAAGTTGTAAAGCAAGTTACAACATACACCCATAGACTGTACATTTTCCAAAGAATCTGAAAAACATAGAGCTTCCTATGATCAAACGTTCGACCATTATTCCATGGCATACTGGATTTTCCTCTAGCTTTCTTGATTTTCATCCGATAATTGTGAAATTCAACAATTCGAATAGGAGTGTGTTCATTTATACTATTTTAACAATAACAAGAACAATTGAAATCAGAAGTCGCACGAACTACAGCATTTGCTCGAAGTGGTCACCATGTTGACGCAAACATGTCCATGCTCTTCGCCACGGTGACGGAAAGAGAAATTCTTTCCATCACCGCATATCTTATTTTTCTTCTCAAACAGATGCCGCTCTCGATGATACGTTGCATTAGTTCTTCCTCCTTTTTAATTTTGTTCTTGTGAACTTCCGCTTACAAGTAGCCCCGGCAAAAGAATTGAAAGGTGTCAGATCAAGTGACCTGGCAGACCAGGGAACTGTTTCTCCCTGACCAATCCAAGTCGGATACGTTTCTCCCAAATATCTTCGGACGTCTCGAGCAAAATGGGACGGCGATGAAAAAAATTCTTACACTATTCTAAAGCTTGATCTTTGGTGAAAATAGGAAATAGCGAATTACTATTAACCTTTGAAAATAGGAATATGAATTATACAAACTCCCTGCGCGACTAGGCAGCTGTGACTCTCGGCAGGCATACGACTACCATGTGATAGCTGCAAAACTCTGCACTGGCCATCGTAGCTCTCTGGTATCAAGATGATTCCTGAAAAGATCGAAGTGGTTCTTTTCACGAGGAAACGGAAACTGGGATCAGATATTTGTCTGTTAGGGAGGACCTTGCACCTAAAAGGGTCAGTGAAGTACCTTGGAGTTATCCTCGAATCTAACCTGAACTGAAAATGCACCTGGAACCTGATGAAGAAGGCCGTTGCACCCTTATGGGCTTGCAGACAGTTTGATATATGGCCACGTGTTCTGCACAGGATCTACACGGCCATGATCCGGCCAATTATAACCAATGGTGTAGTGCCGGCGACGGAAACGGTTATGTCCCGTCTGGCGCTGGGCATGGCCTAACGTAACGCTTGCGTGGGGATATCGGGAGCTATGAGGATCGACCCCACTAGGGCACTGGAGGTTCTGAATCGCCACCAGATCCACATTGTTGCAGTGACTTCAGGTACGGCGTATCGACTTGCAGCGGTCATGACAAAATTTGGCATTGGGCTGCTGGAAGCTGATCGATTCCCCGACTGAAGTAAGATGCGATATCGTCTGCTATCAGATTCCAAAAACCAGACATCCTCATAGCCTAGAGGAGAGACTGAGAGAACAAGGACACCGTACCACCCCGCCAGGAGGAATCGTGTGGTTCACGGACGGGTCCAAGACTGGCGAGTCTGGCGGAGCCAAAGTCTACTCGTGCACAGCCAGAATGGAGGTTCCAGTTCTCCAAAGTGCTCACGTTACCATTTTCCAGGCCGAGGTCTATTGTGCCCTAGAAAGCTGAGACTAAACTACTGAGGAAGACTGCTACATATCTGCACTGACAGTCGAGCGCCCAAGGCGCACTTCGCGCCTAAAGAGTGACTTTTAGGCTTGTTTTGGAGTGCAAGGAGACCCAGGCTCAATTAGCCAGAAGGAAAAAACTTCAGGCTAGTATGAGTGCTCGCCCTCTCTGGCGTGAAAGGAAACGAAGTGCCCGATAATTGGGCCAAACGGGGTTCTCTAGATACCCCTGCTCCTGATCACGATCTAGCGACCGGAACCTGATCGGCAGGCGAAGCTCCGCATCTATATGAGTAGAAGTGGCTTCAAACTGGACACGACTCCTTACAGGACACTATCATCTGAATAAACATCTACACTAAATGGGCTTCGTTGATGACCCATGTTGTAGTAGATGCGGAGAGGCCGGCAGAACTGTCTCTCATATCCTTCTAACAAATCGAGCACTGACTTCCCATAGTCTATAACACCTCGGCAGCGCATACATACCGCCTGAGGCCATAAGGGAAATCAGGCCATGCTAGACCGAGTCTTATATCAAGTGGCACACAATGAACTAAATCAAGCTCTCTATGTGCTCAGGACTTGTCCGCTCCCGGTTTGATTGATTGCTTGATTTGTCCTGAATGATCTAAATTCTTATTTGAATTTTTATAATAACCCTCTTCGAGAAAGTAAAAACTTCATATTTAAATTTTTTTTGGTCTCTTTGAATTTGGAAACTAATTTGCAAAAAGGAGGTATAAAAAGTGTTGTTTTCAGGGTTGAAGGAATTTTGATGTTTCTGCGTTATTTCTGCTATTTATGATGAGTGTGTGCTACATGTTAAGAAAATATTAAACGTTGGTTTCCATATTATGAGTGCAGGATGAATGAGATTAATAGATCTTAGTTATAAAAAGCCAACGACCCATTGGGCTATTTGAAATCACCTCAGACATAATCAATCACTGTAAGCCCCACTGGAACATCCATTTTTTTTTCTTAATTGTCGCAACAAAACACATGTTTATATATTCATTCTTCATTTTACACTATCAACATATCTGATGTATATTCAAGTCTCATACCATAACATGTTGTAACGTCAGTCTTACGAAGAATAAATTATTATAATTGAGGTATATTGAAATGTTGGCTAATGACATATTGGAAGTGAAATAAGACAAGTGCAATTTATCCAATGCAGGGTTGCATAGAACTAACTAAAGTCGGTAGATAGAAACAGTAGTCAATTTCATCAGATCTGTTCAAATTGTTCTGTGCTTCTAAGTTGTATTTGATAAATATTCGTGATATTGTCATACGTTCATAATCACATTCGTTATGCATCGAGGTATCAGACAAGGATGTATCTGTTGAAGAATTGTTCTCATTCATATTTATGTCAGGACGTAGTAGCAGATTACAATGTATATACAAGGTAGTATATAAATATGGTTTCGGCGTTTACGTAGTGTGAATTCATAATACTTCGGAAGTTGGAGAATAAAACTCAAATTTTACACGAAACTTTTAACCTTTAATTTATATATGCGGACAAATTGTTTCACCACACTGTGGCATTTTCAAAGCAAGGAGTTATCAACTACAGCTAAATCTAAAAGTATGTTCTTAAATATTAGGAATCAGAGTGTGGTACGATTTGAGGGATGGGGGTGGATAATGGTGGGAATTTGTAAGTACACTCCCACCATTATCCACCCCCATCCCTCAATTTGTACCATATTCTGATTCCTAATATTTAAGGACATACTTTTAAATTTAGCTCTAGTTGATAACTCCTTGCTTTGAAGATGCCACAGTGTGGTGAAACAATTTGTCAGCATTAAATTAAATGTAAAAAGTTTTGTGTAAAATTTGAGTTTTATTCTCCAACTTCCGAAGGAGGTAGTATATATCTATTTAGATCGTACAGTGATATCAACACTTAACAGTTCCGTTTTGTCTCCTCGGGCTTATCAGCGAAACAGATGAAGCGTTATTTTGATTTGTGCACACCTTTTTTAGCTTGAATATATCTAACATACCTAATACAAAGCTCCCAACTCAATCTCAAATTTAATTATTGTATTGGCATGAAGAACAACTGATATTCTCCATGTAAAATTGTATTTTTGTTAAATAGTCTAGGTTCCCAAGGGGTAAATTGTGATTCAGAAACCGCTTCATGAAGCCAATCAATTTTTCTTACATCGAACACAACTTTTATATAATACTTGAACAATGCTCAGTTTGCGGAATGTAATATTATGATTATCATCTTCGAGTCAAGTTTGTTTTATGAGACAGCTATTAATAATATAGATGAGAGGGTTAATTCCACATGTTACGTACAGTTAACTATTCCGGTTTTAGAATGCTGGCCCGGCAAAGTCTTATCGTCGCAATTCTATTGCTGCTTGTGATTTATGTTACGAAAATATGCTTTAGCTGCTCATTTTACATTAGAGTTGGTTCAGATTATAATTGAAACAATATTTGCGAGATGAAGTTACCTGTTATAAATCTCTTTATGTTTAGCCGAACTCAACAAAGCTATTGAAAAGCCTAAACATTGAGAATAAATTGGGGATAATTCCATGAATTGGTTCAATTAGTGGCTGTTTATTCTTCTTCATAAAAGGGAAAAATAAACAAATCTCCTATAAGAGATACGAAGATGGTTGAATGGAGGTAAAGTTGCTGCGTATTGTGAGCCCGATAATATTTCTTTTGACAATTGGAATTATGTTTGTTACTTCCATAAATATGGGAAAAAAACCGAGATTAAATAAAATTTTTCTCGATTTTTGATGTCTTGATCTTTCTTCTGTCTGTTATCAAAATTTCAAGAATCTGTTTCTTCCGGTTTGTTTGCTGGCGCGTCACAAGCGGAAGTATGTAGGGCGAGCTGACCGGATATGCTGAATGGAAGTGACTTGGAATTTTTAAACGGCAGATACGGATTTCTTGTACGGAAATACGTATTTTTCCGACTTTTACGTCGATCGGATTGACCGTCAAAATTTTAGCATTTTCACCTTCGTAATATATATGAGTAAAAGTTGCGATATTTTCGGCATATCTCACCTACCGTTCACCTTATCGACATACTAAGTGAATTTTATTGTTCTATGGGTCGAATATAGTGGATAAACACAATCAAATTATCATCAACTGAATTTTTCTTATGAACGCCTTAATGAATATTTCCTTCCATAACCTTTTTAATGAAGTATCACAAGCTACTCTTGAAGTTCCAAGAATCAGAAATATGAAAGAAAGTTTTTATATCATAGTAGCCTTTGATTTTTTCAATCTGTCACATGTGAATGTTAGTTTGAATTTACCTATGAAGAAAAACGCCATATATTAAACTTTACTACAGAAACGATAGAAATGGTGTCAAGACATCGGAAATATATCTGAAAAGGTTTCCCGAAAGATGACAACATCAGCGAACTTTGTTCAGGTTTTCGGATAGGAATGTCGAGTTTGAAATTCAAGAAGTCAAGACAAAAATATGGAGACGGAATGGATGAGGAAACCAAAATTAATTCATTTTCCAATACTTTTCAATAAAAGTTGATAATTTGCAGATAAATATGAACTCCCTTGAGAATACGAATGAGAATTTCACACCGGAAATTTTCGACCAATGAAATACTTTCATTTAGACTTGTTGCCATGCCAATAACAAAATTTCAGCTGATATTTATTCTATTAGGGTAGAGAAGCAAAATTATAGCGGATATTTTTTTGACGTTTAACAAATGAGTTTGGAAGTGATACAATACATAACAAAACAACAAAATTATGGCATTCCTTCGTAATGTCTCGTATTTTCATGACAAAATGTCAAATAATATTACATTGAAATTATTTTGAACTAATTTTTTTCGGTGTGAAATTCTCTTACCGAATATCCCGAGTGCACAAATTAATTTTCGGAAATTTTGCACATGGGATATTATAAGTGAATATTTTGAATCAATCAATCCAAGGTACAAAAATTAGAAATTGCAGTGAACTTTTGTCATCACAAAACATGACTTGAAATCATTGTACACTAATCCATATGTACTATTTTATAAAGAATTCGTCACCCCTGATGAAACCGATTGGGCTATGAATGTTCATCTCACGAAGTTGTGTCCATTGCCGTTGTAAAACTTTACCAAATATTTTATATATATTAGGCTGATCTCAAGGATATAACAAAGAGATGGAGCTGGATAAGTAAATAAGCGAATTCAAGTACTTTACAGAAGTTTCTAAGTGTTCGTGAATAATTCTGTATATTATAATAATTATGAAGTTAGTTCTGGGAGTAAAATTATCATTGTTGATTTTATTAAGGAAAGGTTTCTAATTATTATTCACCATTATTTGAACAATCCGCTCTTTCATGAAAAGGAAAAGGATGCAATGTAGAATTGATTTCCTGGAATATATGAAATGTGATAGAAGGATAATCTGAAATGAAGGCAAAGAAAGCTCGCGAATTCGTTGGAATAAAATACGGCGATTGTTCGTTTTGCATGCAACAGGCCTATCCAAGGAATAAATTCAATTTGTTCGTAGAGAATGAGTAATTTACATAAGTATGTGTTCTATAATAATTTAAGATACGTTTAATACAAACAACGATCTAACTGTTCTTATTGGAAACGTTAACGTCTTCACGTTGGAGCGATAAAAACTGTTCCAATAAAACTCGCTATCTGATATATATATAAAGATATCAGAATGTTGGAATAATGTTGAGTGGTGCACAATCATGCCAATATCTTTCACGATTTAACTCAGGTGAATAACAAAACATGACAAATTTCGAATCGGAATTGTTTTAAGGAAATATCTGCCCACCAATTTGGCTGTTATTAAATGTTAGGAAATATTGTGGTTACAATTTCGGATTCAATTAGGTATGATTCTATTTAGTAGAATGAGAATGATTAATTCAAAGAATGAGCAGAAATTCTGAAACTCTGTTTTGTTCCTACCATGAAACAGTTAAGTTTCATTGGATGATACAGATAATGTAAAAAAATACTCTATCTTGAAACAAAGAAGATAAATAACCAAACCTACTTTCATTCGTATGAAACCTCAAGATGACCGAACTCTTCGAGTTCTATCCAAATATAGAGTGGTATGGTCAAAATCAGAGGTAGGGTAAAGTACATTTTCACCATTTTCCTTTAAGCAAATACTATCCGCCTGATTCTGTATGTCGGAATGCGTATCTACGTAAGCAACCCTGAAGATTTTTGTAAGTATGGACAAAACTGAATATCGCGTCTTGATTAAACATTATTTCTTGCGTGGAAGAAACATTCGCAAACCAAAGCTTCGCTTGTTAAACATTATGAGGACTCTTACTCTAACCGTAGGGCAATAAAAGTCGTAGGGCATCTGGAAATACAAGTATAATTCGTAAAACAAATTCATTTTGAAGCATAATTTTTTATATTTCAAGGTTTCACCTCAATGTATCCTGAATGTGACTTAATATCACAACTGAGTTGCTGAAATAGAGGAAGAAACCTCCCGCTTTTGCTCTTAATATCTGCTGCAATTATCTTCTTCTCTTTAGGATACTGAACTCTCACCGGTCCAGGTAGAAATTCTGTTGGTAGAACACGACGAAAATCGCTTCTATGAATGCCACGACACTCTTTGGAGTCACATTTTGAAATTTGTAATAAATACTGTGAAGTTCGTACGTGCTCTTTGAACCATTTTTGACTATAATCAGGTACAAGCAGGTCATTTGTTCTCGACGGATCAACATACATGGCAAAGTCATCACAAAAATGGGGATAAATTGAAAAAAAATAGGATGAGGTAATAATGTTTGTATTTTTATAGATAAAAATGAAAAAGATGCCAATTTTGATATTCAATCTTTGAAAAAAATTGTGTTAAATCCAATTTTTCACATGAAATGTATTAAAAATCATGTTACGTTACGCGGACCTTGACCTCCAACCCCCCTTCCGTAACGCAACGTAACAAATTCGTACCCCCCCCTAAAAGCGTAACGTAATTTATTAACGTTCCCAAAGCCCTGATGCGGTTTCCAATCTGAGTATTTGTATTGGTAAATCAAGTGTCGATGACTTGCTAGGGCATTCAATAATTAATTATCAAATCGGGTAACTGTTCTATAAACATCTAATTAGTTATCCAACGAAGTGGATCTAATATGTTTTGTAAGGTGATATACCTGGAAACGTTTGGCAGCAATACATTTCAGTATATCCCCTCATCGGATAACTAACCAACCATTGATTTCATTTGAACGTTCCTCGTATTCCACGTAAAATTCTCCATAGAAATACCAATGACGATTGCACGTATGAGTGGATTTCCTGGCACTTGAGAGATAAGAATTCTGGAGCGACGACGAAGTCCAAATCAGCAATTCCTTATATAATTGAAATTCGATGACTGCTCATTTCACATGCAAGAGGCATATCCAAGATACAGTTCCAATTTGCTGCAAGTCAATGAGCTAAAATTTATATAAGTATTTCCGCTCCTCTAAAATCACCTTCCCAAGTTTGCTGAAGAGGTGGAACCGGGAAAAGCATTACCTATACCCTTTAATGAATGCAAAATAGCACGTCATTTGAATTTAAACAGGGAATTTTATCTCGACGCTCTAAACAAAACACGACAAGGGATTAATTTATTTCAAATGAAACGTAGGCTAAAGGTGACATTATAAAAGCTCAGAATTATTTCTCAAGTAACATTGCGGTTAATTCTCGGAGCTCACAATGAATATTTTCGATCCTAAATGTGCAGATTTCACGGAATTTTCTCCATTCATGAACTTTTCATCTGATAATACTTCCCCTAAAACAACAACAATGCTTTCTTGTTAAGATGTCTTGTTCATCGGATATATTATCTGCGCTATCTCAATCTGAATTCAAGTAATTCTATTCGAACTTTTCAGTCCTCTGAATCTCAATCCATGAGTGTGTTGATGAAACTAGAATTCTCAATCACAACACAGTCCCCAGTAATTTTGTATGTAAAACTATTGAAATCAAATAGCGATTAAGTTAGCAACTTGGATCATAAGTTGCAATTCTGGATTTCTTCCAGACCTTTCGTATAATGTTTCTTCCATTCTCATTCAAGATGTATATTTTCTTTAGATAATTGGAGATATTCATTTAAGTAATATGATAAACCAATATATTCGATTCGAATTCATAAATTATTCATTACTTATATTGAAACATCACCAAAGAAGGCATCCTTTTGGAATCTATTCGGAACCCATACTTCACAGCTGGTTGTGATGAAATATTCATGGTAGTACACACAGGCAGCCCTCGTACGTATGACATGTTAGGTTCTTGATACACGAGAGGTAAGTCGAAACAAGTTTTTCATATATTTCCATATTAAATGGAGGAATTAACTAACCAGGGGATTTTAATACAAAGAACACTCCATTTTAATGTCGAATGATCATGGTTTATCAATAAAATATACAACTATGTATTTGGCAATTACTGCACATTTTCAACATGATAAAATTAAAGCCTAGCCTTAGGTTTGAAAAACGTAGATAGGCGTCAATAATTTAGTTACTAACATCAAGACTCATTTGAATAGTTTGATCATTTATCTCAAAAATAGTCATCGTTTTCTGTAAATGACTCTAATATTTTTTTTTTGTTTAAGCTCTTTCTCAGTGCTAGAAACAGGCAAAGTTGATTTCTGCGACTGTGTAGTTCCCTCCTTTGCTTCCAGTACAATACCATCTTCCTGTCAGTTATTGTGTGGGAGTCTAACAAATCTCAAATATCATCAGTAGTGACTTCACTATTGGAGAATGTGTTGACTGGACATTCAGGATTCAGGTGACGCAGAAGAAATGCGGTCATATTTTCCATCGCTTCTTTCAAATTTCTGGGTTTCACCTCTTTCTGGGATGCAGCAAATTTCTAAACATCTTAATGACTGTTGTAATTGTTGTTTCAGAATTATTAATTAGCTTGCGTTGCAAGCAAAAATATTCTCCTTAGGATGTAGGCCTCCAATGATGCTGCCTCAATACATGTTGCAACAAGGTTTTGTTTGGAGGAAAAAATACAATCCTTATCTGGGGATCAATATAAGCAATACGCGGGGGTTGACTGGGAGCATTGTCCAGAAGAAGTGAGTCTTCATAGGCCAAATTCAAACCACAATGCTTCACTTCAGATATGAAATTCAAAGCTTTTGGGTTGGCCTTCCAGATGACTGGAGGCATACTCTAGGTTTAATCTGTCACTACTTGCTGCCGGCAAATTAGTGATGTGGATACAAGATCTTTGTGTTTTGAAACTTTATATTCTCTAAAGTGATCGTCTTGATAACTTTTTTTTTGTATTTAATGACAGTTTCGCTTAGACGGTATTTTATTTTGATCAGATTGGCTAGATTTGAACCAACCAACAGTGATAATAAGGATGAAATACCGAGGGGAACAAAAAAATATTATTCACGCTATGATCGCTTGTCGCAAACTACATCGAGCTCTCCCCGTAAACGCCGTAAATCCCGATGATCACATGACAATTAAATAAGCCCACATCCAAGAAGACTAGTGACAGGAGGCCAAATTTCCGTGGAGGGATGAGTCAAATAATCAACGCAAGGTAGTCGAGATAACAGCGTATTATCCAAATAGCTCTATGCGCTTGTTTGTGTTATCTTAGCGAAATGGTAATCTAACCTACTGGGGAAAGGTGAAAAGTCCCTGGAAAAAGAAACAAGAAATGATTTATTTGGTCAAAACTTATTCTATTTCTCGAAATAATCTCCTTCCCTTCCCGATACACTTCACCCAATATTTTTCTAATTTTTCAATTCCTTCCTAATAATACAATCCTTTGAAATAGGCATTTATTTCAGCGATGACCTGACCGTTGGAGCCAAATCTCTTTCCGCCGAGCCATTTCTTCTACTTTGGAAATGAAAATCGCTGGGGGCCAAATCTGGAAAATATGGTAGATGACGAACCAATTCGTAGCGCAATTCATGCCATTGCGACTGCGGAATTGTAGGCCGGTCGGTGCCTTGTCCTGGTGGAAGAGAACTTTCTTCTTGCCAAATGCGGCCGCTATCGCTTCAAATCGGCGTCGAATCGATCCAACAGCTCTGCATAATATACGCCGGTGATCGTTTTGCCCTTTTCAAGGTAATCGATATGGACGATACCATGTGCATTCCAAAAAAATTGTCGCGATGACTTTCCTGGTCGATAAATCCACTCGGGTCTTTTACGGCTTTGATTGACCTAGACAAGTACACTGTTTCGACTGTCCTTTGATCTCTGGTGCGTTGTGATGGATCCATGTTTACGAAACGGCGCGAGAAGTCCTTCTTATCGCGCTTGAACATCGCCACTCCTTTGAAGTTGTCACATGGTCGCGCTCATTGTCAACAGAAAGTAAAGGCTATCTGGCGAATAGATTTCTAATATTCAAGAATTTTTGCAAAATTTTTATTAACCATTTGGTTGAGATGTCCATAGCCTCAGCAATCTCGTGCACTTCAACTCGCCGATCATCCAATATCACATCATGGATTTTATATACGATTTCTGGCGTTGAATCCTCAATTGGACGACCAGAACGTTCGACGTCCTTTGTGGTTATACCATCACAACGAAAATCAGTGAACCATTTGATATTTGTTCCAATCGATGGTGAGGAGTCGCCATAATGGTTAAGAAGTGATGCTTTGGCTTGCACGATTTTTTTCCAGGCAAGAAATGAAGTTTGATCGAGACGCGAAATTCACTTTAATCGATTTTTACAAAAATCTTCAAGGTTGCTTTCTTTTGATGAGTGTCAAAACAGAACTGATTGACATATCAGTCTGATCATTTGAATGCGTTCTACTTAAATATGGTACATCACAAATTTCACCTGGGATTTTCGATTGCGGCGTCATCTGTTTTACTTTTGAGGGACTTTTCACCTTGCCCTCGTACTTCCGTGACAAAATATTATGGATGACTGAGAATCAAAGTTATTTGAAGTGAAGAATGAAATTCACTTTTGAGGTAGGTGCGTTCTGTGGAAAGTGAATTGTTTCCATTGGATATTCATAAAGTGCAAGATAACTTCAATTGTACATTCTATAAAATACTTTATCTTGCGAAGTTATTAATCATAATTGTTCATTTTAGGAATTATACACTTCCATAAAGTACCATGAGTTATTAGAATTTCTCTAACTGGAGAAGTCTACAGCACTGTTTCAAGTAGTAAGGCGACACGAACTGTAATTTTATAATGTCAAACTTTTATGCAGGTTATTTTTGTACCTTTCATGCGTTGTAAATTCAAATTGAGATTATATGCAGATTTTCAGTGCTCTAGTATATAGGTATTTCATCGATGTCAATAATGATCATCTTTTTTCAAATTTCCAACACTTACAAAAATGTATCAATAACAAAGACTCATTTAAGCTGAAAATAAATGTTACATTGTGTAAATACAACCTGAGGAAACGCGACTGGCAACGTTATTTGAATGTTCATCTTCTAGCCTATTGATTATTGATGTTGAATAATAATCTCAATATTCACCAAATATTATCTAAAATTAAATGTATCACAAACTAACAGAATAATAGTTTATTACCAGGGATTATAGCAACAAGAATCGCTATCTTTAATTTGCAAAAGACGTGATTTGGCAACGATTCAACTATTTAGTTTTGTCTGTATATCGTAGGACATCTTCTCGTATACTATTCTTTTGTAATCTTGAAATAGAGCAGACTTCAGTGTGTACGTGCCAAGTTTATTAACATACCAATGTTTATCGTAAATTAGTTAATAAAACACGTGTCTACCTACTTAAATTTCAATTTAGTAGGATTTGCGGTTAGCCAACAATATCTAATTGTTTAGGAGCATAACGTAATACTCTAAACCCGTCTTTGTTAGCTGTCGTAATATACAAACAGGGGATCGTTTAATAAAGGGTGTTTCATCCTTAATAAGAAACATAATGAAATATTAATCCATGATTCGCGAAAGTGCTTAGTTCCATATCTGTTCGCTGCTTTTCCCTTTAAAAATCATTTTTCTGTATGCTAGTTCAAAAATATTGTATCACATAACCAGTGACAATGATATCATTTACTCAGGATAATTCATAATTTGGAACCGATCGTTTTCGAAAGTTCCTACTCCCTACTTGCAGTGCAGATATAATTTTAAATTATAGACGTTGCATTCCACGTTCTATCATCTCGTTTCAGCAATAATATACCATTCGAGGATACCACTACTATTGGATGTCAATATACATTTTCGGCTTTACGTCCGACGACGTCCGACGTTTCGTTCGATAGATTGATGACACCTGAGGAAATGTTTAAAGTAAGCGTAAAAGTTGGTTTAAAAGATCAATAAAAGCGACAAAAATCTATTGGACATTTTTTTCATGAGGTTATAATCATTATACTGATATTCAAAATTTTGCAATTTTATTTGAGTACGAAATTTTCCGTTGCACTCTTTCCTACGTGATAGGAATTTCATCTGTATTGTGAAATTAAATACTATAATCTGTTCATATCGGATTGTATTGTAAAATGCCGAAACTCGAGTTACAAAAGAAACAAATAGAAGTGTTTAATTTCAAAATCAAGCTTTTTTGTTTCTAAAACTAAAATTATTTGAATATTCACATAAATCACATTTATATCACTTTAATTTGTACCTTCGTATTTGAAGGTGATGTAAATCGCCGAAAGTCGCATAATGGAGCAAATTAGAATGATAATTACATAGTACATAGTGTTCAAATTTACAATATTCATAATGCTAGTGTCCATTTAAGAAAAAATATTTCAGAAGAATTATTACTATTATCGGCGAAATTTTGTGAAATACGTAATTATTTTTGATTTCACAGGTTTTTAATATCGTTCGAAGGATATTTATAAATACGTCAAATTATTTTTCCATAATAAGTTAGGAAGGATGCAAAATCAATGTTCTCTTAAGTTTATTTTTGTAGCCTGAGCAATTTTATGTCCACTCCTATATTCAAAACCCAACCAACTACACCAAACAAAAAGTCTGCTACTGTTACGACGAAAAAGATCGTCATTAGCCTTGATGCAACAAATCAACTCAATATTGATTGAATTAGATAATGAATAGGCCAGTGTGTCCTGAATGTGTTTTAGCATGAGGAGCCTATATCTGATACCGACAATTACAGTTCTTGGGCACCGCACAAGCTAGAATTTGATAAGCCTAAGTCGTGTAACCAATATTAACTATAGTTTTCTATACAGATTCCAATGGGAATTACCGAATAATGCGATATCGTTTTCTAGATGGAAAGTGTTCAGAAATATATTGGGAATGATGATTGATAATTATCACACATAATATGCCGTACAGACATGAATTCATGAACAACCAACCAGACTGAAGGTAAAATCAATTGCCGTGTGATTTACATTTTTAAGAGCTATTTCGATTTTTAGTATCCTATTAAATTAAGTCACACCTCGGGAAATAGGTCACACTAGCACATATGATTATTATTTTCGTTTTCGCGTACGTTTCGGTCTCACGACCATCAACAGAAGACGTATCAATGTCTAAGACGTGATTTCTTAAAGCTAATTGTATCATCACAAGGCGTCCTTATCGCACTTATTTCAATTAAAAGTGTTCACATCACCGAAATGAACGGAAACACGGGTAGTCGGCATTGGAACACATTAATGTTTTAAATATACGAATCAAGAATACACTGCTCAGCAATTTCCTCATAAGCTTAGAAGTCATATTAAAGCACATTTACTAACACTACTAATGTGTTACAATTTCGATTACTCGTGTTTCTGTTCCGGGGACGTGGGTATTTTCAATTGAAATTAGTGCGATAAGGACTCCTTGTGATGATACAATTAGTTTTAAGAAATCACGTTTTAGACATTGATACGTCTTCTGATGATGGTCGTGAGACCAAAACGTACATAAAGAAGAAAATAATAACCATATGTGTTAGTGTGACCTATTTCAAGAGAATTTATATATAATTAATACCTGGGTCAAGAATCTTTATTAATTAGGTCACACCTTAATATATCATAGATACGGATTCAACCTTGGAAATTGGAGTGATGAAATATCGGTCTTCATCAAGTTCATTTGTCTTGTGGTGTTATATGTGAACATCCATGAATCTTTTCTAATACAAATAGTTAAACGAACGCTCGATCAGTAGTGGTTAACCACCACAAAACCAATACAGAACAAGGTAAGATATTACAGAAAATATGAACTCGCGAATAAATCTACTGTTATACCTACACCCATTACTGAAACAGAACTACACCTCGATAGCTCTCCTTCTACACGACAAACACAGTTATTCCAAAACGAAGGTTTACATATAAGATCCGGACACTCCTGTAGGTTAAATATATGATTGTAATAGATAATTACAACCATGAAAAAAAGAGTTGTCACAATGGTTCAATCAAATATTATGGTTTCATTTGAAAAACTGACGATGGATGACAAAGGTACCACTTGCTTGCAGATCGCACCACAAAACAATAGGAACGCCGCATCCTCTCCACAGTGTATGTACATACGCATGAAAAACATTATCTCAAAAATAATGTAGATCCGATTCAAAAAGGGCTAAAATAGATATTTCCGCGACAATCCGGTTATTTTAAGCCGATTTGATTACTCTACACTTACACTACTCGTAAATATAATGAGGGAAGTCAAAATGTTTGTCCGTAAATTGAAGCTTATTTATACATATGCAGCGTGTTAACGTTCATGAATTGGAAGATGACAAAATGTTTTCTTCTCAAGTAGAACCAACTAGTACAATTATTCAAATGGTAATCGATCGCGCAAAACATTGTTCTGGCAAACGGATAAAATGCTACCAAAGTCTCCACTTATAACACATTGACTACAAGTGCGATATATTGGGGGACTTAAAGCAAGACCGAAAGGTACAGAAATTACATTTATTTCATAATATATGACGATTCATATCTTTTCACTGTATTTCATTCTAACATACATGAGTGCCAGCAGTAATCCTGATGAAGTGGTTCGAAAAATCTTTGATCTTTCATCGGATAGCAATTCTAACCAGTTGTTGAATTTCTACTACACTTCACAAAATTTTGTAAACCTACGAATCAATACGAGTGGGTTATACTATTTATGTTATTACATTGTTCAGTACAAACTAGAGCTAGAATAAAATTGTAGGTACAGCTGCGCCTTTCTTGTTTGATAATGAAAATTAACATGTAATAATCAGAAAGCAACAAATTGTGTGCTGAAATTATTCTCACTTTATACGATGCATTGCCTCAATAGACAGTAACGACAGCCCGGCACCGCCAAGGAATACTTAAAATCAGTCTATTGATTGCATAATAAATCAGAAGTGCCAACTGTTCACTCAAAACATTTACAAATAAAACAGCCATGGATGTCTATCACTAGCATATTAAATAATATCTTCTGTATTTCTCACACATGCTCAATGCGATGAGGTTAAGCTCGGGAGACGGAGGGGGCTAATTTCATAGCTGATGGGGAAGTTAAACTAAATCTAGAATATGAGCATATGAATATGGTTGCAAAACATCTACAGCTCATGGCTTCTTCCAGACAATCAAACCTTCACAAAACCTTTTGGGTAATTGTGGATTTCCTGGTAGTACCTGGCCCTCTCCAAGGTTCCTTTGGGACGTCGTACTCTCATTCTCCTACTGTCAGGTCAAAATTCGAACCGAGATTCGTATTTGAACAGAAGAACATAGGACCAGTCTACTCCACCTCGCTGAGTATTTTCTCCAAGACGAGCTCCCCGATTTCCATGTGGAAGAGCAGGTACACGAATTGGTAGAAAAGAATGAAATGAATGAATATAATTTATGATAGTTACAGCATGTACATTTTGGAAACGAGGTCTTATTCCAAAGTGTTTTCTTGTGTTCAAAATAAACTATCAAACTGACCGATACATGATGAAAGATCAGGTGAAACATAAAATCATAAAAGCCAGAATTCTTCATAGCACTTGTCTATCCCAGTTATAGACACATCTTCGCAACATACTCCAATATATTGAAGCCGCTTGGCCGCGGAGTTTTTGGGCCATTCCAAAAGGATTAATATAATGATCAGTGGATGAAGATGATCCCGTGTAAACTTGCGATAGTATGACATCTTCTACTGCTAGATATAACCCCCAAGAATATCACTGCAGGTTTTGGGTGCTCAGCATTATGGCCTCAAAGCGGAAATATCTTTCTTGATTATGAATTCGCATCTTCTAGTGTAGCTGAGACACACATGAGAGCCAATTCGGTACAACTGGAGAGCCGGAGAAGCAGTTGACAACCTTCAATACAGTACGTCGACAGCCCCTTCAACACCACCCTGGCCGAATAACTATCAGTACACGGATACCCACAAATCGACAGGCTGAAAGTACTGCATACATCTAACGAATATACAGCAGTTCAGACTGACGTCTCTAACGGCAGATACCCTCTACTATCAATATGCTTCTGATATTCAAAATGGTGGGTTGCACTAGCATCTGGACGTCCATACGAATTTTTGCAAGCGGTATATGTGAACCAGTATGCATGATTTACTATGGGGCAACTTCCGTGCGTTCACAGACGGATGTCCTGTAGTAATCGGTCGTGTGAAGGTCATCAATGTACGGACGCTCAGAAAGTAGTAGAATGTATGTAGTATATACATAAAATCTACGACAGGGCTACTGCGCGCTCCTACGACATCGCAACAATAGCGCCAGGATACCAAATCCGTTATTTGAAGCTACTCCTCTCCACAGATCGATGAGTGATTTCAGGTTCCCAAATCGTGTGCATACGTGGCCTTCTTGAACGCTGAATAACTGATAATTGCATTCGGTCTATCAAGATCTGTGCAAAATTCTTGCAAGATGGAATGATCTTCAAGTTGAAACGCAGCGAAAACCGTATTCCCCCCAAAACACCGATAATGAGAACCACTAATACGATTTTGTGGCCTGGGTATAGCGAGCGGAGCTCGAACAGGAGATTTTTATACTTGATTCATTTTTCCTCTTTCATGACTATGTTCTTCTCTGCCGGAGCAGGGAATTTGATGACATACATAGTCTTGGTTTGTAGATCGAGGAGGACAACGTCAGGCCAATTTGCTTGTATGAACCTGACGGTCAGAAACGAGTAATTCCAGTAGATCCGGCATTTTGGTTTCCGACATCGGATTCAATATCTCCTGACAAGTAAAGTATCATCAGCTTTTGGTCTATTCCGTACGAGCCACAGATGGTAATACAGCACCCGTAGGGCCGCATTATGACGATGGGCGCACGCAAAACTATAGTGACATTTATTTATTAAATTTGTGAAAATTGAACTTTTAATAGTTATTTTATCTAATGTTATTTAAACCACGGCAGAGACCGGTATCGCTGCAACTTGCTTGTTCCGCTGATGAGTTCTAGAGAGCGCAGCAGATATCCGCTATTATCATTTCAGATATTAGATGCAGTCCCACTGGTCTATCTAGAGAAACCTAGTCATCTTTGTTCTATAATTAATGGGTTTGAGATCTAACCAACTAATTTTTAATGATTATGTTTCCGAATAGAATTTATATCTCAATGAATATTACCTAATTTTGCCATGTACTTATCGCAGAAGTGAATCTAATTCAGTTATTATAGTGTGAACTCAATACACATTTGATGTCCTATTGATTCAATGAATATCCTCATTAGCTCGTATCTCGTTCATAATTCCTTTCATTTGTAATGTTTCTGGGTAGGTACATTTCACACGATATGTGCCAGGTGATTAAAACTCAGGTCATGCGATATCGATTTGAGTATATATAAATTTCAACATTTGAACAAGTTAACAAGAGATTCAAAAGTTTGATGAATACAATAATACAAACGCAGTATTCCATGATATTCAAGCCCACAGAGACAAATCTTGGATGTCTCTGATGCAATTTCATTAGTTTTGTTCGAAATAAGGGCAAAAGAAATTACGATGAACAAACTTCATTAAGAGAAAAATGCCTACGTTGGAGAATGAAAAAAATGTAGAGTACTCTCAGACGATAATTTGTAATTCACATTCTT
This sequence comes from Endomychus coccineus, assembly GCA_958510875.1. Classification (NCBI taxonomy): domain Eukaryota; kingdom Metazoa; phylum Arthropoda; class Insecta; order Coleoptera; family Endomychidae; genus Endomychus; species Endomychus coccineus. The sequence goes on from OY294069.1 coordinate 65,545,660, forward strand.
TGTCAGAATTATGCATATGGACAAAGTTCTTGCAAGATAATAATAATTCTTGATCATTCGATTTTATGATGGCTCCCTAGCCATACTGTTCAATGTTATATTGGGAGTGGCTTCTTATCAATAATTGAGATATCCCAAATATCAGAATGTCAATAGTTATGATCGAATTACCTACCAAATTCACAGGCGTTTCACAACATATCCGAAAATTTTTAATCATCATGTACTTTTGAATAAGAATTCATATTAGAACAAAGTGAGAATAGTTTGATAGAATATGAGGGAAAATTTCTTAAAAGCACCATAATAATTGAAAATAGAATATTATGTTGTCCGACTGACTTTAAGTAAACACTGCATGGAAAAAAAGTGTTTTAATACTGTGATAAGAGAGTCTAGGATTTTACCTCGTTTTCTGGGGACTTTTATAGAAAAAAATTTAATTGAAAAGAGTTCTTCAACTCTCCATTTTGTTTTCCTCATTAATATGAATTTGATGAATATATAGCGGGAAGAATCAAGGTTGTTAACAATAATAGAGAATATGGAGGAACAATGATGTGATATTTCCTTTTTCAACCATCTTAAATCATTCATTTTGGTCATTCCGGAGAGACAGGACAATGCAATCAGGATTGTGAAGAGTAGCATTGATGATGATTCTTATAATATGAAATTTATTTAATCTGGTGTTGACGGCCGAGATGTGAAAGCGATATGAATTCCCTGAGAACATCGTAACGAATTCAGGATTAGCCGACTCTCGCTTTAGGGTAAGCTACACAGATGAGGCTATTCTGTATCACCACTATGACTTATTTTAAATCTGCTGCACGTCTCACTTATGAAGAAATATCTTTGCCACAGAACAGCCGACATTCCACGTCGAAATATATCTTCGTTGAAAGGATTCCGTAACAATAGAGCGATCAGCCTACGCAATTAACTCTAGAAGCTATTTTATGTGATCACATTTATTAACAGCCTCTATCTACCAGTAGAAAAACTATTATAATCTAATAATTGTTCACATAATCAGCGTGAGTTCCAAAAATCATCACAGATTTGTTACAGAGCTCCTCGTTGTTCATTTACTCGAACATGCATATCATGTTCTGCACCTTGTACATGTTTTGTTCATCAATGAGTTCATTAAGTATGATATTTCTTGTACTACATTGAAATATCACTTGTTACAGTTCGATATTCGAATAATATGTTTGTATATTTCTGTTGTATCTCCTTTTTATCCTGGATAAATTCATCAAATTAAATACATAAGAATGAAGATGTTTACTTTCTTAGCAACGTCCATAAACACGAGAATAGCTGAAATACATGTTATAGTGAACAATCATGTGATATTTTGATGCTACGATTTTTGTATTCTAATAAATTTTGTATATTCGAAGATTGACTTTCGTGTTTTTTTTATACAATTTTTATTCTACAGTTTCATACTTCTATTATTATATATCAAAGTCCATTTTGTTCCACTTGAATATTTAGTTGTTCCCGTATTAACACTTTTATCGCATTTTTTTTACTTGAGGCATAAATAAAAATGATAATGTATCCTTTTTTAAATATAGTGGGCAATTGTGAATGTGGAGGCTTGTGATAATTAATAACAGTAATTATTAGATTAATTTCCGTGTTTCAACGTTTTTCAAAACAATAATTCACGAGAAGAATTTTAAGCAAGGGTTTCGACCAATCCTGCATAGAAGCCTTCCTTTCCTGATTCATTTTCTAATCACAGTTCTAGATTTGTACACCCAAGCACATGTTTCCCGAATAGACTTTTGTTTTTGGGTAAATTTTATAAAATTACCGTTCAATACAATAGTACGGCTCGAGATTTCCCCCGAAAGAGCGAGTATTTGCATTTTATGAAACTGAGAATTATAGGTGGGTATTAAGAGAGAAATCTGAATAGTGCTTGGTTTCTTTGAGAAATATGATTAATTTTCGAAGAACGTATTTTGAGGTTGAGTTTGTGTTTAGTTTAGATTAAAGAGACAATAATGGGAGAAGTTAAAAATTATTCTCTTACCTCTCATCGTCGACTTTCATACAATCAATTAAAAATAGTTCACAGAACATAAAACATCAACAACTGCTACCATAATACTACGTTTAGTCACTCTTTTTGCAGTTTATCATCTTATGTGGAATAAAAATCAGAAGTTGCTGTTGACTTTGTTCAATAAAGAACATTGTTTCTGACTTAGTAAAACGTGAATAAGGATAATAACTATAACCAAAACATCACACGACCATACATTATAGTAACAAAATCGAGTTGGAGTAGAATTGAGGAAAAAATTTCAATTAGTCTTTTATCCGCATGTTACTACTTTTCAATTTGATTGGAATTTATTAGTAAAGTAGCGAATACTCCCGACAGCTCCAAATTCCAGTTACATTGTAGTATATTCCAGTATACTAACGTGATGAATATAAAACTTCAGGCAAATAAGACATTTTCCACAGACCTCTCTGTACGGCGAGGTTTTTTGGTAGAAAAGTGTAGGTTTTGACATCTAAAAACTGATGTCACTAACGCGAAGGCTGGCGCGGAGGTGCGTTGTGATATATAGATACATATGTATGTATATATATGATTTATAGCCAATATCTCAAAAGCCAAGCAATTTATCAAAAAAAGTTTTGAACAAAACTTGTAGGAAATAAAAATTGCCACGAAAATCATTCATAAAATTTTCTAATTTTCCGATCGGTTTCTGTGTAAAATGCGTTAAAAAAAATTTAGCTTTTTCTTGAAAAATTTTTTAGAAAAAAGTTGTTCAAAATGTATTTTCCTTCAAAACGAACGTTATCAGAAATGTCAGATTTTCCACGGAAAATCGAAAAATCGTGTTTAGGCATATTTTTCGCAATTAGTCGATAATTTGGCAGACAGTACGCCTTAAAGAAGAAATGTAATACCTCGTTGATGTGACAAGAGATATAACTGAGTATAAAAAATGAAAATTGTGGAAAATTCTTGGAAAATCCTAGAATTTTCTCTTCGATAACACCTTCAAACGTGTCATTTTCTAGGTTTTTCTGTGTGTAGATTACAAATTTGACAACGTTTTCTTAAAATAAGTATGCATTGGGTATATTCATACAGAGTATACTATATATTATAGTTCTTTCGCCTACATTAAATATAAATTATACCAAAGTACGTAACTGTGAGTCTCTTAGTATATGAACAGGTGAGTATCCAGAGTGTGGGGGTTTCATCATGACAACGTAATGCCATCCACGCGTAAGATGTTGGAGAAGAAATATTCAAAACAATAACGGCTTAGATTTTGAATAGACGTACATAATGTAATAAAAAAAAATTGTCATAATAATAACAATAATAATAATAAGAAATTATAATAATAACAATGATAATACTGATAATAATTATAATAATAATAGTTTTAATGAATATTAAGAAATCAATAATAATAAATATATTAATAATGTAATAATGATAATATATTAATGTATTAGATATTTAAAAAATTGTCATCTATAATAAACGTTCTGAATTCGAAAGAAAAAAAAAATTAAACAAGAAAAATATAAAATTTACAATCATTTAAAAAAAAAACTAATGTAAAATTTGTGTTCTACACCTACGAAAACCTAGAAAATGACACGTTTGACGCTGATGTAAACTCAGTTATATCCCTGGACACATCAACGGGGTACTACATTTCTTTTATAAGGCGTACTGACAGCCAAACTATCTACTAATTGCGAAAAATATGCCTAACTACGATTTTCCGATTTTATTCAAAATTTTAAAATAATTTTTGTTAACGCATTTTACGCGGAAACCGCGCTGGAAATCAAAAAATATTATGGATGATTGTTTGTGGGAATTTTCATTTCCTACAACTTTTGTTCGAAACTTTTTTCAATATATTGCTTGGTTTTTGAGATATTGGCTATAAATCATATACATACTTATATATCTATATATCACAACGCACCCCCGCGCCAGCCTTCGCGTCAGTGACATCGGTTTCTAGATGTCAAAACCCACATTTTTCTATCAAAAAATCCCGCCCTACAGAGAGGTCTGTAAAATGCGCTTTTTTCGTCTAATTTGCCTGGAGTATATTGGAATATCCAAATATGCTGTTGTGATCAAGACAATTACAGAGAAAGGTATAAAATTGTTGTTCTGTTTCTTGTATATAAGCAGATATTCTCTAAGATGTATTTTCGTTAGACAATAATATCGAAAGAAATAAATTCACGATACAATGGATTGTAGTAACAAGGCCTCGTGCCAGATGTATTATAAATGTGCTGAAATAAGCGATTCTATCTACAGAAGATAAATAGGACAAGTTCTACTAGCGCCGCGTATCAATTTTTCTACACCTGTTCAGAATTTTCTTAGCTCCAGACAACAAAATTTATGTCCAACGTATTTATTTTTAGTATAGCTTTTCATGTAATGATATTACGGGGATCATTAAAATAAGGATTGTCAGTTTCTTTGATTCAAAAATAGATTTTATAGTGTATAATGTCTCCCAAATTAAATATTAGGTATTCTTTTCACGAGTAATTGTCAAAAGAGAATACTATATGATAGTTCGAAGATTCTTGTAGAAGATGGAGAAGAAAATATTACATGATTGCAAAAAATTATGGAACTGTATTAATTTTTTTATTTAAGCTTCTGTCAAACCATGAACATATTTCAAATGTTTTTAGAATCTTAGATTAAGTAGCCACGCATAATTATTGCGTCTATACAAAAAGCATACATTGTTGCGTCTCCAGGAAATCAAAGAGATGTTTACGTTATTAGTGCGTATAGTCGTTCACCTATATATTTAACAACTTATATGGCCAGATAATTTTTCGAAGTCGTAAATTTGACAACATTCTTTCCGACAATAATCTGTGTCAGTTTCAGTATAATTTTGTTGTACCACCAATGATACTCTATCTCGATGGTGGTAGCCGTTAATTTTTGATATTCTCACAGAGTACGTAATAATTTATAATACCTAAAGTGACAACTATAACCTAATTGACATTTTTAAAATAATCGATACCTAACCTAATTCAACTTTTCAATCAACAACTATGTATTCTATTCTGTTTGCTATTGTTAATCATAAATAGGTACGTGATTTTTGTTTTATAATTTTACATTGTAATTTACATGTAATTAGTGTTCAATATGTAGTTTTACAACACAATTATTTTAAAGTATCTGTTTCATAGTTTTAACAATATTTTCTTGTATTTATGTCTTAATTTTTATTCCTTGTTGTGAGACTTGTGCAAATACCATTGTATATTAGCATGAATAAATTACTTACTTACTACTTACTTACTTACTGTCTATTTTCTTGTTTGTTGTATTTGGATTTCGATTAAGTAATGTGTAAAATTCAATAGTGATTGCTGGATCTACGTAATAAGTATCTACTAATTGAGAAAGGAACAGAAAACATACCAACATTTCTGAAACAACATTCCAATTACTTTATCCTGGTAAACAATAGATAAAGTTCGAGGCACTAGCACAAGAATGGACATTACTCCAGTCCTCACCTCCACAGAAGATATGCAAGAAGATATTGAATAAACTGGTACCTCCCGAACTAGTTGTCGTAGGTTATTTTATTTTGTGTTTTTTCAATCGGATAATGAACAATATTTTTAGTACCTATATAACTATGAAAATGCCACTGCTTCATTTTTGACAGTGGCTGGGCAAACTGTGCAAATTAGAACAGATAGTGAATTGCAGTGCCAAGAAATTGGGTTCAATATTGTAGTTATAGTGAAATGGCCTTAAATTTCAAGTTATCTTATATCTTACACGATCTAAGTGCTGCTATAGCAGCTGGTTCATCTCCATAGATTTAGGAGCATTGTCTGATTTGTTGATTATTCGATTTGTTCAACTCTAGTAGTACCTAATTCTAGTTCAGAAAACTATAATCGATATTGTCAATCTTACTCTTAAAATGTTTTTAACTATTGAATTTCCTCAAAATCGAGATAATTGCAAAAAACTCATGACTCAATAAGTTTCCAGGCTTATGCTGAAGTCATCAAAATGAAGTTCCTTGTCCGCTCCATATATCTGTTATACCATACACTGCTGCTTCCATGCAACCAAGCCAAACTGCAGGACACAATAATAACTATAAGTAGTACTTCTGCAATTACTTCAATACTTTCAATTGATATCCTATCAACTTATTTTTTAATGTTCATTCGTCGAATTATGTTTAAAATCTCATATGTATTTGTTGGAGCAATAAATATTGTATCATTGTTATAATTAATTTGATTGTTATTATATTTTTGTATATTATCAAATTTCTCTACCATCTTAAGACCTATATTTATAAAGAAGTCATTGAATTCATTAGCAATTTGTTTATTATCGTACATCATTTGATTAGTGGTATGTACATTTAGTTCAGAAAACTATAATCGAGATTGTTAATCCTACTATAAAGTGACTATCTGTAGCATTTCCTCAGAAATTTAACAATTGACCAAAACTAGATTTCATCATAAAATCATCACCAAAATTAGTTTGTAGGGTTATGCCGAGGTCAACAAAAATCAATTTGGGCAATAGGTCAAGATAACTTTATTCAAAGATATCAGTTAATTCAGAATGTATTTCGAGAGAAATACATTCAATATGACTATCGGAAATAAAAAGCTGAATAAGAAGGGAGATGTGATTTTATTTTACTTTTATGTAATATTTTGAGTGTAGGTATTCAGACGCAATAATTCGAAGGAAGCAATAGCTTCTGATTATGTTGGGAATGTTGATGGACACAACAAAATTTCAGATACTTTCCATTTTCAAATATTCGGATTTTCATTTATTGTCAGAAAAATATTGCATCCTCATAAAAAGCAACTTCAGTTCTATATATCCGTTACTACACACACTGTTGCTTCCATGTCAAACTGCAGGATGCAATAATAACTATAAGTAACAAAAATTGAATATCGAGACTTCCTTGAAGTTTTTTTTAACTTTTTTAAATGACAGCCACTCAACAGCTCAAATCACACTGAACATTCTAATTAAAACTCCTAGTTTATTTACTTTATTTGTATCATTTTTAGGAATGAACAGAATATGAAATAATTCATTTTGAAGTTTCAATGTAACATTTAAAATATGTTTCAAAAATATATCTAATTATTTGTCGCTCGTAGAACCAAAATATGTTAGGGATACATTATTATAATGATGAATTAGGATCTTTTATAACGGGGTACATACTTGAGAAAGTTAAATTCTGCTTTTTTCTATTGATTATTTGCTTACAATTTCATTATTGTTGATGGCTAATTATATTCAATGCTTTGTTTTTCTTTTTTGGGGTTGAGGAAGTTAAAATGCTCTATGTAAGCTAGGAAGAATAATTAGTGTTTTTATCGCAAGTTAAAATTTTTTCCATTTTAGTAAATTTAAAACCTTTGTCAAAAAGGAGTTACTTAAGTTTTCTTCCTAGCTTGTAGAGTACTTTAATCCTGCCTTCCATAACGTTCTTCAATAAATAATTAGAGTTGTTCAACTCCATCAGTAGGTAACTACTTCTGGTTCAAAAAACTGTAATCAGGCATTTGAAGCATGGGATTGTCAATCATACTCCTAAATTGATTTTTTCTATTTTATTTCAATGTGAATCTTATTTTCCTCAGAAAATTCAAAATTTTCGAAATAATTGCAAAAAATAGATTTCATTCCCTAAAATAAAACCATGGCTCAAATTACTTTCAGGTTTATGTAGAAGTCACGAAAATAAGGTATTAACAGAAATTCAGGTCAGAAAATTACTCGTTTATTCACAATGCATTTTGAGAAAGAGAGAAAGTCGAATCTGTAAGGATAACCTAATCAATTTAATTTTGTGATAGTAACTTTAAATTGTCATTATTTATTGTATCTATTTCAAACAATTATTTCCTCACCAAACTGAAAATTGTGTGAATGTTTATTCCCATCAAGTAAGTACATGCTACATTGTGATGTGAATGTAATCTGCAAGAGGTAAGTGTCCGTCTAAATTCAAATACAAACAATAATCTTTTGAAGATTTATGTATTATAACTTATAAAGGGTTTATATTACAGTGTACCCATACAAACTACATAACTGTGACTAAATCATTTTTAAACAGCTTTGCAGTATTTTAGCAGATTACCATTAAAAACTTTATATACAGATAACAAAAATAATGAATTGGCTAGATTCAACCTGAGGAGAAAATTTTACAGCAGATTGAATCCAATGTGATGCTGATGACTTATAATGTTATATGTTATATATACCAAAAACCAACACAGGATTGATTAGGCAATCACTACTAACTAACCAATAAGCAAGACATGGACATACGTTAGCTCAGAATAAACACTAACATCATTAGATTACGTATAACTTTAGGTTATTGTAGAATTAAATTAAAATTTACACAAAACTCAATTTAAAATTAATGCTGACAAATTGTTTCACCAGTTTGTGACATTCTCAAAGTTATGAGTTATCAATCAGTTGTCATTTAACTAATCAAATGTTGAAGTTGCGTTTCGGTGCGATTATTTCAATATTTACATTACATCAAACTGGAAGTTATGAATGATTAGTAGTAGTTTCTGTTATAGCACAAATTCAATATTTTATCACTGTGACTCGTCATATTCACTGGACGCAACAATAGCCTTTGCCTTTCGTGGTTGACAAGTTATAATCAATTACTAGTTTGGTTTTTAACTTCATTTTAATGTAAATATTAGTGATTTTTGGACTTGTTAGTGTGTCAACCAGTCCTTCTTGAAACATAATTCTTCAATGACCTATCACTGTGAAAACAAATTTTAATTGTAAACAATCTCATCCACGTTGTGACTAAATTTATAATTTATGCACTATGATCTTTAATCACTCTAATATTTTGGATTCATTATAGTCTCCATGATCATAATAAAATATCCGGAAGCTTGGAATAACTTACAAGAGTTTCCTTGATGACGTTGGTGCTTTTCCTAATAGTAACCTCCTCAACTAATATATATCGGGATCTAAATCTCAAAACTAGTGTTCGTTTTGTATAATCTACGTATATCAATTAGGCCTTCCTCCCTAGTTACGACATATATTTGGATAATGATAGCCTTCATGACATGTTAATTAATTTTGTAATGCGTATGGTAAAATTATGGTTCCATTGCAATGTCACCAAGGAAGCACACATGTAATTCAATACACATATATAAAGATATTAATTCGTGAAATGAATTTGAGATACAGAAATCATTTAGGCAAAAAAAAATATAGTTTGGACAATGAGGAAATTTTTGCAGATTTTACGAATCCTCACATTTACCAATATTAATTTGATTGTTATGGAATTGTAATTGTATGATTTTCAGAATGAGCCAAATTATTATTATTATTATAGGTTAATGAGCCGAGGTAAAATACCTGTTTGAGGTCAATTAATAAGAATATAACGTCCAAAGTTGTGAAGTAATACATATATGAACAATTACATAATTATACTCGACAATCTATTTGAAATACGTCCCAATCACAAATTCAAATTTTTATGTAGAACTGAAAGTTTTCACGCCCTACACTATTATGGTTACAAAATCGTTAATCATAATAATAACAATAGCTAACATGTATACCTAAAATATATAATTTATAGGGATATTCTGTTAATAAGCAAACCTGAAATACAAAAATAGCTATTGACATGTAATTACTGCATGTTCCGTTAACATGATTAGTTGTGAGGGCATAAGTGTCAAGCCCTTGTAATGAGATTATTACGCATTCATGTCCACATTATACAGTCGTGACATTAATTAAAACCCCTCCTGCTCAAACTGAAAACAATTGTGGAGGACTGCAACGTAAACACGTACATGAACCATTGTCAACAGCACCTATCCCACATGGTCGATTCCTTGTCATTGTACTCCTGACTGTGGACTTTAAGAGGTATTTGTCGCTCTAATCACCTGTATTTGAGCTACCGCATCAAAGCTAGTGGGGCATTTACCATACGACGGGGTGTGTACGATATACAGTAAATTGACAACTAGAATATCACACGTTCAAAGGTAATATTTCGGCTGTAGTAGTGACTCGTATGGTCACAGCTTGTATTTCATTCTCACATTGTTATACGATAACGCAACGTAGACAAGTATCGACTGTTATTCCCTGGAAGATAAGAATGTGTTGGTTAAGTTTATTTATGAAGGAGAATACGTTCGAATGAAAATGTTGTATTCATAACCATTACTCAACTGCTCACTGAAATTCCACCCGTCAATGGTCAACTAATGTGTTGTTGTTCACCAAATGAACGGGTACTTTCTACATTTCACACAAGATGGGAATTTATTTCCTCGATCAATTATTGAGGACTTTATTAATGGTAATGGTATAGTCTATGTACTTAACAACAAACTGTCTGTATTTGTGGATACTTTTAATGGAAGTCCCGTTCAACTTTAGTATTATTCTGGAAATTTTGAATGTAATATACCTCATCATTAATAAGCAATCACGATAATCAACAGATTCGAGTGCTAATTTTAGGAGATTATCTAAAGTAATGGCTTCAAGAATCAATTATCCGTTTAGGTAACTCAGCTAGTGTTTTTGAAGTGAAACCTTCTTCAGGCGCGTTGAGCTATTTCAGATGAGGGGTGAAACCATGAGTCCGTCACGTGCCGTCACGCTGTAGCTATATATATTAGGTATTATGCATACTGCTGCGTGCGCAACTACTCGGGTCAGGCGTCAGGCAGTCTCTCTATATGCTTACACACGTGTATATATCTGAGTCGGATACTCGACGTTATTCATTCACTCAATCCTCGGTCCTCGTGCAGACGAAAGTTATATTTTTATTGAATTTATTAATTGTACATTGTGTACTTAGTATCGTATCTACGTGCAAGGTTTTAAATATTGTGAAATAAAATCCTTGTCATATGAATATAAAATTAGTGATGTGTATAAGTGAGAACTTTTGCATGTGTACTACACATTGATGACGTTGTGTTATATCTAGTTTATTATTTTCATTGTTCGAATGTTGGATAACAGCATCAAATATAATAGTGAGTATCGTCTTGATATATTTTTTAATACTTCTAATAAGAAAGTACGAAATTTTATTTCAAATAATTATTTGTGGTGTAACTTACGATCATACTGACATTTGACGGAAACGTTTATATTCTCACATTTTGTGTTTCTTTTTAGATTATTTGTTCATTGGTCCGAATTGAAGATGTTTTCTTTTACCACCATCTGTAGACATCTTCAATTCGGATCAATGCTGTGTAACATCACTTTCATTTACATCGATGTAAATATCAATAAATAATATTCTTTGAAAATAAAATAATGTGTATTTATCATAATAATAATAAAGATTCTTTATTTACAAATATACCTGTTGTTTTGGCATTGAATAGCATCAAAAATTGTTGGGCAGAGATTAGAAACCACACACCTCTAGATCAATCGGAATTTATAAATGCTGTGAAATTTTGTTTAGAATGCGCATACTTTCAGTATGGTGAGACATTTTTTGGACAAATATTCGGCACAGCAATGGGATCTCCTATGTCAGCTACCATTGCTAACCTTGTTATGGAGTGCCTTGAGGAATCTGTTATGAGTTCATTAGATTTTCGGCCTGTATTCTTTAAACGGTATGTAGATGATTGCCGTATGTGTGTTCCCAACGATAAAATTCAATATGTAATTGATAAATTTAACAATTTCCACTGTAAACTTCAATTCACTTGTGAAATAGAATTGAACAATAACATAAATTTCCTGGATATGAACATTAGGCATGATGCAGATGGAAAAATAAAAACCTCTTTGTTTACTAAAGAAGTTTGGTCTCAACGTTATCTTCACTTCAATTCCGTTGCACCAGCTTGTTATAAAAAAAGTGTCATAAACAGCCTTACTACAGACTGCGACATAAAATTGTCCCACGCAGATGACCGCCCCAAAAATTTGAAAATTGTTCGTAATACACTAGAATTGAATGGCTACCCAAAAACTTTTTTCAATCCAATCATTAAAGGAAGAATAAACAAAATCCATAATGGTTCGTCGTATAAAAATAACATAAAAGGTAATACAGACAAACTTATAACTTTACCATACATTCCGGAGACCTCAGAGAAAATCAAAAAATGTTTGAAAAATTATGATATAAATGTTGCGCATAAACCTACTAACTGTGTTGGGAAATATTTCTCAAATCTAAAACCTGTAATACCTGAAGATAAACAAACCCACACAGTGTATAAATTGAATTGTTTAGATTGTGATGAAACCTATACTGGAATCTCTAAACAATATTTACAAAAAAGAATGTACCGCCATAAATACAGCACAAGAAATAACAACTTAGAAAATTCCACCGCCCTTGCTAAGCACTGCTTTGATTATAACCATCAATTTGATTACAAAAATGTTAATACCTTAACTAAGGAAACCAATTATTATAAAAGATCTATCCTGGAGATGATTCAAATAAAACGGGACTCCAAATCTGTAAATCATAGGGTAGATACACAAAATCTAAGTCATATTTATACTAATTTGATTAAATAATCTCTTGCAAATTCTTACATACGTCTATAATTGTTGAAAATGTTTTTAGAAAGAATGCGTAGTAGTAATTTTCCAGTACAGGTCTGAAACCTTTCTTAAGTACCTACTCATAAATCATGCACATCTGGTTTCGAAAGTAGATACTCGACAAATAACTTCGTTCTTCTCAGTTGTTGTGAGAATACCATCATGCACTTGTATATTTTAATAATATTACTGAATAGCGGATTCTTACTACAAAAATTTTTTTACTTTAATACTGACGATACAATTTCGATTATTCGTAGTTATCCGTTTCGACGGACGTGGGCTCTTTTGATTGAAATTATATTTGTGCGATTTGGACGCTTGTGCTATTATTAGTTTTAATAAACCCCTTTTTTGACATAGTGAGTCTTCTGATGATGGTCGTGAGACCGAAACGTACGTAAAGACGAAAATTTAGAACAAAGTGTTAATGTGACCTATTTCCCGAGAATTCTTATATATAATTTATTATAATGATTATCGGGTTACATTCATACTCTTTACAGGGATTGTATAGCCCATTATACGTTTTTTATTATTGAATAGAAATACAATTTTTGATTGAAATGCTGACAGTTGAGAAATTTTCATTTAAAAATAATAAAATTGTAATTTCGGATGCTACAACGAGTACAACAACTTCATACTAAACTCCGTAGACAATAATATCTGTGGCATCGGATGTCTCCATTGGTTGTCATAATGCTGAGCTACAAAATTTCGTCAGGCAGAAGTTGCATAAAATGAGAACCGATGATATGGGTGGATTACAATACGAGTTAGTTGATACTGGTGAAATCATACGAATTTGGATGAAATTCCCAAAATAAATTGGTTACTTCATAATGTCAGTTTTCACTTCTGTCAGCAGTGCTCGGTGACTGCACGTATTTTTTTTCTGTTATTTCAATTCAATAAAGGTTAATTTTCATACAACAGTTATTTATTGATCTAGGCCCAATAGCACTGAAAGGGCTGATAGTATGTCACGAATCAATACATTTTTGAGAACATAATTCTTGATAAAATAAATAACCGATTATTTTCTGATTGAACCTACCAAAAATTAAAATTTACCGAATTTTTCCGGATCCTATTTCGACCATGTCTACCGATAATCGATCCGTCGATCTGGCAGTTGCAGAACTACAAACTAAACTGTAATGGTTAGTTTCACTCCTAAAACAACGAAGTAGCTTTCCTTGGGGATAAAATTGAACTCCGACTACTTTGTATTGTCATTCTTTGGGTAGATTGCGCTAACAGCAATGATATTTCCATATATCAAGGGCACGGGAAATTACGTCAAGCATTGGTTGAAGCGACTACTATAAAGACACTAAGATGTATATTGTCAGGTTTATAAGCTTGATTCAAATTGAGCGGGGTATAGTCAGTTAATAAGTGCGATGAAAAATAGTTGCAGATGAGTATAGCATGTATCCCAGGTTGGAACAAAATGAGCGTGATTTATATGGCGCATATCAGTACCCGTTAACTAACAACACATACCAGTATTTTTGATAGAGATGAGCAAAACTGTTATTTCAAATGTAATGATATTGATTTTCTTTCACCAGCTGCACGAATATAACATTACAAAACCTATGATCAATTGATCAGATGACTTCCTTCCTTTTGTTAGCAAAATAGCTTTGAGACAGTCCTGCGTATAAAATTTAAATAATTGTGGGAACCTAAAGCATATTGGAAATGATTTAGAAGTAGCTAATGACAGACGATGAATTTTACCCTATGTTATATTACAATTTAATACAAGTGGTCTACATAACGTCTTTCGCAACTCTATGTACCATAGTGACATCGCTGTCTGGTTGACTTTTGCAATCATTCAGATTATAATATAACCTTCACTTGTACTGACACTTGATGTCATATGAACTATCAAAATGTACAAGAGAATAAAAAGTCTGGGTCTTCTTGCACAGAATAGAGACATAGTATAGATCGTGGCGTAAATACATACGTGTGATGTCAGAAACACCATTCAGAACGGAGCTACTGCACCCAAAAACAATAAATATATTTAATATAATTTATTTAATATTCAGTGAGAGAAGTAAAACTACATTTAGTAAGCATATAGATACGAACACCAAAAAATAGTTCTGACGAAGTCAATATGGAATTGGAGGGAACATGTGTTTATGAAAATAACATCCTGCTTCTTTATTTTGACTGAGAAATATTTCTGGTGAGTATGAACAAGTTTAAAGTTTCTTTACCTGAGCAAAAAGATGGATAAATGAATAGAGAATCAGAAATAGGTACTGAGAGATAGAGTAACCATGGTAATACTCATACCTGATGCACTTCTCATTCCAAAAACGATTATTCTTGAGATTAATGTACGTGAATAATTATTGACGCATCTAATCGCATATGTTTCATCAATGTATCCTACTATCCTGTCAGAGGTTTTTATTCACAATGAACTGTGATCAATTGATCATATTACTTCCTTTACTTTAGTTATAGTCGAGAAAATACAGACGAACAATCGACAAAATCTCGACAAAAAATTCTAGTCAACGGAATTTAATGAATGAGGCGTCAATCGACTTGGAATTATGTTTAGAAAAAAGTCTACTAGTGAG
The DNA here is from genome assembly GCA_958510875.1 of Endomychus coccineus. Taxonomy (NCBI): domain Eukaryota; kingdom Metazoa; phylum Arthropoda; class Insecta; order Coleoptera; family Endomychidae; genus Endomychus; species Endomychus coccineus. The sequence continues at coordinate 65,560,990 of OY294069.1, forward strand.
CGTTTGGGGTGTGGCTTACTTGCATTGCTGCACTCAAAAATGCATGTAAAAGATGCATTTTCCAAAAAGTATTTCTTCAATTTCTGGAAAATAGAACAATAATCAGTAAAATCAGCCCAATTTCTCTTCTCGGGGGTTTTTTTTTGGGGTCGCTGAACACGAATTCAATGTTCAAATAATGATACGGTGCACTAGGTGCGCGTGACACTCGGGTCGCCTACCTCATCTTCAAGGATTAATCTTAAAAATGCACGAATTGCTTCAAATTCCGTTACTCGAGGGTTTTTTTGGTCGCTGAACACAAATTCGATGTCCAAAAAATGCTACAGTGCTCCTGTTGCGCATGACACCCGGGTCGCCTACCTCATCTTCAATAATTATACGCATATAGACATCGAATTCATGTTGAACGACACGAAAAACCCCAAGTTACGAAATCAGAAGCAATCCGTGCATTTAATTCCGTTGACTAGATTTTTTTCTAGAGATTTTTTCCTATATTTACTCGACTATTTGCAAAATAGCTCCCAGGTCAAATGCAAATAATTGTAGGAACAGAAAAATCGCTAATGAAAGGCGTTATATCTTACTCTATGTTACATTGGAAGTTTACCATCTTCTGATCATAGAATAATCAACAGGGTGTCATATGCTATTGCAGATTCAAAGAATCGTTATAAAGTAAATTGTGTTATAAGAAAAATTGAGTTCTTTACTTATTATATAAAATTATATTTATGCAAAATTATAGTTTGGACAATGAGAAACTCATATGAGGAAATTTATGCAGATTTCTATGAATCCCCACATCTACCAATATAAGATCAGATTTTAACATTTTGCGATATGTTTTCACATTATGACATAAATAATCATCATTTATGAAGTTATAACTACAAAGAACGGTCAGTAGTAGTTGGAATTAAGCTTCAAAGTCGCTCAATTCTCATCTATGTTTTCTTGGAGGAATCCTAAAACTGAATAGTGCATCATTATCATTGTATCGAAACTATTTCAACCCTCGTTTGTTCACAGTTCAACTATATACACCATTACACCACAAAGTCTACCAAAGAAAATGTACTGCATCTCTACAGTTCGATGAAGTCACTTGAATATTAAAATGAGAATTCCCACACATCAAGTTGAAAATGGTCTAGATCGATTCAGGAATGCTCAAAACGGATATATTTGCAAAAATCTGGAATTTTTTTTTGACCCGATTGCTCTATACTTATCTCACAATACACACTATACCATTAGTGAGGGGAGTAAAATTCGAAAAACCAATGTGGTGCAATGTCAACAGACTAGACTAGACTTAATAATCCTAAAGTTATTTCCATAGTTTAGAGAATAATCTATATCTCTCTACATTGTGTCCTTATGATATCATAAGGATATCAGAAACGGTAATAGATACAGGTTCAGTTAAATGGTGGAAAAAGTTGCGTAACTGAAGAGCCTCCATATGGAAGTATAAAATTTCCAATATCGATATAACACTTCATACTTTATTCTTTATTACTCATATTATTGAAACTACAACGCCGCCACTATATATTCGACCACTAGAGTGTCACCTTCAAAACGATACTAATGTATTGTAATGTTCTGAAGATGACACGCTTGTTGTCGAAACTATAATCACGTTAGTGTTTCTGTAATATAAGTGATAAAAACAAAGTAATAACTGTTTCATTATATCAATATGATGAATCATCACAAAGATCATCATCGATTTCCAATATCATTTTTGATCCTGAATTTATTTTGGAAAAACCGAATTTCTACATTCGCTGTTCCAACTAATCAACTAATTAACTGATTTTATAATTGAGAACAGAACGCCATCTGATACAAATAACTTTAATATCCCAGGGTTAGACAGTTCCAACCAGTTTCTCAAGCATTCTAATATCAATTTTGATTATATACTGTAACTTCACTAGTGTTATTCAAGCGAGCACATTTTCTAGTACAATTATTCACAATGGACGATAATGGAATTCTTTGCTGACACAAACCCATTAGCGATAGCTCTTCTACGAGCCATGGACTATTTCTAGAGGGGCTTATATGACAGATTCTGATTAGAACTGAGGAATAACTTGTTATCTGGGTATAACGAGTATTGTTTCTGAACGTGTAATATCCGAAAAAAGCAATCAAGGAACGAAAAACAGGATGCACTTACTGATAAGCAGTCATGGATTGATTCATCAACATGTCGCAGCTGGTCTTCATTCCAGATGTAGGTGTCACAAAAGCCTTTTACAGTTGTTTCAAACAATAATCATTCTTCTCTCTTTTAATGGCAGTGTTCGTATTTTTACCATATTTTAATAATAGTTTATCCTACTACGAAAAATCACAGAATTGATGCTTGGCATCAAAATATGTAGATATGTCCAAGCTAGATAAAGTTGTAAGTGCATGTGAGCGCCAAACTCGTTTTTGACCTTCATAATTCCGTTCCAATTTGCGTAACATTTTAATTTACGGCATACTCAATATAATTACATAATAAATTACACGTTTAAGCGTAGTTTCAACTAAATTGCATTTCTAGTTAACCAAAAGTGCAACATGCATAATTTACGAAGAGCTCATTAATATGCAGTGTGCCTAAGATAAGGATGTCTATCATTGGGATTCCAGAAACGGGAATCAATACAGTCTTGGTTAAATGCGGTTAATGGTGTGTAGCCAAAGAGTCAATCATGAAAATATAAAATTTTTGGAAAAACCGAATTTCTTGAATTCTTGTTTTATTTTAGTGTTGAAAACACTTATAGGATATTATTTCTCCAAGGTCGCAACACCTTGGTAAGAAACCGGAGACAGTATCTCACGTGACATAACATTGAAGTGATTGGTCGTTGAAAACCGGCGGTGGTTGGTCGTTCATTGTGAATTGTGTCATATGTCATATTACACTTTGATTCTGAGCGAGAATATCAAGTTGTGGAATACTGGAGGAAAGGAGGAATTACAAAATGAATCAGATGAAAAATAAAATGAAGAGAATAATCAAAGAAACTAATGGAAACCGGTTTATGGAATTGTGCAATAACTACCTGTTTAAATTACAAGCGGCAAATGAAACAGATCTTGTCAACTATTTGACTAGATCTCAATAATATAGGCAGTGGAGAATACATCATGCAGGCATGTCTACTTGGTAAGAATGTATGAGGAGCTTATGAGAACTAATCCTGTTTTAGAAGGAGTTCTAAAGTATTTAACAGAAGATTCACTTAAGGCCACAGCACGATGAAGAAACCGACATATCTATCAAAGAGAAGGTAGGAGAGGCAAATCAGGTAGCAGATTAGGTCCACACACAAAAGTAAACGAGAATCTAGTTTTAAGCATTGTATTGATTTTGCCTAAGGAAATGTTCAGCTGAATGTTCAGTGAATAGTATAGAAGGTTCAGTCCTTGAAACAATCTTTACAATTTTCCGTTATCGTGAAATAGATCATATGAACTTATTGAAGGATTTTATTTGTATATACATATCATAGCTGAGAACCAGATAAATAAACCAGATCGAACTTCATGTTAATACCTTCATGATAAACCTGATGAGTAATTTTTTTCATGCTCATATATAAATTATCACAGTACCTTATATTATTTTTCATCTACATTAAATTTCAATCCTAGTATGTAATAAACAATTTGGGTATCTACTTTGATATAATAATTAACTATTTTCAATTCCAATTATGATATTAATTTATTAATTGATCTTATCTTTCGTTTCGAGTGAGCCGTTTACTTAAATCAACTCCGTTGAATGAGAACGTTTTCATTTTAGCACCACAAAATAACAACAACTTTCATCTTGTTTTATTGTAATATTATTTGGTGAACTATTCCCAGTCTAGTTGGAATACCCAGAATGAAGTTGGATGGAACGAACGAGAAACGTCATACCCAAATCTGTTCCCGTGCTCCAAAATTATGCCTGATGAACTAACTCTTCAATCAACTATTATACCAGTTATGAGAACGAGGATTCATAGGTATCCAGGAAATGACTTACTAGGATCCACCATTGTCAGAATAGTGATTAATCATAATATTTCCTACGCTTAGAAATTGATGATATTTATTATAATTTCATTTTTGAAGGGGAGACGTTACAAGAACCTATTATGCTGAAAATGCAGAGTATACAAAATGTGAACAGCAATATTTAACATGAAGTTGTAATAGGAACAGTTGGACGAACGCAAAATTAAAGGAATTATAACTAAAAATGTGGTATTTATATATTTGAAATGTAAATCACGGAATCTCTGAAACTACAAAGGAGATCGACTCGAAACTTGGAGATACATTCCTTATACGATGTAGACACCAGCTAAGAAAGGATTTTCCGAAACTCAATATGAAATGGAGAGAAAGCGGTTTAACATATTTTGACGTTAGTGACTGGTAAATATATTCAGGTACAATTTATGTAACAGATCCATAGAAGATTAATAGATCATTATGACAGTTCAGACTGTCTATGCTCTGACACACAACGCATAAGCCAACAACAAGACATGTAACGGTTATACGACAGACAACTGAAGTATTATATACCTGCACAACATAATGATAGTGCTTTTTGAACAGTTATTGAATTTAGCTGACACGATATCACCCCGAAGACGATCCCTGGGTAGCAACGATGTGAGGTTTTGGCGTGATACGAGTTTGAAAGTTTCCCCGCGTTAATTTGAAACTATAACTATGAAAGTGGGATGTCAGAAGTTAAGGTAAATGTCAATCGAAAATGTGTCCTGCAGAATTTGATATATTTGTATTAGATCCACATGATTTTCTCTATTACTTAGGGAATGCTCATCTTATTTCACATTTCGGAAGTAAATAATAATGTAAGCAACGGATCAAATCATCCTTACATTGTGTTGGAAAATACGTACAGTTTATTCAGGTGGCTTGGTAACAAAACGATTTAAGAGAATCTGTGAGTTGTTTTCATGAACCGTAAATGCAGGGGACGGTAGATTGTACAAAAATAATCTAATTTTTTCATATAAAGTATGGTCCTATCTTCTTTCGTTCCAGAGGACGCCTAATAAGTCGACTTAGTTAGTTTTTGAATATGCGGTAGAGGGCACCGTTTTCGAGGAAAACGCGTTTAAATGAATATAACAAAAACTTATTAACAAATTTACCTACTACCGAAATCGCGTATGTTCATTTAAACGCCTTTTTCTCGAAAACGGTGAAATTTTGAGAACATCGACTACTTTATTTGTTTGCAATAAAATTGTAAACCAGAAAAATGTGCAAAGAAAACAAAAAATTATTCTCAAAAAAGTTATGGCTAAAAGAATCGCCGAAAAGTCGCGCACCCAGCGCTCTCTACCGCATAATCTGAAACTAACTAAACCATCTTATTTGGCGTCCTCTGAAGCCACCAAGTACTAGATTTCAACGGAATATCTGGACACAGGAGTTACAGCAAAATTTCGTTTGAAAAAAATTAAATTCAATTCCTGTATCTCCGAAACGATAGAAGATATGACCATAGTTCATATGAAAAATCTGATTATTTTTGTTAAATCTACCGTCCCTTGCATTTACGGGAGGTTTTTCTGAAACACCCTCTATATTTCAGAAGAGTAAAAGTTCATTAACTAACCAAATCATTCTCATTCATGTATTACAATCCAATTAATCTTCTTCGAATCTTTGATTCATATCAATACATTGGTTAGGTGATTTGTATGTTACAATAGTTAGCGACCGTGACGGAATGTATGGAGAAGATTTTGAAGACTGCTTCTATACACTGAACTATGATAGACTTAAGGCAAAAATAGAAAGAAGCTTGAATAAGGATTCTTTCTGTGAATTACATGATTCTACTCATGCAATTAAAGGTAGGCGTAGAATTAAATTGCCATTCATAGAACTGAAGAAATTTAACGATAATATAATCGAGAACGAAGATAAATTATAATATCTTATTCAAGATACTTCTCAAAAATCACGTGCTCGGCAATTTGTAGAAGTTCTCCTCCAAATAAAGAAAAGTACCCAAAGGTTATTGAATCTCTAAAATTTCGTTTTGGTAGGGACGATTTTCTAGTAGAGTTCTATATGGGACAACTTTTAAAACTAATATTGAACAATGTACATTCGAAATGAAAACTCAGTTATCTCTATGACTAAATAAAATCTCAACTGAGATCATTGGAAACATTAGACGTTAATTCTGACAACGCAACGTTATGATAGGAATGATTTTCTGTATCCCATATTGTTACTATCGAAACTCCCCGTGGTAGAAACGATTATTATGTATTTTCATGAAGAAGCATGTGATATTGGAATACAAAGACTTCTGAGTCGAATCCGTTGTAACAAGGGTTTAGTACAGGTTATTTCCAATATTTAAAAAAACAAAGGCATTCTTAGTAAATTAAAATTTCATGTAAAATTAAAATATCTAACAGTAAAGAACATCCAGGGGTTCCCAGATGGTTTCAATATTGAATGTAGCTCGAGGAAGTTAGGGAATTTCTAAAATAAATATAAGACAATTCACACTCGTTTCAACGAGGGTGGTATGACCATAGCTGGAAGGTCAAGAAGGTTACAAAAGTCCACACAAAGCATTGGTAATAAAGGATATAATAAACCTGTCGAACCAATACCCGATATACGACGAGAAACTAATGGTTTGCTACAAGATAGATATTGATGTTTTCCATCTGGAGATGTTTTATGTACATTCAAATCAGTTAGGGATATTTAGTAAAGGACAGATAGATTTAGAAATCCCCACATTCTGTACCAAAGACCTCAAGAGAGAAATCTTATTGCTTATTGGTTAAACAATTCAGGGATCCGTTTCCGAATTGTAGATTGGTTCTTGAGGAAAAGGACGCATTATAAATACTAGGGATAATGCCTAAAACCTTCAGTTATATTTTCTAGCTTGAATTAGTCTCTTGAGAAATCACGTGACACTTAATTTCAATTAATTTAACTTGATAGTTTCTCCAGAGTGTTTTTGGTAAGAAGGGTGGATTTCGCTAAATCAGAGTTGTTTTAGATTTTTGATTAAAGTTGTTTTTTTAAGTATTTATTCAAGTTAAGTTCAAGAATACTTTCAAATCATTTCATTCATTTTCGATCCCCTAGGTTCATCCTGGTTGGATATCAATTTATTAATCTTAGTTTAATTTCTCTTTTAGTTGATTTAGATTATCTAAGTATTTTATTTGAGTATAGATTTTGATCTTAGTTTTTATTCTTATTAGTAATAAAGTTAATCATAATATTCATTTTTATTATCTTTAATTTTCATACATTCTCTTATTATTATCTTTATCATTTAATTGTTATTTTTCTATTATTAAATGTTATTGTTGTTGTTGAGTATGAGTTTATCTGATTGATATTAGCGTTTATCCTTCCTCTTACCTTCCAGTGTGTTAAAATCTTAAGTGTCTTGTGAAAGAAAAGGGTAAGTGTCAATGATATTTTTCACGTTTGTTCTGGCTAATCAATGATTGGAATCAAACTCCAACGTGTCATGGTTCTCTTAATTTAATGGCCACACTGTTAATAAATAAATAGATTGAGGAATAAGGAATAATATGAATTCCTTAAGTAAAGTTTTATAGAGTTTTTATTGATAGAGTACCATGTTACAATTGGCAGCAGTCGGTAGGCGAACTTAATGAATATAATACCATTTTACAATTGGCATCAGTCGGTAGTCGAACTTAATACATATAATTCTATGTTACAATTAGATGCAATCGGTAGGCGAATTTATATATAATTCTGTTAGAATTATTTATACACTAGATAGGCGATCTTAATACATAATGTGTTTCCATATTAATTAGTTCCGTAGTTAATTATGTTTACAATTAGCACCAGTCGATAGTCGAATTAAATGCATTATCATGTTTACAATTAACAGCAGTCAGAAGTCGAACTTAATTCATGCGATACATGCTAATAATTGGCAGCAGTATGTAGTAGAACTTAATTCATATGATCCAAGTACAATTTACAGCAATCAATAGTGGTACTTAATTCATTTTTTTTCAATGCTTACAATTAGTAGCAGTAGATAAAGGAACCTAATTAATATTATCCATTTTACAATTTTCTTCAAAATGTAATCGAGTTTACAATTTTATTCAAAATTTATATTCATGTTATAAATGGCGCAGTCACTTTAGAATCCATAATTGATATCCAGCTTCAGTTGATAATTCCAATCTTTCTTGTGTGATTCAATGATAATTATCACAATCGATATTTCAGTTCACAGTGGAATGAAGTTAATAGTTGAGAACATATGTAAATATAAATTAAATGTTTTCGAGTTTTGTATATATTACAAAAGAAGTTTATTTTATAATTGTTGCAACTAGATTTCTATATCTGTTTATTTTTCTTTTTCTTAATATTATTATGATAGAGATGTTATAAAGGACAAATATGTTTTAAAATAATTGAAATCAATATTAAGTTTTACAAGAGTCCAGAGGTATTACCTGTAAGCAATGATTTGGAAAATGTTACAGGGCATTTTATGAAGTATCGTAGTAAAGCGAAGTTGAACGTAAATAATGTATTATTCAATAATAACTGTTGATTTAGATGCTTTAGGAAAGATACTATATTGATTTTAATCGTTATGTAAAGAGGAAATTTACCAATTTAAGTAGAACATAATTAATTAATTAGGAATCTGAATGCAATAATTTAGACTCACATTTATCAAGTTACCATCTTACAGAAAAAGGTTATGTTTAATAAGATTGGAGTATCAAATGAGGATGTACATTTTTATTACAAACAATCGAAATTACTTCACGTAATTTAGTTATTTTTATTTTTCCAATTATTTCAATTATGCCAAACATTTAAACCGAAAGATAGAATTGATACGATATCAAGTCTGAAAGTATAGCTCCGGTTCTTTAAAAAGAATCGTGAATTAAGAATACCTTTGATTTAAGTATCAAAGGGTATCATTTCGTTACTGAGTATTAATAGTAAGAAACTATAATAACGCATCTTATTTTCAGGGAATATATAAATGGAGAAGTAATTTAATACTTTTTATTTGGTGATTGTAAAATTTAGTAAATAAGCCCCTGTGGTGCGTATCCCTTACTTCGAACTATCCGAAAAGGAAAGAATTTTAGAACCTGTCATAAATCTTCTGTTGTGTATAGAATAGGAATATAGAACAATGAACCGTAATTGAAGAGGGCGTTTGTCAATGTTGAACGACAAATTTTAAAAAAGCACAATTTGTAGTATTGGAAGTTAGATAAAGAGTTTAGTAAATGCAGCGATATAGTCGATTAGAATATCGAAAGAGATTATTTACCAGATAAGGGATTGTCTTACAACAATTTCTTATTTCTGTTGAGTTGGATAAAAGATCTAAGGAACGTTTGTTAAGATAGATCAAGTGGTCAGTTGAGTAATTGAGTTATCAATTATTTAACACTATTTTGAAGTCTACGCCTCAGATGTTTAAGAGCATGTGGTGAAATGTGTATTTGGTTTGAATGAATAATAATAAATCTTTTAGGTATACATTATAAGAGAGTTATTATTATTCTTGGTTATTAATAAAAGTAGTTGATTGTTATATGTATATATAGATATATATGTTCAGTTTGAGTAAATTCATTTTGAATTAAAATGGCAACTGGCATAACACCTTTGTCATTGGCTCATCATCAGGATGAAAGACATAAAGTTAACAAATGGGATCAATTATATGATATTATTAAGATGAATTCAATAAAGAATGAATTTGCTGATCTCGATAAAGTAGAAACTTCCAGTGAAGGTAGCGATTATGAAGACTTATTAGAAGCTGTCTGCTTTATAGGTAGAAGATATAAATGGGGGGAAGGAGGAATACTAAAAGGTATTGTCTCAAAATTCAGAGGAATAGCTATTCGCTATTGCTTAGCTAAGCAATTCTATAAAACATTAGAAGAGACACCGAAAACAATTTATGAATTGTCAGAGTGGTTGCGAATCTGTTTCGGAAATATAGGTTCCGGTAAACAGGGTATGGCAGAACTTCAAGGTTGTTTCAGGAAACCAAACGAAACACAGCTTATGCATACAGATTAAAAGTAATCACAGAAAAAATGAATCCGCAAGATCAATTGACAGAAAAATATAGATGGGAGAAGAAACGGATTGTTTTGGAACAATTTCTCAATGGAATTGATAAAAAACTTTCTAGAAAACTTAGGAAATTAGAAGCAAAATACAGCTTTACAACACTAGAGCAGATTTTGGAAGTTTCAGATCCAATAGAGAGGACACTCTCTAAAATAGCAGAATCGGAAGAGGAAGACGATTTGATAGCCTCTATTCGGAAGTTAGTATTACAAAATAAATCTAACACGAATACCCAGGAATACCATACGCAACAAGAGTTCAATGAAACAAATTTCAAAAATGAATACGGGTCTAAATTTGAACAGGATAACGTCACTTCAAACCAACTAATTATTATAATAATAATTATAAGTCTAATGTAAGGATATCTCGGAATATTCACAAAGAATATCTACAGAATAATCTGAAACCTCAAAACAGGAATCAACATTCACGAAAGAACAAAAGAGATAAGCAACAAATTGGATATCAATTTTTCCCTTTTGTTTACATGTCAGACAAATGTTTGAATTGCGGTGATGCAGGTCATTTTAAAAAAGGTTGTCTTAAGCAACGGAAAAAGTTTTGTTTTAATTGTGGAGATAAAAATCATATATCTAGAGAATGCCAACTACAGAAAAACTAAGTCAGAGCCCACAGAATGAGATAAGAGATAACGAAAACAATTGTTTGCAAAATTAACTAGAAAAATTAAAAATGTTAATTATTTTTTTTTGTTTTCTATTATTTTTGCTTCACAAATATTTTGGATCACAGTTACAGTGGCATCAGAAGTTAAATTTCAAAGTCTTAAGAGATTAAATATCTCAATTTCAAAAGATTAAAATACAATAGTATTGTATCTCATTGAATAAATTATTCAAGTAAGGTTAAGTAAAAATGCCATTTGTATATGAGAAAAAAGAAAAGACACATTAAGTAACTTGCGAGTTCATAGTTGAGTACAAAGATTCAGTATAAGCAAGTTTGAACCAATGGAAAAGTTTGAACCAATGAAAAAGTTTGAATTAAATACACTCGAACTGAAAAGCACTTCTTTTTGTTGAGTCCCATGTATGCGAGCGGCCTTTGGAGGTAACACAGAGACAAATAACAGTTTCTGCCCGGAAAAGTCTGGAGTTGAACGGACGCTTGTGAAGCTATCGGTCTATGTATACGGATGTGGGGTGGAAAGCTAATCCTAGGGAAAGTAACTTGCAACTACCTACCTTTATAGACTCCAGTAACGATTCTGACGTGTTGAACAATAGAAAGAATTTTGATAAATGTCGAAATTCAACTAGCAAAACAATAGACCAAATGATTAATTCTATGTTTTACGATCAAGATTCTAACAAAACTTTTCCTGAATTTATTTAATGTCAGTTAGGGGCATCTCGCTGGTTCGAATAACTCTGATAGACATTAAGTAGATAACCTTAGGTACCAGGTTAATGGGAACGAAGTTGGAAATACCACCTTTCCAAAGGTTGCGGTTATAGTATACTAATCCTACACCTTTTTAATCAATCACATTCTGATCTAATTATTATAAAATCAGTAATAACTATTTCAGAAGAAGAAAAAGATCATCATGTAATCATAAGAATTTGAATATAAAATACAATACCTCAGACCATTTCTCTAAACATAATACAATTTTTAATTTAACACGTGTTGCTAAAAAAAGGATGTCGTCCGTCTACTTCCCTGAGAAAGTATGAGTATGGGGAAGGAGGCAAGAGATGAGGCATGCATCTAAGGCTCGGTGCATGTAAAACGTTATGGGAACATTTATTATGATTATGAATTTGAGTATATTATTATTTGGACAGTGTTAAACAAGGTCAGAGTTCACTTAGAGCAACACAACAATGGTAAATGAATAAGATAGAAAAAAGATAGTAGCCAGGAATATGAGTAAGGTACTATAATATAGAAACCGTTTTCCCAGCGGTAAGTTGAGATAGATAGTGGGCAAGGAATATTTAGTGAAGCCACTATGTAGAATACCGTTTTTCGTAACGGAAAGCCATATGAGATAGTAGTGCGAAATATGTAGTAAAGGCACCATATGAGGTAGTAGTGCGGAATATTCAGTAAAGGCACAATATGAGATAGTAGTGTGGAATATTTAGTGAAGGCACAATATGAGATAGTAGTGCGGAACATTTAGTAAAGGCACAATATGAGATAGTAGTGCGGAATATTTAGTGAAGGCACCATATGAGAAAGTAAGACAGTACGTAGTAAGAAAACCTTTTTTTTTTTCTCAATTTACCCTAGAGTACCATGATGGAATTAGTCAGAAATTGAATAGAAATAATGGATATAAGTTTGTATAGATTGAATACGATAAGTGAAAGGAATTATTTAAAAAGTTCAATAATAATATTCACATTTTTTTTTTCAAGATTAGAGTATCCTAAATTCCAAGAACATGTTAGATGAACAAATCATTAATTCAGAATGAAAAAGAATAGATATAGTCAAGAGTAAAAGAATCAATTACACTCGATAGCCTATGTAATCATTAAAGTAGAACAAAATTCTACAACGTCAAAAGTCAGTATTTATTGGTAATAATGAGTTGGAATTAAATTAATACGAATAAGAGAAGAAAATTCAGAATGTAAATGCATTATTTTATTTTAAATCGTATTATAGGAAGTAACATTAATTCGAATTTAGAACCGTTATAGTCAATATTTGGAATTAAAAGTCCCAATTGTAAAAATAAGTATATCAAATCAAGTATTTTAGAAACAACGAATGTTAGTTTTCTAATAAAGAATAAGTTTTTTTTTCAACATAGTAAATGATACAAAAGGTAACTATAGCATTAGAAAAACCATTACAAATCATGTAGAATTCAAAATATATCAAATATTCAATACATTATAAATTGATTCATCGGAAGTAACGACACATATTTCCTTAATTCATTCACAAAGATAAACCCAATATTTTTTTTTTATTTTAGTTGACAGAAATGTAAAATATTCATACTATGATTTATCTAAATCTTTTAAATTGGTCGCAGAGGAAGGAATTATCAAAATTTTTCAAGTACATTAAAATAGTTCACAGGAATGGTAGCAATACGTTAAAATGGATATAGAAAGAATGCATAATTCATTCAATAAATACAAATTCAATCGAATTAAGGTTAAGAGATGAAGTGGTTTTGTTAGATCAGTATGATATACAAGGGTTGAATAAAGGTTAGCGTACAAAGAGGAAGGTCTTTAGAAAGTATTGAAGTGCAAAATGCAGCCCTAATAAAAGAATAGAAGAATTTGTTAAACTAAATTAAACAGAGTTCATTTGGGAAGGTTGAAAGTGCGGTTAGATAAATTGAATAATACACAGAAGTAAACAGGAAAAAAAAGTATAAATCATTAGAGTTGAGTTGAGAATTTTAGTAAATTCAGGGATCGCACCATCACCACAGCACCTAAATTTCAGGTAGAGATAAAGAATTATGAAGAGTTAACCAGATGTAGGTGATACAATACACAATATACATAGATTGCGAGACAAGAATGGAACAAACCAAAGGACAAGGAGGATATGTTCATCATAATCATGAAGAAAATCGACGATTGTTTAAAACTGATTTCAAATTTTGCTTAATTTTTAGATTTTAATTAATCTTCTGTATATTAGCTACAGCTAATAAGAATAGGAGATAGTTTGTTTTAGTGTCGAGTTAACGAGTGACATGAAAAGCTGGAATAGTACGCGATTTGAAAAGAAGTTTCAATAGAGTCGAAGGAGTCAGAGGATCTCATACGCGAAGTGTAGACAGTACCGGATTCAGGTCAAATTTAAACAGGAAACCTAACAATTATTCGGTTTAATTTTATCTTAATACACGTGATCTTTTCTTTATGTTCTAGTAATTCCAATATGGCATAGCTGTAACTAGGATTGCAAGGACCAACAACGGAGTTCACAGGAACACCTGGCGGAATGGAACCTTGGTTGGATCCCAGGACTTATCCAGAGACTAGCTCCAGGACCATCTAGGTACTTCAGAATAGATCCACGTCGGAAGCAACGATTTACCTGCCAAGTCATCGACGAGTCAACCCACTTCATCAGCAAAGAATGGATCAAAGAAGCCGGGAATCAAGCAATCGGAAAACGCGAGTCTATTGGACGCAAATATCAAGGACAGAAACATCAGTTTTACGAAAGAGGACATGGAATCATTCAAACGCGCGTTTCCTGGATGGAAAAGGAAAGGAGTATCGGAAAATTTAGTTAATATCAATTCAAAACGTATCGAATCAGTCACAGAAGAAGTTTGGAGTTTCCTTAGCAGAAGGGGAAACAATTTTGCCTATTCATGAATGCAATTATACAGTATGGTGCACCAGAAGCTATATATCTGGGGCAGCCACGAACTTTTTTTTTCATAATGAGGAAGAGGCTCAGGACCTTCCAAAACGAACAAATATTTGAGGAACAATCAAGGCCAAGCAGTAGCATATACTTACACTATCTTCATTAAAACTCCAATTGAAATATCAGAAGAGAACAAAATGGAAGAAGAAGAAGAAGAGGACAAGGTACCACAGCTTCATCTACAAGCAATATATGAACAGATCCACATTCCAGGGAGAAGATGATGAAGAAAACGAAATTTGTAATTTGTGTTTTGTTATTGTTGTTGTTTATTTGTTTTTTTTTTATTCAGGTATATCTGTTTTTTGTATAGGTATATGTGTATGTTTTTTTTTTCTTTTTGCGAATCATTTGTTTCCGTCCTGATCCATATGATTCTTTTTAACAAGGGGGTAATGTAACAAGGGTTTAGTACAGGTTATTTCCAATATTTAAAAAAACAAAGGCATTCTTAGTAAATTAAAATTTCATGTAAAATTAAAATATCTAACAGTAAAGAACATCCAGGGGTTCCCAGATGGTTTCAATATTGAATGTAGCTCGAGGAAGTTAGGGAATTTCTAAAATAAATATAAGACAATTCACACTCGTTTCAACGAGGGTGGTATGACCATAGCTGGAAGGTCAAGAAGGTTACAAAAGTCCACACAAAGCATTGGTAATAAAGGATATAATAAACCTGTCGAACCAATACCCGATATACGACGAGAAACTAATGGTTTGCTACAAGATAGATATTGATGTTTTCCATCTGGAGATGTTTTATGTACATTCAAATCAGTTAGGGATATTTAGTAAAGGACAGATAGATTTAGAAATCCCCACATTCTGTACCAAAGACCTCAAGAGAGAAATCTTATTGCTTATTGGTTAAACAATTCAGGGATCCGTTTCCGAATTGTAGATTGGTTCTTGAGGAAAAGGACGCATTATAAATACTAGGGATAATGCCTAAAACCTTCAGTTATATTTTCTAGCTTGAATTTGTCTCTTGAGAAATCACGTGACACTTAATTTCAATTAATTTAACTTGATAGTTTCTCCAGAGTGTTTTTGGTAAGAAGGGTGGATTTCGCTAAATCAGAGTTGTTTTAGATTTTTGATTAAAGTTGTTTTTTTAAGTATTTATTCAAGTTAAGTTCAAGAATACTTTCAAATCATTTCATTCATTTTCGATCCCCTAGGTTCATCCTGGTTGGATATCAATTTATTAATCTTAGTTTAATTTCTCTTTTAGTTGATTTAGATTATCTAAGTATTTTATTTGAGTATAGATTTTGATCTTAGTTTTTATTCTTATTAGTAATAAAGTTAATCATAATATTCATTTTTATTATCTTTAATTTTCATACATTCTCTTATTATTATCTTTATCATTTAATTGTTATTTTTCTATTATTAAATGTTATTGTTGTTGTTGAGTATAAGTTTATCTGATTGATATTAGCGTTTATCCTTCCTCTTACCTTCCAGTGTGTTAAAATCTTAAGTGCCTTGTGAAAGAAAAGGGTAAGTGTCAATGATATTTTTCACGTTTGTTCTGGCTAATCAATGATTGGAATCAAACTCCAACGTGTCATGGTTCTCTTAATTTAATGGCCACACTGTTAATAAATAAATAGATTGAGGAATAAGGAATAATATGAATTCCTTAAGTAAAGTTTTATAGAGTTTTTATTGATAGAGTACCATGTTACACCGTCAAAGATTTTGGATGATTAGGGGAAGAAAAACATTGAGAAGTGTAATTGCAAAATGTGTGATTTGTGGTCGACATGATAGCTAAAAGTTTCAGGTTGATTAGGTAATTTTGCCAAAAGATCGAGTGGGAGATGTCGCTGTATTTGAAATTATGGTAGTTGTGCGGTACATAGAGCTGTTCATCTTGAGCTCGTTTCCAATTTGTCCACTGTGATGTTTTTACTAGCTTTTCGACCATCCATCGTTTATTGTGACAACGGTACACATTTCTTCGATGCTGACAATCTGATGTGAAATGTCAATTGAGAGGAAGTAGAACAGGATAGCACAGCAAAAAGAATAAAATGGAAGTAACCCTCCTGCATTCCCTTGGTGAGGTGGATGGTGGGAGCGTTGGTCAATTCATGTATATATTTTTAGGGTTTGTACCACTCATTAGTAGTGTCATCTAGATAGTATGTAAGGAAATAGATTTAAGTTGGAGTGCACTGGTTCTAACGAGGTACAGGTCTATACAAACCTCGACTATCTGTTTCATCTAAGCTACGAACACTGATAAAGTGATTCTATGAGTCGATATATGTACATAATGGTATATTCAGTCTCTCTGTAGTTGATGTCCGATTTAATATTATTAAGAAGTTATACTATTTTTCATTAAATCATTCGTTCAAGCGTCTCATAGAAATTTTGAATCAATTGTTACGAAAACAGTCGGGAATAGCTTGTTTAGCCGATGGGGATTTATCCGTTAGATCTGAATTTTTGAAGAATATGAAGGAACACTACAAATCAGAAGATTCAGATGTTAAGATTGATAGCAAGAGCAAACCCCAGATTGTGACGAGATATGGAAGGGGAGTGAAAATACCGGAGAAATTTGAATTTTACATTTTATTTTTTTGTGTCATTCAGAGGCATGACACAAGGTGGGAGTATGTTGGAAAGAAAATGCAGTATAGTTTCATTAGATAGCATGGTGTAGAACGATTTGAAAAATCTGTGAGTTGTTATCATAAAATATAAGAATTGACGATATATATTTCAGAAAAGTAAAAGTTCATTAATTAAGCAATTCATCCTTATCCATATATTTCCTAATAAATCTTCTTCGCATCCTTGATTCATATCAATACACTGGTTAAGTGATTTGTATGTTACAATACATTGTCTTAGGAATAAATTATCTACGACGATGAAAACTCTGTTCCAATGATAATTCTAATTTACGAATATTCCAAAATATATTATAAAGTGAGATTACCAATCTCATTTTCATCGTTCCAGAATAAAAGATAGTAATTACGTCACTCAATGTTACATGTAGTCACCATAACTCCATTTCCAATGATTTGTAGCTACTGAAAAAGTGGAATAACTCGAACAATCTTGAATATGGAAAAACAACCATGGTCCAGGCAAGGCTCATAAATTCCAACGTGAGATCTCTTAAGGATGCATTGATCCCTATTCCACTTTATTCCGCTTTTCATGGGTAATCATGTAAATGAAATTCGGGATAGTTGTATTCTCACAAAGTCTCCAACTAAATATAGAAACACCCACAATAGAGCGCATCGAATGAAATATGAATACCACGTAGGGAATTTAGAATAATATATATTTATATCATGAACATTATTCCGAAAAATGAATAAATAGAAGATGGATGGAGCAATAGATGGTTCGAAGAGTCGTGTTGTGCATATATCTTGCAAAAAAATATAGAAAGGAAATATCAAAACGTAATTCTGTTATTGCCATTAATTCTGCAGATACCATTTCACAAGGTGCCATCTGTTATATGAGCCTAATGGTTTTTCATTATCATCTGTTTATTAGAGTACGGTACTGAATTCAATTCTGTTCGTATTCATTCCACAAACATACAATCATGTATTTTTCTGCCCAATTGCTTATATTTTAGAGGTAAAATATGAGAACGTTTTTAATTAAGCAATATTGAAAGAAGGTTCATGAGTAATTGAAATGGTAGGAATTATGATCTAAGCAGACGCGAACTATTAAGCATTTTGTATAATATTGTTTATGGCATTTTGTGAATTTTTCCTGTGCAATGTGTTTAGAATACTGTTATGCTCTCACCAGATCGTATCCACGATTGGAAGGTAATGCTTAGGATTGGAACATGGAATTATCGGAATGGAGGACTTGTGAAGAATCCTTAGTTTCAACTTAAACAAAATACATGGAGAATTTATACATGAAAGAAGGTTTCATTTCAGTCTCTAACCCACAGCTAGGAAAAGTTGAGCACTCTACACAAAATTTCCAATTTGGGTCCTTTGAATTTGTCTTCCTGAAATATGTGCCTTCATTGTCCATACATGTGTTTATTTATACATGAACAATAGCTTCATTCGTCATATATGGTAGATTCTTAGCTGTATAGATATCTTCAATATTGTAGAAGCTATCTGGTTTTTCCAGAAACATGAAAACCAGTTCCATTGTTTACTCGAGATGAAGACGACAAACAAGTCTAGAGGTATATAGTGCTGTAAACGAATCCTAGTTTGTTTTGAGCGCAATGTGTACATCTAATTCAGCTCTTCACCCTGAATACTTACTAGTTTCATATTGCATGTGATATCTGCATCACAGTCTCTTTGATGAGTATGTTTCGAATACATTCACGGAGGAACATGTTTTACTAAATATTGGGTCCGCATTCCCTTAGGAGATTGGCAGTACATACCATTTACACATTCTCTCATTGAGAATATCATTCGCTATTGAAGTAATGAAATATTCGGAGGCAATATTTATTTTAGTAAACGCTGAATATTGATTGATATAGTATATGAGTTTTTATTCATGGAGTCACTAATTCATTGCTGGGTCTAGGGTTATGATGACCAAGATGGTGATCGCTGTATTGGTATCGAGGATTTTCTCATCCAATTCTGAGGTAAAATTGATAAATTCGACATCAGGCGGGTTCTAATTATATATTTGTTATTTTACAAGTGCTCCGTGAATATAATATAGCAAACATTTTGAATGTTGTAGGTTACTGATGTTCTCTTTGAGGTAACTCTGTTAATATTATTTTGGATGCATTTTTCATCATCCTCCATCTAGCCAATATCTTGTTTGTGAATCAGTTGGTACATATGACAAAAATCACCAATATTCTGTGAGCTTTTCTGGGGTAAGCATATCGTCATTCTGTACCATGTTGCTTCAAAGTTCCGGGAAATTTATAAGATGGTTTTTTGGAGGTCGTGAAGAGTAATAGTCTCGATCACCCGCATTTGACTCCGAGAGTGTGACGTCAAAATTCCAGACTTCACTGTCGTTCATTCAAATCGATTTTAAACCTTTACGAAATTCGTCCTCATAAGCATGTACATGATGATCATAATACCGTTAAATAGCCTAATTGAAGAACAAATACATAAATTATTATATTCCCCCATTCATGTAAATGTAACGAGCAACGCTATATATCTAATGTGTATTATTTTAGTCATACCAATCAAACCGAAGCTACAAATATGTTTCTGTGTTTGCATTGTTTGTACTCCTAAGCTCTCTGCATAGGCATTCTCTTGTAACAATCAGATATATGAAACGATTGAATGAGATTATAGTCCATGCATTTAAGGAGGAAAATCTACGATTTTTGCCCGAATTTCCGCGAGGTTTAATTTTGGTCCATTCTTATGTATTTTTTGATACGCTGAATACGATGGTGTAGTTTGAATTTGGATTAACCCTGTGGTCGGAAAACTATGTCCATTTTTTGGACCCGAAAATGGCCATTTTTAGATTTTTTAAGTTTTGAAACAAGACTATCGGTTTTATCGAAAAATGTTCCGAACAAAAGTTGTTGGAAAAATCAATACCGCAATTTTTGGTTTTGGTCCCTAGTGGATTTGAGATTATGGGCCCAAGATAGTGTGTTTTTTGGCACATTGAAAAATTGAATATATGTGAAAAAACTTTGGTTTTTTCATTTTCTGTTTTGATGGAAAGATGGTATTTTTATTCTTCTTTTATTTGATTTTTGGTATTTTGACCTATCTCATTTTTTGGCGTCACAATCGACCATTTTGAAAAATCCGTATTTTGCGAATTTCAAACGAAATACTAATGTTATCAATTTAAGACAAAAATTATTCGAAAGATTCCATCATTCTGCATATAATATCCAAAATTCAAGCTTCGAAGACATAACTTGAGCGCCATTTTGGAGATTTTGGAGCGATGAAGAATTCAAATTTTTTGAAGTTATACATTTTTCACGGAAACCAAATTGTAGCTTGTGTAAGAGGCTTTGATAGCGCGAATTTTACGTTCAAGCAGATCGATTTGAGTCGAGTAGAAATGGAGCAATCTTGACAAATGTGTTTGGGCCTGTAGAGGGCCCAACTTTGGGCCTATCAACATCTTAAAGCATATGACGAAGAAATATAACTGCTATTCAAGTTTGAGACAGCGTACGGAGACTCATTCATAATTCCAAGTTATAACGGATTATATTATAAATAACTAGCACAGAATTTCATTTAGCGGCAATAACCGAGCATCGGTACAATAGATTCCGCCCGCGAAATTATAGTTTTTTAGATATTTTAAAATGCACCTGAAGCCATAATCGTTTCTCATGAATGTGTGAGTATATGTCGACGTGTGAACGTGTTTATGTGACAGTGACATGATGTTTTTATAGGTGTAACAAGTAACCAAAGTTTTCGTTATCACTGTCAGCATATATTGTTAATGATGTAATATGCTCAAGATCATTATTGATATACGAATTCGACAAAATTTAATTGTCGCAATTGTCATTGATTATCGGTATCATCATCATCATCTTCATCATCGTTTTCGATTTCATCCATACACTTATCAAAATCATCATCATCTAATATACTGATTTCTGACTCGGGGCAATTAGAACAGTCTTTACCTTCACAATGCTTACATAATGAGCTACAAGGTAATACTAATTTTTTATACGAACATTTACTAGTACAATTTTTCTTACAACCACGAGAGATTATTTTGATCAACTCATCGGGACGTGCATTTTTACTGGTTGTATAGGAGTCATTCCATTCGAACTATTTGTCCAACCCCATTTCCTTGGATCAATGGTTCCATTACCGAACTTGGTAATACACCCTAAAAATATGTTGCTTTGCAGCATTATCTTATTTTCATATGTTTACCTTGTTGAAATGTTATATAGAGTATGAAAGATCGGGCAATTGGAACTTGCTAATAAATGTGTTAAACAAAATGCTCCCAATTTTCTTGCCAGTGGACATTTACATTATGCCAAGGCATTACAAGTTAACCATTTGAAAATACGATAATGCTGCAAAGCAACATATTTTCAAGGTGTATTACCAAGTTCAGGTTTGGATCGATAATGAAACTGTTAATACAACGAAATTGGGTTTGAGAAATAGTCCGAATGGACTTACTCCTATACAAACAATAAAAAATGCACGTCCTGATGAGTTGATCAAAATCGTCTCTTACCGGGGTTTAAAAAAGTTGTACTGATGAATATTCGTGCAAAAAATTAGGATTACCTTGTAGCTCATTATGTAAGCATTGTGAAGGTAAAGGCTGTTTTAATTGCCCCGAGCAAGAAATCAGTATATTAGTTAGATGATTATGATTTTGATAAGTGTATGGATGAAAATGAACACGATGATGAAGATGATGACGATACCGATGATCAATGACAATTGCGACGATCAAATTTTATCAAACTCATATGATGAAGCGTATCATGACGATCCGTATATCAATAATGATCATATTACATCATTAGCAATATATGCTGACAGTGATAACGAAAACTTAAGAGTATTTGTGAATAATCAGACATATAGATATTTTTTAATGAATATGAAATGTAAAAGACAAAAAAAATATGAATGTGAAAAAAACAAAATAATTTTTTAATCTTACCTTTTTGTTTAAATGTTGAAATTTGTTATGTGACACCCTATAAACACATCATGTCACGGTCACATATACACGTTCACACGTCTACATGCACTCACACATTCATAAAAACAATTATGGCTTCAGGTGCATTTTAAAATATTTAAGAAACCATAATTTCGCGCGCGAAATCTATTGTACCGACCCTCGCTTATTGCAGATAAATGAAATTCCGTGCTAGTTATTTATGGTGTAGTTAGTTACAACTTGGAATTATGAACGAATCTCCGTACGCTGTTCCAAACTTAAATAGCAGATGTATATTTTTGTAATTTGCTCCAAGATTTTTGTCGATAAGCCCACAATTGGGTCCTCTACCGACTCAAACACATTTATTAAGATAGCTCCATTTCTACTCGAATCAAATCGATCTTCTTGGATTTAAAATACTCGCTATCAAAACCTCTAATAGAACCCAGAATTTGGGTTCCGTGAAAAATTTCTAACCTCAAAAAATTTAGATTTTTCGTCGGTTCAAAATTTTCAAAATGGCGCTTAAGTTATGTCTTTAGAGCAAAATGCTTGAATTTTAAATATTATATGCAGAATAATGAAATCTTTGGAATAATTTTGGTTTTAAACTGATAACATAGTATTTCGTCTGAAATTCGCAAAAGACGGATTTTTCATAATTGCCGATTCTGACGCCAAAAAATGAGTTAAAAAACCAAAAACCAAATAAAGAGAAATGAAAATACTATCTTTCCACCAAAACAGAATATGAAAAAACAAAAACTCTTTGACATATACTCAATTTTTCTATGTGCCAAAAAACAAACTAAATGGGTCCTATCTTGGGCCCGCAACCTCGAATCGACTTGAGACTGAAGCGTATTAATTTTTTTCTAACAACTTTTGTTCAAAACATTTTTCCATAAGACTCATAGTTTTGTCTCAAACGCAAAAAATTGAAAATACTATTCGTCTGAAATTCGCAAGAGACGGATTTTTGAAAATGGCCGATTCTGACGCCAAAAAATGAGATAGGTCAAAATACCAAAAACCAAATAAAAGAGAAATGAAAATACTATCTTTCCACCAAAACAGAATATGAAAAAACAAAAACTCTTTGACATATACTCAATTTTTCTATGTGCCAAAAAACACACTAAATGGGTCCTATCTTGGGCCCGCAACCTCGAATCGACTTAAGACTGAAGCGTATTAATTTTTCTAACAACTTTTGTTCAAAACATTTTTCCATAAAACTCATAGTTCTGTCTCAAACGAAAAAAATTGAAAAATGGCCATTTTCGGGTCTAAAAAATGGACATAGTTTTTCGTGCACAGGGTTAATCCAAATTTAATCTACACCATCGTGTTCAGCGTGTCAAAATACATAAGAATAGACCAAAATTAGACCTCGCGGAAATTCGGATAGAAAAATTCCTTAAATGACTGGACTATTATAGAAACAGAAACAAAACAGTATCAAATTCGCAGAGTATACAGCGAGGCACATTCTATCTAATTATTTTGAGTACAATAATATTTAGCCGACAAAATCATTCGTCAAACTGTTGAATAAAGGTAGGAAACGATAAATTCTAATTCCAGTATTCAATTGTTTATTGAAGATAAAAGCTAATTTTAGCTCTCTAAATTCAGTAGTACGTGTTCGAGAAGTGAGAATTATTACTAGAGATAAGAGAGGTGACTGTGCACTTCAACTTTCCGGTAGTAAGTGACCGCATCAGAATGGATTTTCTGACTCCGGGATCCGCTTCATGGACAAGGGATAGCGGCACATTATGTGGGAACTTTCCGGGTAATTCAGAGTACGAGGGTTCCAGACGGGGAGGTGGTTGTCCTCTGTATCAGACAGAATTATATTGAACGTTATGGTATTTGTATATATAGCGGCGTTGGTGAATGGGGAATGAGACGCTCCTTACGTTTATATCAGAAATAACATGAACACGATATATACACATCACAGAAAATTTCTTTGAAAGTTATACAAGCATGAAACGTTTGGGCTCATCAGCAAACGTTATGAGAATCATATTCATAAGCTGAACTAGCCAGGAACAAAGCTAAATCTCGCAACACTATATAGTATTATGACAGTATATGGCTATCATGCTCACATGTATATAAGTCTGATAATTGAACGGCATATTTCACCCTTTGGCACAATATCTGTTGAGCGACAACAGTTTTGTGGAATTTTAATTTGTGTGAAGTGTATTAAAAAAAGTAGTGTACGAATTTACATCAAATTCGTGTATTGTGATAACTAATTGTTTTGTTTCCATACATAGGGTTATATTATCATCATACTTAGATATTGTTGTGTGTTAGAATGTGAGTATAATTATCAATCTACTTTGAAGAAACAGGAATCAAAGTAGTTTGCCTTACGAAGATGAATTGAAAAGAAAATGGCTGAGAGCAATTGCTACAAAACACTTTGAACCAACCCAATATTTGCAGAAGAGTGTACATTTCAAACATAATGATATTATTTGAATCTCAAAATAGAATTTTCAGACATTTCTGCAGGTTAAATACGGGTGTGATATATATTTATATTCAAATATGATCTCATTCAAACGGTGTACACAATGTTTTCACAACTCTACGTTTTATACTGACACCTGTTGTCAGGTTGAATTCCGGAATTTTTGACACCATAATATAAAATTGTTTTTCAACTGCCAGCTGCTGTCACGAGACCTATTGAATTCATCAACACCTTCCACAGAGCCTCTAACTATACTGTAAAAAAAATAGTTTATTAATTTATTAAAAATACAAAACACTAGGTATTATTAAGGAATAAGTCGAGATTGATCAGTAACATTACAAACTAATAGTAGCGCATCCGGAGAGTCATGTAATTTAGACATTAATTATATATTTGGGATTAAGGAAGACCAAATATGGACATATCCTTCACTTATAGTAATCAATTCTAATACAAAATATATTACTGTAATATTTTCACCTACCTCACTGTGTACCTACTATAAAATAAATATATTATTGCAATCGGCATAAAAAATATATTCGGCAGCAATATCCGTTTTAAACCTTTCTGGGACCATCTGTACTATCCTTGTCATAATATCAGTATGTGAGTTCGTAGAACCTTGGGTCTACAAGGATCAGGTAAGAGGCCTCCTCAAAGTAATATATCACTTCAGTGATATCACATTCAGAACATGAATGTTGGTAAGGAAAAATATTAATTATTTTAGTCTTTCAGAATTCATGACAAGGGACCACCTCCCAATTCAAGCCCACCTTGAATTCAGGAAGGAGCAACCGAATATCGTAATAGCTCCGTGCTATATGACAGGAGACGGGCCTGTACCCAGTCCAGAAATTCATAGATTAGTAAAGCACTACCAGAAGAAGGATTTGCCACTTCCCTAGGATATGACGCCAATGCCCACAACATGATTTGGCGAAGCAGGGACACTAACCAAATAACCAGAGAGGTGAGCAATTTTTAGCATTCATTTTTGAAAAGAAACTTATTGAATATAACATAGGGAATACTTTCCCGTTTGTAACAAGGGTAATAAAAGAAGTATTAGATATCAGTGAGTACACCGAGTCTGAAAGATCTAGTGATGAACTGGAGAGAATCGAGTGAAACTTCTCTATCAGACCACAGAATAGGTGTGCTCAGGTTAGAGACTGACCCTGCTGAGCCAATCCTCAGAAGGAATCCTGAAAAAACGGATTTGAAAAAATATAGCACCAATCTGGAAGAAAATTTATCAAGTATCCAGAATCGGAGGACTAGACACCACCTAGAACTGGAAAATGGGCTCAAAGGAATGAATGATGCAATACTCGAACTGTCTCATACAACGAAATAAAAATTGCAGGGACGTACTTTGGTAGAATAGTCATTTGGCAAAACTAAGATCCGAAACACGAAAACTCTCCAATAGCGCCATGTATGAGGAAGATTGGCAGAGCTATACCGAGGAACTCACCACCAACAATGGATAAGTAACGAAGGATAAGAGAAACAGCTTCCAAAAATTCTGTGAAGATATTGATTCTTCACCTGCTGCAGTTGGACTGCATAAGGTCATGGCAAACAGCAGAGTCGATATCACAATGGCACTGGAGAAACCAGATGGTAGCTATACAAAAACTAAGAAGGAAAGAGATTAGCTCTTACTAGACACTCACTTTCCTGGGAGTGAACCTATAATATAATAGGGCAAACACCAGAATAGTATAAGAGACCTACCAGGAAAGCCACAACGATGTTCAGACACATATGCAGCAGTAATAGGATACAATGATCACCTTTCCACTATTCAATCCACAGTAGTTGGAATATTTCCCGCCCTTCTTCATCGAGGGTAAGGGGAAATTCTACCACACATATAAAAGATCAATCGAAGGAGTTTTTGAGCCAGGATACATACCCATATGGAGAAGGGTCAATGTCACCTTCATTCGTGAAACGAGAAAGAGAGAGACAACACACCCCAAATCCTTGCGACCAATCAGTCTCACATCGTTCGTCCTCAAAACGGTAGAGAAAGCAACTGATAATTACATCAGGACAGAGATCTAGGAACAGATGGGTTGGCACTGCTGCAACTGACAGATGAAATCCAGAATGCCCAGGAGGGGTGAAGAAACTATAATTTGTGCCTTCTTAGATATAGAAGTGGTTTTTGATAAGACATCATATGGATCGGTCAAAAGAGAAGACTGAGGAGTAGATAGTACGACAACCAGGTAGCTAAAAGGCCATCAAATGGTACAGTGATGACTCTAAAACAACAGAAAGAACTCGAATAGGAGTATATGGGCCTGTAACTGAATACTCTGAAAGCTTAGGCAAATTCCCGAGCTTTTCCCAAGCGGAAATTCACGCTACGGAATTCACTTCACGGAAAATGTGTTCTGTACAATATAGAAAACTTCCGTAGACAGGAAATAGTTATCATGATAAATAGTTAAGCAGTCATCAATCCACTGAGCTCCTACGTACTCAGTTCCAAAATGATTTGGGTATACTTAGAAAAACTAAATGAACCAGGCACCCTCTTATGTGTTCCGCGATGCAGCATGGTGGAGGTTAACGAAAAATCAGTAGATCTCGCGAAAAAAGGGCCGAAACACCATTGACGAGACCTCAAGTCTTCTGAGGAATAAGCGCCAGCACAATAACGGAAGAACTTGAAAAAGACGTAGACAATAAGAGATCTCACCACACTGGATCGGTCTACAAAGACTGAGGCAAGCAAAGATACTTCTGGGAAACTACAACCAAAACAGATCTAATAACTGCATCAACTTAAATGAAAATAAATACAGTATAGTAACGGGAATGTTAACAGGGTACTGCAGGTTCAAAGGACATCTTAAGAAGCTCGGATTAGTGGGAGAAGAAGAGCACAGGTCTACGAAGAAAAGGGCGAAACTTCCATCCACATCCTCTCAGAATGCACCACCTTGCAAAACCCAAGGGAACGATACCTTGGAGAACACCAAATAGAAGAGAGAGACTTACATAACGCGAAGCCATCCGACATACTGAACTTCCTTAAACCCGTAGGGTTGGAGGAACTGCTATAGCCGCTGAGATATCCTGAAGGGCACAGCAACAGAAGGGACACAATAGATCTTTTAAGTCGCAGTGAGCAAACATCTCCAACACAATACAATACATCAAGATTTTAAAATTTTTGGATGACGTCATCAAAGTAGTGACGTCACACTTTTGTGATACTCGTCATGATAGAGATAATCATAAAATCTATAGGTTATGGATCTTGGTTACTTTATAATGAGGTTACATTAAATTAATTATTCCATGGTATCATGGAAATGAGATTCAACTTAGTTCAACGTCCGTTTGAGCCTTTTTTAATCCATCTATTTTTGAGAAGATGTCTGTATGTTTTTGTATGGGGCAACCACCTTGAAAGGGGCAGTTTCTTCAGTTAGTTTTTCCGATGGAACAATAGAATTTCAATGAAATTTAACGCCAACATTGTTGTTAAGGCATAAGTATGTATCATACGTACACATTTAACACGCAGAAATGCGCAAAATTCTTATTTTGAGATAAATGACGTCACTTACGTCATCGAAGTGTGACTTAACATAGACACATTGAATTAATTGCTTTGTGATATCATTAAACTAAGGTAGATTGTGGATTTTGGCAGTCACTTGACAGCAAACTATAATCATACAGTATAAAACATTTTTTTCAGTGCGGACAACAGTTGGTTACTTATCTTAACCTACGTCTTAATTCAAACATTACATAACAAAGTTTGCAAGGTTGAATGGCCTACTGATTGAAGGATATAACTTTGTCATCACTGTCGGATTCAAATCCTATCGCTGTGCCAACTTTTTTAAGATATACATGTATTTCACGTCATAGGTTTTCCAAAACATCCTGTGTTATATACTAGATGAGAAATTCCTTCTGGACCTAAAATTGCTAATTTTTTCAGGTCCACCCAACATTGAGTAATACACGGATCATTGATGCGAACTGCCACAATCCTTGCTAACACAGCGGTTAGGCGGGTGAAAGAATTCGAGTATAGCTGAGTAATACTAGTGAGAGTAAAATAGGTATTTCATTACTAAAATCGAAAGATAAAGACCGATTCTGATGAAACAAAGTGCATTCGATTCGGGATGACGTCTAGAAAAAAGCTTACCGGTTAGTTTTTGTGCAAATTTGTAATTTTTTTTTTAAACGAAAAATTGACCAATTTTTGGCTAATTATTGGGAAAATTTAGTCGGGGGTTTTCGGGGTCGCTGATTACGATTCTCAACTCAGATTGGCCAAAATCGAACTCCCCAGTTGGTAATTGGCGACTTTAATTGGACAAAGTGACCATTTTTTTAAATTTCATCAGAAATAGCCATGAAAAATTACTCGGGGGTTTTCGGAGTCGCTGAGTACGATTCTGAAGTCAAATTGTTAGTTTTGATGAAATTTTGGAAATTGGTCAATTTCGTCCAATTAAACCTACCAATTACCAGCTGAGGAGTTCGATTTTGGACAATTTGACTTCAGAATCGTACTCAGCGACTCCGAAACCCCCTGAGTAATTTTTCCTGTCTATTTGCGATGAAATTAAGAAAAAATGATCAATTTTGTCCAATTAAACTGGCCAATTACCAGCTGGGTAGATCGATTTTGGCCAATCTGAGTTCAGAATCGTAATCAGCGACCCCAAAAACCCCCTAGTGATTTTTCCTGGCTATTTTTGATGAAATTTTAAAAAATAGTCACTTTGTCCAATTAAAGTGGCCAATTATCAGCTGGGGAGTTCGATTTTGGCCAATCTGAGTTCAGAATCGTAATCAGCGACCCCGAAAACCCCCGACTAAATTTTCCCAATAATTAGCCGAAAATTGGTAAAATTTTCGTTAAAAAAAAAATAACAAATTTGCACACTAACCGGTAAGCTTTTTTTTTACCAAACGTCTTCCCGAATTGAATGCACTTTGTTTCATCAAAATCGGTCCATATCTTTCGATTTTCGTAAGTCTGCCTGTTTTAATACCTATTTGACTCGACTATACGTAGAGGAATCAGTCGAGAACAAGATTAAAGTAGCAAATATAATGTTTGGCACTGGAGAATCTGGCACTTCCAGTTCATCAGTTCGAGGTGAAATCATTTATAAAAAGAATAGAAATAGACGTGATGCACAATGCTTTTTCACATGTGATGACAGAAATCTGTCCGGGGAATTATCATTTCTAGTTGGAAGGACTGTAACATCAATGTATATTATTGCAAGCAGGAGCAGCGACGATACATTCGAGTTATATCATTATTGTTTTGAATTCCGTGTGCTTGTATTTATAATTAGCTATTACATTTTCATTATTATTATGTTGATTTTTGTTGACATGTCAGTATGGCAATAATTGACACGACAGTGAGGTAGTATTACCAAACAAATACATTTATAACTTGCCAGGCTATTTTTGTATATGTAAGAAAAGGCTTAATATCCTGTAACAGATAAACAGTTATGACGCAGCATGATATACTATTCAGCACAAATCAATTTTGTATCGACTCGTCGGATGAACGTGCTGGTTAATGTGAGTTGACAAGTTTGAACATCGTGAAGTACAAGGCACGCGAAAATGTGGCTTTTAAATTATCAGACACCAGCATAGGAAAATTTATAAAAACCGAAATGCCAACAAAAATATTGGTTTTAGATGATAATAAAAATCATTTATTTTTTTGAATAATTCTTATAACGTACTTATTTATAAATTTTTATAAAATCATTAATTAATGTTTCCCAATCAACTTTAAAACTACATGCATATTAGGGAAATCTCTTATCAAGGATACATCCATGTTATCTTCAATATACAAATGCTTAATTAATTATTAAATTACATGATTACTTTCCCGAATAAACTGATGCTGTCTTGAACCCGACGTTAATGGGACAGAGCGCCTCCTTA
The DNA here is from genome assembly GCA_958510875.1 of Endomychus coccineus. Lineage (NCBI taxonomy): Eukaryota > Metazoa > Arthropoda > Insecta > Coleoptera > Endomychidae > Endomychus > Endomychus coccineus. The sequence continues at coordinate 65,591,738 of OY294069.1, forward strand.
TCCATAACTTTGAACAGCTGTAACCTTTCCTATTAAATGTTCAAACTTTGAAAATTTCCAGATAACTTCCATGAATGCTAAGCTTTTAAACAGTAGTATTTCATTCCGAATCTGTAAAATTCCGTCGACGTGTTTCGGCGCAGCAGAAAAAAATCCCTCTCTTAAAAATTGTGAGTGTGTATCATAATAACTAAAAGAATATATACCCTAATCGATCGTCAATACAATTAGATTCTTAAATAAAATAACTATTAAAAATTCGAATTTCACTAGTTTAGTACCTAAATAAATGTGACTTTAGTTTCGCTAACACAGAAGCTTCTTCAAACAAATATTACAAAAGTACTATGTTCGCGGAACTATAGTCACATTTATTTATTAAACTAGTGAAAATTGAACTTTCAATAGCTACGCACGAATCAAATGCGTTATATAATTTGCCGTAAAAATAATCACTAGCAGCATTTGCATTAAGAAAGCTTTCAAGAGAAGTCCAATCAATATTGAACATTTTTTCATAAAGTGCAGGAAAGTCAGCTTTACGAAAGTTGTAACAATTCTTAAACGACACGAAATTCTGTCGGCAACCTCATTTTACGGGAATGCAGCAAGTAATTTTTAGAACAGACGTAATTAGCGGGTCTAGAGATTTCTCAACCTGAGAGAATTTGTCAGAGAATACAAGATTCAACAGTCCATTATGATGGTTCAAAAAAAAATCATATTGGTTCATGTCAAAGATATTCGATTTCGAAAGATCATTTAATAGGGAGATTTGTGAGTTTGGTAATAAATTTCTTATATTTGAGGAGTAAATTCTCCTGATAATATGATATTACTACCATATAAACAATAAAGTGAATCCATTGCTCCAAAGAGGTGTTCATAGATTGCGATACGAGAGTTAGACGGCACGTAGTCATTATTATTACGTAATAGGCAATAGGAAGGTGATGAAATTTTTACAATTATGATATCAACCACTCTGATATTGTTAAAGTTTAGGTTTTCGGAGATGTCAACTTGCGATGACACTAATTGTTCACAGACAGTAACCAATCCCCCCCCCCCTCTAGACTATTCAATGAGATCATATCTACGATCACATCTATAGACACATTATTTATATGTGAAAAATTCAGAGTTGCTAGAACAGGAATTCGGTCAAGTTTCTGTTGAAGCTACTACTGGATTTTCAGCTTCAGCAATCGAGTTCAGGAATGGAGTCGTTTGTGTACGCGAGCCACGTGTATTTTGACAGTAAACAGAAAAATCATTTAGATCCATCGAATTCATTTGATGAGTAACTGTTGATGATAGACGATATGGCAATTGCTATTATGAAAACCTTTGCACACGTTATTCAATGTATCTTTGGGAGCAGGAATATTTCCTGACTACTGGAAATCATGTTATGTTACTCCCATTTTAAAATCCGGAGATAAATCAAATTTAAACGGATACGCCATTTGCATTATATGCGATTGTATTTCATCCGTAGTACATAGTGTTATTATTGAAGAGCAGCATGGATTCTCAAAAAATAGGTCAACTACCACAAATGTAATGTTGTTCACGCAGAACTTATCGAATGCTTCGTAGGATCGGTGTCAGATGGATGTTATTTACACAGATTTTTCCAAAGCATTTGATAGATTTAATCATTAATTATCACAAGAAAAGCTTGAATTATTCGGCATAAAAGTTAGATACTCTGCTTGATTTGATGTGTAGCTATATAAGCGAAAGAATACAATATGTTCTTATCAAAGGTATAATCTCATCTAAAATCGAAGATACATCTGGGGTACCACAAGTAAGTGATTTAGGACCTCTCTTTTTAAATATATTTATAAATGACTTTGCTGCGGCTTTTATTTCATAGAAATTATATTTGCACGCGGACGATATTGGATGTTATAGATTAATGAAATCGAAACAGGATTGAATTGAGCTGCGAAATGGTATTAATAATTCATTCACATGGTGCTGTGTGAACGGCTTGGATTTAAATATTGAAAAATGTAAAACCATAGTTTTTATAGATGACAAATTGTTCCTAAGTTCTCAATATTATACTGATCATTGATGAATCATTTATCGTTCTTTAGTTAGATCTAACCTTGAATATGCATCAATCTTATGTTCACCATATTGTCAAATTGACATCATGAGAAAAGAACGAATTCGTTGCATTGATTATTCGTAATTCGTGATGTTCTGAATTAAGATAATATATCTAAGCGAAGTGTACAAGAAGGTTTGGCTTAGATGTTGAAAATATTCGATAATTAATAGATTGTCCGTCAATCCTTCAACAAATAAATTTTCATAATCCATCTCGCCGGAAAATACGCAATTCTTTATTACATGAAGACATTTTCCAAGCAAATTGAATGTCAAAAATCTCTCATCAATTCTGTTAGTGATGACATCGGTTTTGGCATTTTATTGAATAAATTCAAGTTATCTCTGTCAAATGTTTATTAGCACATTAAAGTTATGGATTATAGTTTTATTTATATGATGTTATTTTTTTTCTTCTATTGATTTCTTACATTTTTTGTATGTCAGTGTCAAATTTGAATATTGTTCATCTCCTTGAACTCTGGTCCCTGTATTTAGTGAAGTAAATCTGGCAAATGGTTGGCGAAAATTTTACGATGCATAGCGACCTGGTGGAAAAGTTTTTTTAGGGTACCAACAACAACCTCCTGGAATTTTTATTTCCCAAAGTGGGTGCAACCCTTTTTTTTGACATTTTTAAGGGTAGTTTAGCAACAAAAAATTAATATCTCTGGTTGTATTGAAAATTAAGATACCAAAGTAGTACTCTTTTATTGTCAATGTCCAAGGAACTTCCAGTCCAAATTTCAAGTTTCCAAATTTCAAGTTTTCAATTTTATATAAATAATGAGGTTTACTCATCAATGAATAAATAACTAGAACCCTTCTACTGCTCTCAAGTTCCCAATCTGTATATTCACTGTTATGATCAAAATATCGTAGAATCCTACTCGGAATACACATTCACAATACATTGATATATGGAAATAAATTTCAAATTGGTTGCTATTATCGTCATAAAATGATAGGATCGAGTGTCATTCCTGACACAAATAATACTTTATTCCTCATGCCCGTCTCGTGTCAATGATATAATTATTTATAGTGTTGGACTCTCATGTTTATAAGTCGAGCCACCCCTTAATGAACCTGAATGTTTAAGATTCCGATTGTAATAATTATCAACATATCAATTAAGGTCTGTAAAATAAATTTAATTATTTAAATTTCATCAGAAAGTCAAGAGTTTATATAGTTTTTATAAATTATGCACGGGTTCTGTTGACACTTCCACCTTTAATAAGTTAATTTTGGTATGATTATGAGAATAGAGCAGCTTCGCGCTTGGGAAATAAAAGGTGAATTTTATTCATCACGACGATATTAAATACTTCAACTGACGTACAATAAAGCGAATTCCATATTTCATCCTTTTGACAACAGTTTCAACACGCTTTTCCGCCTGCATATTTCATAAAGTTGAAGCTCGCTGGATATTTACAATTATTTTCAGATTGTTTTATAATATTCTTCATGGTACAACTCCACACATTTCATTTGGGAGATATTCGAGATGCATCTCCCGTGACATAGTTAATTAATATTCCAGTTTGAACAGAGTAGAACTTTTATATTAGGTGACATGTTATTTTCTACTCAGAATTAAAAAGTTTTTTGTTTCTGTTTCTAGCTATGTACCTTATGTGAGTTGGAATGCTTCTGATGTTTGTCTGGGATATGAACTAGTTCAAAGCGAATTTTTCTTTTTGCTTCGTAACAACGTTCCAATAATGTAATAGAATGTCAGAAATAGTGGAACTCAATTATTAATTATTCAATAAACTACAAGAATTCACACTGTTTATACACTATAGCACTATAAATGAGAAATAATCACCCTTATCCACTAAAAATACTGTTGAAGTACTGATGACCTTTCTGCTACCAAATAGCAATCATCAGAGTAAACTAAATTATAAATCAAAATGTGACAGTTTATACATTATTTGGAGATAATAATGCAATCAAGGGGTTACCCCCATCTGAAGATAAATTAGAATTTAATAAATTGCTTTTACGTTTATACATTTGATGTCCCAAGGTAATTTAGAAGGGGTGGGAATGTAAAAGCGGAAAGCAATTTATAAAATTTCTACTGAAGGTAACCCCTTGTAGGCATTATTACCCCCCAAACAGTATTTAAACAGGCACATTTTGATTCATAATTTAGTTTAGTCTAATGATCACCATTTCGGAAGTTAATACCTGGTCGGGTAGTTGCGCGCTCCGACGGCATCGCAACAATCGCGCAGAAAAACCAAATCAGTTATTCGAAGCTACTGCTTCCTCCCCCAACCCTCCCACGGTTGGTAAATAGCTTCAGGTTCCCAAATCGTGTGCGCTAAGTAACCTTATTAAACCACATTCGATCTATCAAGATCTGGACCGAGTTTATACAGGCCGGAATGATCTTCACTGATGAACACAATGCGATTGCCACATTTTCATGTAGGTAATAATTCAGAAAATTTGATTCTATATTTCTTAACGTACCTACACGAAATCATGGGTATTATATGTAGTATGTTTCAGTCTAGATTATTAACGTATCATTCATAATTTGAGTTTGGTAATAAATTGTATATAATATATCTTGTTTTTTGTGAAAATTGTGAAACTATTTTTCAAATTAAATTAGACAAAACAGATTTGGTAGTTCCAAGAATTGTATATAATATTTACAAGAAAATGTATATATCAATGATAAAATACAGATTAATATCAGTATTATTTGATACTTTCTTTTGTAGAAATGTTGTCTTGGAACTGGAAGTGTACCAACAGGAGTAACAATTGTTCATTGACATCGTTAAATCACCATAAACTACACCCCTCTTTCCACATTGGATACAGGAATATGGGGATTGCGAACATGATCAATTTGAATTAGTATCGAGTGCAACATTTTTCTTGGGAGGTTAATGATTATTTAAAATTAATCGAAGAAACTGGTGAGTATCATCTTAATTAGGTTCACATAGGTACCAGTAACACTGTAGCTAATAGAGGAGCCTATTTACTTTTTGGGGTAATACCTAGCAAGTAATTTGTTCTCACTGGAAATACATACTTTCGTATTCCAACCTAATCTTTTGGCCCAGAACCTGTACTCGGAGTGACGAAGACCGCTATGAAAGGATGCATATGAGACTGGATAGAAGTAGAATAAAGGGGGCTGACGTATATTCCCTCGAATGCACCACGATAAAATATTTATTAGAGAACCTTCGAAGGACAGAACTGAATAACTTCTAAACATGAGTAGGGAGCAGATCTGAACAATAACAGGTTTCCTCGTTGGTCACTGCTCACCATGGGGTTGTACAGTGTACAAAGGAGCCTAACACATACTGTCAGAATGCGAACAGCCTGTACAGACCAGTGCAGGCGACTGAAGTTAAGGAGTGACTGAAATAGACAAGAATCCCAAGTGTCAAATGATCACCAACCAGGGAAAAGAAAGATTGTTCAGTTGTCAATTATTATGCTATTCTACTTTTTCAACTCAAAACAGCTCAACAGTAAATGAATCCGATAGTGATGTCTCCAGTTGATCCGTTCGCGTTACGCCACTAAAAATATCAGTATGAATCAAATCGATAATTTTGAGTCAAATAAGAGTATGTTTTAGTAGGCAATAGTCTATTTTTATTGAAGGTTAATGTTGATACATGCATTTCAATCATTCAAACAACTTATTAAATTCAATGAGAATACCAAACTACTGTCACATAATTATTTTAAACATTGACTATTGATGCATTGAAACAGCCGGCAGAATTTATATGATAGTTCAGAAAAACTAGCTCCAGGTAGCAAGTGATGGATTAGTCTAGTGGGTTTCAATTTTGGTACCCTTTTGTTGATTGAATATCGAAACTTGGTATAAACCATTTTTTAATATTTTATTTCGATTAAAATCAAGCACAGTTGTGAAATTTTCATCATTTTTAATGATGAAAATAAACACAGGGTATTATGGGGCATGTCTAGGAACTCTTTCAGCTGACATGTTACATTGAACAAATAAAAATAATATTTAGGGAAGTTGCAAGTAGAATAACAGGGGTGGTGGATTGGAACTGTGTCCAGTGAACTGATAAGAAGGCAAAAGGGTTAAGTCAATAGTGAAGTAAAGTTCTACATTCATTTGTGGCGGATACACTAAATGTAGTCGTAATACGTTATATGTTTTATCGTATACACTGATTGAATATCCTACGTATGTTGCAGCTTGAAGAACACATCGAAATTATTTCTTGTATTTGTTTTCTAAAATTTTTAGATGAGGAAAATATGAAGTCAATTTGTGTGAGCTATCTTCTTCGAATTGTGATGTGCATGTAAAGATACAACGGACGAACTGTATGCACCTATATTTTACGGTATTGTATTACGAACCTTATGTATATAGAAATGAAGGCCAATTTGATAAAGTTTTCAAATATGAATTTGAATCTACAAAAGGTGGAGTTGTAACGTCACAATATCGGAGTCAATTGGAAGCTATTCATAAAAGCCGATAGATAGACGTTCTTAAATACACGATTACTTTCTTCATATGAACTTTGTTTTCAAGAAAATTTGTCTTCCAAAGTTTTCCCAACAATATACGGATTCCAAGAGGTGGGGAAGATAGTCTCAAGTTTTTAATATATATTTTAACGATCTCTGATCATCCCGTTAATCGAAGACATACGTAGTATGTTTTACGTAATCAGTGTTTCGTGTTATTCAAAATAAACAGGAAACCTGATGAACTCTTAAAATAAATCAAATAATAACACCTAACTGTCAGCTCAAAATACACTTGAATAAACAGAATATCTACATATAATTGAAGATATAGAATATCTACATATAATTAAAGATACAAATAGCAAAATAATATATTTCGTTAATGTGAAAAGAGGATACAAAACGGGTTTTATTTTCGATATGCAACAGATAAAGTCGGATTATGCTTCAGGAACTAGGAAGAGTTCTTTGACGGAAGTGACAAATGGCGACATTTGTAAAGTTGATCAACATAAAGTCTGAAATGCATAAAATAATGAAACTGAGATAACAGTTGGGCAAATCCCCACCCTATTCAGCCTGATAATTTTACTAAGCTTTCAACATACTTTGATCTCAGAAAGTTTGAATAACTGTCAACATAAAATTGATTACATTTCTCCTAGCTAATTACTTACTGAGGTAATAATCTTCCGTGTAAAATGAAGGCTGGTAACTTTTCAACGCTATGAAAACATGATAAATGACTGTTCAGCGGTAATTTCACCTGAAGTAGTCAGCCTTTTGTTGTTTTTTGCGTACAACATTGCCATTGTCAAAGCTTTATGCATTCATAATATGACAAATTGATCAGAAATAAAAATTTTAGGCGGCTTTACATATTTATCTATAAAACAATTCTTCTTCACCAATAACAATTTGTCAACGTCTCAACAATCTTCTGGTGGAAAATTCACAACAGATTTACGTATAATGATGTCGAATCATTACCGTTTAATATTATACATTCTATAGGAGTATGGAATACCAGAATATAGTCAGAATAACAGAGTTCAACCTCACACGATGTTATGACTATACAGTAACTTTACGTTGAAAGTGAGCACAATAGCGAAAAATCCTCTAAAGTTCTCATATCTTGAACTTTCTGAAATATTGAGTAGCGAGAGTTCGGTTGAGGATGATCTTCTAGAATGACTTAATCTACCCCTCCCTACTATTTCGAGACGAGAAAAAACGGTACAGACCAAGATCATTTATCACTTTTTGAGTAATCGAGAACAGCAATAGCAGAGGAACGTCTCGCGGAATGTCAAACAAAATGTTCCTTCATAAAATTACACCGGTTTTGTCTTTGGAAAATACTGGATATAGATATGGGGCAGTTTAGATAGTGATAGGGGCTGTCAATAACCCAAGGAGAATAATTTACGTAATATACTCAAAAACCATATTTGTTAAACTGACTTTTCACGTGATAATTATGTTCACTCTCAACTGGTTACACCAATAATATTCAGTTGATGTCTCTGAATGATACAAGCCGATGCAGTGCATACTCTGCAAATGAACCAGATATTCGTGAAACGGATCAGCTGCTGATTATTTATCGACTCCTCTATGGAATGGAGAGTAATAATAATATATTATTGATGTCTATAATTAGCAAGGCTTTATAATACAAATATTTGATGGAAATAGCCTCAGATTTATTCTCACATCTACCTTCATGGTTTCGACATTCATTATATTCATTACTCAATAACTAGAAAGTCTTTCATGGTGTAAACACTGACAAAAGCAGATATTGAATTTAAATAGGTTGCTTTGGTTCATTTACGTTGAGAATGATATGACGTCATGGATCAAGGTCAGCCATTGTTGTCAGGTTGAGCAAGTTTTCAATGTTTTCGAATACAAGTAACGATTCGATTCGATGAACTGTTTAACACAAAATTAGGAGTTCTAACTTATTATATCAAATAGGACAAATTATTTATAATCTTAATTCTAATTAACTAATTGTTGGTGTTTACCAAATGTTTGATGAAAATAAAGTAAGTACCTAATCTACATACTGTTTCTACTTCCACCTGAAAGATTCAGATAAACATATGGAAAATCTACTTTCTGCTTCAAGTCAATATTAATGATCCAAACTGTGATGTTAAAGTAAGCATTACTATTTATGGAAAAACAAACACTGGAAATAACCGATTATCAGATTATTCAAATGAATGCACGATTCCCAAGTCTACTTTTAATCATCTCAGTAACACTTATTCAGTAGGATGAATATAATATTTCTACAAATATTTAGGGGTAGTTAGAATCCATTCTTGGAGTCATACAAGTTTGAAGATTATCTTTCATATATCTTAACTCGGATCATGTGAAAGTGTATTACATTTTATGTTTCAAATCTATGTATTAATGATATTGATATGGGTAATTTGTTAAACATACTATGAAACAAAGGGCTTACTTATTTTGGTACTACCACATCCATCGCTTATTAATTGAACGAAAACCGAGTGAAAATTGAAAGGAAATAATTTTGACAAGATTTATATTATAAGAATGATAACTAATAGTTTCAGATAAGGGTATAAAAATTAAACTTCAGAAGAGGATTGCTTTAAATCGATATCGTTTATTTCTATTAAAATTGCTGTTCTAACCTGTTATTGCATCAAAATAATGAATATTACTCCACTACCTTAAATACTATAGTTTCTTTAAACAATGCACATTATCATTAACACAGAATTATTCACTTTATCAGAATGCCGAATAGTCTTCGCTCATATTTGGTGTTGGTTTTTCTAGCCTTTTTCCACAAAGCCACCGATTTTTCCAACGAACTACAATCTGTGCCAACTCAATCCCTATAGTAGTTGGTTATACGCAAAAGAGGTTCATTGGGGTTTAAAACGGGGTAGACAGAGCACTTCGTTGGCAATATTTGTCAGGTATTCATTTACCAAGATCAACAACAGTGGTTTAAGGGTGTCATAATGCTCCGATTTTTTTTCAACTCGCGCTATAATTTCTTTACAGATATGTGGGAGGTCGAAGATTTAGGGTTAGATAGCCAGAAGCCTCTTCTGTAAGAATTTTTTTGATTTTTTTGATTAGGGTCAAATTGGGCTCACTGTGGACCCAAACCTACATCGAAGGATATCTCAAGTTTTACTTATCCAAAAAAGACCTACGGGGGCTTGAAATACTCGTAAAATGGTTCTCTATTTGCATGTGTAATTAATTTCATACGAGTATTCTACCCTAACAATTATTCATTTTTCCTGGGACCTTGATTTTTTAAAACGGTCCGATTTCTCCATTTTTTATTCAAAGTTGGATGGCTTGGATTTTGGATACGTTATAGAGAACTCTTCAATTCGCATTTTGGCAAATATCCCGGAACGCCATAGCTATACGATTTTGTAACCCCCATGTTCGTGATCATCGACCCAAAAACCATAAATATCAATCATAAAATAGAGATGTGGAAAAATTTTCAATCCAAATTGCAGAACGACTGGACTACTTGCCAGGAATGGATCTTCGAATATCCGTATCCCTTCGAGATGAATAAATAGACATATTTACACATTAATTTTTCAGTTTAATATACTGATGTAAAAAAATAACTAGACGTTTTGCAATTTACCTAGCACATGACGTAAATATACATAGAACGTAGAATTGCAGCCCTGAAAAGAATTGTTCCTGCACTTTTGGAGTTTAATTCTATTAAAATTCAGATCAGAAACAAATATTTGAAGTGTCAAGACCATTTGAGAAATTTACGATTTATATAGGCAACTCTGTAATATTTCGCGAACTGTTAAACTGAAATATACCTGATTAGACGAAGATAGCGCGGCACTTACATAGGGAAGTTATTGAAGTGAAATGGTTGTAAAAGTAACCAAGTATGACGTCAAATTATTATTAACGAGAATGAACTTTCTAACTATTCTTCAATATGTGAACCAAGTGAACTCAGTAACTATGGAGCCGAAATTGAGCACATCATGTGAAAGAGTTTATATCGAAGAGATGTTAAACAATCTCTCTGTTTCTTGCAATATGCTCTGATGAGGGGTAACATGTGCAAATCACCCGGAACCTAGTAAAATGGGAACATATAGACGGTCCGTTATGAAGCCGGTCATTGTTTGATCAGCGACAAACATTATCTCAAAAGAATAACGTATTGAGATTTGCTTGAACTACATCTGAAAATCTCCCCTCTTTCCTGTCCATATTTTCGCTTTCGTGTGAAATCCAAGGAAAGCGTATAACGCTCAAGTCATTTTCATTGTTATTATTGAGTCCGTATGAAAAAATACTTCTGACAATGATGATTACTTAAATTGTCCATGCCTTGTTTGATAACAGCGTTCATCTGGCGACCTTTCTTCCGGTTGCTATGGTTACATATTGATTTTCACGCGTCTCGCGTTTATATTGTTCGTTCGCTTCAAGTGACTGCTACATACAAGGATTCCTGACAAGATGTAGCAGTGTTTTGAAAAGTTATTAGAAAGTTTGCTGAACAGTGAGTGTAACAAAACTATTATTATTAATCTAGAATTGCTTGGGTTCGGACTACAATCTTTTCGCTAGCGTGGCATTTGAGTCATTCCGAACTTGTAGAATATAGTATTAAATTACTTACAAACCGGAACAACATCTACGGATATCTAATTTTCGATGTTTTCCTCCAGTTATATATACAGATTGATAGATCAGCGGTGTATAGACTTTGAGAGTTAGAGCGCACCTGACATATTGTATTGTTTAACAAGAGAAACAAGTGAAAAGCTATGAGCAGTTGATTGTATCTGACGATAAATAATGCGCCCAATCCGACTGACATTCAGTCCCCTGTCCACGGTAGTAACACGCGATGCAAGCACGGTTATACCTTGATTTGATTTTTTAAATTTTGTGAATCTGTTCTATGAATAATAAAATGAATTCACAGTACCAACTCTAGCAGATTTAGATAATTATATTATGCTCACAGCATTAGCATCTTGGAGTGAAATGAACTATTCAGATGCAACTAGCAGGCGAATCATGAATAGAACGCCCATTCATCCCAATCTTTCTCGAATCTTGCTTGCACTTGATAAATACCGCTAATGTGAACTAAAAATGTGTGTCACTAATAGTACCTAATCTGATTTTCTCAGTACAACATTCAATTTTAGTAAGTAAATCCAAAATTGAACGAAGTTAATATTCGATTGATCACAGTTCATTCAATATCTTCCTGTAGTTTAAGGTATACTATAAATTATTTTTGAAATGAAACTTTCATTATACTCTATGTCGGAATCATTAACAGTCAATGCAAATACATGTTCGTATTCACATGATCGTAGGTCGTAGGGCTGAGAGATCTTAGGCTCAGTGAAACAGAAATAGTACTAATATCGTTGGTTAAAGAAAACTTTATAATATCAGGACGAACATCCTTGACCAAATTGATAGAACAAAAAGTTGTCATTCTATGTTGGTATTTTCTATTCTGAATAATGGTTGTGTAGTGTTCTCAATTTTATTCGTCTTACCTTCATGTATATTTTCCTTTGATTCTAGTATTATTCATTCAAGCAACACATGTAAAGTTGATGTCATGTGACGAGTTCAAGTATATTTGCATATCACCATCATGAAAATCTTAGAATCCAAGACGTTTTTTATCCTCGTGTTTCTTGTAGAATGCATTGTTGAATGCTGTTGGGATAGCATTCTTTATTAACGGAAGGTGGAAAGACGTTATGTCTACATCAAATGTAGTTTTCTTTTTAGCGAATTCTATTTTAATTTCTTTCACAAAATAAACATCCCAACGGAAAAGAAGAGCTATATTATTGTGAATATATGGTTTCCATTGCAATACGTGAGCCAAAAATTGAGGCTAATTTTATTCAATTATGAAGAACGTTAATTTGTTTTTCAAGTATAATATTTGAATAAAGGGATGGTTCCATATATGATTACAGTTAATATGATAATTCCTTGGCCTCCAACATGCAAGACTTTTCGCATTGCATATTTATATCGCACCTAACTACCATTCAGAGAGTCTCCCGCAATTCACTTAGCCTCAGAACACAATTATCATAGACAAATTGCTAAATTTATGTTCATCTTCTCTCTATATATTCACAATTACTATATACGGTGTTTTATAAATATGCAGGTTTTAAGACTAAGGCACTTTAATTATGATTTGGAAGCTCCCTGCTTGCAGTTTCCGGTCCACTACATTATCTAATTAAAATGCATATCTTTAATAAATTCAGTCTATTTGAATTTGCATTGAACGGTTGTGAGTATTTGCATAAGCCTTTTTATTCACAAAACTGGATAGTAGTTTGTTTAAGAGATATTCACGATTCAAATTTTAGTGAAGTCTGCCGAGCTGCATCACGTACTATTTTTAGATTTAAAAAAATATTGCTAAATATTCAAATTTTATTTTCAAATTCAGCAGCTTTACAATAACTAACTCCATAATAACTGACGCGAAGCGAGCTGCTTTCTGCCTAGCCCGACATCAAGCAAAAGCTGCGTGGGCTAAAACGCTCCAATTGTGGGAGATAATTAGCCTTCTTCATACCTTCTCAAAATCTGGTACGGACAGGGCTGAGTGGAAGCTTTACCTAACCCCTGACCTTTGCGATAACATTGTTTTGGTTTGATAATTTTATAGCGAGATTTTGCGAACGTGTGTATTGTGCATTTGTTCTGTGTTCTTAGTTTCTATTAGCATGAGCTTGTTATTTAGGATAATTTCGGTACACGTCCTTCTCAAGAGAAAGCAGACATTATTATAAACCAAAGTGGTGGAGGCAAAACACGTTCTATCAAATAATACTCAATGACACTGTGCATAAAGAAATATCCGGGATTTGTGGAAGTGAATTTCGCAATGACTTATTCTTTATCTCTGGATATTGCTTGTGGCTACGCTGACTAATCCCGGAAGGGGAATGGTGTTCAAAACTTTGGATCATTAAGTGAGTATGTTGAAATACATACAAGAGCCACAAAATGATAAACGTACACAATTTGACTAAAATTGGGTAAAGTTAATATTGCAACGCAAATAGATGAGGCATATCTCCAGTCAACAAAGACAGAACGGGCTAATAGAGAAAAACTGTTCTGTACTGTCAAGAATTATTTATTGCACAACATTTTATAATGCATTTGAGCTCTCTTTGCGGAAATGATGAATCAGAGGCGTCAAATTCTTGGAGAATCTTTGGTTTGAAGATCGTATTAGGATCAGTCCTGCATTCAAAGGCACTTCCGAAACTATTCAAAATAATTTGCTTGAATGTATATCAGCGGTTTGTCTTGATTAAATTAAAAATCATGTGGCTTTCGTCAACTATGTGGCTGTAGCTAATGATACCACAAATATTTTGTGAAACAATTCAGTTGGTTCTTGTGCTAAGATTATGAATATTCCGAAAAATGTATGTGAAATTTTGGAGTTTTTGAAGGACTAAATCCTGATGTAGTATCAGAGGAGGTATGAGCGCTATTTTGGAATATTTGGTTGACAAATATTCATTTTTCCATAAAAGTAGTTCTCAATTCGACATTTTGTATAAACGAATTCAATATTACAATCAAACTAAGTGTTAATCAAAAAGCAGTTGATGCCTACATAGACATTGTTGAAAATTTTTGTATTTGATGACATTCTAATCAGTTTTGGACATAATTTTGCTGGATCTTCGAAGAGTTTTCGGAAAAACTGATTCCCCATAAAATAATGCTGAAGGCAAAGAAGTACGCAATGATTATATTTCTCAAACTAAAGACAAGGGAGCATTCTGAGACCTCATTATGACTTAATGCAATACTAGCTTCTTTAAATCTCTTTCTAGCTGCATTTGTGAAACCAATTGCCCGAGAAATCCCAACAGTTAAATTTTAATTCTAGATTGATCATTGTTGTCTTCTCAAATAAGGAAGCACTTAGTAAATTCTTTAAAGAATTGCAGGGCTCATAATCGAACGAAACGGGTAAAAAACTAGTGGTATTTTGAAACATTTGGTAGACAAATAATTTTCTTTTTGTCTCACATAATGCTCATAAATATTGTTCAAAAAGTATGTAATGTAGATGATGACATTCTAATTAGTGCTCAAGAAAATCTTGCTGGCTGTTCGGTTGTTAAATAATGCCAAAGCCAAATAAGTATGCTATGTTAAAATTCCCAAGAGCTTTGAGCAAATTCAAACAAAATCCTAGAAGTAGAATTGAATACTGGTGTGGAAAAGTATCCATCAGCTTACATAATACGAATGAACAATTTTGTACGATCCGGTTGATTTTCGTAACATGAATGGAATTTTGTATCTTCTGGAATGTGGTTTAATAACACTTTCAACACGGAATTCTGAGGCGTCTATGCGAATTTTCCCCACCTGCACGCAAAAAAATGCGCTACCAGCTATCAGAAGAAGACTAGAGTAGAATTTGAGGTGATAATTACTGTGAAAATAGTCCAAGAATCTGAATACCTCAAAACAGTGTATTTTACTGACGAGTCTATATCTTTTCCCAATTGCGATGTGCACGATAACAACGTGTGATAAAGGATACAAATCCTAACATTTTTCGGGAAGGCCTCACCAAGTTGCCTGAAAGAGTAAATGTGCTTGGCTTATTCTAGGTAACTACAATGTTGAACTTTTTTTCTTTTGAATGCGAATTTGACTGGAAAAGTGTATTTGGTCCTGATAGAGAATGACGTTAAGGTCTTAACTTGAGGATCATCCTGACGAATTCGGTGACCTGGATATAACTTTCCAGGAGGTTGATGCTTTTTCCTTATACTCAGGAGTAAGATATTCGAATGAAGAATATCGAATATCTTGATAGGTGGATTGGACGATGAGAATCAATAGAGTGACCTACCAATATATTCGTTTTTGTGGGTGTATCGTGAAGGAAATGTTGATGCTACGCCAGTTCCCAATATTGAAGCTATATAAATCAAAGGATTAGTGATGAGTTTGACAAGAGTTTTTCTGCTATCATTTCTTATTGACAAGAAGAAGATACCAAAGTGGACTCTTTGAGAACCTAATTTGATAGTTTGAAACACATTATATTTGAATAATTATGAATTTATCAATTGAGAAATAATGTTTTTGAACGTTTTCGCCAAATACTAAATTACTTTCATTCGACGTAAAAAACCTTTTCACTAGTATACCCCCTCAGACACTGCGACTTAAGCCTTTGATTTTTAGATAAAAACCATATCAACTCTTGCATTAAGCAAAAAATAACCAATATACTTCCGATTTGTTTAAAACAGAATCATTTTCAATTTGATGGAATGCATTTCATGAAAAATAGTAGAGATAAATTATCCGATGAAGACAGATATGGAGTTAGAAGCGGAAACGTGGGTGTTGCCCTATGATATACATTGGTCAGACAGGAAGAACTTTCAGAAAACGGATCAAAAAACCTAGACATAGTTTCATCAACGATAAATCAAATTCAACTGTTGGTGAACATTTAATTATAGAAAACCCTAACCATAATGATAATTTCAAGATTCTACACATTCAGAATGTAAGTAATGAATTAAATTAGGTGGAATTCCCATAAATCAATGAACATATTGACGATCAACAAATATTTGATAATTCTTCGTTGATAAATTTATAATTAGATTTTCCGTGTTCTTCCAGTTTATGGTTGCATCCCACAATGGGTTAAATCCAATAAGGTACATAAAATTCCGAAAACCATGTATCCTAAGATTATCATTGAAGTTATATATTAGGTGCTCTTTTGCAGTATAAGTTGATATGTTGTACTATTTCTTTGAAGAAGCTACTGTGTTAGTGAAACTATAGTTATATTTATTTACTTAGACTAGTTAATAGTTATTTTATTACATAAGTAGTAGTAGTAGTAGTTTTATTATATAAGTAGTATAAGATGGATTTTCAACACATAATGTCTGATTCTATTAAATATTTTAATCATTTGAGAATCATTGAAAGGACTTGGAGCGATATTTAACTATCATCAGGAAAATTTTGTATGTATCGTAGTTCAGTTACACAAAAGTTTACCAATGTTTTATGTTTCAGAAATATGCAGGGGTGGGAGGGAGAGTATTCCAGCTATTGAGGATACTACAGGTATTGTTAATCACTTCATACCAATTAAAAAAGAATATACAATCTACAAGACAATCCTCTGGTTCAAACGTATGTAATTCCAGAATAACGCAATATATTATATGAGTTAATAGAAAAATCCTATTAACTAAATTTCAATCAATGTAATCTAAAACGCGAGTTATCGAAAACGAGAAGCTCATTCATAGTAGTAGTCATTATCAATTTTGCAGAGATTCGAACGGGTTAAGTTCATTAACATGCAAGCCGGTAATAGAAGAGATTGAAATCCGAAGCTGTTTCGGATCACTGTGAATTTAATGTCATCCAGTTATTGCGGTTCCTCGATAACATCAGTACCTACTATAGATGATGGCTCATTCAAACGTACACTAATAATATTTCCACTTCCGCGAGCACGAGCAAATATCTTGCGAAAAAATTATTGCAACTTTTAAAAATGTATACGAACATACATATTCCGCATGAAAACATGCAAACATCTTAATAATTTGAAGTTGAATGATTGAGTTGTCAATTAATTTAATTATAATTACCATTCTTGATGACATAATAATGCTGTTCAATTTCAAACTTTGAAAACTGATTAGTAATTTTTTTCTATATTTATTTGCTGTTTCATAATTCAACTGTGCTCATCCATTTATATTATTATGAGGTGAAGAAGAAAGTTCATACAACCATGAAGTTTTTAATATCGTGATTTAACACGCTTCTAATAGCTGCAGATTTATACTAATAGGGTAAAGTTTTCCTAAAGAGATATAACAGTGAACCTTGATTATAAAAGATGCACGATGTTTATAGAACTGCAGTTTTATCATGATTGCATTAACTTCAAGTTTATTAGTTAGCGAATGTATCAAAATTAAATCCTTGTCAGTCTCCAGGATGCAAAGCATGAAACTAATCAGATAGATGGCGGTTGAGGTAATACATTAAGAATGAAAGTTAGTTTTTATGAGGAAAATATTAGGATGAAATTGTTTAATTAGATAATTACCTATATTTTCAGTTTAAATTCTTCCAGAATACAACAATCTGTATACGTAAAAAGTGAACTTAATGTTTCATTTTAACAAGGCAATTAGCGTATAACCATCAAATAAATTTACCTTTGCAGTCATATTTACATCTAGAAATCGAAATGCGTATTTTGACAAATAAGATGATATCTTCAGAAGCAGAGTAGAGAAGTTGAGATGGTAACTTATATGCCGAAATACATTCCTGAAGTAGTGCTTGGATATATTTATTCCATGCTTCCGTTACCGTATTGAGCTGAAGTCAATGTAAGTGGATATTTTATTTTAACATATCATTGACAAGTAAGTATTTCCAGAGATCAAAAATATCCTTAACCGTAGGACCATTTTTTCAAAACATAGTCTCAACATTTCCTTCCATACGCTTTGAATCGATTTAACTTCACTTCTATGAGTGTTTCGAGAATCTTTTCGGAAAGTAGTAAATAATTGAAATATGTACATCATTCATTGCAAGAATACGGAGAAAGAAAAGTCCGTGTTCTAAGCGTTATATTCTTGAAAAATTATATTTCAGAATTATATCGAGACCATACTACAGTATTTGTTTCGTGTCGTGTTGTTTTTATGGTAGGACCACTCTGTTAAGGGAATCAGTATGAGGTTTTGTTTCTCAATTGAAAACCGACCACTTCATTATTATAATGAATAAACGAGGTACATAAAAATGTGGAATAGAAGGGTGTGGGGGCGCAACCCAACTTACTCCGCTGACCGCTGATACAAGATACAAGACTCTCTTTACTAACTATTCCATTCCTTCGCTGGTTGCACGTAGATATACATCGGAACAGTATAAGCATAACTATTTGACTACTCAAAATGTGACGTTTGGGCTCTTCCAACCAATAGCAGCAATCCGCAATTCTAGTCAATCGTTCGGTCTTATACTGATAAACCTTGCTGGTCCTCGATGAAACCTTGTTTACATCGAACTGGTTTATTTCACCTCAAGTATTGATTTTGAGTTTACCAGAGTATAACATCTTGAATAGTTTTCTCTACAAATTGATTGAAAAAATCATCATTCCTAATATACAAATGGTTCTACAAATTATATCAGTAAATTTTTATTTTCACTTTTTTATTTCAAACAAAAGCATTTGAGCAAACCAAATAAGTACGAAGAAAGATGTTATTTAATTCGATTTTTCATACTTTTCCAGCGAAAATAGAAATGTATCGATTACATTTAAAGGATTAATATTGATAATTAGTCCGATGATTTCCATCTGCTAGAATTGGGAGATAGATTCATACCTGTAGTGAAATGGCTAGATTGGAAGACCTTTTTCACTGGAGCAGGGAAAACATTACCTTTTCTGAAAGAGCAAAAGTTCACCGATTTACTATAAATCACTTCCGTAGGAGGATACAATAGTTGTTTGAGGGCTCAGTACAGGGTGTCCCATTTTAGGTACTTTTGCGGGTTATCTCCTTTATTTTTAAAGATAGAGAGTTGCAGTTTTCGTGACACTGTGCTACTTTTTCGTAAAACTCAAGATGCCGTCAACAGAATTTTCATAGCCCTTTTAGTTTTTAAGATACAGGGCATTTCTGAAAATGTTGCATTTTGTGACCCCCCTCGTATCTCCGTTATCCTTCAACTTATCGAAAAGATAAAATAACATTCTAATAGTTTTTTTTCCGTAGAATGCAGTGGTGTAGATAACTTTTGTTACATATTTAGTGTTTTTGAGTTATAAAGCAAACTTATGTTTTTTTTTAATGGAACACCCTGTATATTTATAGACTATAAAATTTGTCTTTTTTTTACCTTTTCAAAAATATATGATAGTATAAACTTTTTTTCAGAAACACGCAAATAATTGACAATTTTCAGAAATTAAATACATATTTTAATAGTAGGCCATTGATATTGTTTATGACAAGAAACAGAAATAAACGTCAAATCTCTATCGCATTTAAGCTGTTTATTTTCGTTCTTTTGGTATCATTATTCAATAGATATTTATAAATTTTTTTGAATAATGGCAGTTTACGAAAATTATGAGAAATATGATATGATGGTATGTTTTATACAGAGTAATGAAAATTCTGAAGAAGCTTCGGAATTATATTTCCAAAGGTGAGTAAGCTATTATGGCTATGAAAATCTCTATTATCGTTTTAATTTTTGCTTGTTAGATATCCAGAAGGAAGGCAACCGTTTTTTGGGATATTTGCCCGTTCAAAAAAAATTTAGTTGAGTACGGATCATTTGTTCACCCGCGCCCTAAAACATACAACAAAGAGAACAGGGAAAGAAAAGAGATAGATACTTTAGGATATATAGAAGCAACACCTTCGTCCTCATGTAGAAAAATTGAGAAGGAAATTGGTGTGCCAAAAACTAACGCTCAGAGGATCTTGAAGAAATATAAGTATCATCCATACAAATTTAATATACTACAACATTTGCATCCTGGCGATGCTGAGCGCCGGGCACTGTTTTGCCAGTGGTATTTGCAACAAATCGATGCTAACGATTTATTTGGCAGACTTGTTATCTGGTCAGACGAATGCTTTATTTCAAGTGCTGGCATTTTCAATCGTCACAATACCAGGAACTGGCATAGTGAAAATCAGCATTTAATGTTTGAAAGGGCACAACAAGGACGCTTTGGAGTGGGGGTTTCATGTTTTATTTTGGGTAGACATATAGTTTATAGGATTTTTGAAGGAGGTCTTACAGCACGTAGATACCTAGAAATTTTTGAGGAAGTTATTCCAGAACTGCTCGAAAACATTCCATTAGCCCAGTATAATGCTGTTTACCTACAGCAAGATGGTGCCCCAAGTCATAACTCTAGGCTCTTAAGGGCCTTTCTTAATAATAACTTTCCTCAAAGATGGATAGGTACCAACGGACCTGTTAGATGGCCTCCACGATCACCAGATCTCTCAATTTTAAATTTTTTTTATGGGGCTATATAAAAAATGAAGTGAATAAAACTCGATATGACGGCATTGCAGAACTTCGAGAGGCAATTCATTTAGCTTTTCGAAATCTGCGAATGAGAACAATGGTTCTTTTGAACGCTATTCAAAGAATCTCAAAGATGTGCCAATTTTGCATTAGAGAAAATGGTAGTCAATTTGAACATCACATTTAATTTTTTTTAATAATGTTATTTTTTTGTGTTTTTTTATATTGTCACTTTACGCCACAAAACTGTTGTTACAAACTTACTGTTAGAAAAAAGATCTATGGGAATTTTTTTTAATAGATACCTATATACAAGGTATCCAATTATTTGTTAGTAATATGTAACTTGCACTTGTTTATTATTGTTATCCATAGCCTACTATTAAATATGTATTTAATTCCTGAAAATTGTCAATTATTTGCGTGTTTCTGAAAAAAAGTTTATACTATCATATATTTCTGAAAATGTAAAAAAAAGACAAATTTTATAGTCTATAAATATACAGGGTGTTCCATTTAAAAAAACATAAGTTTACTTTATAACTAAAAAACAGTAAATATGTAACAAAAGTTATCTACACCACTGCATTCTACGGAAAAAAATCTATTAGTATGTTATTTTACCTTTTCGATAAGTTGAAGGATAACGGAGATACGAGGGGGGTCACAAAATGCAACATTTTCAGAAATGCCCTGTATCTTAAAAACTAAAAGGGCTATGAAAATGCTGTTGACGGCATCTTGAGTTTCACGAAAAAGTAGCACAGTGTCGCGAAAACCGCAACTCTCTATCTTTAAAAATAAAGGAGATACCTCGCAAAAGTACCCAATGGGACACCCTGTACATGACAACTTATGAATCCAATCTAATCTAAAACTTCCACCAATAATGTATTCAGACATTTCTAGGTCCTATGTGTCAATTATCAGGAAACAACGCAATGATTTGGCAAGAAGTGAAACGAACAATGTTTTTTATAATGGTTTCAATCAATCTTCATACACAAATAATGTAACGAATGTTAATTTATAGCGTTGATTAAATCAAAATCAACAATCAACGTTCATAGCGTCTATTCATTCGGTAACCGGACGAATAAGTCTTATCCTTATTCGTCCAGCGTCGGAACGACCCTAGTGACCTTCAGCAGCGAGCATATTAACAGTTGATGAGAATTTAATGAATAAGTTGCTGCCGCGATATGGTAGCCGAGACGGTTAGACCTCGTCGGCGTATTTTATGGCTTCACATAACGTAGATTCGAAACTTCAAGAATGAACGTCATCGTAGGTTGGGTTGTGGAACTTTTTTTAAATATGTTTGGGAATACTGAAATTCAAATTTCGTTAAATTTTTATAATTTTTGATAATACTAGGTTAGTATGTCCTTCACAAGTTTATTTTCATAATTGTTTGATTTTTTCTTTCAAGTCTAGTTCGTCAAGAAAATTTTCAGCTGGTGATGGCTACTTGGCGGTTGAAAAGTCTTAACTTTAGAAGTATTTTCATTGGAAATGGATGATTGTTTGTTATTCATAATGTAAAAGGAGCTAATCGGCATAGACAATAACAATGGGAGACGTGATTGATGCAAAAAATGCTGGACCTACTCCATTACGCACGAATGACCGGACAAATAGCTCCACGCTAATATGAATAAATGATCACTAATTTCCATCTTGAATACCCCACAATTCATAAAATTGAGGAATTTTGAATTCGAAATTGAGGATGTACTCACTTTTAATGCTAGTCATGTATTTTATAACCCATACCTGCAACAGAAATAGAATTTAGTACAAGTTATTTTTTACAACTATAAATTTAGGAACAAGCTTGGATATATTTTATTGCTCCATTACTCTCATATTAATGAATTAATGATTATCAGTATTTTCATTGTAGTAGTATAATTGACTGCATTTTAATAGTCAGTATGTAATGTAATGTTTACTTAATCCGATGATACTTAAACGCTAAGAAATGATATCTCGATGGAATAGATTGATACCTTATGATGTATTTGAAGTGAAACATATGTATGTACCTAAGGTACATAGATTTAAAAATAAAATGGTGCCTATAGTTCATTCAATCAAATTACAGTTTGCTTCATTCGAAGATGGTAACGATTAGGATGTACTTCGTATTTTACTATGAATATAATCTTCCAATATATATCGTTTTTCCTTGAGATTCCATTCGAAGGTTTCGTATACTTTAGAATCACCAAATTGGCCAAGTCATTGGCTCATTCACATCAATTCGTCATTTTCACGGAAACTGAACGAATGCCGGTCATGATAGATATATAATCAAATGATATATATGTTCAGAATTTTACTTTATTCAATCTTATTTATAGTCCAGGCTTTGAACCGGAAAAAAAACATGTAAGTTCAAATCAAACATTTTTTTTGCATTAGTTTCAGGAGGTTCTCAGGATCATTAATACACCTTAAAACCTCTTGGATACCCCAACCCCACCCATTGGGAACGAAAATGGCCCGAAATCTCCAAATTTTGAATTGTATTTTCTACAAAAAAGGTATTTGGCATTTCGCATGCACCAAGGAGTTTTTTGGGTCGCTGAACAGGAATCCGCAGCCACATTTACTTGCAATCCATCGTATGGGTGGTAAAATCGACGAAATTCGACGAAATCTGGATTGCGGAATAACATATGGGGTGCAAACTTGGCCAATTTCGTCGATTTTACCACCCCTACGATGGATTGCAAGGAAATGTGGATACGGGTTCGTGTGCAGCGACCCAAAAAACCTCCTAGGTGCACTCGAAATGCCAAAATACCTTTTTTTGTAGAAAATACAATTGAAGATTTTGTGATTTCGGTTCACAGCCTGGATTATTGGATTACTCCGCGAATCTGCTTGTCAATAAAAAAGCATATGTAACAACATGTGTTATCATTTTCACCATAATATTACGTACTGTAAGCATTAAAAAAGGTAGGTACCCTTTTTTAACAATTGTACTATATAATTGAATAAAATAACTGGTAATGTAAGTTTGAGTTTCACTAATTTGATACATTAAGTGCGGCAAGTTTCGCTAACACTGTAGCTTCCTCAAATAGATCATTATGTACTAGAAAATGCAGCAGTATTTTGTAATATTTGTTTGAAGAAGCTACCATGAAACTAGTCGCCTTTAATGTATTATTTTAGTGAGAATCACTATATAGATTAGCGAATCTATAGTCACATTTACTTATTAAACTAGTGAAAATCGACTTTTGATAGTTATTACATTCAAGTTTAGAATGGATTTTCATCACGTAATTACTGATTCTATTCAATTATTTTATTCAAGTTTTATAGTACAAACTTTCTAGACATATACTGTCGAGTTTCCTGGGTGAAGCAATGTCGAAAAAATTCCTTTGAACAAAGAATGGTTATCACCTTATCCATTTCATAGCTGAATATCTGATTGGAAGCTAGGAAATTTCGTCAAAACCGGGAATGGCGTCCCTTGTACACGATGTTCGACGATGTTTGTTCCTTGATTTCTCCAAATAATCAACTCAAATTCAGTTTCATTCAATACATACAATGATTCGACCAAAAAATAATACATTCTAATTCTTTCCATGATATTGCGAACGTGCAATCAAAACATGTCATGTTATTAGATCAACGTTCAAAATGTAATCTTATACTTAATTATTTTGTTATCCTTGATGGATTTAGATAAAGTCGAAGCTATTCACATTGAATATTCATCAAATGATTTGCTAAGGTTTCTACAATTAACCCTGAAGTCGGAATTTATTTTTCTTTAGAAGATATCAACTCTTTAAAACACATATACTACACTAATTAGGTGAAGGGTTATAACATAATTGTATAAAGATCATCTTAAACATTACTGTCACTTTTTATAATTCAACCTGAAATTTCAGCATCGAATCGCATTGTGTTCATCAATGATTTACTATCCTTCCAGCAGAGATTTATATTAACAAATATATAATAATCTGACGGGGCCAAAGTGGTGTAACTGGTAAACACCTTGGACTAGATATCCAAAAATGTGGGTTTCATTCCCGCCTATGGTTCAATGATTCCCGCTTATTCATCTTTATAATCCTATGTTGAATTACACTCCTCAATTCAAAATGATTGAACTTTAGAAAAATGTGCGTGAATAGATGATCTATAGCGGAGCATCGAATCGCATTGTATTCATCAATGATCTACTATTCTTTCAGAGGTTTATATTTATGAAAATGTAAGACTCTGATGAGACCAAAGTGATATACTTGGTAAACACGCTGGACTAGACATCCAGGAATGTGGGCTCGAATCCCGCTTATGGTTCAATGTTTTACGTTTATTCTTCAATAATTCAGGAAATTCAGTTCTATATCTCTTAATGTACGAATACAATGTGAAATGATACAATGCATCTGGCTCGCTCCAACTCACAAAACTCCCGTATATAGCGATTAGTAGTTTTATACAGTACGGAGAACTGCTGTGGGTGTGTAGGATGTGTACTAGGTTCATTAGTAATAACAAGGGTCAAGATAATGAGATGATATATGTGGACTAGATAGCTGGATTGTGAGTGATCGATAGCCTTAGTCTTCAAGGTAGTAATGAATTGAGAGAGAAGCGAACGATGCATTTCACCATATAGTAAATAATATAAATAACTATTTTTATAGCACAATCACAACACCATTTTCCACTATACATTTGCGCTAGCTACGCTAGCACCATCAAAAGAATAACTAAATTGAAATTGTTAGTTATTAGTGTCTCAGATATTGATTTAGTTTTTCCTCTGTGAAATAGGCTTGATATTCTGGAAATCTATAGTAAAGGTTGTTGTGATTTCCTTTTCGTGTTATAACAAATAATAGTGCGTAAGATCGACTGGTTCATGATTTGAAATCTTGGATTCATTCCTAATCCATAATTCTCTTAACGGGCTGTGAATTCTTTAGTTGTATACACAGGTTTCTGATTACCTCAAGGTTATTGTCTATAGGGCGTAGTAATGTTTGACAAGGATGTTATATTCCATCGAGATTATGTAGTTTTTGGAGAACAAGAAGTATTGAAACTAACGGAAGAGTGGTTCCAGACAGAGAGAATTTTCTCTCTGGTTCCAGGTTGTGTTCTGTAAATCGACGGAAAGGTAGGCTCTTTCCTATGATTATATTTTTAAATTGCTCAACTTAGAAAAGTTATGATCTAATATTATTTATTTTTTCTAAAGGTTTTTTTTTCAGTTAGTAACTGCATTTATAAACATGAGATTTATTTAACCACCATATTGGACGCTTGATTATATCACATCCCCAAGCCGATTGTTTTTCACTTACTCCATCTAATTGGAATTTATATCTATGGTGATTATTATGTAGCTTTGTCTTGGTTCTGGTAAATGGATCTATCTTGAACTAAGAACTTCAAATTTACTGCTTATCTCTACGAGGAGACAAGAGTCAAAGGTGGATGTGAGAAATCAACTATCAATTCACTCCAATGTAAAATTATATTACCATTATAGCAGTTCACCTCCTTTCAAACTAGTTGGTCCAAATCCGTAACTTGGGGCTACAGAAAACCACTGGAGCATTTGGCTCATGGATCAAACATGTGATAATTTCCAATTTTGTTCATATAAATTATTATCTTCGACGTGATCCGTTGTAACTAAGTAATTAGCAGTGGTGGCTTTTTCATTTGTTTGATACTCGACAATTGTTGCAGTATATGAATGACAGTACAGATTCATAATCAAAATTATCGTATCGACTGAAGTAGTAAGAGCTAGAGCTAGGTAGGCTCATTTTGTCACTTTTCTCATTCGATCGATTCTGATAGACCCCCGTCATCGATTGAGTGTTATCGAATTTTCATCAAACATAGCTAAGCCTTCTTTTCAGTTCCGTGTAATCATTTCGCTCCAATCCAGGAACTAGACACTATTCTTTTGTCGAACAAACTTCTCGTCTTGTTTTCTTCATCCTGGAACTTCATGCATAGCTCTGGATGGAATTCTTCCTGGTCAAGACGAGAAAACTAAATCAATCACTTGCAGACATAATTCAAGGGAGTACAGCATCAAACTATTTCCGTAGTTTTCTTCATGATGACAGAATTCACAATGGTGCCATTCTATCACCTTTCAATAATTTTAGAATTGCTTTACTGATCTGAACCCTGAGTTTTTTAAACGGAGTAAAATGCTGAGTTAGCTGGTACTTCTTGCATAATATATTAAATTGTAGAAGCTGCAAATTGGCTCCAACGTTTCATTCGTTGTATTTGCCGACCAACGTGGCTTAATTGGCCTCAACGTTTTGAGGTCGTTATAACTGGCAGTGATAGTCACGATCATTGCGAAAATTGTTTTGAAATTCATTACCTTTATATGAACTGAAATGGTGTAAGGAGCGCGTAACTTGATATGAATACCCCTTTTTAATTGAATTATTTTGATCCAGTTCAATCTAATTGATAGCTGAGGAATATTTCCAATTATGAACATCTCATTAACTTGATTGAAAATTATGCAATCGTTTGCTTGAAACGTTTTACTTGGTATTAATGTGGCTGAAAACGTCTAATCAAGATATCTAGGGGTTATAAATGATTAATTATTCATGTTATTGGCATATTTAGATTTGCTTGCTTGTAGGGATTTATTCAATAAATCGTTTTCATCGGAAACATAGGCCTACAGTGTTTGATGAAGTTTTAGGTTTTGAATCAATGTCTGAGTGTGTGGGGAAAATATGTACCCTATTCTTTCAAACATTCATCTCTAACAACCTTCTTCCGGCCTATGTTTGAATGATTCAGAGACAATGGAAAAGATTATAGTTCTCAAACCAGGTCTAACAAAACGTGAATAAATTCAAATCAAAAAAGAAATTGGTTAGGTACGATTTATAGGGATCTGGGGTGTGCTAAATCCACGGTCGTATACACTGGTCCGGAAACTCTATGGTTGAGTTGAGTCGCTTACGGGTCCCCACGGTCGTAGTCCCTCGCTCAGCCACTAGCTAGCGCTTGCATCACGAGGGATGTAAAACCATAGATAACTCTACTAGGTAGTACGGTAGTAGAGTTATCTATGGAGAAAACGATTTCTTCCCGGAATCACAAGCATGTCATTTGCTTGCACCGTTGAAATGGAAAGTAATAAGGTAATAAATACACAATTATCGTAGAGAATTCTACGGAAAACTGTTATTTTCGTAGAGAACTATTGTAAAGAAGACCCGTATCCCTAATTTTTGTGAAACTGAGAAGCAACTGCTTTTAAGCCTTGTGCATAAATATAAGCACATTATTGAATGCAAGAAAACTGACGGTGTCAGTGTTGATGAGAAGAACAAGGCCTGGAAAGCTGTAGCCAATGAATTCAATTCTTCATGTTCAGAATCGAGGTATAGAGAAGTGCATTCACTTGAAAAATTTTACAGCAACAGAAACATGGATGTGCGGAAAGTTGTAGCTCAATTTATTCTCTTCATTAAAAATCTATTATTCACAGGATTCAATCAATGGGCCAATGGAACCTCATAATTGTGACGAACCTGGTAATTCTAACGATGAAATCAAAACTACTGATATGGTAAGGTATTTTGGAAAACATAAAGATATCGTAGAAACATAATATTTTTTATGACAGAATCAACCAACATTAGGCTGGGTACTGAGCGAATTCAAGAGCAGCATGTTGAGAACTCGAAAGCCAACTATCTTGGCAAATGCAACTTCCAGTAGGAGAAGACCTTCAGTTTCTCGGGAATTGACATCCTCAACAATCGCAGAGAAATATGATTCCCTCCTGGACAAAAGATTGGCCATTGCAGACATGGAATTAAAAAAAAGGTCAAAATGATGTAAAATGGCAGCTTGAACAGCAAGACCTCATGAGGGAAGCACTGCTGATTTATTATTCTGATTTGAGAAAGGAATAGAACTGTTACTCTTGTCAAAATGTATTACTCACCTTAAAAATAACTTCCCCCTTTTTCGTACACATAAAAGACCCCGTTAAAACGATTTCTTTCCGGAGTGTGTACTTATTATCTGAGGCTTTTTTGGTAGTAATTTAAAAAGGAAATGTATGAAAATAATCGATCGCATATAAACATTTTTTTAATTAAATTAGGATAACAATCAAAATACATGTATACTAATAAACTATAAAAGAGTTCACACTGTGGATATATTATAACACTAAATAAGAAATAAGTTTAAAATATGTACGATGATCAAGAAACATCAAAATACGCATGTCTTTCTTTATTACACAATAGTTAAGAAGTAATCACTCTTTATCCACTAAAAATACTGGTAAAGTACTGAGGATCTTTCGGCTACCAAGTAGCCATCATCAGAGTAAACTAAATTATAAATCAAAATGTGCCTATTTAAATACTATTTGGGGATAATAATGTAAACAAAGGGTCACCGTCAGCTGGAGATAAATCGAAATTTAGTAAATTGCTTTTCTGTTTATACATTTCCATCCCTTCTAAATTACCTAGAAATTTGTCTGTACTGTGTTTTGAAAGTGATAAACTTTCTTGAGAAATGGTGTGACCTGTATTTAAAATATGTTCGGCTATCGCTTATTTTTCACTATTATTTTTCTTTATATGGGCAAAATGTTCCTTATAACGAGTTGAAACGATTTCTTCCCGGAATCGCAGGCATCCACTTTTATCGCATTTCTGCATCTTTCGGCACTTTAAAAACAGAAGTTATTTGTTTTGCCTTTTGTTTCCCGTTTTGCATTTCGGCACAATGCACGGTTTCATTTTTGCTGAAAACGCAGGTATTCCTTCTGTTTACAAGTTAACTGTCGTTGCCCGAATTTGTCCTAAACGCAGTATGTCCTATAGTAAAATGTACTTGAACGTGGCCGGCTCAAACAAACCGAAATAAATACACTAATTCCTCTCATGTCTGAACAACCCAGAATCTTTATGATGATGATGATGATGATGAGGAAGAGCACCGTGAGTACCTAGAGAAGGATGTCGGAGGTCAGTATATAGATAAAAGTGAATAATATTTATAACATACAGAGTACCTATTCTCAATTTTTGTCAGATTTATTAAAATAAAATTGACGTTTTTTGGATAATAACTATTTTTAATTCATTATAAATTTATTAAAATAGGTCACATGTTTTGTTTAATGAGTACCTATTATTGTTGATGGATTTATTACTATAAAACTTCATTTGTCAGTATAATTTTTGTGGTCACATGGTGTAATAGTTTTATGTATTTATTTCGTAACTATGATTACTGGATTTATGACGTTTTTTCAAATTACAGTTGTCGGATATGTCAATATAATATTGAATGATACTCGCCAACTGAGGTAGTTAATTAATAAATTAATTCGAACCCAGTCCACGTTTCTCCCAAAAATAAATACATAGTTCATATTCAGTATTGTAAGCAACAATATCGCATGTAATAAAAAACTGGGGGAAGAAACGTAATAGCAATATTAGTTGTCATAGGACGCCGATAAAAATTCCATGAACAAGATAGGAGCTGCCGATTTTCATTCAATTGAATATTCTACTTCCACCACGTCAGTTGAAGAATAGTATCCGAAAGAAAACTGAGAGATTTGATAAATTCTGAAATGATTTGGATTGTAGTGAGGAGAAAACTTCGAACAAAGGAAAATATCTGCGTATTTGTTTTTACGGCTTCTCAGCGAGAGTGTGATACATATCATCTAGTTGACAAACCATTAGATCACGTAGCTTTGGCCAAAATCGAGTGGAAGGAAGCGCATGTTGTTTTTGTGTATCTTTTGCGTTTGTGAAATTAATATGTCACGCAAGGGCGTGAGAACCATATCATTATGTCGTGTTACGAATTTATGAAAATTGGGAAAATGTGGAAGTACTGATTCTACTGAATATATTTTGTTTTTTCCGACATCATGTATTGTGAGTATTATGAAGATATAATGAATTCATACGTGTCAGCAGAATTTTTGGTATGGTGGGGCAAAACAAAATAACACTGTACAAATAGGTCTTCGTATAAATATTAACTTTTATTTATGAATTTCTACGAAAAATTAGAGTCCTTCTTAAAAAATTATAAAACAATAGTAAAATTCAATATGATCAAATTATTACGGATAAACGCTACACTAGATAACTGTGAAAAAATTCCCTAATAAACTTTTATAAAAAAAAAAACGATTTTGTCTGAAGAACAGACAATGAACTAAGGAACTGACTTAATTATCAAGAATTCAGATTATTTAAGGCTAACTTAATGATTGAAAGAATACAAGTTGTTACTGGGATTAAAATCTGATAATCAATTTGCCACAGGTTGTTTGTGTGGGAGGAGATTAAAAAACGGAAGATTTGAAAAATTTACATGACTATTAAGTAACAGATTATTGTGGTTATATATTATTAGTATTCTTAGTTATCTACCTTCAATTATCATATGTAAGATTTTAAAGTTTTGAATAAATTATTTGGCATAATGGGAGTCAAGATTGTTGTTTCACCTACCCTACTAGAAAAAACTTACAACTTTGACCCATATTCAAGTTTGGACAAGATCGACAATTTAATTTATAGACTCCAGATTTCATTCTTTTCACTGACTCATCTGCGTTAATTTTTGAATTTTGACTAGGTATGTTAATAATTTTGAAAGAAGTTCTTTAATTCATAGTGTTCAATTCAAGTTTTATATCATTTGAGATTTTACAAAGTATGTAGGTATGTATGTAAGTCTATAGTTTTCAGATGTTTGTGATTACGAGGGAAAATTTCGTCAATAGCAATATTATATTCATTTTCCTACAAAGATTCAATTGAGGAAGCCGTTACTTTGTGATAGTTTACCATTTTAACGAAATAATAAATAAAACTACTTTGTTTTACTATCACTGATATTTAATATAGTCGTTACTATAGTTTCAACACTAAACGTGTCATCTTCAGACGAAAAATGAATTTAACAAATATTATATCTACTATATATAGGTTAAAGAAGGATTACAAACAAATTTTATGGCTATAGGAAATAGTTCTAGGAAAAACCAGACTGGGGTAAGGTGATTGGGTAATTCCGTGGTGCGTAATTAGTGGTGCGGATATATTTACTAACGGACTTTAAATACTAAAATCAGGTTATTAATACATTGAAGGGATTACTGTAATATATATCTAGTTGATCGTTTAGGATCTTATTATCATACATCTTCATTCCTTCGAAAATTTCCATTGACTCTAATATATTTAGTTTTGGAATTTTATCTTGACTATGTGAAATTTGGACATTATTCAAATTAGGAAAGGTATGGCTTGTTTCTAAAATATGATTTGCAAATGAAGAATCGGTTTTATTATTTTGAAAGGAACGTGAATGTTCTTTATATCTAATTGCTATGTTACGGCAAGATCTACCTATGTAAAAACTATCACACTCTGAACAAGAAATTTGCAATAGCATTTATCCCTTCATAAAATACAAAGATAACTCATTAAAATATCAACTTATTTTGGTCCTATAAGCGAAAAAATTGCAAACATGTTATCTCCTCATAACCTGACCGTCAGCTTTAAGCCCTCAAACAAATTATCTCATATTCTGTACAATGCGAAAGATGAAACTGACAAATTTAAAAGACCCGGAGTTTATAAACTAACTTGTTCAAGATAAAATTTCAAAACTAAATATATTAGAGTCAATGGAAATTATCAAAGGAATGAAGATGTATGGTAATAAGATCCTGAACGATCAAGTAGATGTATATTACAGTAATCTCTTCAATGTATTAAAAACCTGATTTTAGTATTTAAAGTCCGTTAGTAAATATACCCGCACCACTAAGGTTCTCACGGAATTACCTAATCACCTCACCCCACTCTAGTTTTTCCTAGAACTATTTCCTATAGCCATAAAATTTGTTTGTAATCCTTTAACCTACATATAGTAGATATAAAATTTGTTAAATTTTTCGTCTAAAGATGACACGTTTAGTGTTGAAACTATGTTAACGACTATATTAAATATCAGTGATAGTAAAACAAAGTAGTTTTATTCATTATTTCTTTTTTCTACATATTATCTATCAGATTGTGGTGGAAATTTGAATTTTATAATATTTAGTTCCTTTCGGAAAATTTGGGCTGACTTTGAAATTAACACAGGTCCGTGAACAATGATATGCTGCGATAGTTTTGTGACAAATTGCGTGGAAAACTCACTCAACACAAAAAATAGAAGAAGCAATCGTCATATTATCAAACTTAATAAGGACTGAAGCTTTCTTTTTTCCCGGCCAAAACGGTCTTCCACTTCTTCTACAAATTTTGTATTCCATCTCTCGATGAATTGAAATCATGACAAGTGATCCATGTTTGTATTCTGCACAGTTTCCGAATATTCAGGGGCGGACAAGAACTCCCCCCCTCCCTTTAACCACCTTACAAGCGCCGATGAATTGATCCCTGAAATTTTGTATATTGATTGAGGTTAAGGTTTATCTCTTCCTCCTCGAAATTTGATATATTTTTCATTTCAATCTAGTTCTTTGAACAATAATTGATTCCAGGATTATCAGAAATGTATATTTTTCTATTCCTCACTGAATCTCATGCAATAAATTTATTATTACAAACTATCATTAATCACAAGGACAGAATTTGTTGTCAGCGTTTCTTCAACGCGGATGGAATTATCCTGTTGATCACATGATGAACTTTAGCATTGAAATTTGTTGATATCAAATCTATTCAGAATTTCAATAATATCTTATAATGTTCCATGATATGTTGATTGAATTAATACCGTAGAACTGGCAGAGACAAAACTATCCTATGATAATCTAATAAACGCCCTAAAGAATAGAGGCCAGACATCAGTAGAGGAAAGTTTCTGTTTTGGACATACTGAGCGCTCCGTTAACGGCACCCGAAGAATGGCACTTTTCATTAATTTAATTAAGATGTTCTTATGCGAAAGACGGAGTGAGTGAAGCGAACAGTGAAATGAACATGAACAATAAGTACCAGAGTTTGAACTTCGCCAATTTAATTGAAAAGGTGTTGGACAAACCAAATAGAGTTGCTTCTTTGTCGACTCAAATGGCACACTGTATGTTCTCGTGTAGCATACCTGTAGCTGTACTAAATTTAAAAAAGCGAGCTCGGTTTGGCGGCCAAATCAGAGCTGCTTCTGCAAAAGATGTTATTTCTTTGGACATTCTGTGAGCTGAATTTACTAATTCAATTCATTTTGAAACGATTTCAACATTCTTTTTTAGGGTCTTACTGTTGTCAAGGCTGTGGTTAGTATCGGTGAGCAAAAATACGTTTGCGGCTTAAGTTACGTAACTGCTTCTCGTACAAAAACTTTAGAAAGACTAATCTTTGAACCATCATTTGATTTTGATCCAATTGCCAAAATTAGCAGCAATGATGAAATTGGGAGCCTTTCAAATGTTAATTAAAAAAGTGAAGCCCATATGCTCTGATCAGTCTCTTATTGTAAATAGGAATCAGCTTTCCAGCTTTCGGCTCACTCACTTCCTTCGTCTTAACCCTTTGGGCCAAGGCGCAACATATTTACCGACCTCCTGGTGTTATGCACATAATATTAGTTATTCCATTGCAGTCGACCTATGATCTTTATGTGAATCGTTCTACATGTAGGATGATATTATATACAGGATTGATTATTCTATTCCTTTGATGATGTGAAGGCTTCTCATTCACACTTGCCGTTCCTTCGTAACCATGTTACAAGCACTTAACTACACTTAGCGATGCACTAATGAACGGTTTACTTTGAATATTGATAGCTACACTATAATAGTAGACAGAGAAATCGGTTCATGTGTTATCAACATATAATTTAACACAATTATGCTTGTGTACGTACAGTTTTCAAACTCATCTAACGGCAAATCAAAAACTATTCTTTGCAATCAAGTGGTGGAACATTATCAAATATTCAAGCAGAATAATTTACGCCATGTATATTTTATATCTGAATTGTGGTGAATTATACATATATAAATCAAATGACCTAGATAAGATCTACTGAATGTCCTTATATAGTGTGACTGATACCTCAAAGGAATTGAATTGAGAAGACTATATCCCTAAATATGAAGAATCAGATATTTGTAAATATCGCTGCTATAACAGTAACTGTTATTAGCTATTTCGAGCTGCTGAGTTTCAAGGAAATTCAGAAGATCTACCACGTCTGATCATTGCTACATTGATTATTGAAAAATTCATATGAGAAAGATATGCAAATAAGTTTTCATTATTTTGTGACGGTATGAAAGTAAGTAGTTCAGAAATCCCTCACTAGGTAAGCGGTTGATGTTATATGGAATGTACATGAAATTGCATGCTGCAAAGTTGTTACCGATTAGATGTATTGAGTAAGAAGGATTGCGAATAAATCCAGAAGAATCTTTTTTGTTAATTCTAGTACTTCACTTGCAATCGCTGGTTGACGAATGATTCTAAATTACACTGGGCTGGCTATATGAGTATGATCCAAGAATCAACAAAGTTAAATGAAGATTCCTTTCAATTATAGAAACTATTAATGAAGGAACCCTATTGAGTATAAAGTCAATTTCGGTAAATTTAGACTTGAGCAAGAATCTTAGGTCTATATGCCCTTCAATTGTTTATAAAACATCAGATTGTTAATTAACAATTTCTTAATTTTTTTGTTTGTTAATTTGTTAATTAACAAATAGTTAATTACCAATATAAGGTTTTATAAGCAATTGACGAAGATATTGACCAAAGATTCATGCTTATCAAGTTTGAATTATCTGACATCGACTGTAAAATCAAACCTCGAATCAATTGTCTTTTTTGTTTCGTTTGTTTATTGTTAACTAACAAATTGTTATAAATATCAATTCTGCCGTTCGAATGAATGAATATATATGCATTACCATCCGAAATCTGTCCAAATTAGCCATTTTTATGTATTTTCCAATTTTTTTTAATATTGTACTAGAATCTTCGTTTATTTATTAATTACAATTTTTTATTCTCATTTATTGTATACGGCTAGTATAAACAACTTTGTCTCAGTTGGGATGTGGTCGGCTTTTGTCTATAGGTGATTGCGAATTGAATGAGCCATTATAGATCAAAATCGAACGAGAGAATTTACGAATCAAAGCTGCCTTTCATATTGATATTCGGTTTCACAATTTTCTCACATATCTTTCATTTCTACGTGAAACAGTTTGAATTTCAGTCGTTCACTGTAGTCTTTTAATGTTGGGTTGTAGAGCTTAAAAGTCAGACGTTGACGAGGCAGGATTTAGTTAATGGTTCCTCAGAACATAAAATTTTAATACAAAATAGTAAATTAATTATCGGAAACGGTTTATATGTTGCCAGCGCAACTGATTTATCACGCTGAACAAGTTTTAATAAGCTCTGAATAATAATAAAAAAATAATGACTGAGTCATAACTGAACTTGATTACTCTGTGTGTAGATAAGGAAGTCTTAAAACAGCGGGTAGGTATTATAGCTATGGGATATTTATAATAGTGTATATTTTCAATTAGTTTTCGTTAGGTTATTTCTATGATGTCTTAAAATGAGGAATGGTATATTCCACATTCTTTAAAGTAACTAATTAGGTTACCGTATTGATGACTTTTTGGAAGATAAAGTTTCCCAAAGAATTGAACTTTCAGAAGGGAGATTGAAGAATAATCTAGCTTTCGTACAATTGTAATTCTTTTGGGTAAGAAGCTCAAATCACACCAGATTTTAACAGTACAGAAAATCAATGAGAGAAACCACATTTGTGTTATAGCAATAGATGTCCATTATGCAAATGCATAAAAAAATGCACAGACTTTCGCAAAGATACAACCGGAGAAGATATTGAAAATAATGCAGTTGTACAAATATCTTGTGAAATTTCGGATGTGATAAAAATGAAATTGATTACTAAGTATTCAATACTTGGAAATAAAATATTTTTTTTTCAAGTTTCGACTTCAAGTTCGTAGAACATCGTTACAGTAAAAGATGGAATGTAGGAAGAGAAAAAATTGGAGGTTATAGGCTTCTCCCTAGGCAAAGAGTTTCACAACTGCACCGTTCGATAGAAAAATTTAATCTGGTAGAAACAAATCAGTATGGCTCTTGCTGAGGTGGACTTGGCTGTTGAAGATATTGGGTCCGTTCTCGGAAACAAAAACAGATTTACTGGAAATACTCGTTTCTGACAGGCAGGTCCTTACAAGCAAATAGGCCTAACGTTGTCCTCCTTGACAAACAAACCCAGATTATGTATGTCATCGAATTCTCTGCTCCGGCAGAGCAGAAAGAGGAGGAGAAATGGACAAAGTACCAAGTATCTCCTGTTCGAGCTCCGCACACTGTTCCCAGACCACAACGTCGTATGGTCGTACGTATCTAGCGCACTGACCATCAAAAATTCTATCCAGCATACGTATCTAGCGCACCAAGCAAGGAATTAAGAGAGCAGGTATCAATACCCCCCCTAGCCCTATATTATATGCTATTATGAAATTAAAAAACAATTTCCTCACTTATCATTCTCACCTCGTGAAATGTACATAATCTTAATAATGATTTTTTCTTCGGATTTTTAATTGTGATTATCGTTTTTGATTTGTAATTGTGTTATATAAATTAGTGCTTTTGCAATGGAGTTTTTAATTACAACATCCCTTGTTGCCAATGCTTACACTTATCGTTTTGTGAAGATTTAAGAAAATGATCGCAAATTGTGGGGATGCTCATCGTCTTCAGATAAAAAACTTAATGCGTATGCTTATACATCAACCAATGATGATGAAATATTTATTTTCAAGGAGCATTCGCATGAAGTGGTAAGTGATAAAAAAGTGTGTGAATTGGTGAAAAATAACGCAGTGAAAAGGAAGGCCGTGGATGATCTGTCTGAAAGGCGATTGAAAATTATGAACAGGGTGATTGAAGAAAATCCGCAATCAGTGAATTTGCTTACACAAAAATCTTTATACAATATTCGTCAAAATATCGTCACAAAATGATGCTAGCTGTCCACGATCTCGTGATGAAACCTTAGAACAGCTTCGCGAAAAAGACATTTTAACAATAAACAATAAACTTTTTTGTGAATATATAGACGACGAAAGTGGTACAGTTTTGTTTTCATGTAAAACTAATTTACAGTATTTGTGTAATATTATATTTTTGACAGGAGCAATAACTCGATTAGAATACGTCAGTTTTTGTAGCAATTTAATAAAAATAGAAACTAAAAAAGCAAACAAAGATAGAGAAATTTAAAATAACCAAAAATTTAACTGGAAAAAAACTGCAACTTTTGGAGGGCTGTCACAACCCAGCAGAAACGCAAAGTGGGAATTAATATTTTAATCTAATAACAAATCATATTTTTATTATAAAAATATTATCACAAAATAATTTAATAAAAAAATAACTCGAAGCAGAGCAGCAGCCCTGAAGAGAAGACCTGAAGATGGCACATGAGATTGTGCCGAAACGTTTCAACGGTTTCTATCGAAACCAATCTACGACAACGCGGAGTATATCCCGGCAACCCAACACAGCATATATATATATATATATATATATAGATATATATATATATATATATATATATATATATATATATATATATATATATATATATATATATATATTTGTATGTTTTCTTGGTATATACCTAAAACCCAATTAATTATCCAAAATTTGAAATATTAGAAGATTGGTTCAAACAAATGAATCGTCAGTAAATATATATATTCAGTATTCAATGAGAAATTACTTTGTTAACGTTTCGGTGGTAGATCTCAACCTTTTTCAAAACTTTTAATATATAAAACTAAAATCGAAAATGTTACATTAGTGAAATGGTTAAGTAATTAAAATGGAGGTAGTTACCTTAAAATTTCATTCTGTGTTAGTATATTGATTTGTTAAAATAATACATCTTAATTCGTAAACTTTTTCTTAGATTTCCAATTAGGATTAGATTTGTACTTTTATATTATAGTTATTTGAATTTAATATCACGTTCAATCTACTAAGGCACATGAATGAATGAAATCAGGAGTGGAAATTAATCAATAGCTAGAAGCAGGTGACATAACTTTATCAGTTATCTTCTTTTTGTGGTGGAGGTTTGAACTATGGTGTGTTATCGATAATATGGTCCATTGCCTGATCCTTTCTTGGTTATATTTCGTGATGAGTGTAATTATGTTTTGAAAAATGATTAGTTTTTTTTTGTAATGCTGAGGTATATTTTCGAGTTGTTGTTCAACAATTGATGAGCTGGTTCAATTAAGGACGAAAATTAATTAATTATAAGATTGGTAGATATATATTGTTTAAATTTGAAATTTCTGTTTTGTCATTTACCACATTATTTATATTTTTTTGAATGTTTATCATTTCTAAAATTTCCCTTGATATTTAATTTTTTCAAAACCTATTATTTGGACATTTTCAAAGTGTTTTTCTGTTTGTGTGTGTTTGTTTAAAGCTGTTTTTGCTTGTTGTGTGTATTTGTGGGCCTTGATTCTTTCTTGAAGATATTGTGTGGTTTGTCCAATGTAAGTTTTGGAGCACTCTTTACATGGTATATTGTACACTAAATGAGATTTTTTCAAAATTGGAGTGGTTGATTTGAGTTTGGTATAAAACTGTTCTACGTTATTATGGCTGCGATGACTTACTTGAATGTTATGTGGCTTGAGTATGTTTTTAATTTTTTCTGATAGACTTGAAATATATGGTATGCTTGTGTATTTTATAGATATGTCGTTTGGTTTTTTTGTTTGGTTTTCTCTATTGTAATAAGCATATGTTCTTTTTTTTAATAATTTTATTTATTAAGTGTATAGGGTATTGGTTTTGTGTGAGTAGTTTAGTTACATTGTTTAGACTTTGTATTCTGAGGTGAGGGCTAGTAAGTTTTATTGCTCTATCGATGATTGAAATTGCTGTGCATTTTTTATGTGATATTGGATGGTTTGAATTGAAATTTAAATATCTTTCAAAGTTTTGAAAAAGGTGGAGATCTACCACCGAAACGTTAGCAAAGTAATTTTTCATTGAATACTGAATCTAAAACTATATATATATATATATATATATATATATATATATATATATATTCTTTTGTTGATATTCTTGAACCATTTGTAATATTTGTATGTTTTCTTGGTATATTGGTTCGTATATATATATATATATAAACAAGTTTAAAGTTTCTTTGCCTAATTGGCCACTATCGTGTATGTAACTTAAGAGATATAGAATTAAATTTTCTGAATTATGAAGATAACTTAGATAATTTAACATAGGATTATAAAGATGAATAAACGTAAAAGATTGAACCATAGGCGGGATTCGAACCCACATTTCT
The DNA here is from genome assembly GCA_958510875.1 of Endomychus coccineus. Classification (NCBI taxonomy): domain Eukaryota; kingdom Metazoa; phylum Arthropoda; class Insecta; order Coleoptera; family Endomychidae; genus Endomychus; species Endomychus coccineus. The sequence continues at coordinate 65,632,034 of OY294069.1, forward strand.
GGATTTCTAGTCCAGGGTGTTTACCAATTACACCACTTCGGTCCTGTTAGATTTTTATATTTTTGTAAATATAAACCTCTGAAAGGATAGTAGATCATTGATGAACACAATGCGATTCGATGCCCTACCATAGATCAACTATTCACGCACATTCATCTGAAGTTCAGTCGTTTTTTGAAGTAAGGATTGTAGGTTAGTACTGCTATGGTTGGCAGTTACTTGACAGTTCTTATTCAAATGACAGCATCCCGGTTCTTATATATTTCAATAGAACTGACTGAGAATTGTTCTGGTTAATTATAAACAAGTTTAAAGTTTCTTTGCCTAATTGGCCACTATCGTGTATGTAACTTAAGAGATATAGAATTAAATTTTCTGAATTATGAAGATAACTTAGATAATTTAACATAGGATTATAAAGATGAATAAACGTAAAAGATTGAACCATAGGCGGGATTCGAACCCACATTTCTGGATTTCTAGTCCAGGGTGTTTACCAATTACACCACTTCGGTCCTGTTAGATTTTTATATTTTTGTAAATATAAACCTCTGAAAGGATAGTAGATCATTGATGAACACAATGCGATTCGATGCCCTACCATAGATCAACTATTCACGCACATTCATCTGAAGTTCAGTCGTTTTTTGAAGTAAGGATTGTAGGTTAGTACTGCTATGGTTGGCAGTTACTTGACAGTTCTTATTCAAATGACAGCATCCCGGTTCTTATATATTTCAATAGAACTGACTGAGAATTGTTCTGGTTAATTATAAACAAGTTTAAAGTTTCTTTGCCTAATTGGCCACTATCGTGTATGTAACTTAAGAGATATAGAATTAAATTTTCTGAATTATGAAGATAACTTAGATAATTTAACATAGGATTATAAAGATGAATAAACGTAAAAGATTGAACCATAGGCGGGATTCGAACCCACATTTCTGGATTTCTAGTCCAGGGTGTTTACCAATTACACCACTTCGGTCCTGTTAGATTTTTATATTTTTGTAAATATAAACCTCTGAAAGGATAGTAGATCATTGATGAACACAATGCGATTCGATGCCCTACCATAGATCAACTATTCACGCACATTCATCTGAAGTTCAGTCGTTTTTTGAAGTAAGGATTGTAGGTTAGTACTGCTATGGTTGGCAGTTACTTGACAGTTCTTATTCAAATGACAGCATCCCGGTTCTTATATATTTCAATAGAACTGACTGAGAATTGTTCTGGTTAATTATAAACAAGTTTAAAGTTTCTTTGCCTAATTGGCCACTATCGTGTATGTAACTTAAGAGATATAGAATTAAATTTTCTGAATTATGAAGATAACTTAGATAATTTAACATAGGATTATAAAGATGAATAAACGTAAAAGATTGAACCATAGGCGGGATTCGAACCCACATTTCTGGATTTCTAGTCCAGGGTGTTTACCAATTACACCACTTCGGTCCTGTTAGATTTTTATATTTTTGTAAATATAAACCTCTGAAAGGATAGTAGATCATTGATGAACACAATGCGATTCGATGCCCTACCATAGATCAACTATTCACGCACATTCATCTGAAGTTCAGTCGTTTTTTGAAGTAAGGATTGTAGGTTAGTACTGCTATGGTTGGCAGTTACTTGACAGTTCTTATTCAAATGACAGCATCCCGGTTCTTATATATTTCAATAGAACTGACTGAGAATTGTTCTGGTTAATTATAAACAAGTTTAAAGTTTCTTTGCCTAATTGGCCACTATCGTGTATGTAACTTAAGAGATATAGAATTAAATTTTCTGAATTATGAAGATAACTTAGATAATTTAACATAGGATTATAAAGATGAATAAACGTAAAAGATTGAACCATAGGCGGGATTCGAACCCACATTTCTGGATTTCTAGTCCAGGGTGTTTACCAATTACACCACTTCGGTCCTGTTAGATTTTTATATTTTTGTAAATATAAACCTCTGAAAGGATAGTAGATCATTGATGAACACAATGCGATTCGATGCCCTACCATAGATCAACTATTCACGCACATTCATCTGAAGTTCAGTCGTTTTTTGAAGTAAGGATTGTAGGTTAGTACTGCTATGGTTGGCAGTTACTTGACAGTTCTTATTCAAATGACAGCATCCCGGTTCTTATATATTTCAATAGAACTGACTGAGAATTGTTCTGGTTAATTATAAACAAGTTTAAAGTTTCTTTGCCTAATTGGCCACTATCGTGTATGTAACTTAAGAGATATAGAATTAAATTTTCTGAATTATGAAGATAACTTAGATAATTTAACATAGGATTATAAAGATGAATAAACGTAAAAGATTGAACCATAGGCGGGATTCGAACCCACATTTCTGGATTTCTAGTCCAGGGTGTTTACCAATTACACCACTTCGGTCCTGTTAGATTTTTATATTTTTGTAAATATAAACCTCTGAAAGGATAGTAGATCATTGATGAACACAATGCGATTCGATGCCCTACCATAGATCAACTATTCACGCACATTCATCTGAAGTTCAGTCGTTTTTTGAAGTAAGGATTGTAGGTTAGTACTGCTATGGTTGGCAGTTACTTGACAGTTCTTATTCAAATGACAGCATCCCGGTTCTTATATATTTCAATAGAACTGACTGAGAATTGTTCTGGTTAATTATAAACAAGTTTAAAGTTTCTTTGCCTAATTGGCCACTATCGTGTATGTAACTTAAGAGATATAGAATTAAATTTTCTGAATTATGAAGATAACTTAGATAATTTAACATAGGATTATAAAGATGAATAAACGTAAAAGATTGAACCATAGGCGGGATTCGAACCCACATTTCTGGATTTCTAGTCCAGGGTGTTTACCAATTACACCACTTCGGTCCTGTTAGATTTTTATATTTTTGTAAATATAAACCTCTGAAAGGATAGTAGATCATTGATGAACACAATGCGATTCGATGCCCTACCATAGATCAACTATTCACGCACATTCATCTGAAGTTCAGTCGTTTTTTGAAGTAAGGATTGTAGGTTAGTACTGCTATGGTTGGCAGTTACTTGACAGTTCTTATTCAAATGACAGCATCCCGGTTCTTATATATTTCAATAGAACTGACTGAGAATTGTTCTGGTTAATTATAAACAAGTTTAAAGTTTCTTTGCCTAATTGGCCACTATCGTGTATGTAACTTAAGAGATATAGAATTAAATTTTCTGAATTATGAAGATAACTTAGATAATTTAACATAGGATTATAAAGATGAATAAACGTAAAAGATTGAACCATAGGCGGGATTCGAACCCACATTTCTGGATTTCTAGTCTAGGGTGTTTACCAATTACACCACTTCGGTCCTGTTAGATTTTTATATTTTTGTAAATATAAACCTCTGAAAGGATAGTAGATCATTGATGAACACAATGCGATTCGATGCCCTACCATAGATCAACTATTCACGCACATTCATCTGAAGTTCAGTCGTTTTTTGAAGTAAGGATTGTAGGTTAGTACTGCTATGGTTGGCAGTTACTTGACAGTTCTTATTCAAATGACAGCATCCCGGTTCTTATATATTTCAATAGAACTGACTGAGAATTGTTCTGGTTAATTATAAACAAGTTTAAAGTTTCTTTGCCTAATTGGCCACTATCGTGTATGTAACTTAAGAGATATAGAATTAAATTTTCTGAATTATGAAGATAACTTAGATAATTTAACATAGGATTATAAAGATGAATAAACGTAAAAGATTGAACCATAGGCGGGATTCGAACCCACATTTCTGGATTTCTAGTCCAGGGTGTTTACCAATTACACCACTTCAATCTATGGTGTAATTGGTAAACACCCTGGACTAGAAATCCAGAAATGTGGGTTCGAATCCCGCCTATGGTTCAATCTTTTACGTTTATTCATCTTTATAATCCTATGTTAAATTATCTAAGTTATCTTCATAATTCAGAAAATTTAATTCTATATCTCTTAAGTTACATACACGATAGTGGCCAATTAGGCAAAGAAACTTTAAACTTGTTTATAATTAACCAGAACAATTCTCAGTCAGTTCTATTGAAATATATAAGAACCGGGATGCTGTCATTTGAATAAGAACTGTCAAGTAACTGCCAACCATAGCAGTACTAACCTACAATCCTTACTTCAAAAAACGACTGAACTTCAGATGAATGTGCGTGAATAGTTGATCTATGGTAGGGCATCGAATCGCATTGTGTTCATCAATGATCTACTATCCTTTCAGAGGTTTATATTTACAAAAATATAAAAATCTAACAGGACCGAAGTGGTGTAATTGGTAAACACCCTGGACTAGAAATCCAGAAATGTGGGTTCGAATCCCGCCTATGGTTCAATCTTTTACGTTTATTCATCTTTATAATCCTATGTTAAATTATCTAAGTTATCTTCATAATTCAGAAAATTTAATTCTATATCTCTTAAGTTACATACACGATAGTGGCCAATTAGGCAAAGAAACTTTAAACTTGTTTATAATTAACCAGAACAATTCTCAGTCAGTTCTATTGAAATATATAAGAACCGGGATGCTGTCATTTGAATAAGAACTGTCAAGTAACTGCCAACCATAGCAGTACTAACCTACAATCCTTACTTCAAAAAACGACTGAACTTCAGATGAATGTGCGTGAATAGTTGATCTATGGTAGGGCATCGAATCGCATTGTGTTCATCAATGATCTACTATCCTTTCAGAGGTTTATATTTACAAAAATATAAAAATCTAACAGGACCGAAGTGGTGTAATTGGTAAACACCCTGGACTAGAAATCCAGAAATGTGGGTTCGAATCCCGCCTATGGTTCAATCTTTTACGTTTATTCATCTTTATAATCCTATGTTAAATTATCTAAGTTATCTTCATAATTCAGAAAATTTAATTCTATATCTCTTAAGTTACATACACGATAGTGGCCAATTAGGCAAAGAAACTTTAAACTTGTTTATAATTAACCAGAACAATTCTCAGTCAGTTCTATTGAAATATATAAGAACCGGGATGCTGTCATTTGAATAAGAACTGTCAAGTAACTGCCAACCATAGCAGTACTAACCTACAATCCTTACTTCAAAAAACGACTGAACTTCAGATGAATGTGCGTGAATAGTTGATCTATGGTAGGGCATCGAATCGCATTGTGTTCATCAATGATCTACTATCCTTTCAGAGGTTTATATTTACAAAAATATAAAAATCTAACAGGACCGAAGTGGTGTAATTGGTAAACACCCTGGACTAGAAATCCAGAAATGTGGGTTCGAATCCCGCCTATGGTTCAATCTTTTACGTTTATTCATCTTTATAATCCTATGTTAAATTATCTAAGTTATCTTCATAATTCAGAAAATTTAATTCTATATCTCTTAAGTTACATACACGATAGTGGCCAATTAGGCAAAGAAACTTTAAACTTGTTTATAATTAACCAGAACAATTCTCAGTCAGTTCTATTGAAATATATAAGAACCGGGATGCTGTCATTTGAATAAGAACTGTCAAGTAACTGCCAACCATAGCAGTACTAACCTACAATCCTTACTTCAAAAAACGACTGAACTTCAGATGAATGTGCGTGAATAGTTGATCTATGGTAGGGCATCGAATCGCATTGTGTTCATCAATGATCTACTATCCTTTCAGAGGTTTATATTTACAAAAATATAAAAATCTAACAGGACCGAAGTGGTGTAATTGGTAAACACCCTGGACTAGAAATCCAGAAATGTGGGTTCGAATCCCGCCTATGGTTCAATCTTTTACGTTTATTCATCTTTATAATCCTATGTTAAATTATCTAAGTTATCTTCATAATTCAGAAAATTTAATTCTATATCTCTTAAGTTATATATATATATATATATATGTATATATATCAATAATATTTAGAACTGTTTAATCTTGAATTAATGTCTTATGTATCTAATTAACTATATTCAATCCATTTCAAATTAATAATTAGCCATACATTACTCTTTCACACGCAAATCGATATAGCATGGATTGGAATATAGTAACATTTAGTACTAGTTGTGGCAAGTAACAATTGCTTTTTATTAATTAGTACCGAACCGAAGGCTACGGTTCGCGAGTGTGGAATACACCATTCCAAACGTGGTAGTAGACTATTCTTCCTCTAACAAGATTTTAGAACTTTCACAAAAAAGTTAATTTTCATTTGGCAAAATACTACTACTTTGTTATTAAAATATCTCATTATTGAAATATTATTTAACATATTATATGAGAATGTATATTCTATCGCGGCTTTGGATTAATTAAAAACGGTGTAGCCGCTCTCTAGTGGTAGAATATACATTCTGACAGTCTGTCAGAATGATAATGTTACTATCTAATATTTAATCATAGAATACTTTATAAAATAGTTATGAAGAAAAAAATTTTCAATGTTAAAGTTCACTTCATTTTGTTCCGAATTGAGTTCTTAAAGCATATTCCAGTCATCCTGTATAACATATCAGGTATCCTTGCACCTATCTCTTCGAACTGCAATTTCACGCCACGTGTGAGGACCGAAGGGTAACATCAGGACACATACATAATATTGAGTTGCATGATTTCTAGAGGTTAAAGAAAGTTTTAAAGCAAAGGGACTGTATCACCTTATGTAATCTGTTTCTCAGAGTTTGGGCTATTGTATTACATTGTTGAGAGTTACACGGCAGCATATGGCCCTTCGGTGCTTCTATTCTTAAAATTCTTTCTTGTGCCGTTTATATGATGCTTCGAGGGACTGTGTTCTCATCTTATTTATACTACAAAAGCTCATCCTGTTATTTCGAAACGGGAACTATTTTGTCAGAAATAGAAAGCTACGAGTATACCGGAAATGATTTCATATCAATCATGGAATGAAACTACTTATGCAAAAGCATCATAGCAAGAAACGGAATTGCAACATGTGTCTCAATTTGAATGGGTACCTTAGCTATCTATCCCAAGACTTTGAAGTTTTGGTTCATTTCCTCACTGAAAAATGATGTAGTCTCTTGATATTTCACCTGCAAGAGTATTTTATCTCGTTTTATAACGACCATGGAAATTCAGTTCACTCCCAGAGATCAAAAGTTTATATAAGAAAATAAATTGTATTCTTATTTATCAAAATGAAACAAAGATATCTGTTGAGAAAACAGTTCTCATTAAACCAATTTTTGCGAAGTAGAATGCTAATGTCATTAATGTGGAAAAGGACAAGAAACATGGTATTATATTATGCTCATTAGAGATGAAATGAAAATTACATACACTGTAATAAATATTTATCTCCGAGGACTCCAGTCTTTTGTTTAGTAATGATAAAGCTACAGGATTCAAAGATAATATTATAATAACAGGTATTTTGAGACAGAATTTTTTTTTCTATACAATGATTCTTCTTGAAATATCTTGGTTTCCAAGTGAATTCCGTGTCGTTGTGGTACTACACCGACGTTATGACGAGCAATGAAGATGATATCCTCAGGGTAGTTCGAATTAGGGAACCGGGACTAACTGATCTCTGTCTTGAGTTACAGCTATGCCTACGACATAGTCATGGTCTCGAGAGGCAAGTTCGAGAATATTCTGTGACGTAGTTCAAAGGAGTGTGCCCACCGGTGAGATAACATTGAACCCCTCCCCAAACACCTTTGCCTTTGCGAGAAAAAAATTTCAGATTGATTTGTTACTCAGTTCAGTTTTGACACCCATCGAAAACGACTAACCTTGAAGTTTTTTGTAAACATGGAGATAAGTGAATTTCGCGTCTCTTCATGAATTTTTGAATATGAGAAGATGGGTGACACATTCACTCTATTGTCAACGAGCGCGACTATGTGATAACTGCAAATGAGTGTTTGGTAAAGTTCAAGCGCAAAACAACAATTTTTTGCGCCGTTTCGTAACCGTGGACGAAACAAGGATCCATCACAACACATCAGAGATCAAAGAGCAGCCGAAGCAGTGGACTTGTCCTGGCGAATCGAAGCCGAAAAAGGCCAAAGTGGGTTTATCAGCCAACAACGTCATGGCGACAGTTTTTTGGGATGCACACGGTATCGTCCAAATCGATTACCTGAAAAAGGGAAAAACCATCACCGGCGTATATTATGCAGAGCAGTTGGATCGATTCGACGCCAATTTGAAGCGATAGAGGCCGCATTTGGCAAAGAAAAAAGTGCTGTGTCGTTATGACTACAGATCTGCAGCCGCAATGGCGTGAATTGTGCTACGAATTGGATCGTCATTTTGCAATTTCTATCTATTTCCAAAATTGAAGAAATGACTCGACGGAAAGAGATTTGGCTCCAACGACGAGGTCATCGCTGAAACAAACGCCTATGTTGAGGGATTGCCTAAAAGATATTATTTGGAAGGGATGGAAAAATTAGAAAAACGTTGTACGAGTGTATCGGGTACAAGATTATGTTGAGAAATAAAATAAATTGATAAATCATTTCTTATTTAATTTTTCAGGGACTTTTCACCTCGCCCAAGTATGCTAGAGACGGAAGATAGTTAAATAATGTTGACACCATGACGATTGGCAGAGGCTGCTCGCTCACGTCAGCAATGAGTATTAAATAAATGAATTTGAAAGCTATAGCAAATCCCCGAATATCTTCCCAGCGGAAATTCACGCTATAGGAAAATGTGCCCAGTTCAATTTAGGAAGTGAGATGTGAGGGTTCGGTTTGATGAAAGTAACGGGTGATCCAAGTAGAGATACTTTTTTCAATAGCCTTTTTTTGACAGATCACGTGTGAGTCGTGTCATGCTGTCATGTTATTTTTGTTTAGTATTGTTTGGCATTTCATAATGGAAAGACTTACGCCTGAACAACGTTTACAAATCGTTCAACTTTATTACGAAAATGCACGTTCTGTGAAGAATGTGTTTCGTTCACTTCGCTCAACTTATGGTCAACATAATCGGCCTACTGAGTGTACTATTCGCAACACCATCACCCATTTTGAGACCCAGCATTCGTTATTAGATAATATTCGACCGAATAGACCACGTCCAGCACGCAGTGAAGTAAATATAGCGGCCGTAGCTGAGAGTGTACACGAAGACCGTGGAGAGTCGATTCGGCGCCGTTCGCAGCAACTCGGACTGACGTATGGAATGACTTGGCGCATTTTACGTCGAGATCTTAAATTGAAAGCGTACAAAATACAGCTTGTGCAACAACTGAAGCCGCTCGACCTTCCCAGGCGACATCGCTTCGCTCTATGGGCTCTTGAAAAGTTCCAAGAACATCCGGCGTTTTCGAGGCAAATTTTGTTCAGCGATGAGGCCCATTTCTAGCTCAATGGGTACGTAAACAAGCAAGATTGCCGCATTTGGGACGAAGAGCAACCTGAAGAGATTCAAGAGCAGCCACTTCATCCAGAAAAAACAACGGTTTGGTGTGGTTTGTGAGTTGTGAGCCATATTTCTTCAAAAATGATGCCGGTGAGAACGTAACCGTCAATGGCGACCGTTATCGTGCCATGATAACCGACTATTTGATGCCTGAAATTGAAGCTCGTGATCCCGGCGACATTTGGTTTCAACAAGACGGCGCCACTTCCCAGACATCGCATCAATCAATGGATTTATTGAGAGAACACTTCGGTGAGAACATAATTTCACGTTTTGGGCCGGTCGATTGGCCACCATGATCGTGTGATATCACACCGTTAGACTTTTTCCTGTGAGGATATGTAAAGTCTAAAGTTTATGCGAACAATCCCGCTTCGATTCAGGCCTTGGAGCAAAACATCACGCATGTCATTCGCCAGTTACCAGTCGAAATGCTCGAACGAGTCATCGAAAATTGGACTCACCGGATGGACCATCTGAGACGTAGCCGCGGCCAACATTTGATAGACATAATCTTCAAGAAATAAATGCCAAAGAATGTGCTTTCAGATGATAATAAACATTCCCCATTAAATTTGAATTTTCTGTGTTTTTTTCTTTAAAAAAGTAGGGAACCTCGAAATGGATCACCCATAACTTATTTAGTAATGATAGTATTTCATCAAATATTATTAATCATATGGGATATCCTTATCACCAAGTACTTAAATATCAATTCTACTAATACACTGCTCGCGACAATTTGAAAAAAAAAATGGCTTTTATAAAAAAAATGGCTTTTATAAAATAAAAGTAAATTATTCTGATGGTAAGAAAATTCCAGGTGAATTTCTCCTAAGCCTAACTTTCCATAAGTGTTCAACTGAGTAATATTTTTGTTATTTACGATGTACAGAAAACTAATATACCCTATCTAACTACACATTTCAAAATGGAAGGTATTCTTATGAGCTATTCATTGCACTGTAGTGTCACTATGAAATATAAAATTTTATGGTATTTTTATGCAGTCTCCTTCCCTTTGTTCAAAATGAGCACATCGGGTCATCAATTAGTTTGTAGGAACCTTCGAATACAGCACTGAGTTTATTTCCCGTTTCAATTTGTATTAAAATCAAATTGTTTCTATCGTAATTCACAGGGTTTAACGATTTACCGTAAGCAATTTATTCCTTCTCTATAGACTCTAGAGAGTAATTATAGAAATAGTTTAGAGGATCATTTCCGCAAGCAGACTGGGAACTCTGACAGGGTACTGCTGGTTGAGAGAGTCCTTGAGGATCTCGGATTAGTAGAGGAAGAAGAGTAAAATTCTGCAAAGAAGTAGACGAAATGTCTATACATATTCTATCAGGATGCACTACCATGCAAAACCTAAGGGCACGATACTTGGAAGTGCGTCGAATAGAAGAGGTAAACTTAACCAATCTGAAGGCATCCAATATTCTGAACCTCCTAGAGCTGGTTCAGTTTTGAGACACAATGAATTGCTCATTAGTAGAAGATATCCCAAGATATACAATACAATACAATGTCTGGAGCAACTCTGAGAGGAAATAGTTCGCGCATCAAAATTGCGTGATCATGTACAGAGATAATTGGTAGACGAGATTTTTGTTATAATGTTGTGACGCAATTTAGGTTACTAGGAATTCACAGGATTTCTATTGCTTTGATGAATTTTCCCTGGATTAGATAGAACTATGGGGTCGTGATAATATTCTACTGTACGACAGTACGATCTGTTTCACCAATGTAGTCTTCACCACAAGAAAAAGGAATACTGTGAATACCTTCAGAATGGAGAGAAAATCTTTGACACGTCTGTAGAACTTGAATACTTTGGAGACGGGTAACGGGTAAGAATATCGTTTTTATATTATTTTTGAAATTTAAAATTAAAGTAAATGAGCTCATATAGTGACTCTATCTAAATCTTTTCTAGTTTCTAAATACCGAAGGATTTTTGAGTGATATACGTCGAGTTGGTTGGAATTCACTGGATTCACTGTGCAATGTACTGAATTTTCGATTGTAAATAGTTAATCAGATTCAAGTAGATTACAACAAATTATTGATAATATCAATATTCTTCGATGGTTTCATCATATATGTATAATAAAGAGCATAATAGACTGAGATATAATCTTCAATTTGTTTCAATTCAATAACTTTTAAACGTAATATAGGTTAATCTGTTATGGTTTATAAATCGTCATATGTTATTCTTGAGTCAACTTAGAAATCTAATTCAACATATCAGTACTAATGTTATGTTGTTATCATAACTTAAAACGACTTACAAATAGGTCTGCTATATTAACAATTCATGACAGCCTAGCCAACTAATTGAGGTCGAAATTAGATTTTGTTAGCATTGGCTAATTCCTTACGTCTGATGTAGGTACATCTGTGTTTATAATTAGATTTATTTCTAAAGTGATTGACAGAAAACTGTCGACACATATGACTTTGTTGCGGATGTATTCTTGGATTGTAAGAATTCATTTGCCGCCAACTCGTTCTGAAATAATTTATGAGTGTATCACTTCCTTAGAAAACACACTGGAATTTAAATAAATGAATGATATAATACTCGTAACATTAACAAATGGATCATTTAGAAGATTACTGATTCAAAGACAAGAACTCTAGAGAATAATGTCATCAGATTATTGAACTCAACAAAATATTTTTAAGATTCAATTATTTTTAGACTTTGGAAAAATGACATGGGAATAGTGTCGCGAAAACAATCTGTACGAATAGAAGTCTCGGTTATAAATAATTTCCTACAACAGTTATACAACCTTATTAACTATAACGCATTGGTTTCCCTACATTTTTTGAAATTCCAATCCAGAAAAAATACTAATATATTTGATGCATTACGGGATCTCTGAAGATGAGAAATCTGAGAAGTATTAAACTAGTTTGTATTTTTTAGAGAAAGGCAACTTTTCATAAATTTTTTTTTGCGTTCTTTGATGTACACATTTTTACATAAATTAACTAGTCACTTTAGATTTTACGGACGTTTCATACGTGATAATAAGTAATTGAAAGTGAGTAGCCATGATAGGGCTACTAGTATAAAACAGTTTTGTCAAATTTATTTATCTTAATATTCCAGAAATTTCGTAGATATTCGAAAATGGCAAAAATTAAAAATTGTGATATAACGTTCAAATTTGAGACATATGTGTAAAATCTCAGCAGCAAATCTATGCTCGAAATTTTTTGAATAATAGTATTAAAGCGATCATTTTGAAAATTAACTTTTGACAGGTGAAAATTAACTTTTGTCACGTGACCCCGTCCAAGTACAAGGATATTGAACAATAATTGCAGAAGATAGCCAGTTCCCTATAATGGAATGTGATTCTGTAAACTAACGCCACCGCGATACCTCCCGTGTTCACATTCGTATATGAAGTTGAAATTTGAACTTGAAGTATTCTATACTTTGGATATGTGTGAGGCATCGCGCTGACCCTGTGACGGGATGATAAATCAGTCGGTCAAGATCGTTTTGCAGTTCGCAAATCTTGTTGTAATAGTATTGCAGCAATACTGACCTTGCAAGAGCTAGCCTGCAACGTTTTATGGCAAAACGTTTTACACTGGCAATTTTTTTTCGCAATTGCATACTTAAGTTCTCTACCAACCTGAAAGTATATAAGAATAATGAAAAGTTAAGAATTATTAATTTGTTCGTTGAATGTTTCAAATTTATTTAGTTTCATGTGAAAATTAATAGAAGCAACAAAAGAAAAAGTTGCTGCTATAATTGTTATAATAATTGCTGGCGCTGCTCTCTTGACGCGAGAGACTGGGGAAAGAAGACAACGAAGGAGGTGAGCAAGGCCTTGGTTAAATCGAAATAGAGGGAATATTGGCTTAACTGAAGAGCTCATTACTTCAGATGTAGAAAAGTTCTCAAATCTTTCTAAGGATGGATACAAACACATTAAAAAAACTGTTGTCCAAAACTGTTCACGCTCATCAGTGTAACGAGAAAGTCTGCAAGACTACTGAACAACATGGTAAAAAGACCGAAAGTTTCTCACATCATTGGTTTTGTTTGGTGTCGCCATCTGGCGCACTCAATTAGCTCACATTCCCCGTAACTTTGGTAAAGTTGGAGAAAGCAATATCTCAATGTGGTACATTAATTGAATTGTTAGTGGGACATCTATTCATAGAAGGCATGAAATACTTTTGGTATTTTTACCATGTTGTCGGCGGTTAAGACTAGCTTTAACAGAGATCGTTCGAAAACGTTGCCAACTTGCTCATTCCAAAGATGAGCTCTATGAGAAGAGCGAAGCAGCTGTCTGGTACTATAAGTTTTTGACGGCACTGATCGATCTGATCTATAAAGACCTCATCATTATTATCTGGGGAAAGCCAACATGAGATAAATGAGTATATTCATATATTCGTTAATGTCTAATTCTTTTACATTTAAAACTATCATCATATTATATTGATTCATCTCAATTAGTAACTTATCCCGAGGCTCAACTTATCTTGCTGCTTTTCGGTATGTACTTTCTTCAACAGAATGAGGTTGTGGCTAGTGTGGCCAATACAATGTCACAAACTGAATTTACTCAAACACCACATGAATCTTTCGAAATCCGAATATGAATTTCCGAGAATAAGTTGACTTCTTCACAAATTAATAGAAAGGCTCCACTATTTATTGTAACTACATAACGTCCTCAGATTCTTAAGTATAAATATGATATTCGTGAAATACTTCGATTTATTCATTTGAAGTGATGTGAAGATGTGAAATGCACTAATGATTATGTGAGTAGTAGTTGAGAATATTCGGAAATGCGACAAGCAGACACATTCTTAATATGAGTAACTCTTTATTATTTGATGATTCAATAGTAAATATGTTTGAAACACAAATTTACACTTCAGCAACAATGTATAAACAGTGACTTCCTCAGAATAATTTAGTGAGGTAGTGACCCATTTACCACCTACAATGGTGTGGTGTAGTGATGAAGTGTTGTAGCAGCATACAATGCCATCTGTTTAAAGTCTCACACTACTGGTATAAGTAAATCATCAATCTGATGGCAAGCTGCATGTAACAATAAATCTAATCCTGTGCAATAGAATGCTGGATGATCAATAGGCACCAGGTTACCTCAACCAGAATTGTTTTGTTTTTTATTCCCAACAAGAAAAGATAAACAAATAGATGAAAAGAAGGGTAAACAATCAGAGATTCGAGGATTCATTACTTGACTTGTTTTTAAGTTACTTGACATTGAACATTACTCACAGTTATTTCAAATTATACCGGTGCATTTGTACGATACGTAATATATCCGGGGAGTATTTAAATATGAACAAGAGTAAAATATGAAACAAGTAAGAACTACAGTATACAGCATAAATAATAAAACCTAAACTAAGATATGAGATAACATCAAAATTGTATCTGTCCGCATAGATAAATTCCTTGCAATTATAAGGTTCACCTGGAATTAAACGCTTTTAGACTTCTTTTTTGAATACTTAAAATCGCTCATTTCTGTTATACTGCTAGAGTACATGGGTCGCTCTCGGTTAATGTTAATCGATGCTTAGGATCTACAAGCAGATTAGCTTTTCTTACGTCATAACAGCTTCTTAGTTTATATTGCTCGAATAAATCTGGCTTATTTGCTATGAAAAGTAAGCATCCTGATAATCGATTCCATACACGGTAGGAATTGAGTGCTTTTTGAACAATTCTCCACAAGTAACTTTTACTCTTAACTTACGTATGCTGAGAATAATGAATTTTTGGTTAGTAAACATTCTCTTAACATGTGGGCTGTGTCCCCAAAATAAGATCCTATACATTAACAGAATGAGAGATTTTATCTGTTGTAGTGTCAAGATATTTGCACCAAACTCTAATTGAGTAAAATATTTTGCTTACATGACTGCAGAGTTCACTAATATATTAGTCAAAATCAACTCCTAGCGCAAATTTGTCTTTGCGTCAAAATTGACGACTTAATCAATTGATTTTTTTACCTGTTCTAAATAAGAAGTGAGAGGTTCTACTGATGTGAAGAATTAGGTTGTTTCTAACAAAATAGTCATCGATACTTTTTAATGAATTTGTGATATTTTCTAGTGAAGCACTCAACGATTGTACAATATTTATATCATCTGCATAGTCATTGATAAATATTATGAATAGTAAAGGTTCGAGCATGAGGCTCTGCGGCACACCATTGATCACGTCAGCGGTTTGAGAAACTTAAGATTTGGAGATTCTGACATATTGTGTGCGATCAGATAAATATGATTTGATGAGATCTAATGAGGCTACACGAACCCCGTAGCGTTCAAGCTTTTGATAGATAATATTGTGATTCAGACTATCAAAAGCTTTGTAAAGATCGATGAATATTCCATATCACTGCATCACCGGACTCAATTACTGGAGGGACAATTATTTACACTTCTGCTCTGACGAAAATCATGTTGAAAACTATGTAGTAAGCTATGGTTGCGAAGAAAACTTTGAAATTCTTAAGCTGATTACTTTTTCGGATATCTTTGAGAAGGAAGTTAGTAAACTGATGAGCCCATAATTTGAAGACGTATTGGTGTCCCTTTTTTTGTGCAAAGATATTATCATAGGTATTATATTATCGTGATTCTGGAAATAAAAGTGCCCATAAACTTGAGATGCCGACAGTAAATCCGATATTCCAGTGAATCTACCATCATACGATCAAGTAGAACACGTTCCCATTATTTCAGCAGAAGATAATTCATTGAAATTTACAAGTGAACGTGTGAAAACTAGTGCTCCATCCCAATAACGTAAATTTGTGAAACCATTTGTAAACGTCTAAATTGTCGGGAAAATAGAAAACCCTGAGAAGTGTTTCAGGTCAAATTTAAAATCTACCTACCGAAATATTCTTAGAATTTCACATTTTAAGTTTCCATAGGATTTGTTAAAATTAAGCTAGTCCTAAAATGTTTAAAAATATAAATTTTTCAATTTTCAAGTATAGTTACGTACCAATCTGAGTTTCACATTTGGATCTTTAATAAAAAGTTCCTAATAAAATTATAGTTTTGGTTTAAAACGTGTGAAAATATTTTTTTTTAACTTACTTTTGTGATCCGATTGAGGCTTGAATGTGTATATCTTGGATTTTGACAAAATATGGTTTAAAATGTTGACAGTACAGATCAAGTCAAAGTTGAAAACTGATCCTATTCACCCCATTTTCAATTTTTTTTTGGCAGACTGATCTATGGAATGATCGATCCACTCTTTGGTTATGGAGATTAACATTAAAATTTAAACTTTTGCCCAATAATAATGATCGAGCTAATTATTTAACTAATTATCGATTGTACAATATTTGTTTCATCTGTATAGTCATTGATAAATATTATCAATAGTAAAGGATCGAGCATAAGGCCCTGCGGAACACCATCGATCACGTTAGTGGTTTGAGAAACATGAGATTTGGAGATTCTGACATATTGAGTGCGATTAGATAAATATGATTTGATGAGATCTAATGAGGCTACACGAACCCCGTAGCGTTCCATCTTATGATAGATAATATTGTGATTCAGGCTGTCAAAAGCTTTGTTAAGATCGATGAATATTCCATATGCCGCATGAACGAACTCAATTACTGAAGAGACACTTATTTACACTTCTGCTCTGACGAAAACCATGTTGAAAGCTATGTAGTAAGTTATGCTTGCGAAAAGTTCTTTAAAATTCTTAAGCTGATTACTTTTTCGAATATCTTTGAGAAGGAAGTTAGTAAACTGATGAGCCTATAATTTGAAAACGTATTTGTTTCGTTTTCACCATCAATCGATCGAGTGGACTGTATTTTCATGGGTCTTTTCTGGATTAATTAAAACTGTTTTCAAACAATAACATTTATTTAAATAGATAATTTTGGACTCTTTCAAGAGGTTTTAAAAACTGTACTAGCAGGCTGCTACATCTTTTCATAACTACTCATTTTCTACCTGGTTCCTCGACAAGAGGGTAAATCCGGGTTGAGAGTGGTAATAATGGAGGGGCATGAGCCATAACTTATAACTAACTTAAACAGGAATAAGAAATATCACTTACTTTAAATTATATATACTTAATAATAAACAAATACAATGAACTAATTAACAATATTTAAAACCATACCGGCCACCTTGGCAGACCTCAGGTCTTCAACAACCAGTACCATCAGATAGAAATATAAAATATAAAACATGGAAAAATTAACTTAACTATTTGAATTAGAAATCTTTAAAATTATTGAGAGTTCATCTATTAACAAAAAATGTTTGTTTTCTCAGGTAATAGGGAGTGGACACACCTTTACAACCGGCCGTTTATAAACACCTTTATTGGTCTTAACACTCACAACACGAGTTTTTCCATCACTTCCGGGGTGTAGTTTTATAATCCTTCCCAATACCCATTGGGATGGTGGTAAATTGTCCACCTTAACAATAACCATTGCACCAATTGATATAACATCAGTATCTGCATTCCATTTCTTACGCTGTTGTAATGAAGTCAGGTAATCACGTGACCAACGTTTCCAGAAACTTTGTTGCAATTGTTGAAGAAGTTGGTATCGAGATAACTTATTAATTGTTATATGATGAACATCTGGATCTGGTGGTAATGTCAGTAATTTGCCAATTAGAAAGTGAGAGGGGGTTAGCGGATTTAGATCATTGGGGTCGGCGGAAAGAGGAGAAAGGGGTCTAGAATTAAGTATGCCTTCAATCTGCGTCAACACAGTAATAAACTCCTCATATGTTAAGATTGTTTCGCCGATTACTTTGTATAAATGCCGCTTTAGACTTTTCACATTGGCTTCCCAAATACCTCCAAAATGCGGTGAATTTGGAGGAATAAAATGCCATTTAGATCTATTTTGATCAGTATAATCACATATAAGATCATTGTTTGATTTCAGAAATGAATACATATCATTCAAACTATTATTCGCACCTACAAAATTTGTGGCGTTATCCGAATACAAGTCGCTTGGAAATCCTCTTCTTGACGAGAACCTTCTCAAGCATGCTATAAATGCATCGGTTGACAAATCAGAAATTAACTCAATATGTATAGCCTTAGTGCTTAAACAAACAAATAAACAAATGTAAGCTTTAGTTACTTTATAACCTCTGATCTTGCGGTCCTTTACGGAAAAGGGTCCTGCATAATCAAGACCTGTACATTGAAAGGGTATTAAATTAGCAACACGATTATGTGGCAAATCAGCCATGGTCACAGCCATTGGTTTAGGATTGAACCTAAAACATGTTAAACATTTTCTAACAGTTTCTTTAGCCAAATAAATTCCTTTTAAAGGCCAATAATTTTGACGGACACTATTTAGCAATAATTGTGGACTAGCATGGAGTAGTCTAATATGCTCAGATTGAAATATTAATTTAGTTAACATATGTTTTGAATCTAGAATTATAGGATGTTTAGAATTATACTGTAAATCGGAATGTTTGAGTCTACCACCGACTCTTATTATTCCATAATTATCAATGAAAGCAGCTAAACCATTAAACTTATTTTTGATCGCTTTGACATTTCCTGTTGTCAAATAATTGAATTCTTTACTAAAACTTTGCATCTGAGCCATTTTAATCAAACATTTAAGGGCATCATCTAATTCGATTAACGTTAATCTACCATTAACGCGATTGGTACCACGTATTTTCGAATTACTATTGTTATGGAATCTTTTACAATAAGCAATAACTCTTTGTAATCGAGTTAAATTAGAAAATTTATCAAATATTTGCCAGTTTTGACTTATTGTATGTAAAACTATCTCGCAATTAGTTTTTTTTAATTCTGGCAAATCTCTTTTTATAGTAGGAGTAAACTTGAAATTAAAACTAGAGACATTGAAATCGTAAAGCCATGATGGACCGGACCACCATAGTTCATTTTTCATCAATTCAGTTGGGTAGTTACCTCGTGAAACAATATCCGCAGGATTCTGTTTAGTTTCAACATACTGCCAACTGTAATTTGCTGTTAATTCTTGAATTTCCGTCACACGTGTACATACGAAAGTTTGCAATTTATACGTTTCTGTATGAATCCAATGAAGGACAATCAATGAATCTGTCCATAGATAACAATCGAATTCATACATTACGCATTCCGATAAGGCTTTCATTAATCGGGATAGCATCAATGCAGCTAACAATTCTAAACGCGGCATAGTCAACGATTTCAATGGAGCCACTTTTGACTTTGAACAAAGTAAAGATACTTTTATCTCATTATTTTCATTGATTGATCTCATATAAACTACTGCTCCATAAGACCGTTGGCTAGCATCTGAAAACCAAATAATTGAACTTTTGCTGGTTTTTCGATCATGACAAATCTAGGAATATTTAAGGTATTTAAAATTATCAATTCCTTGTAAAATAAATGCCATTTCCTAATTAAATTATCGGGAAGTTCATCATCCCAATCAAGTTTTAACGACCATAATCTTTGAATTAACCTTTTAGCAATTATTATACAAGGTGATAATATACCTAACGGATCATATAACTTCGAAATTTGTGACAATATACTTCGTTTTGAGCATTTTTCTGAAATCTGTTCATCATCAGTGAATTTAAATGATAAGTGATCGTTTGTACAACACCATTGTATACCTAAACATTTTGTATCTTTGTCACATATTTTAAGAGTTTCTGTGGTTTTATTTATTGATTGAAAATTGTTTAAAATATGTGCACTATTAGACCGCCATTTATTTAAAACAAAACATCCCGTACTCAAAATATAAGAAATCTGATTACAAATTTCAATTGCATCCCTTTCATCTGAAAATCCAGCTATAAAATCATCTACATAGAAATTCTCTAATATCATTTGACTTGCAACAGGAAATTCATCTCTAAATTCATCGGCAAGTTGGTGTAAACACCTCATTGCTAGGTAAGGTGCACTCGCGGTGTCATAGGTAACCGTATTTAGTTCGAATACTTTAATGTTTTCCGACTTATCAAATCTCCAAACAATTCTCTGAAGACACCTGTCCTCAAGATCAATTAAGACTTGACGGTACATTTTCGTTATGTCCGATGAAACTACGTACGGAAATTGTCTAAATTTGATCAATATATTAAATAAACTACTCAAAATTTGGGGACCTACATATTGAATGTCATTTAATGAAACTCCATTTGATGTCGGAGCTGAACCGTTGAATACAACTCTAGCGCGGGTTGTGAGGCTATCTTCTTTCATAACTAAATGATGGGGCATAAAATATGATATTTTTTTATCAACATCGTCATTAATTAAACTCATATGTCCCATTTCCAAATACTCACGCATAAAATCCTTATAATCTATTTCAAAATGTGGAAACTTTTCAAACTTTCTTTCAAGAGACATTAGCTTTTTTACAGCTAATTCTTTTGAATTCCCTAAACTAGTAACGTCATGTTTTAACGGTATTTTAACAATAAATCTACCGTTTAGATCTCGCGAGAATGTCTCCTTAAATATGTTTTCACATTTCAAATCATCATTAGATAATTTACATTTCTCATCAATCTGTTCAACCATCCAGAATTTTTGTAATGATTGATTTAAGTTTACGAAATCTACCGATAATAAACATTTGGTTTCTTTCGAATCTGTAGAGACATCTGGCAAATTGCCGCCAACAATATAACCGAATATGGTTTGTTGTAGAACTAAACCTTTACCTAGAACTATTTTGTGAGATTTTAAAGCGTCCCAAAAGGTCGAGACCCCTATCAACAAATCTATATTATTGGGCTCATAAAATTCAGGATTCGCCAACATAATGTTTGTCGGCATTTTTAAACTTGAAATATCTAAATACTGGCTAGGTAAATAGTCAGTAATTTTGGGTAAAACTAAGCAATCCAAATTCAAACAGAAATCATTGATCATAGATTGTGCATTTACGATACATTTTTTATCAATAGTAATTCCTGAACCGATACCTGAAACTGAAATATCTATGTTTGTTTGATGTAAATTCAGTTTCGAAACGAGATTTTGTGTAACAAAATTAGACTGGGAACCAGAATCTAATACAGCATAACAAACGTGTTTATTGCCATAAAAATCAACAACGAAAACCTTCGCAGTAGGTAAAAGGACATGAGATTTGAGTGTGCTTGTAAATGCGACCCTTGTCTCAACATCTGTGTGTAGTAATCTACTATGCTTTTGGTTGCATGAAAAACAAGGTTTTGACTTGCACGAATTTGCACTATGGTCTTTACATAAACAATTGTGGCACAATTTCAAATCATTAATACGTTTCACGCGTTCGGAAACATCTAAATCAATGAACATCTTGCAAGTATAAATTTTATGACCTGTCTTGCTACAAAAGTTGCATTTAATTATCTTATTTGAACTACTCTGATTACTAAGAAAACTTTTAGTTGATTTTTGTTTAACATCTGCATGACCTTTGAATTTACTAATATCTTTATTAACGTTATAAGCTATTGATTCAATTGTATCAGCTCTATCTGATATAAACGTAGTAAATTCATTTAATGTGGGAAATTCATTCTTTTTCATCTTTTTCATCTTTTCCCATTCGGACTGGGTAGTTTTATCTAGTTTTGAATTGACAATATATATTAACAACAAATCCCAATTTTTAGTATCTACATTCAGATTATTCAATGCACCCAAATGTTTGAACAAAGTATCTATCAATTCTCGCAACTCTACAAATGAATCCTTTCTAATCAATGGTATCTCAAACAATCCTTGGATATGTGTAGACACTAATAACATCTTTTTATCAAATCTATTGCATAACATACTCCAAGCTACTTCATAATTACTTGCTGATAATTCAACAGACCCTATAATTTTGAAAGCTGAGGGATTGAGACTTGCTCGTAAATAATGAAATTTTTGTATATCGTTAATTTCTACATTTTCGTGAATTAAGGACTGATATATATCTTTGAAATTTAACCATCCTTCATACGAGCCATCAAAATGTGGCAAGTCTATAACAGGTAATTTAATAGGTAGCTTTTTTGATTGAGCAGCTTGAGAAGGTGGCGCTAGATCAGAATCAGATCTACTTTTTAATAAACATGCTGTTCTCGCCAAAATAGTTTCATATTTATCACAAAATGACTCCCTCTCTTCTAACTGTTCATTCAATAATTGCTCATCGCACTCATTTTCGATTTCATTTTGAACTTGATCGAATTCAACAATAATATGTTTTAGTCTCTCAATTTTCAATTCTAACATCGTAATCTTTTCAATATCTTGATTTCTATCAACTTTTATCTGATCATATAATAAATCTACTGATTTTGAAAGAGTGGTTAGTTTGCTTTTAATGCAACCCCTTTTTCTAATCAAGGCATCCATTTTGATTAAACGTAATTCATTTACTACAAATCTCAATTTTAAATAATCAACAGAAAAACTGTTAATCTTATAATCAAATCTTAAATTAAAGTAATAAACTTTATAACCAAACGTATCTGTGAATCATTATTCAAATCTATATCATCAATCTAATCAGCCTCTATATATCAATTTATCATCTATAAACTATTTGAGTAAATCCAGAAGCATTAATAAATCATATTATATTAATCATGTAATAATAAAGCATCGAGAAACAATCTTAACCTGAAGAATCTGTAAACCCTTTTAAACAAATTGAATACATACACAAATCTAAAGGATAACAAAGGAACTCACATTTATATCAGAAAATAATCGTCGCCAACTGCATTCAAACACCAAACATCATCACGTGGCAGGAAATCTTAATTATTTTCGCATCCGGTATCGTAGGACCAATGTTTCGTTTTCACCATCAATCGATCGAGTGGACTGTATTTTCATGGGTCTTTTCTGGATTAATTAAAACTGTTTTCAAACAATAACATTTATTTAAATAGATAATTTTGGACTCTTTCAAGAGGTTTTAAAAACTGTACTAGCAGGCTGCTACATCTTTTCTTAACTACTCATTTTCTACCTGGTTCCTCGACAAGAGGGTAAATCCGGGTTGAGAGTGGTAATAATGGAGGGGCATGAGCCATAACTTATAACTAACTTAAACAGGAATAAGAAATATCACTTACTTTAAATTATATATACTTAATAATAAACAAATACAATGAACTAATTAACAATATTTAAAACCAGTATTTGTGTCCCTTTTTTGTGCAAAGATATTATCACAGGTATTATATTATCGTTTAAGTGATTCTGAAAATATGCTCTGTTGTACATACGTGTTTATGATATATGATATATATGATAGTACTGAATTCCTAGCTAAAAAAAAAGTGCCTATAAACTTAAATAGGTATAAATATGGAAGCCCTATTTCAAACTTCAAACAATAACAAGATAAAACAAACTCTAACAGCAAAATAAATAATACATAAGCTAACTAAAGATATATCAAGTTGAGCGTGGCAAAAGTGTTACCTTTGAAGCTGAAAACAGTGAAGATGCCGACAGTGATGCCGATATTTCAGTGAATCTACCATCAATCTGATCAAGCAGAACAAGTTTCCATTATTTCAGCAGAAGATAATTCATTGAATAGTTGGGAGACATTTCCAAGTGAACGTGATATCTAGTGTTCCATCCCAATGATGTAAATTTGTGAAATAATTTGTAAACTTCCAAACTGTCGGGAAATTAGAAAACCCTGAGAATAGCTCCGGGTCAAATTTAAAATCTACCTACCGAAATATTTTTAGAATTTTACATTTTAGGTTTCCATAGGATTTGTTAAAATTAAGCTAGTCCTAAAATGTTTAAAAATATAAATTTTTCAATTTTTAAGTTTAGTTACGTACCAATCTGAGTTTTACATTTGGGTCTTTAATCAAAAGTTTCTAATATTATTATATTTTTGATTTAAAATGTGTTAAAAACGTTTTTTTTAACTTACTTTTGTGATTGGATTGAGGCTTGAATGTGTATCTTGGATTCCACTCTTGACTTCCGAAATCTATTAGATTTAATTTTTGCATTAAAAAATATGTATGAAAGTTTTTGGCTTGGTCTGAAAGCTGTATTTAACTTTTGTTTCTTGAATATTTCTCGAATATCTTCAAGAAACAAAAGTTGAATATAGCTTTCACACAAAGTTAAAAATAATAAAGTAATACTCAAAATCACACAAGTAGAAGTGGCAACACAATGCTATTCCTCACAGTCCCTTCTAACTAATAAGGAATAAAATAATAGGAAATACTGAAAATCGCAGTCTCTATGGGATCGGGACGCAGCCGAAATTCTTTGAAGTTGAACATTTGCCAAACCACCGAATGGTGTGCGCCGAATACACGCATGAACTGGTTCCATATTTACACGAATACCATTCCGAGTAATGTATTACAAATCATGTTATTATGTATTTTAACATTCGAAAAAAGAGAGCATAATTTTGAACAGATGATATTGATTAGGTGTCGGTTGAAAGCTGCAAATTCATAAATATTGATTGAAAATTGGTATGCCGCTACATCTAGGTCGATAGTTAAAGCAACAATATTGCCCAAAACTACTACCTCAATTCCATAAGTTGTCTGATAATGAGGTTTGACGCGGACCATTCTGTACACCTGGTTTACGATCGTGAGAATCAATATACATAGAGAAATATTTTTAATATAAATCCTTTGTACGCTCTCGCATATGTACGAAGTTTTCATTAAAGTATTGTTTGCTTCACGACATGTGTACGAAACAATATTTACCAATATCGTTTTGAAACATATTTCGAATTTTGTGGAGTTATTTCCTTTCAAATATTCCATATTGCTATAAATATTCCATATTGCTACACATTTTGGATGAAAATGCATCCATATTCAAGAGTTCCGTGAATCTCATTTTAACTTTCCTCCGGTTATCTTGTCAATCAAATATTACTTTTTAATATGAAATGTTCCTGTTTCAAATCCTACCATATGAACACCACCCCAACTGAACGACTGTTTATCACCCCTTTCGGCGAAAATATGTGATAATTATTTTTAATTATTAATCTACCGCAATTGTAACCACTACTTCTACTGTATAACACAAATGATAAGTTTACTGTCTAGAGAGTTGGAAAATCACGATAACTAGATTACCAAAACCGTGATCAACAAGAAAATGTCTCGAATACCACATATCGATGCTATGCTATTATTAATGAACCGTGAAGCCTTTTGAGGCATTGTTTTACATTCATGGTTCATCACCGTCCAGGAACCTTAGGCGATAACTGCTTCTCCAACTATCAATTTATACGTCTCTGCCCAATAAAATGGAAGTGGACATCTCCTTTTTCTCAAAGAGTTTTCAAACCGTTCCATTTGAGAAAACGATGTTTCACTGGAATAATATTGGTGATCATTAGCGTTGGAAAAATACGTTTGGAAAACCAGGTTATTTGTATCAATAATGTTGTAAAATTGAAAATAATGATTCATACTTGCCTTCTCTCATTTTCGATAGAACTTAGTGATGAAAATGTTGTCATGAAGATTTATACTTAAATCAGTTCTTGATTCACTTCAAACATTACATTAATTCAGTTTATAGTCAATGACTGTAAAAATATGGTATTACCTCCGCTACCTAGGCTAGATTATTTATCTCTTGTATTTTTTGGATATCTATTTCTGCTTTCTGGAGTTATTTTGGAAAAGTGAATTTTCTGAAGAAAATTGAAAATATTTGGAAATAGCAAGTAAGTTGTATTTTTTCCAAAATAACGCATTCTATACCAGCGAACTATCTAGAATATATTGGCAATAGTCCGATAACAAGAATTACAAATGGTCTTTGCTCAACTTCAAAATCCCTTTCAAATTGCAGTTGAATTGTATTCTCGTCATAGCTCCATTATTTTTCATGCTAGCGAGGTATACAAAAAACTAGTTTGAAGCTCTTTTCAATGGATGAGCTTCCGGTTCGAAGACTATTTATATCTTTCTCAAACATTGCGCAAGTTTCAAAATATTTAATTCGAATTTCGTAAAATAAATTTAAAGCATATTTTATCTGGGAATGCTTCTACAAAATTAATTTATTATTCATCATAATACAACATTCATGTTATTGCATATAACGTAGTAACTTAGTATTGCAGTTTTCTTAATTTATTCGCCTAATTTCGTGTGAGTAGGTATATTAAGAGATATAGAATTATATTTTCTAAACTATGTAGATAAATTGATACTATTTAACATAGGATTTTCTATGTAGATTTATGTGAAACATTGAATCATAGGTGGGATTCAAACTCACATCCCTGGATGTCTAGTCCAGTGTGTTGACCAATTGCACCTTTTTAGTCCCATCAAAGTCTTATATTTACGTGCATATAAACCTCTGAAAAGATAGTAGATCATTGATAAATGTAATACGACTGGATGCCCCGGCATAGATAATTAATCACGCACATTCATCTCAAGTTCAATCGTTTTGAATTGAGGAGTGTAGGTATGAGTATTACTATGGTTGGCAATTACTCTGACGGTACTCATTTAATGATCGCATCCTGGTTCTTATAATTTTCAATAGAACTGACATGTTTAAAGGTTCATTCCCTCATTGACCACAGTTCAGTGTATGTACATCAAGACATATATAGAATCGAATTTTAAATTGTGGAGATAACTGTTCAACATAGGATCAGCATGAAACGTAGAAAATTGAACCTTAGGCGACATTCGGACCCACTTTTCATGGGAATAAATACATACTCAACAATTGTTAATACTATTATATTTGAATGATACATAACAAGATTTAAAATGTTCATCAAAGATAATCTCCCAGTGGGATATGCATAATAAAATACAAATCCTCGATTACTCAGAAATATGCAGGCTGTCCCAGGTTTTAGTAGCAGAACTTCAACAGTCGATAGAAAATTTGATTGTGAGAAAAAAAGTTCCTATTAACATATATGCAGAGACGCTTAGTTTTTGAGATACAGGGTGTTGAAATTGAAAAAAAAAATAGTTTTTTTGCAAATATCTCCGGAACCGTTTATCGTACAGAGAACAGCTTTTGCGAATATTTTTTACTCATAATAAGCTATGTTCTGTGTTAAAATTTTTTTTTCGTAGTCATGATTGATGAAGATTTTGAAGGGGTAGTGGGTGTTTCTCTCCCCAACTTCTACTTCACTGGAAGAAGTACGGTTTCCGAGAAAAATCATCTTTTATGTTGAAAAACATGGTCAATTCTTACTAATTAAACAAAATTTATTCAAACATTAGAACAAGTAACAAAACCAAAAAATTGACCATGTTTTTCAACATAAAAGTTAGTTTTTCTCGAAAACGGTCAACTTTAGAGCTTATAACCAAGAGCATCTTTTTTCTGTAGAAAACATTGGCGGTTCAAACGGTTGTCTCAAAACCGTACTTTTCTAGTGGCGTAGAAGATGGGGAGAAAAACACCCACTACCCCTTCAAAATCTTCACCAATCATGACAAAAAAAACTTTTTCATAGCACAGAACAAAGCTTACTATGAGTGGAAAATGCTTGCAGAAGTTGTTTTCTGTCTGATAAACGGTTTCGGAGATATTTGCAAAAAACGAAATTTTTTTTTCAATTTCAACACCTTAAAACATCTAAAAAACTAAGCGTCTGTGCATATATGTTAATAGGAACTTTTTCTCTCAAAATCAAATTTTCTATCGACTGTTGAAGTTCTGCTACTAAAACCTGGGACACCCTGTATATCGACATAAATTTTATCTAGAATATCACCACTAGAACCGTCCAGTAACAATATTTTAGAGATCGTTTCAGGTAAAAAGCAGTGGTATGTGACTAGAGATGCTTCACAGAACAGTTACTACAAAGTGAATTTGAGAACTAAATTTATAATTACAAACAATTCATAAATAAAATGGAAAAAGTAGTGGTATTATGATTCGGTTATTTCACATTTCATCACAAGTCATCGTTATCACTTCTTAGCCCTGCAAACTACAACCTGTTATGATCTTAGGTAGAAAGACCTTCTTTAGGTAAGATGTATTCGAATTGTAGTATCTTAGGAAGTCTCGAGTATAATCTTGACCTTCCTGGAATTTCTGATGTTTTACCAATAATCAGAGGGATGATTTCTTCATCTGAAGCTGTCATGTTTATTTTCATTGAAAATATATTGCTAATACCGGTTGCTCATATATTGCTGTAATCAATTTGTTAGATTGAAGTTTAATAGAATGCATCATCTCGCATAACAATTGAAATAGCTTGATGACCATTCTGTTGAGCATATAATGTTCTTTTTCTCAGACCAAGTATTGCAATTGTATTTCTGTTTTCGGTGTACAAGATAGGGCACAATCTTTACAGAGCTGAAACTAGGTCAAAATTGCTTCAATAGAGATGAGTAAATCGAATTTTTTGTTTGCTCATCGCCTTCGATTTTTGTCATAACACATTTTTCGATGAAATGAGAGGATACAGAGTTATTTGCGAAAAATCGTGCGAAGACACGCTCTATTTGACAGAAAATTTTAAACTTCAACCGTAACTCAGTAACTATGGATTTTCCAAAAAAGTGTAGAAAACCTTTCTTTCTTGAAATTCTTCACTCTATAAAAGGCTGGCGTCATTCTGAATTCCAAAGTTTTTACCCTTGAGAAGAGGTGGCATCTACCCCCACGAAAATAACGCACCCTGGGACCGGGTGAAAAATATGTTTTGGTTCATCCACTTTCATAAAAATCGGTCCCGGTTCAATAATTTCGGAGGTGAAAACTGTCATTGACTGGACCAATTAAAAACTCCAGTAACTAACGGAGCATGGCCTAATTCGACGAAACGCCATTCAACAGAACGGAACTGGTTTGAAATCGATAATATTAATATAATCAAGCAGACTTATTTCCAACAAATGAAATTGAAGATTTTACAATGTCGTGACGTTCTGGAGATAAATCTAATTTAGACTTAACAAAACTTTATTGAGGCCCCCTGTCGGCGGGGGTCCTGAGCAATTTTTTTTCAGCTTGTGCGCTGATTCAATACTGGAAACAATGAAAGATAATCTACGATTCGAATATATTTGGAAGTACTGACTACAAATAGCATGAAACGTATGTTTTGATTTCTTCAAAACGTTCATTTTGCACTTCTTGCAAAAATTCGATGAGTATGATTGAAACATGATTGAATATGGGTGCCAGAATAGCAAAGAATCCGAAGTGATATACAATAAAAGTATGATTTACCTATAATTTAGTTTCATATTCATGACCTCATTCGGTAAGCGAGATAAGTTGTAGTTAACGTGATAACATTTTAAGGAATGTTGATTAAACTTTGGCAGGGAAGTGCTGTAGTTTTAATTACAACAATGGGAATATGCTTTGTAATTTCATAAGTGGAATAAGAAGATAATTAATTTCATGCAATAATCCTCTTACGACGTGTACTAATACTTCTGAAATGGTCCTCAGTATGTAAGGGTACTCGAGATAATTCCACAGTGTGTACTCAATCCTCTTGGCCACAACATTTGAACCATTCCGGTAAAATTTCATTTGCTGTCCTGGATAATCATGTTCTGCCATTATTCAGTTTTTGTAAACCAATGTCGCATAATCGAATCGAGTTTGTTACTTCGTGATAATTTTTTTTAATCAAATAAAAATGAAATTAATTTTTAAACATCTCTACTTTCATAAATCGTGATTTTATTTGTATGGTAATGGTCGACATCTCAATTATTGACAAGGCGTTCAAAACATTCTTGAGAAATATGAATTCCAATTTCGTATTTCGAAAAGTTAAAGAATTCAGTTTTAACTTGAAAAATATGGTTTTCAGAATCGTATCTTCACATCTCTAGAAACATGAAAAATTAAAAAACCTAGTTCATCAGAGAAAAAAGATCAAATGTAGTTGATTGTAGGAACGGAAAATTCATTGGATATGATTTAGACGTAAATTATACTCTATGTTGCATTGAAATTTAAGGCAAATTGTCTACATAATGTATTTTACAAATCTAATTTTCATACTCACTCCTGCTGTCAGGTTGACGCGAAATTAGGCAAACTATAATATAACCTTATTGTTTCATACTAACACCTGCTGTCAGATGAGCAATAGCCACACATACTAAATGCATAAAATAGACTGCGATTCCACACCGTTGAAGTCACTTCAATCTTAAAATGAGAATTTCTGACACTTCTGCAGATTAAATATATATGTATGATATATATTTGTAACGAGGAAAACATGATTGTCATTATGGATGAATGAAATATGTTTCTATTTGAAACACTGAAGATAGATGTGGAAAATACCACTCGAAACTCCCCAAAATTTAATACAGTTCCCATTTTCACCTCCTTAAAGCGATCTGCAAAATGTCATATCTATTCGACTACAAGGAATGGCATAATCGTGTCACAGTGGGTTATGTGTGGTTTTTGGTTGCTTAAATAAATTCACGAATGCCAGATTTGAACTAAACTATATTTCCTCTTTACATCATTTATAAAAACAAATACAGTATAAGAAGTATCATGACTAAAGGTTGCCATACCCTAGGATGCTCACATTATCATCCTGAGTACATGCATATATCACAGGTTACACATATACGCGTACATACACAAATACACAGACATTGTCTCAAAAATAGTCTAGATCGATTCAGAAATGCTCAAAACAGATATATTCAAAAACCAGAAATTTTGTTTGCCCGATTACTTATACTACGTATAGTGAGAAAAGTAAATAAGATCAAGTTTGAAGAACTAACATCATTTTCATACATTTTAAGGAAGCATTTAGTTGTATGTTTGAATTTACCGTGAATTAGACGATGCGGCACTATGTATCAAATCATTCTTTGGTGTTTTGATCTTTAAAATTAATATTTTCATGCAAATGAAAAGCCATCAAATTAAGAAACTGAAACCCAATTGACTCAAACCTATTGAATGTAATAGTACTAATTACACCTTCCCATATGATACTCTTCATTCCTGATATTAATAAAAAAATTTATTATTCCAATATGCACCTCAATTCTACAATAAAAAAGCCCAAAAACTTTGCCTCAGATCCATCTATGGAACCTGCAAATATTGTGCAATATCATACAAACTGAAAGAGATTAAATAGTTTTCAATGTTCAGTAGTATTTCAGCCTGTAACTTCATTTCACAATGTGATGGTTAATAAATGTCCTCCGTACCTTTACAACAAGATTAGATATAGGATTGACACTCACACATTGAATATAAGAACTAGAGGTTTACCACCACCTCTTAGTAGAAAACGTTAGCATATGCACGTAAATAATTCAAAGCACATTTCGAGATTTTTGTTATTCAGTTAAGTAATTATTCGCGCATTGTGTACATAGTAAGTACATAATATACGGAATTTTTTTTTCTGCATGAGTTGGCGGTGGCATGCAGAGCACGGCCAAAACGTAATCTTTTAAGGAATGATTTGTTCCTGTGTGGTTTTCTTTTATAAGGAAGACTAATTGTGATAAGGTTTCTCTAGTCTAGATTGAGCAGTAACATTACGAACTAATAGTTCTGGATAGCTGTTTTGTTCTTATCATAGATCTCTTCAATGGAAAGATTGCAACGTTACTGATCGATCCTCTATCGGATGTAAACATAACCGACATATAGAATGATGAAAATACTGAATTATATGACGCCATCTGTGAGTAGATGTCCCAATAAAAAATTTATCGTTGTACCACATTATTTATGATGCTACTGATCGATCCAGATTAGAGCAAAAGCCTACTAGAAACAAAAGAATGCATTCATATATTCATTTGTATCTCGATTCTTACAAACACTAATTGGTTCGTGTTAAGAAGAGTTCGACTTGGAGTTTATTTCAGTCCTGTGCACCTACCATAGCCGCGAAATGTCAATCCTTTTCAATTAGAATAAAAACATATCCTCTTCAGGTTCACTGTGGTAAACAAGATAAATTCAAGAATTGATGATTGAAGTAATCAAGAAAAAAGTTCTTATCATAATAAGATAGACAGATATATGTTTATTCAAAATACCGAATAGTATGTGCGATGGAAACGTCAACTAATATAACTAGGCCTAAGGTATACGTAGTATGTAGATAGTATATAATTATATAAATAGGACATAGAGGTATGTATAATACGAATATCAAGTAATACATTCGTAAAATAACATTTACAATTTATTGTCAGATTTACGAATAGTTGTAAACAACATTTCGTAAGTCATTGTTACTCATCATTCATAAGTTCTCCCACAACGTAGTAGCATATTGATGCCAGAAGCGATTTTAATTCTATTCGGAACATATTGGATTCAAGCTGTTTCATAATATCATAATAGACCGTAAAATAATTTGATACCAGAATAGCGTTGTGGTTTTTCCAATCTACTCGTATTACGTTTCAAAATTACGTAATATTCTATTTGTTCTATCTAGATGGATAGTTATTACAGAATATTTCCCGATATCACTACGAATGATGTTCCTCAACAGGCTTTTGTTCAAAGACACGAATGTAAGTTATTCAAAACATGTGGATCAGATCTTTATAGAGATGTGTATATCTCATTAAGACTGAAACATATCTCAATTTCAGTCAAAGAAACATTGTGGCTTTTTCACCTATGTGCACATTTTAATTGAAAGCTATCAAGCTCAATTATACGGTTAAATATTTAAAAACCATGCATATAAGGGATTATAATTCAAGTTGCATAAGGAAGTTAGATGAAGGTACGAATAACGCAGGCACTCACACACGCACACGTACATGCACACGAACATCCAAACACACATACACACACACACATGCACACGCAAACACGACGCGATGAAGAGGGCATTAAAATCCAAGGAAGGAAATGCACTTTACTTTGGAGGAACGTATATAATTTTTCCTACTACATTTATATCTATTTCCAAGAATGATCTTTGTATTACTTTTGCTGTTAAAATATGATATTTGAAATCAGTTACGAATACGCACACGAACACACGACGCGAAGTGCAGGGCATCAAAATACAAGGGAGGAAATGCACTTCACTTCAGAGGAATGTATAGAATCTTTCCTACCTTTTATGCTCATTTGCGAAAATGATCTTTGTATTCCTTTTGTTTGTGAAAATATAACATCTGATATTAGTTACGGGCACTGTAACGCTTACCACGTTAATTGCCTAAAGATGGTCTGTAATGATTTGAATAACGATTTCTGCTTGGAATGTTATGGTGTGATAGAATTATCTTTTTGAAGTTTTTAATTCTGAGTTCGGTGAAAAAAATTGCTTTGGGTAGATAATTATGATACAAATTGAAGGAAGTAAAATCGAACACTTTTTAATAGTCGCAACCGGTCCAAAAAAAATGGTAAAAATGGTCAAAACTGGTTTTTCGCGTCGGACATCGTCGGCTTGAGTTAAAAAGGAAGAAGCTTTTGATAAGCTTATGCGCCGTGACAAGACGAAAAAAATGAGGTACGAATGAACACGATTGAACCAGCGGTGACCCCGCAAATTGCAAAAAACCATCGATTTTGGTCGAAATTTCAAACATTCATAACTCTTGTTTTTTTGAAGATTAAGAGCTAAAACAGGTTGTAGCTTTTGTGCCCACCTAATACCACACGTAATTTCAGTGTGATCGTATGTACACTTTTTACAAATCGCAGATTAATGCAAAAAAAAGCACTTTTGTAAAATGACCCTAAAAAAGTTGTAGTGCGGTAATGCGCTATTTTTCCCACGGAACCATCGTCTTCAATAGTTGATGAACAGCTTACCAAATTTTCAACCTCTCATCTTTCGTAAAAGTTGCTAAAACAATTATTTTAAATAATGGTATTTCGTGCGTTTGGCTGTTTGGCGCGCGTGGAAGGGAGAGCCGCCGCGCTAGCCAACGCACACTCTACCGCACTCGGCTATCCGGCGTTTTCGATCGTATGGGTTCAAAATGCAAACGCTCGTAAATAAACAACAATATCTCGGAAACCCTTGCTCGAAAATCGATGTTTTCTTAATACGTACTACCATTCAATAATATTAAGATTACGCATATTTTCAAACTTCTAGTAATGTCGGAAGTACCTACTCTAAAAAAATACATTGCGCTATTCGATCTATTCATTATTAATTGTTGTAGCAACTCTTAGATAAGAGGTTGAAAATTTGGTAAGCTGTTCATTGACTATTGAAGAAGATGATCCTGTGAAAAACATAGCGCATTACCGCACCACAACTTTTTTAGGGTCATTTTACAAAAGTTTTTTTTTGCATTAAGCTGCAATTTGCAAAAAGAATACATACGATTTAGCTGAAATTTTGTCTGGTTCTTGGTGGGCACAAGAGCTACAACCTATCAGAATTTCAGCTGTTACTACATGAAAGAACAAGAGTTATGAATATTTGAAATTTCGAGCAAAATCGATGGTTTTTTGCAATTTGCGCAGTCACCGCTGGTTCAATCGGGTTCATTGGCAGCTCATTTATTCCGTCTTTTAACGGCGCATAAAGTTATCGAAAGCTTTTTCCTTTTTACTCAATCCGACGATGTCCGACGTGAAAAACCAGTTTTGGCAATTTTTATCATTTTTTTTGGACCTGTTGCGACGATTAAAAAGTGTTTGATTTTAGTTCCTCCAATTTGTATCATAATTATCTACTTAAAGCAATTTTTTCTCCGAACTCAGAATTATGCAAAAATTATCGACATTTATTGCTAATTCTATTAGATTTATACTTGTATTGACTGAGTGGCTTCTATCATTCAATTGTTGATCGATAATTAATCTTGCGCATACGAGGTCGCAAGAATCGCGAGGAAGGGTTGATGCGAAAACGGAAACGAGGCTGGGATTGGTGGTAAGTTGGAAAATAATCTATTTCTTTTTCTTTTTAGTCATATTGATTTGTTTCATTAAAAATTTATCGTCGTTAGGGATCAATTAATTTGTTGTGTTAGCTCAAAACCTAATTGAAGATATGTCCATCCCCTGAATGACAGTATTTTTCAGTGGAAATTATTATCCAACGTGCTCAGGCTTTTAATCCGAAACTTTCATTGCATGTATCGTAGATAATCATTTGCATCATCAAATTGTTTCCCTTCTTCCTTCGGAATAAATTTGTCAAGTTTGTACACAGATAGGTCATTGTCGATTTTCACAGCTCGTTTAACCTAGCAACAATCCACGTGCCTACTTAATACGCAGTATTTGGTATCACCTTTCTTAACCTTGGTTACATAAAGTTATAATGGTTATGTTGTTGTAGACTGATGGGTGATTTAGTGGATTAATTGTTGATCTAAGTGAATGAATGATATTAGAGCATAAGATCTCATATACTGCTTTATGAGGACTACGAGTAAAACCTCTGTTACATTCGATCAAATTATTCATTTAAATTTTGCGATTTCCATTTCAGTGTTCATAATATGTAAATTATTATCTAATTGTGCTTTGTCAATTTTCAAACTGGTTCAATCATAATTTTCTAGACTACCTTAATATTTATACCTGATATTATAAATTGTTGTAACTACAATAAGTAATTTAATTTCCAAACATTCTTTCAGATTTAATTATTGTAATTATTGCTCTCTTTGAGTTTTCAAATCTTTCATTACATTTTGTATATACAATTTGGGAAGATAGCATAATCAGTCGTGAAATAATATTGGTTTTTCTGCTGATTTAGTTATTTGTCCCTCGAACTTGTTGTATTACAGGGTTTGAACGATCAAGACGTCTCTATCCCTTTTCCCGTGACGTGATTAGAGGGAATTTCCTCGCAGAGCCCTACATCCAGCTCATCCAAGTTCAAGGGACGGTAACATTATTCTTGTTGGAATAACCAAATTTTCATTTCGCTGATTCATGTTATCTGACTACAATTATTGTTGTTAATCGTTAACTCCACTTAATTTCTGAGTTCGAACCTGTAGGTTCATAATTGATATTTTTTATTAATTATGATTAATTTGTATCTAATTCATCAAGAATCATCATTGTTCCCCTTTCAATATTTCAAAATATTATATTCATTCTGCTCTAACAATAATTGTATTTGTTTTTTAAATAAGTTATTAAAATTTCAAATTCCTTACTACGAATAAAGCCAAATTGTTAAGTTTAAACTTGTCTATATTCGTTCGAAATATCCATCAACATCTATCCGCCTCGTAGTGCCTGAAATTCTTGATTGTGGATTCTATATGATTTTTTTGTGTAAATCAGTTGACGCTCAGGGTAATCTATTCAGTCACAAATCTCAGGAAACGTTTCACTACGAGCCCTGAGTGGGAATAAACCTATTGAGCTAGTTGGGCCAGTATACATTACAGATCATCTCAGACCTTAACAAAACCTTACATCACGCACTTTCCTTTAGAATGTATTTAATTTTTCCTACAACCTTTCATGCCCATTTTGAAAAATGATCGTTGTATTCCTGTTGCTTTTAAAATACAACATTTGAAATCAGTTAGTATTAGTATACATCAATAGCATTGCCAAGGCGTTGTTTACAACATAGTGACGTATTTCAACGAATTTTCATCATTTCAATCATAAAAATTATCAATGGAAAATGAAATATGAAGCCAGGATAGCGTTCCTCAAGGAGTTTTGGAATCCGCCAAGTTGGTATCGCTAAATCTTCTCACAATATAATCTGGTGAAAGATACGAGAAAGAGTGTGAGCTTCAAAAAAAATAACTGGAGGAAAATCTAAACCTAATAGCTTTTTAGAGATTTTACCTCCCTGAGGGAGGTAATGTTAATTTAAGCTCCCTAGCGAGGGAAATTGCTGTGTTGTATCCAAATTCAGGAATCGTGAATGTTATTTAGTAGCAGGAAAAAGTTTTTTATTCAACCAAATAGAGAGGTATTATAGTGGTATATGATGAGAAAGTAACTCTTTCAGGGGGAAAACTAAGTGAGAGCTCAATTATACGTAATATGGAGATATAGATATGTCCAACAAAACAAAGTGCGAACTCACAGTCGGTTATTAAGTAGTAAGCTGTCAACGGTGACCAAGTTTCTATGAGATTATATTGCAAGAATTTGAGATTAATAGCGGAACCCAAGGTACAATAGCTCGCACTTTCAGTTAATTCCATATATTTCTCTTCTAGTTTTCGAGTTTCAGTGAGTGTAAAATTTCTCATTTATTGATAATGAGCTTGTACCTCTACATATAATTATATGAATGATATTCTTCTTTTACCAATATTTGGACAAATAATCAACAGTTCTCCAGTGCATCAAAAGTTGTATTTCAAAATTAACGAATGATCTTTCAATACTTCCAAGAACTGACGCAGCTTACCTTCGTATTGATTAGTCAGAGATTATTGTTAACAAATTGATACAACGAATACTAGTATTGAGAGCATTTGTGAATTTAATTCATATTTCAGAATCAACATTATAGAAATGTTTCTTCTGAAATATAGATAATCGTCACTTTGTGTTTGGTTTGTTGTGTTATTATTCTTGAGCAATTTTTGGGTATTTTTTTGGATGGAATTTGAAACAACTATTTTGCCAATAGACCAAATTATATCATAACCACATAGATCATGTAAAACTCAAGAATTTTCATAGTTGGAGAGAATACATATTCTGTGTACTAATGCCTGACATCTCTCTGGGTGAATAATGCAAATATTACAGGTGTAATAATGCAAAATATCGTACCCATTCCAACACTAGAAATAAAGCAGCGAATTTAGAATATTTAATTTATAACGGAAACTAAAATTGTATATTACTATCTATTTCTGTACCAAAAGCAGTAAAAGGAAAATTACAAATAAAGTTTATTCCATTTAGTCTCCTTTATTGCTGCATAAGGTGCGAGAACTCCCTCGTTTATTCCATGTTGACACATCAAATGAAATATGCAGTAGCATCAACCTGAAACGTGAAATCCTCAAGCCACGCAGAATAAATTTTCATTCAGTTGCAAAAACTTTACGTAATCTAATATCACTTTTGTGAATCTTAAGAAATTTGATTCATTGACTTCAATCGTTTTGAAGATCATATACTAATCTAGTTATCATAATAACAGCAAAGAATCTTCAATGATTAAATTTGTTTCAAGAATTAGTTTTCACATATTAGAGGCTTCCTCGCATCAGTAAACTTTTCTTGATAATTAAACATTTTATTCTTTAGATAATTTCAGAAACCGAAACTTAACCACTGGATTTTTCAATAATTTTTAGAATCTACCCTTTGCTCAGTATAGATAAATTTATTATCATTCTAGAATGGCCCATGAACAATAATATTTCAATAACTCTATCCCTAATATGATGATGTCAGGTACAACTATTCCCATGAAGTCTTCCATATCCATCCTCGGGATCACCACCACCAGTACCCTCCAAGGGGATGATCATGTGAGATCCATTGCGAAAACCGCTTCAGAAAAGTGGTTTTCTATTCCGTGAAAAGAGCTATTTTACATTCCAGCAGCTCCTGATAATCTACAAAGCATAGATTCGACCTGTCCTGGAGTACTATGCACATGTTTGGAGCTCTACTCCCAAACATACGCTGAGGCTCTTGGATTCTATTCAGAAGATAGCTATTCGTCTCATTGATGATGTCACACTTGCGAATTCATTGACCTCTCTAGAGTATGGTGAAAAGGTGGGAGATCTCTTCCTTTTCTATTGACTTTCCTTGTTCGGTGTTCATCAGAAATCTCGTCTATTGTTCCACCACGAGTTATTCCAGTTAGACGGACTAGACGAGCTCAAGCTAGTCATTCCTTCAATGTCAAGCTCGAGACCTGCCGAACTTTTTCCTACCAGACTTAATTTTTCTATCGAACGATGGAGTTGTAGAGCTCTATACCTAGTGAGGTATTTCCCTATGATTATAACCTTCAAACCTGCGAAAACAATTCGAATGCTTATCTCCTCTCCAAACATTCTACCGCTGGCTCACACGATGTTCAGCGGAAATTATAGAATTCATTTTCGAGTAGTCCATAAAGAAATTAGATAAATTCGATAATAAAAATATTGGACAATATTAGAGACGAAAGATATATGTTGGCACCGTGACGATTAGCCGAGATTCCTCTCACGCTAACACCATAGGAATATTAACAAATATATAGCGAGATTACATTCCAAATTAAATGAATTCACAAGTAGTAGTAAGCTGCGAAACTCTAGTTTAAGAATCATTGATATATCGATGTTTGATTGTCTCCTTGTAAGAGGGTAATAGTTTCGCCCCTACTTAGCTAATGGATTCTTTTTAAGTTTATTAAAGATATTGTAAATTATTATTTGGAATGTCAACAATATTAAGTTCAGATATTACCAAATACTTAGTTCTAGTATCTTCATGTTTTTATAAGAAAGCAATATATTCAATAAAATTGAAATGAACTTATATCCTCACAATTCGTTCTCTGAACTCAATTTGATGCTATTAAATTCATAGAATTAGACCACCACACTACGAATTGATTCGTCATCCACCATATTCTCCAGATTGGATCCCCTGCAATTTTCATCTATTTCCAAACTTGGAAATGGCTTAACGGAAAGAGCTTTGGCTCTAAAGATGGGGTCATCGCTGAAACAAACACCTATTTTGAAGGATTGCCGAAATAGTATTATTTGAAAGAGATCGAAAAATTTGAAAAACGTTGGACGGAGTGTATCGGGCCACAAGGGTATTATGTTGAGAAATAAAATAGTTTTTGACCAAATTGATCATTTCTTGTTCAATTTTTCAGGAACTCTTAATCTTGCCCTCGTATATACCCGTCTCATTTGAGAATATCATTTATATGTAACATTGTTCCATCCAATAGTTAGGTCGAACAATCATGAAAGTGAATCGCAGAAACTTTACCATATTGTCACTATTAATACATAATGAAAAAATAATACTTGAATAAAGAAAATTTAATTTTAATTTTAGTATATACAACAAATAAACTCGTTTACCGTTCAAACTCACTATTCAGACTGTTTACAGTATGAAAACAGATCGAAATATTATACATTCGAAAAACACCTATGTCTCTTCTAACGCATCCGACTGATTGTAATCCTAAGGAAGATGATGAAGTACATAGAAATTATACTGATCTATTAAAGAATGGATTGGAATCATCCGAATATGAATGCAGTGAAGCGCAAAAAACCTGAAGGTTTCAAAAATTGAATAGAATCAGCCACTGCGTGATGGAAATCCATTCTAAGCGTCTAAAATAACTATTAAAAGTTTGAGTTTAATAAATAAATATGACTATAGTTTGAAGAAGCTACTGTTTTAGCGAAACTCGAACTTCTAATAGTTATTTAATTTAAGTTTAAAAACTTTTCGCTATAAAATATTTTTGATTTTGTTTCATTCATGAGACTAGTTATATATATTATAATTATAATGCCTCCGTAGAGGCGTACAAATGTAATTCTTATGACTCACTGAGATTAATCCGATTTGACGAAAAATTTAACGAAAAAAAGGTTTGTTATATATATATAATTATACTAAGAGCGAATGTCGAATTTCACTTGTCACCTAGTAACAACCTAGGAACAAAACCTATTAAGAATCTTTGTAAGATTGATAGGTTAATTTGCAATAAAATTTATGAATGAAAGGCACTGTTAGGAGATAATGCCAAATTGTGGGCATGATTAGTTTAATTCTAATGTGTCGATTGATACCTATCCATTGTTACAATTTGAAGCAACGATTTCCGTGAGTTCAATGGAATATACAAAATATATCGAAAAGATTTTCATATTCATCGACAAATGGATGTGTGATAAATGATAGTTCCCAATTGTTTGATCGTAAGTATATTATTACAATCATCTATAGCTTGCAATTCTGAAAACAAAAATAGCGAGCTTGAGATATGTCAATGTATGAGATCACATTACTCCGCATCTTATAACTCAGAGCACATTTATATCTATTCAGTACTTCCCTTACTATACGTAGTTTGAGGAAAGCATTGTGATCGGTCTAGATGAATTTTTTGTGTGCTTACGTGCGTATGTGCTTAACCCACTAATGAAACGGTCACGCCGTTCTTATTTGTCGTACGGATTTTGAATTCTGCACATCGCTTTGGAGTGGTGAAAAAATAGAAGTTATCCTATACAGTTTTTGGTTATAAATATACAGTATGTCCCAGGATTTAGTAGTAGCTCTTCAACAGTCGATAAAAATTTGATTTTGAGAAAAAAGTTCCTATTAACATATAAGCGCAGAATCTTAATTTTTGAAATACAGGGTGGTGTTGAATTTTATGACAAATTCCTTTCTTTGTTGCTATCTCCGAAGATAATTGAGATATCAGAATGAAATTTGGTACCGTGAATACGTAGATAGTTTACCAAATTCACACATAAGTTCAGACCTGTATTATGTCCAGTGGTGTAGGTATTTAGGAACAATAAATCGACCCGAAAAGTGTTATCACCCTCTAAAGGCTATTTTTTAGGATAATAAACTTGGATGCAGAATTATAAACGAAACAAATAAGGTTTCTTGATATTCCTTCCTATTTTGCACCGTTTCAAGGCAAATTTGATTTTCGTGATATAATTACCACCACCATGAAAGAAGGGTGAAAATTGGAAAAAAGGAAACTTAAATTAAAAAGTGTCGTTGACTGACAAGAATAAAATGCTGTCTTTTCTAATCTCTACAATGTATTACAAAGAAACGCCGTATAACAAACATTTATCTCCAAAAACATTTAAACCAGATAACTACAATGTACTTTAACTTATAGTAACTTTACCAACAAGAGTTAACAAGACAAATTTACTAAATGTTGTGTATTATTGGTGGTGGTAATAACATTTGCCGTGAAAAGGTGCTAGGTACAAAGAAATATCAAGAGACCTTATTTGTTTTGATCTAAGTTCTGCACTGAAGTTTGTTCCTAAAAAGTAGCCTTTACAGGGTGGTAACTCGTTTCGGGTCACTTTATTGTTATTAAATACCTATATCTTAGCCACTGAAAGAAATACCGATCTCAAATTATGTGCGAATGTGGTTACCTATCTACGCATCCACGGTACCGAATTTCATTGAGACATCTTGATTACCTTTGGAGATACAAACAATATTAAGAAATTTTGTATGAAATTTAACACCAACCTGTATCTCAAAAATTAAGCGTCTGTGCATATATGTTAATAGACACTTTTTACTCAAAATTAAATTTTCTATCGACTGTTAAGGTTCTACTGCTAAGACCTGGGACCTCCTGTATATCATACGCGTATATTTTATCTGCGGAAGTGTCCAAAATTCTTATTTGAATGATGTCGATGTCAAGTCACAGTTTCTTTTATACGTTTACTATGTGACAATAAGCTATACTTCATACAGTACTAGTTAATACCAGTAGAAAAAGGCGTCGGCTCCGCCGCCGAGATGTGAATCTTCGAGTTTCAAAATTTAATATGCATATTTCAAATTAATAGAAACAGCTAACAGCGTGAGAAGACGCGAAACCAGTATAATTTTCTCTTTCTCTTTAATTTTTCGAAATAAATATATCTTCAGACCTCTATTAACCCTTGAATATTTTATTTTCAAATGTAACAAAACTGTAATACCCAAAAATTGCCTTTGAGCATGTTGTACGAAGCTTAAAGTTTAATTTATTATTTGGTTTTGATCAAGTAGGAAACGCGGTTACCACTCCTAAAATTCCAAATAAGTGGAAATAATCGGACTACCGATTCGATTGCAATGAATAATTCAACCTTTAACTTTTCGGAATCCTGGTTCGCAAAAGAACCAAAAAAAAATTTTCTCACTCGGTATATTTTGAAAAAAAACGCTGCAACGGGCGCCAATTTTGTGACGTTGTGCACCTGTGCGCTAAACTACTTACTGCGCGATAAGCTTC
Source organism: Endomychus coccineus (assembly GCA_958510875.1). Lineage (NCBI taxonomy): Eukaryota > Metazoa > Arthropoda > Insecta > Coleoptera > Endomychidae > Endomychus > Endomychus coccineus. The sequence continues at coordinate 65,675,481 of OY294069.1, forward strand.
AATTGGCTCCAGATTGTTCTAAAGGTTTACTCGTCTTTGAGAACTTCTACTAGGCCCCTCACAACGCGTGTCACGGTGCTATCTATAGATAGCCTGTCCCTAGGGAAGCTACAGTGGAGTATAATCAGGGCCCATTGGACAGAAGAACAGTATCAAAGTTGTAGGCTTTAATCACAATCGATACTTTGTTATAACTTAGCTCCTTAAAAGATGGAGCAGAAATAACTAAATGAAACGGGGAATTCCGAATATTAAATATATTTGAAGGAGTACACTCGGATAATGACTATTGATGAATGCAATTGAACGATATTTGATACAAATAATCAATCCTGGTAGAAATGCAAAGAAGCTCAATCGGTGAAAGGAAAGGCATTACAAACCACGGAATTCAATATATCGTAATGCCGGAAAACAAATACCTAAGCTGTCTACCTTATGTTAATTCACTGAAGCACGGAACGCTGTTACAAATTCGCACAATTTAAAAGAGAGCGCACGGGAGCACTAATTTTATATTTTTAAATCTCTGTATCTCTCGATGATCAGTCTGCCGCTGTCTCTTATATGTTTTCGAGGTTCTGGTCAAGTCCGTATCACCAAATTCTTATTTTGTGATGTGGCCTTTTTCTTTATGTCCCGAACAATGCATGACAGTGACGCTACTTTTCATATCATGTTGCTGCACCAAATCCACTTGCAACGTGAGGATTTTTTTAGTCGGTTTTTGCTTGTACGTAATTTTTCCACATAAGGCTGCTAAGAATTTGTCGCGTTATTTCGAACGCTATCGGTTTTTTTCGACATGCTTTATCGGAATGCCTGCAAATTCTATAACAGCTATGAAAGCATACTATGTACATTTTATTTATTAAAATAATTTAATTATTCGGAATTACTAGGTGTGGTGGAGAGCCAGGATTAGAACTATATGATTATACACGGAATGCATATTCGCAGTTGATGAATCATATAACTTTAAATGCATTTCATTCAAAGTAATATCAATCAAATGATAAATTAAACTTTGAGCTTGCTTACAATGTAAATTGTCAATGTCTCAAAATCGTGTCCTTTAAGTTAAGTTCTATTTAAACCCAAATTGATGCATACACTCTTAATAAATTCGACAATGTCCTAGAATGAGATAGCTTACCGCGACTACGTTTGCTGAACTTGAACTGACATCACCACTTGACACGGTTTTGCCACTATTGTAATAAGGGTTTAGTACAGGTTATTTCCAATATTTAAAAACAAAATCATTTTTAGAAAATTAAAATTTCATGCAAAATTAAGATATCTAATAGTAAATAACATCTAGGGGTTGCCAGATGTTTTCAATAACAAATGTATCTTGAGAAAAGTAGAAGGATTTCTAAAATAAATATAAGAATTCACACTCGCTTCAAGCAGTGTGATATTATACCATAGCTGATATGGTCAAGAGGGTTGCCATGAGTTCACAAAAGTTTGGTTGTAAAGGAAATCATAAACCTGTCAAGCAATAACCAATATAGGACGAGAAACTGATGGGTAGCTACATGAAAAATCTAAATGTTAACCTTCTGGAGATGCTTCATGTACATTCAAATCAGTGAGTGATATCTAGAAAAGGACAGATAGATTTAGAGATCCCCACCGAAAACATTCTGAACTAGAGACCTCAAGAGAGCAATCTTATTGCTTATTGGTGAAACGATTCGAGGATCCTTTTCCGAATTGTAGATTGGTTCTTGAGAAAAAGAACGCATTAAAAATACCACGGACAATGCCTAAAACCTTCAGTTATATTTTCTAGCTTGAATTAGTCTCTTGAGAAATCACGTGATACTTAATTTCAATTAATTTAACTTGATAGTTTCTTCAGAGTGTTTTTGGTAAGAAGGGTGGATTTCGCTAGATCAGAGTTGTTTTAGATTTTTGTTCAAAGGTGTTGTTCTCAGTTTTATTCAAGTTAAGTTCAATAATTCTTTTGAATCATTCCATTCAGTTTCGATCCCCTAGGTTCATCCTGATTGGGTATCAATTTAATAATCTCAGTTTATTTCTCTTTTAGTTAATTAAGATTATCTTTATTTGTTTTATTTGAGTTTGGATTTTGATCTCCGTTTTTATTCGTATTAGTAATAAAGTTAATCATAATATTCATTTTTTTATATCTTTAATTGTCATAATTATTATTATTATCATTATTAATTCAATTGCTATTTTTATTATTCAATTTTATTGTTGTGGTTGTTGAGCGAGTTTATCTGATTAATATTAGCGTTTACCTCTTCCACTTACCGTCCAGTGTGTGAAAATTTCAAGTGTCTTGTGAAAGAAAATGTTAAGTGTCAATGATATTTTTCACGTTTGTTCTGGCTAATCAATGATTGGAATCAAACTCCAACGTGTCATAGTTCTCTAAATTGAATGACCACACTGTTAATAAATGAATAGATTGAGGATTGGGGATAATATAAATTTCTTAAGTAAAGTTTTATAGAGATTTCATCAATAGAGTACCATGTTACACTATCATATAGATATAATTAGTCTGTATTTAATTACTGAGGGTTTTAGGTAGATTTGACATCTAAAAACTAACTTAAGTAATTGTAAGCAATAGTAGAAATTCGCACTTTTCTAAAAATTTTCCAATCTCCCCAGAAAATCGTGGAGATCCTGTTGTAGCACCATCCGAATGTTCAAATAAATGCCTTGATGCAAGCTAACTAGGCAACAAAAAAGCTATTATTGCTGTTCTAATTGACTTAACTGAACCTCCAGTTCGAGTAACATGTCCCACATGAAATAATTTTGTTTGTTTCTAGCGTAAATATACTAATCATAACTTTTGCTGAAGATAATTTTTTTAATTCAAACAAAGAAAGGATCTGGGCATAGATTCGCAGTGAAGGCAGAGATGAGGTTGGCCATTTTTGAACAAGATCGATGGTCACTCATCAATCGTAATCTAGTAACTGGTATATAGGGAGGCAAAGTTAAATAAGCCTAGGTGGAGGTTAACCTCCATCTCCTTAATGTCGTTGGCTTCTGCCGGACAGTAAGGCATAGCTACATAGAAAGCGAGTGATCCTACAGCTTGGCGGAGAGATATGTGGTTCTTTTAAAGAGTTCTGTATTTCTTATTTCACATCATGGGTAGGGAATCCTGGTACCAAATATGTTTATATTCATCATTAGCCTAAAAATCTGCGATTGAGTTGTCCAGTAAGGGTGATAAGAATGTCATATACAGGTGTTCCGTCTCACACGAGCCACCCCGTATATTTCTTATCTCATAGTGAGTGGAAAAATCTCCCGAAACACTTCGAATAATGTTGTTTGGGGGACATCTTTTGACGTATATTTGAGGCTTGAACGAGCAACCCCTAAATAGGGGGCGCTTCAACCCCTCGAAATTGAATAGGGGAAAGGGGTTGAGTGATACGTCATTTGAAAGGTCTTGGAAGCCTCTTTACAACGGTGTAATTAATTTTGTTGCTCGAATGCGCCACCTTGAATATTTTGGTTATTTGTACAATGTACAAGCTCATTTTTATTAAGCCTTTTTTACAAACTTAAGCAAAAAATCACATTCGTAAAAAAATTGAATTGTGTTGTCATGTTTACCATGAAAAAAATTAGATCTGCGTGTTTGAATAAAAAGTTCAAATTATCCTCCATTGACTTCCATACAATAATACAATCCTGACTGAAAATCGTCTCTAACATGGTTCAGCATAATTGGAGTTATTTGACGACACTCATTTACAATTCGTTGGCGTAGTTCGTCCAAATTTTCAGGCTGAGTCACAAAAATCTTGGACTTAAGATGTCCCCACAAGAAGAAGTCCAGAGGGTTCAGGTCAGGAGATCGGGCAGGCCACTCCATATGACCTCTTCTTCCAATCCAACGACCAGGGTATTGCAAATTAAGGTATTGGCGAACTGGTGCGGCGTAGTGAGGAGGAGCTCCGTCTTGTTGGAAATGCAATTGTTGTTCAAGTAGTAGAGGATCGTTTTCCAATTGTTTAGTTATTAACGGATCAATCGCATTTTCCAACATTTCAAGATAAATTTCGCCATTTAAATTACCAGGAATAAACAGAGGTCCAATTAGGTGGTCTCCCAAAATTCGTACCCAAACGTTTAGCTTTTCCCGATGTTGAGTGTGAGCTTCTCGAAATACATGAGGATTTGTATCGCTCCAAATTCTACATTTATGCCGGTTAACCTCTCCATTAAGTAAAAAAGTGCATTCGTCAGAAAAGCTAACGTTGTACAAGAAATTTGGGTTATTGTTGATACGCTCGACTATAATCTCGCAAAACTCTTGCCTTCGATCCCAATCATCATCATTTAATTCCTGAATTAATTCAATTTTGTACGGATGGAACTTGTGTTTATGTAAAATTCTGAAAACGTTAGATTGACTAATACCGGAAGCTGCAGAAAGTTGTCGTACAGTTTGCGTGTTTGGCATAAGTTGGACATGTCCCAATACCGCCACAGCTGCTCCTTCATCATTAACAATTCCAATGAGTGCCCTTTTTTTTATCCATTACTGAACCCGTCTCCACAAATTTTGAAATCAATTCCATTACGTACTTATGGCGAACGCTACGTTCAGGATGGTTTTCGTTAAATATCCTTGCAGCCGCTCGGGCATAATTTTAATTTTGGTAATAAAGGCTAACCAGCTCAACACGTTCTTGCAATGTGTACACCATATTTTTTGAAATTTTAAACAAATCAGCAAAGTAGTAACTCAACAGACTGATTGAAATCATGAAATGATCGAAGAAACGTTAAAACCAGGTAAACACCTTCTAAGAACAAAAAACAACATAAGGAAATGTTTTGCTGTTCCTTTATTTATTAGTTTGAGAGAATGTATTATTGTATGGAAGTCAATGGAGGACAATTTGAAAATTTGATTTAAACACGCAGATTTAATTTTTTTCATTGTAAGCATGACAACACAATTCAATTTTTTTACGAATGTGATTTTTTGAATATTGTTTAAGTTTGTAAAAAAGGCTTAATAAAAATGAGCTTATACATTGTACAAATAACCTAAATATTCAAGGTGGCGCATTCGAGCAACAAAATTAATTTTTGGCGAAAACGGTTCATCAAATTTACGTTTTTCATACACCGTTGTAAAGAGGCTTCCAAGACCTTTCAAATGACGTATCACACAACCCCTTTCCCCTATTCAATTTTGAGGGGTTGAAGCGCCCCCTATTAGGGGGTTGTTCGTTCAAGCCTCAAATATACGTCAAAAGATGTCCCCCAAACAAAATCATTCGACGTGTTTCGGGAGATTTTTCCACTCACTATTGGATAAGAAATATACGGGGTGGCTCGTGTGAGATGGAACACCCTGTATACTGGAAAATATGTTGCCACATTTTATAGGAAATGGAATCATTCACAGATTACAAAAGCAGACCCTTATCAATACTTAATCGACTTTTGTCAGTTTCATCTATCAGTTCAGAATCAATATTGTTCAATAACTCAAATTGGAATCCTTAAATGTCTGCTGATGTTCCATCATGAGATTGTCAGAAAAGCAATCTCCATTTTGGGGATTCCAATTTAGATTTCGAAAATGTGGTCTGCTATCAAGTGTAACGAAGCTTAAATTTCGAAAGATTATTTAATTTAGATCAGGCAATAAATACGGATGTTACAAGTAATTTCAGTTTGAACAGTTCATTATTTCAATAGATATGAATGAATTCCGAATGTGTATTCCGTGATTGTCACTTTGCTAAATCTCCCTAATTTCAAATAAGTATAATTATTCAAATAGATGAATCTAATTCATGCCCGTTCAAAATTGCATTTCATTCCGATAAAATATGTTGCAAAAACAGGGGGCTGGCCAGTTAAGACACCAAACTTTGTGCAGCCTTATGTATAAAAAGGGCGAACAACCTAAAAACTCCGATAACACTTGTTTAGTCCGCCGAGAGAAACTACCGGAGCATCATGAGCGCGAATTTTAGATCTAAAAAGTAGCGTCACTTTTAATCATTGTTCGGGGCATAAGTAAAAAATCCTCGGCACAAAATAAGGAATTGGTGGAGCGGACCTGTCCAGAACCTCAGAAAACATATAAAAGCCGTGACAGACAACAGATCGCTCTCTTGTGTTTTTGATTTTCAATCAGTGTAGTAGCTCTTGTGTTTTTGAATTTCGATCAGTGCAGTTACTCTCTTGTGATTTCGATTTAGAATCATTACCGTTGCCCTCTCTTGTGTTTTGAATTTTAATCAGTGTAGTAGCTCTTGTGTTTTTGAATTTTGATTAGTGAAGTAGCTCTTTTGTGATTTTTCAAGCCGTACAATATCTCTAGTGTTTTTGAATTTATTCGAGTTTGAGTCAAATTTAAAAGCTGTGAAGTAACAATAGTGTTCCGTTTGTGTTTGTGAATTTTACAAAAAGGTAAATGATAGCAAATAGTTTATAGTTTTTGGGCATTACGATATATTGATTTCTGTATTTTATGATTATTGTTTTGATTGGTAAACGTTTGTACGATATTTAAGTTCCGTGGTATTCAGTAATTTGAATCATCATATGTGAGTTTATCCCGTCATAGGTGGAATCGCGCACGATTTGAATGCGCGCGTGGATTGAAATATTCAAGTAATTGTATGGTGTGTACAGAGTGTGTACGTTTGAACGACAGGGGCGTCTTTGATATATTTGTGCACGCTGTGTCTATCCCGGAAGTATAAGTATATCCTAGACGACCAAACCACCAACGGCTTGTGCACACTGTAATATAAGCTGGGGGTGGTTGTGTGATTGAGAATCGTAATAATTCCCTTAATACTATGAGAAGTCCTCGGCCGTGGACATAGGGGTTACTGCAGATACGATAATTAGGACTTGTGCACGCTGTGTCTATCCCGGAAGTATAAGCCCTAATTGTCTAGATTCTAAATCTACAAAGTGTATGAAATCTAATACTGTCATACAATTACCGGGTAATCCGTGGATAGCTAATACCAGGGTGGGTGTTATGACAGAATAAACCCAATTAGAGTAATTAACCGAAAAATAGTAAAATCTGATATCGTACAATCGGAAAACTAGTGCAAACAATATTTTCCGAACAAACCGAATTAATAACCGAATATATCGTAGTGTGATTTGAACATTTCATTTATTAGTGCTGCTATCTAAAATTTACCGAATACCGCTCATTACGCCGAGACCTGTTTGATTCGTACTTTTCCGCAAATTGATCATTTTGAATCATTCATCAACCGATCCCGTACCGCTGAATTGAATTTAGTGACCGGACTTATCGTAGAGTTGATATCTTGAAAGAGTTTTCATTTACCGTTTGAGCTTCATTACATTTTCCGTCTGGGTGTAATTTTGTGAAATAATACCGTTCAATTGCATTTAAATTGATTATTCTGAAAGTGTACTTGTTAAAATCATTATATATATTAATATTTGGAATTCCCGGTTTTATTGAATTATTTCTGCTCCATCTTTAACGAGCTAAGTTATAACCAGGTATCAATTGTAATTAAAGCCTACAATTTCGATACTGTTTTCTGCCCATTGGACTCTGGTTATACTTCACAGTAGCTACCCTAGGGACAAGGCTATCTTTAGATAGCATAGTGACAAGCCTTGTGGAGAGGACTCTAGCAGAAGTCCTCAAAAGGAGTAAGCCTTTGGGAAAATCTGGCGCCCGAGGATTCGAAGCTTACCGCAGTAAGCAATTTACCGAAAAGCGACAAGGCCACGTTATACAAGGTTTTGATTTAACACCCATTGGAGAATTTTTGTGGTTTCAAGATTTTATTTTATATTACATGGAAACATCAAACGATAATCATAATTTATATTGTTATATTATAGTTTTAAAAAGAGAAATTATGATCCTTCCAGATAGAGCAACATGAGTTAAAATGAAAAGTTAATAGAAAAACAACAACGAATTTTATCTGTACTTAATTAGTAGTTACCATCGTTACTTTGGTAATAAACTATCACAATCAATACCAAGGATATGTACATGTATCAGATCACATTACTTCGCATCTTATAACACAGACAATTTGAATCCATTCAAAAAAGAAAAAAAAAAGACTGAACCAATTTTGACGTTTTTTTAATCGATTCAGGAAGACATTTAAAGAAATGTTGCCAGTTTGTTTTTGTATGACGTGCATTTTTCCATTTCTATAGAGAAAAATGCATCTCTTTGAACGCCCTTTCAGGAGCTGAAATTCAATGTGAAAAAAAAATGCCCAGATATAACCAAAATAGACCAGAATTTTTTACTCGAAGGTATTTGAGGTCGCTGATAACAATTCCGGTGCCAGATTCTAGCTACGTCTCACCTGGAGCCCAGGGCATCCTGGTACCCAAGTCATCTCCAGGGGATTCATCAACATACATTTTGCAAAATAGAATGAAACTTGTTGAGGAGGTTCTCTTGAGGTTTCCGGTTATGACCATGACCCTCAATAGTCACCTGATTACGAGGACTATTTTTTTTAATATGCTCAGAAACGCAACCAAAATATTCTCTCGGTTCATTTTGGATCACTGATCACGATTCCGATGCCAAATTCAAACTGCGTCGTACCTGGGTCTCTGGGGATCTACTAACGTCATCTCTAGGGAATTAGTGGAATTATGTTATAGAATGGAATGAAACTTGTGAGGGGGATTCTTCTAAGGTTGCTGGTTCTGATCAATAGTCACCTGATGTTGAGGATACCCTGATTACCTAGATGATCTCCAGGAAATAATTTCCAATATGCTCAGAAACGTAACGAAAATCATCTCTCGGGGGTTTGGGTATCCCTAAGCAACTTCCTTTCATTTTCTATTAATGTTTACTGGAGCATACAATATTTCTAATAAATATTTCAAAAAGTTGACATTCTGGGCTATTTCGATTATATCAGGGCATTTTTTTACATATTGAAATTCAGCTTCTGAAAGTGCATTCAAAGAGTTGCGCCGTTCTTATTGAAAATAGGAATTGTATAGTTTTTGAGCGTGGTAGCCCCGTTTCAAGTGGTATTTCTCTTCAGTTTTTCGAACAGAATTGTAGTATTCCATTGAACCGTGATGAGAACCGTGTTTTTTGTTAATGTCGCATCATAGTTGTGTATTTACATCGTTATAAAACGAAAAATAATGGCCATTCCAGATAAAGCAACATAAGTTAAAATGAAATGTTAATGGGAAAACAACAACGAATTTTATCTGCACTTAATTACTAGTTACGATCGATACTTCGGTAATGAACTACTTACATTCATTTCCGAGGTGCGCTTCCTGTTATTCCAATGTGCGATAAAGCTTAAAGGAATTGCTCAGCTCAACATTAAATTAGTTTGGAACAAATTTTTAACTTCAACGAATGCTGACTCAGATGTAAAGTTTGAATTTGATTGCTTCAAAATCGCATTTCAATCTTGAGAAACAAACAAACAAACAACGAAATCTGATAAGATAACGTTCCCCCTTTCAAAGATATTCACATCTTGTATAAAAGTCAACATACCAACTTACTTCATTGACTCTCTTTGCCTCTTTTGATGAACATGGAAAAACGTCACCTCTCATTCCTGAGAAGGCGCATTTTAATACTGAATGTGAATTCATTCACTACTAGTCAAACAGTATTAAGTATAAAATATATCAATAGCAATAATCAATTGAAGCTATATTAACTCCCTTGTGTCAACTAGAACTAGAGAATTACTTTTTCCATTAGATCAGCAAATACAATATAAAAGCAGCGGTTATATTGGCTAAATTACTACTTGGATCAGTAACTAACCAGACGAGTTGGTCGTAGCGAATAGCTTGTTAGTACCCGTTGTGACCGCGCGAATGAAATAATATATATATTAACGATTTATCAATTTTTCGTAGTTCTTGAGAACATTTATATTTTGTGCTTTTTATTTTTGCGTAAGTGAAACCTGCAGTTTCCATATCTTGTACTATTTGTTGCAGAGCACTCAACCAAATTTGGGTGTTTCGATAAAAGGAGTTTGCAACATTCCACACACACATTCGTGTTCAAAATATAGCTCTACAAATTTGATGGTATCTCCTTCAGATTCGTTGCACCGAATTGCGAATTTCAAAATTGTTAAGAGGAAGTGAGCATAGCGAACGAAACCGTCCCTTGAATTGGCTTACATGGTATAAGGATGTCGTCGTTTAACGACCAAATGGTGAATGTAGGTATTTCACTTGAATTTTGAAAATTAGATATCCAGCATAACAATTAAATGTCGTACCTTAAACTGTTTTCGAATTGTCGATCACAGCGGTCCGTCGAAATACTCGACGCTATTCACATTGTTCCACGCACTGTTTGGTGCTCCAGTTATATGGCCGATTGTAGGAAAATTATTCGAACTCGAACTACTAGACATAGTAAGTAAGTGAGTAAGTAATCCATTGGTGCTAATATGCAAATAGTATTTACACAAGTCAACAATGAAACATATTAGTAAATATATAAAAGAAATTAATATAGCAAAACTAAGTATCCAGTTGCTTACATTAAATAAATTCAAACTTATAATGACTAAGTGACTAAAAAAATCATTGTGTTATGTGTTTTTAGATATGGAAAACACATGGACCCCAAACATTAAAAATATATACAAAGTTCTTTAATCAAGCGCTAGCTCATTAGTGCCCAAAAATTCGTTAATTCAGTAATATGACATTTTTATTAGAAAGTGTTCCAATTTAGATTTAAACATTTTGTGGGGAAGAGTTTTGACAGAAGAAGGTAATTTATTAATAAACAAAAACATAGAAAATTAAAGCCATCTTGTGCTTTGTGTAATCTTGTGAACGGAATTCTAATATCATCACCATGCCTTGTACTATATTTATAAATATCTCGTACATGAATAGCATATTTAGATTCATTATATGCGTGAAGTATGCATTCAAGAATAAACAGACAAGGATACATGCTACGGTTCACGCTCTTGATAGGTTTATGCGAAAGACGGAATGCGCGTAGCGAACGGAGTCTTCCTTTCGGCTCATACGGCAAGTTGTTGGTTTCCACATGGCGGTGAAACGATGACTTTGATTCACTGTACCTTGAGCCGTTTTCGAGATTGCAATCGCTCATTCATTCCTTTGGCAGTGCTAGAGAATCGAGCTCGCGCAACAAGACAGAGCGCGGCTCGCGCTTTTGATTGGCTTATGCGAAATTCTGAGTGACCGTAGCGATCAAAGTTTTCTCTCCATTCTGCTCCCTTACTCACTCCGTCTTAACCCTTTGAGCATATGCGCAGAATTAAACTTCAAAACTATGCATGTTCTACATCGTTATAGTAAACTGAAGAATGAAGGTGAAATTACGTCTATTTGTTCATCTGAACGAAATCTGGATCTTCGGAGATCGTACTGTCGGTCATTCCTGGCAATCCTAACGAGATTCTAGCACTAAAACTGTGAAAACGATGAAAGTTGATGGCGCTGTGTATATTGTAGGTATTTCATGCTGGTTCTACATCAGATTTTATTCCTAGTGCAGGACTAATACTTTCTACAGAAACAAAGGATGTCGATTATATCGGTGGAATGTATCAGTAGTCAATTGAATGAAAACTCCCACCATCCAAGTGGATGATGAATGAACTACCAACAATTAACCCCAAGGAATGTGATAAACAAGTATAGTTAGATAGGAATAGTATACCTATGTATATACGAGTTCGTTGATACCTACATTATGATAACACCTTGATACCACTGTTATTGATCTTGGTAAAAATGAATACGAAACAACCAGTATATGGAAATATCCTGAAAATACGTCAAGTTACAACAACAATTTTATTACACACAAATTTATACAAAAAATGATATCGATTTAAATCGTTTCAGCCCGGGCAACAATTTTCATTCTTATATCAGATTTAATGACTTGAAGTGATCTGCACTAGTTCAGGTTGACACTTCCATCCAAAATGATTTTCACGACGCAAGATATTGTTTATTGCAGAGGCACCAAAGGACAAATATCTGTAGTCAGGGAGATGCAGTTATGAGCATACATTGTATTTTAACGTCAAAATTTCTAAATAGTCTCTAGGTTCCCATTATTATTATGTTTGTAATTTTTGAGTTAATTAAAATATCAGTATAACAAACGGAGGATAGTTTACTTTCAACATATCGATCCATACCCAATTCAAAGTTAGAGCGAAATTTGCCTTGAAAAAATAACGCTGAAAATCATATATCAGCATTGAAACCGCTTCTTTAATACAGATTCCGCCCGCGCAACTTGGTGTTTCTCTAAATATTAAAAATTTCTTATTCTTATGACTTTATTGTAAGATATATATTCGATAAGTTTAACACGTATGATCGTATTTTAGGTAGACACGGTCTACAACGGGGCCCCAATAGACCAGATGTTCATTGCACGAGGATCGCTTGTTGGGTACAGCTCAGCATCATCGAGCCAACGTGTTCATTTCAGTTTCATTCTCAGCTGTATACACATTTTCATTTCTAAAAGTAATACCTAAATATATGGTATATAAAAAAAATATTTACATATTTATTTATGTGTACAACTGAATTTTCATAAATTTATTTAAATTTTTGAAATAGTGTTTTCCTCTGATACCAGCTTTTATTTAAGAAAATAGTCGTAGAGTGACATTTTCACCTTATGCATCATAATGTTTTGTGATATTATTTCTATTTGTGAAATCAAAATGTTAGTAAATATCCAATATTTCATGAAAGTGTAGTTATTTGTTAAAAAAAATGAACAGAGTAATGAATTTTAAGATTTGTAGCAATATTTTCTTCCGAAGATACGTTGGAATCTTTACATAGATTTATCCATTTTCATCTGAAATATATAATACAAGAAACACATTCATTTACAAGTATTTTTTTTATCAAATAACTACTACTACTCTTATGAAATATTGGATATTTACTAACTTTTTGATTTCACAAATAGAAATAATATTATAAAATATTATGAAGCACAAGGTAAAAATGTCACTATTAAACTATTTTCATAAATAAATGTATATCAGAAAAAAATACTTTTTCAAAAATTTATATGAATTTTTTTTATATAAATTTGTATTTATTATATTTTTATATTAGATTTTTGTATTACTTTAGAAAATAAAAATGTGCATACAGCTGAGAATGAAACTGAAATGAACATGTGAAATCTGTATTACAGAAGCGCTTTCAATGCTGATGTATGATTTGCAGCTTTATTTTTTAAAGACAAATTTCGCTCTAACTTTGAATGGGGAATAGGTCAGAATTCTTCATTTCAAATTTAAATAGCCGAAATGATCTTCCACTCCGTGTAATGTGTTTGTCGGTTGGACCAAAATTGGGCCCACTAGAAGCCTAAACCCGTTTTTTGGGATATCGCCACTTCTATTTAACCAAAATCGATCTGCTTGGACTCAAAATATTTGTTATTAAAACTTCTAAATGAACCTAGAATTTAGATTTCGTGAAAATTTTTTAACCTCAATAATTTTAATTTTTCAGTGGTCAAAAATTGTGAAAACGGTGCCGAAGTTTTGTCCTTGAACCAAATTGCTTGAATTTTGGGTATCATGTGCGGAACATTGGAATCTTTCAAATGAATTTAGATTTAAGTCGATAGCTCATTTATTCCGTCTGGGAATCACAAAATACGACTTATTGAAAATGGCAGAGAAAAATAAAAATACTACCTTTTTACCTGAACAGTATATCCAAAAACAAAAAACTCTTGACAATGTACTCAATTTTTGGGTTACCATATGAAATACACTCCGATCAACTTCTAGCCGGCGCCTAAATTTGCGCATTAACTTTTCTGACAACCTTTGTTTGAATCATTTTCCCAAAAAATGCACGGTTTTTCCAGCTCAAAAAACTGAGAAGTGCCCATTCTTAGGTTAAAAAAATGCCGCTTTTTGAACGGCAGGGTTAATCCAAATCTCAACTACACCATCGTGATCAGTGCTCCAAAAAACATGTAGTATGACTAAATTTGCGGATTGCCCAAAAAATACCAAAACATTTCCTAGGGTGACTGGACTAATAGGGTTGTATGCATGATTGAGCATCTACTTTTATAGTTGATCTTGACCCGTCGACAATGTCCAATAAAAAAATGTGGACAATGTGGCTTATGTGTCACGTTTATAATTTTGATAGGTTATTAACTTATTATCTGATTGTTATTACAATTTCAGTTCATAAGAAGTTTCCACTTCAAGGGTAGTGAAAGCACTTAAGGTTAGAGTATTCCCTGTATATATTTAGTTACTCCTTGGTTTTAGTACATCGGTACAATTAAAACTCGTTATGTGTTTAAATATAGACATTCAAGATGAGTGGTATAAAGTATTATAAAAAATTTTAAAAACTTTAATTTGATCTGGTTAGCGAACGGCAAGCATGCAGCATTATGCAGGTTATTTGGAAAGGTAAGCCGATTAACGACTTTCTTGTCGCTGGAGGCGTCAATTAGAAGAATTAGAATGTCGACGTCGACAGTGCAGTAGTCGCGTCTGCAATTAATTATTAATTGTCCACATGAGATCCTCGATGCTGTCCAGCCCTGATTTTGAGTGACACCGACAGCTTTGTTGTAACTGCAGAACATACATCCTCTTTACATTTTCTACCAAATGTCAAATGGTTGAACTTTCAAGTCATCATTTTATTCTAATAAATGAAGACTTTCGACAAAAAAGCATTGTTATTGTTTTTAAAACTATTATTACCAATCCAATATTTTACAAGGTGAGAAAGTAACTGCGCGGTTAGCGTTATTCCTTCTATTTAGTGGTTACCTTAGATCTAATACTGTAACCATTATGTGATCTTTTTGTTCTCGGGACCTCGAATATCTCGCGGCCTAGGCTTATCACTTTTTTAGTATTCTAGTACTTTGTAGGTATTCCTTTCAGAGTGTCCAGAAAAAGTATGTCTAAGACGCATCGCTATATTCTTAGATTCGTTCCTTATTACAGATAATGTATAGACTATATTCATCCAGGCTGTGGCTGAAGAACCTGAGATTAAACTACCGAGGTAGACGGATTAATATAATTCATCCCTTCTCTCTGGCGCGAAAGAAATTGAAATGGCTGATGGGGTGGCCAAAAAAGGTTCACTAGGAACTTCTGGCCCTGATCCACCGATCGGAATCTCATCACTCATCGTGTTCCACGCTTTTATAGAGCTTCTGGTTCTCGAAGTGACGTAGTGATGCTAGTATGAGGCAGGCGAAGCTTCAGCATTGCGGAGTACTCGCCAAATGCTCGAAAACCCGCCTCCACACGAAGAGGTATAACGCTGGTGACAGAACTTCTTACAGTCCACTATCTCCTGAGCAAACATTTACATTTAATAGACATTGCTGATAATCCACGTAGTATATGTAGTAAATGCGGAGAAGCGGACAAAATTTCTCCTCATATGTTAGTAGAATGTCCAGCACTGGCTTCTCTATTCAAGCACTATTCTCGTCTTTTGACTTTCCTCATGCCTGTTCAAAACTTTACGTGGGTTAATGAATACCAACTAGGGAATTCTTCATGAGTTACTCAATTGAAAATACAATTGAAATGTTATAAATATATAATGTATATTGATGTAACTATAATCCTTAACTCAGTCTCCTCCTTACATATAAACATAGATATGCATTATGAATAAATGCAATAATGAAAAAAATATAATAATAACATGAGAAATAATCATTAATTCCTAAGGAATCCATGACATATCGTAACGAGACAGTTCGTAACCGTACAAATGGTAACGGACAATTCGTGACACCGATAATTCGTAACGGCGATAATTCGTAACGGCGATAATTCGTAACGGCGACACTTCGTAACATCGACAGTTCGTAACCACAACTCTTCGTAACGGTATAATTCGTAACGCCAACATTTAGTTTTTTTCAGCAAGTTTAGCATTACTGGGTTTAGACAAAAATGCGTTTTGCATACTTTAAATACTAAATAGTGGTATTTTTTTCAGAACCACTTTTTGCATATATTTTTGTTAATATAACAAGTAGAGGATATTTACGTTTTTTTTCAATTTTTTCATCCTGAATTATCACTTTAAAGTTCATATGCAACTAGAGGATATTTACTTTTTTTTAAATTTTATCCTGAATTATCACTCAAAAGTAGTAAAACTAAGTCTAAATAATAATGAAAAAATCAAAACCACTTCAATAATAATGTATTTATTATAATAATTGATACAATTTATATTTCTAACATCGATAAAGTATAACCAGATATACAATTTCAGAAGTATGAATATTTACTTAATATATTATATATAGTATAGATTTTGAACAAACTCTTCCGATTTATAAGAGTACGTTTTCCACGCGAACCAAGACCATACATAAATTCATTTGCCATATTAAATTTCTTACAATTATTGATCAGTTAGTTACGAACTGTCGATGCTACGAAGTGTCGCCGTTACGAGTTGACGGCGTTACATATTTGTGGGGGTCGCGTTACGATATGTCTTGCCACCATTCTTAAGATGAATGGAAGAAATGCATCTCCGTTTTATTTAGTAGAACTCCTTTTACTGTATGCTCGAAATGGAAAATATTTTTTTTTTCGGTTTTTGCCTTATCAAGCAATTCACTAGTCAATTATATATCGACTGCAAAGCCTTTCGGCTTGAAGAAGCTTCGTGTTTCTCCATCATGTACATTGGAAGACCACTGGGGTGTTATGTTCAGCTTTCTTTTTTGTGATATTGGTCAATTGTATTTTCCTATTTTCAAACTAACTATCTATGATATGGAAACTCACTTTTCATTTCTAGAGAAATTCAGCTCACCTCATTTTTTCTACAAACACTATTAAAACCAAACTTGTCATCATTTTCAATCATTATAGAACTCTGTTAAAAGTGATAACCTTATTACTAATGTTGAAAGTAAACTGTCCTTCGTTTGTTATACTGATATTTTAATTAACTCAAAAATTACAAACATAACAATAATGGGAACCTAGAGACTATTTAGAAATTTTGACGTTTAAAATACAATGTATACTCATAACTGCATCTCCCTGACTACAGATATTTGACCTCTGGTGCCTCTGCAATAAACAATATCTTGCGTCGTGAAAATCATTTTGGATGGAAGTGTCAACCTGAACTAGTGCGATCCTCGTGCGATGAACATCTGCTCTATTGGGGCCCCGTTGTAGACCGTGTCTACCTAATATACGATCATACGTGTTAAACTTATCGAATATATATCTTATAATAAAGTCATAAGAATAAGAAATTTTTAATATTTAGAGAAACACCAAGTAGCGCGGGCGGAATCTGTATTACAGAAGCGGTTTCAATGCTGATGTATGATTTTCAGCGTTATTTTTTTGAAGGCGAATTTCGCTCTAACTTTGAATTGGGTATAGATCGATATTCGTCATTTCAAAGTTGAGAATTCAAAATGATTATCTTCCGTTCCGTTTAAGGTTTTTGTCGATTGAGCGAAAATTGGGCCCACTAGAGGCCCAAACGCATTTTTCAAGATATCTCTACTCCTACTAAACCAAAACCAATCTGCTTGAGATCAAAATATTCGTTATGGAAACTTCTCATATAACCTAGAATTTGAATTCGGTGAAAAATTTCTAAACTCTGAAAATTTGGATTTTTTGGAGGTCAACAATTTTCAAAATGGCACCAAAGTTATGTCCTTGGACCAAAATGCTTGAATTTTGGATATTGGGTGCGAAATATTTGAGAATTGCGAATGAATTTGGTTCAAAGTCAATAACTTGAGTATTTTGTCTGTAAATCACAAAATACGAATTTCACAAACTGGCCGATTTTGGCACCAACATTTTTGAATATTCCATATGGATTAAAATTTGGTCAGTTGGTTGCAATTCCTTTCGGAATTTTCTCTGATTTTTCAGCATATCAAAAGGAGCGCCGGGCATTACAATAAAAAATGACTCAAGAAACTCATAGAAGCATTACACATAAAATACAGTCAATGCCAGAAGGTGGTTGTAATACCTCAATTTTCATAGGTACCTACAGTGGCTCTTGTAGTATTAGAGGTAATAGTTGAATATTTTTCTACTATATTTCCATCCATTTGAGCGTAACCAACTTTACTGAAGTGACCTCCAGATTTTATTTTAATTCGAAAACTTTGCTTAAGCATGGGCTCTTAAGTGAATTTTATATGGACTCAAAACAGTTAGTCTCGTAAGTTAAAAAATATTGTAAATTGAACATTACACATCAATCGTAGTAAAGCTGAACATGATACAATAAAGTTACGGTAATAAAGTAATATTTCCGTAAAATCGTAAAAGTACGGAAATCGATTTCTAACGATGCTTAATTTCAATTCCAGGCATTCGAACATCATAGATATTAAAACGTGAATACTTAAGCTTGCCAATGATTATGACGTAAAATCCCCTTTCAATATGCAGTTAAATATTCACCAGAGATCCTTTCATTTCCAACATCCCAAAATCCCTAATAACTTCCGAGCCAAACAGATAACAGATGAAAGTAACTCAAGCTCCATAACAGTTTCAGAAAAAGTTCGATAAATATGTGATGAATCCAAAACTAATGTCGTGTTAAGGTCATAATTGAACTAAACTATGATGAAACTTTTCCTGTATTCTTACAGGAGATAGAATCTTAGATAGAATCCTTACGGTAGAGGAGGAATATTAAAGACATTGCGGAGAAAAAATACACCATATGATGAATACATTAGAATTCGCAAAATAAATTTACAAACGAAAGAAAAGTTGATACGATATTAAGAAACTTAGGAAAACACAATTAAATTCCACCATTGTTCGAGTGTGCTTTTTACATGTTACTTAATAATAAAGATTGCATGTCAGCTTACTATTCACCAGAATTCTGAATCATAATTTCACATGTATCATGATAGTGATGTCGTCACCCCCACGCTCCATTACAACAAATTCAGTGAATTTGAATGCTTCAATCAGCAGCTTTATCGCACTATCGAATAATGATTAGAATAAGCTGATTTTTCCTATATCTAACAGTTCCATATTTAGTCGAGGAAATAAGGCAGAAAAGGTTGAAAAAGAATCGGCAGAACCGATTTTGGAGATTTATTTTAAACCGATTCTAGAAGTCAATTAAAAAAAACGCTACCAGTTTATTTTTTATGATATTAATTTTAGCATTTCTACAGTTGAAAATGCATCTTTTTGAATGCATTTTCAGGAAATAATATTGAAAATATTCAGAAAATGGACAAAAAAATAGGCAAATAGGTCAGAATTTCTTACTCGGGGTTTTTTAGGGTCGCTGAACAAGATTCCAGTGCCAGATTCGAACTGTTATGCATTTGGGGCTCAGGGTACTATCGTCGTCTCCGAAGAATTAGTGAAATTGTTTTTTAGAATGGGATGAAACAAGTGAGGTAGGTTCTTTTGAGGTTGCCGGTTTTGACGATAACCCTCAATAGTCACCTGGTGGTCAGGACCTAGATCATCTCCATGGATTGTTTTGTAATATGCTCTTAAATGCAACCAAATTCGTCTCTTAGGGTTTTTTGTTGGGCGCTGATCACGATGCTGGAGTCGCAACCAATAGACGATGCATCTTATAAACAGATCTGTGATGTCGGCAATAAAGAATTCAAGAATACCTTCTGCACAGTAATCAAATTTGATTGAGTTTTTCAAGTGCAAAAATAAATAATAGTGGAATGTTTTTGATTTTAAATGTTGAAAATTTTAATAATTAAGTTTGTCAATCTACAACAGGAACAATATCGTAAAACACGAACTTCGACTTCAACTTTTTGAATTATGCATCAGAAATATTATAAAAGTAAAAATCACGTAGTTTTCATTATTATTATTTTTGATTCCGAATCCAGAATCGTGAACAGCGCCCCATAAAATCTCCTTAGGCGAATTTGGTAGCATTTCAGAGTATATTAGGAAACAATCCATGAATATGACCTAGATCTCCAGGTTATCCTGATCACCAGGTTATTATTGAGTGTGATGGACATGACCGGCAACCTCAAGAGAACCTCCCCAATAAGTTTCACTCCATTGCAAAAGATATTTTTCCGAATTCCCTGGAGACCACGACAGTACCAGGATGTCCTGAGCCCCAGGTGTGTCGTAGTTCGAATCTGGCACAGGAATCGTGATCAGCAACCCCAAAACCACCGATTAAGAAATTCTGTCCTATTTTGGCTATATTTGGTCATTTTAAATAATATCTCCTGAAAATGCCTTCCAAAAGATACATTTTCCTCTGTAGAAATGCTAAAATGCATATCATGAGAAAATAAACTGGTAACATTCTTTCAAAATGACTTCTAGAATCGATTCAAAAAAATCATCAACATCGGTTATGCCTCTTTTCTGTTTTATTTCCTCGAATAATTATAAAGACTTGAAATACGATTTTGAATCTACGACAATAAAAGGTGAGTTATGACGTCACACTATTGGTTGAATCACTTATATAAATATGATTCTTCTTCTGATCATTTAGATATTCTTCCTAGAAATACTGTGTTAATAGAAACGGATTATAGACATGATGAAGTATATAGTTGTGACTTCATGATGTTTCTTGAAGAAGGGTGTGTTTTCAATTACTAATACAAATTATATGTTTGCGAAGAACCGAATACCAAATCACAAGGATTTTTCAGCCGATTCCTTCGATCACGATATTGTTGGATTCCTGGGATAGTTGGATATTTGTAAGCTAATAAATCAATTACATTCTCGTTCTAATATAATGAACAGGTAGGCTATGATGTATTCAAATAATGAAATACCTGTATGTTTTGGATAACGTTTCTAGTAGGTTGCTCAAAAAGTTCTTTAGGAACGTGACTGCGGTTAATGAACAAGTTGGTTCAACTTGATTAGGTTCGGAACAAATTTGGTTTTACTGGAATTCCAAGCTCTCTCTAGCTGTGTATCACGAAAGGTCCGAATCGTAAACGCAAGCATTTCACAAAAACCGCCTTCGCCACTCACATCACTATTTAATAGACCTACATAGGAGACGTAGCATAATGTCTAGAAAACCCTAAATATTTTACTGCTAGTAAAACTGCTATTGCAGTAATTAACGAATTTAATCTGTAAAAAGCAATACCTATGAGTATGCCTCTATAGAGAGTAAGTTATTGAGAATATTTTACAACGTTTTAGTAGTTATTCTAGCCGCGTACAGTAAGCGGGCATTCTCACCAGAAGCAACTGGCGACAGCAACGAAACAGCAACCCAACTACGGTTTCTGTTGCGTTGTTCTTGTGTACTTACTGAAAGCAACTTATTTTGGAATCAGTTGTGAGAGAAATGTCTTCCTCGTCGGATGAAGAAATTGCTGCTGCATACTTGCTACTCAAAAAGCGTAGAAAGAAGACAAATAGAAGGTTTTGGGTTAATCCTTTTTATACGATAAATTTAGGATATAGTTCTTACATAGTAGCTCAAGAATTAAATCATGATCCTGTTAACTTTCACGGATTCTACCGTATGAGCAAGCGCACGTTTCAAACTTTGGTAGAAATAATAAAACCTGAAATAAGCAAGAGAGATACTAATTACCGCAAAGCAGTAAGTGCAGAAGAAAGGCTTCTTATTACTTTAAGGTAAGTTTATTTATATTATATTTTTTTGATAAGGATATACATATGAAATGAAAATATTTTTTCTTGCAAAAAATTAAAGTAAACAACGAAAACTAATGTTCGTAATTATAAACGTAATTATCAGATTGACATTGAAAAGATCTCGAAGGCTCGGAAGGATCAGGCGCACTCATTGTTGTAAAACGTGATGATTGTGTTTCGGATGTCGATTGATAATTGTTTAGGGTATCTGAGTGGTAGGTGAAGGCACTTGATGGTCTAGATTGGCAGCTAGAACTACTGGATGGTCCAGGTGGACAAGTAAAATTATTAGTATAATCGCTCCTCGTACTATTGACACTTATCGGACGAAAATGCCCTTCAGAATTATCCTGTAATATTTTGTCAATGATTTCTAAAAATTCACGTTTACATCTCCTTTTTTGAGAAGCGTTCATTAATTCTAGATCAGGAAGAAGACTGAGCAAAAACTTCTGATCTGCGTTTTCATTTTTATTGCTGAAATTCGCCCTTTTTGCATCAAAGTATTCAGCAAGTGATTTTTCTGCATCTATATCTTTATTTTTCCTTTTAAGTGCGGTTACACGATTATCTCTTGTGTGATTTACTCGGGGAGTTGTTGGTGTCTCAGGTAGCTCATTTTGATTTAATTGAGATTGGGTGTTAACTTCTGACGACTCAGTTTCTTCTTCAGTTTCTGGTACAGTGCTCTCTGTGTCATCACACTCTACAGTTAAATTACTTGTCTGTTTTCGATTACTTTTAACGAAAGGAAGTAGAAATTGGAGAGCATCTTCCAAATAATATTTTTTCTTGATGCCTCCAGCTGACCCACTTGGTGGTATTTTCCTGAGGTGTCGTAAGAAAACAGTCCGTATATTTTTCCAGCGTTCTTTACAAGTTTGCACTGAAAAAAAATTAAGTTAAAATATCTTGTTTTAGCATTGTTATATGTATTTTTTTATTTCAGGTATTTAGCAACAGGCGACAGTTATAGAGCTTTGACATATTACTTTATGCGAGGTCTCACAACAATCAGCAATATAATTGCAACCACTACTGAAGCTATTTGGACTGTTTTACAACCTAAATACATGAGTACACCTACTCCGGAAAAGTGGACATCAATTGCTGATCGTTACTACACTCTCTGGAATATACCAAATTGTTTGGGTTCCTTAGACGGTAAGCATTTTCGAATAAAACGTCTTCCAAAAACGGGATCAACGTTTTATAACTACAAGGGATATTTTTCAATTGTTCTTATGGCATGTGCTGATGCGGATGGATTATTTACCACAATAGATGTAGGAGAAATAGGCAGAAATAGTGACGGAGCAGTTTTTCGTACATCAAATCTTGGACGCGCTTTACAACTGGGATTGTTGGAATTACCACAACCTAGACCACTACCTTTAGGAAACGACGATTTTCCTTTTTACTTCGTAGCAGATGAAGCCTTTCCTCTCAAAAACTATATAATGAGACCTTATTCGAAACGTACTTTAGATAACAGAAAAAGAGTTTTTAATTACCGCTTATCAAGAGGACGGAGAAGTGTCGAATGTGCATTTGGGATGTTGGTGTCTAAATTCCGTTTATTTGAAGGCCCAATTTGCTGTAAAGAAGAAACTATAAATTCTGTAATTAAAGCAGCGTGTGTTTTACATAATTTCATACGAATCAAGCAGGGAATATTTACCCAACCAACAGAAACTATTGCAGATCGCCAGGATCAAGTACACATTCCAATTGAACCTATGCCACAACCACAAATTATACGTAATCATTCAGAAGCACAGAATATTAGGGAGCGACTTTGTAATTATTTTCTGACGCCTGCTGGGGCTATACCATATCAGTGGAATCACATTGTGTAACCGATATATTAATACTTAAATATAGAAAATTTATTGTACTAATTTCTTCGCACTATGCCTGCTCTAAATCAATTTTTTTCATGAAAAAAAAAACGTGATGAAATTTTCCATTTTTCCATTTCTGAGCACCCTGTAGGTATAGTGTATATCAATAATAATTTTTTTGCATGGTAATAATTTCAGCATTGTAGTCATTTTATTTGATAACCAAAATGTTTCTTTTATAAAATTAAAAGAATCCTGTCAAATCCAGCCGTGGACACACTGTATAACCATATAATATATAAAATAAATACTTTAACAACTTACCAGATTCATTCATTGCTTTAGAAATTTCCATCCATGCTTTTTCCTTGATGTCCATTCGGGTGTAAGAATCATTCTTTATATCGTATAAACACTGATATGTTTCCACAAGTTCCACAAATTTCAAATTTTTAGCAGTATCGTCCATAACTCGACTACAACTGACGATCGCGACGCGGGTAACAGCACTTCTAGCAACCGGTTTCTGATTGATTGGGTTGCAGTTGAGTTGAGTTGCGGTCAGTGGAAACACGTGTATCGAAATATTAGCGCTACGTCGCGTTGCTGTTGCGTTGCTGTCGCCAGTTGCTTCTGGTGAGAATGCCCGCTAAGGATTTCTTTTCCCATGCACGAACTATCCGTGATGTTGAAGCTGGTAACCAATGTATACCAAGAATATTCACGATGCCGCAAGGATTCCATATGTTCAGAAACCTATCTATGATTTAAAACTGCAATTGATGAAAATAAGATAAATCCAAGTGAATGAAGTCATTCATTTTTATAATAGACTAACCCGCAGACGTAGCTGACGCTCGGAAAAACAAGTAATATCGTTGTCATTTACCGAATTTCAAGACTTGCATATTGGAAATGATTTGACTTAACAGGGATATCTTTGTGATGGGGTTGACCGTCATTGTCGTTGTATGACTGTTTGTCATATAAATGTTCCCTGATGTCTCCTTTGGTTTGTCACAGATGGTGTGGGCTATGTACTGATCTAATTAGATATCAGAGGAGCTGCGATTAGCCATAACATATGTCTATCATGTGAACGTTACGTAGTTATTCGAGCTGTCAAAAATGTCAAAAGGCATCTATTCTATTCTATTCCTTTCTAGGTTGAATTCCCAAATACCGTTCTCATCAACTAAGGGCAACAAAACATGATGCAAAGATTCGCTCATGTACGCATATTATGTTCATACCAATACGATAATTTTATTTTTTCTTGGTCTTTCATGAGTGCATAGGCAAACTATTATATAACCGATACAAACCAAGTAAACTGATGAGTGCCTCCCCGTACTCAACCCTCCACACAAGATTCTGACCCACAAACTAATGAAAATTTTATAAGAAAAAGGTACCATACTACTCTAAATACTAATTATGATGGGAATAAAACCAGAAGTAGAAGTGAAATGGAAATAGAAGGAGCCCAAATTTCTGATCCCTCGTGCATCCATCGATTTGAATAATAAATATTAAATTGTTTTTCAAATAAATTATAGGCACATTGTGTTATTTCTTATTATAAATCGTTACAGCTTTATGTTATCGAACTGTGTAACATATTATAATAGTTTACCAAACATGTTTGTGAGTTCAGTCATGTTAAGAATTCAACCAGATGTATGTGTTGCTTTACAGATATTTACCAGCAGGTCTGTCTCAGATTCGGGAAATTAAGCTCATTGAATTATAGTTTCGATGGTATGGTGTTATCTTATCTACCCTGTATATCGTCCCACAAAAAGTTTTCGCTTTATAATTAATTTCCAAATATAAGTCAATATTCCGTAATTTCATCCAGAGTGCACAAGATCACGATAAATAATTTCCAAACGATGTACTTATATCTAGTCATGTTAAAAAATTAAAGGACAATTTTTGAAAGCTTGTTATTCATTATTGATATATGCTGTTTCCAGCATACGTTTTTCTCCAAAGTCAACACCAAGTACTTTATGGATGAATTGACTTTTCAGAATGCCTCCTTGTAAATTACACAGTTACTAGTGAATGATGTATCATTTTTGAAAACAATTGCCTGGCTGGCAATTTTTGTTAATTAAAATTTGACTACCTTTTGTTATAAATTAGTTAATTTATGAATCCTCTGCTGATAAATACCAATACTTGTAATATTTCTCTCCATTTATGAGTAATTTCTTCATAATTAGAATTACATACCAATATATCATCCTGCGATCTAGCTGTTTAAGGATAATTATTAGGCTTCATATGTTACTACAGATAACATGAATCCAAGTGGTTTGAGTGACCTATTTATATTATATGGGATACTCCTTAAAATCAGCATAACATAAAAAAGTGATTCAAAAATGTCAGGTGTGTTTTGTCATGCATTTTCTGAGGCATCTCTTGTTTGTACGGATTAGATGGCTCATGGCATCCTTTCTTTACAGTAAGGATGCCCCACTAGCTAGTAACTATTATACCGCAATCAAACTCAAACTAATAGCTGTGCACATAACCTCAAAAACATACTTACAAACACTATCCCCTAATATGCTATTTGCATTGAAAATAGTTTGAACTGCCAAATAAGCACTAATTAAGTCCCGCGGCTGGTATATCAATGAAGTGAAATTGGTATATATTACGTCTTTCACCCACTCAGTGACCGAAAACGTTTGTTCACTGAGGTTCGCAGCAATTAATGATTCAAAACATACATGAGCAACAGTGTTGAACTGCCCCATCCCTTCATAATTAAAAAAACCATGATACCTGGGGTATTTCCAGTGCCGGATCTAGGAATTTTTTTACGGGGGTAAGTCAGATCCATTCCGTCCCTATACCTGTATCTTGAAATTGATGAGTAGTAAAAGAGAAAAGTTTTGGTTCTCCAGGTTGCAATAATATCAATTACAGGTTTGCAGAATAAAAAAAGTGGAGGTCTCGCAGAGAATGTTTCATTTAAATATAATTCAAAGAATTTTGTTTATATCTGTTGCAGATTATTTCATTTATTTCAATTTTAGTAAGTCATGATTTAAGGTTTCTTGGCAACATGTTTTAATGACAAAAACATATTCATTCAATTTTTATTTACATTAACAGCTGGTCGGTGCTGCTGCGCGCGAAAAAACAGTATCCCAAAGCTACTCCTTCCCACCGGTCGGTAAGTATCTTCAGGTTCTCAAATCGTGTGCCCTAAGTAGTCTTATTGAACCCAGAATGACTGCCTTCTGCATCCGGTCTACCAAGAACTGCAATGAGTTTTCCTCGTCTTTCAAGACAATGTTCTTCTCTGCCGGAGCAGAGAATTCGATGACATACATAGTCTTGCTTTGTTCATCGAGGAGGACAACTTCAGGCCTATTTGCTTGTATGGACCTGACGGTCGGAACGGATAATTCCAATAGATCTGGCATTTCTCGTTTCCGACAACGGACTCCGGACTCAATATCTTCAGGCACGTACGGCAGCATCGGGTCTTGGTCTATTCTTTACGAGTGCCTTAGAAGGTAATACAGCACTCGTAGGGCTGCATTATGGCGATGAGTGTACGCCGAGGCCGCTTTTGCCGGACAAGCCGACAGAAGGTATAAAAGCGTTCCAGGCACCTTTCGACAGGCCCTGCAGCTGACATCACCAACCTGCACACCCACCACGTTGCGGCGATAGACCAAGGTGTTGATTACGCCATCTTGGAAAGCTGCGGTAAATCTCGGATGTTAGCCCGGCTGACCTTAGATAGCCGAAGGTTGACAACCCAATTATATATTGGGGAGCCCCATCATTGAACATTCAATTTAATATAACAATAAATTTGGATACGATCGAACAATTCGAATAACCCTACTGGATTTGTTTATACTCCAATCCAAAATCCCGAAGACGAAGATCCTGAATCAACATTTTTAACATTTCATACATACAACTTTTTCATCCTTGGCGAGTACTCCATTCATTTCTCTTCCTTTATTCCAATGTAAATAGAAGGGAGATTTGAGGAATTTCCATCTTTTCGGTCCACATTTTCGGAGGTACGATTTTTTTTTTACGCAGATACTCAATTTAATAATTAGCAGTACTGCTAAATTAACGTTTCAAACTTTTGTTATATCAATTCACACATTTATTCATCAACAAATTCATTCTCCAACTGATTCACAATTTAGTCAAACATACAAATAACAGTAAATTCAATTAACAAGTTAGAACATAACTATATCTATTTATCTTTCTGCCATTAGAAATTATTTCCATAATTTAACTATACAAATAGTTATGTAAAATATTTCTTTACGATTAAAGTTACGTATTCAAAACTATCAGAATAACTCACTTTTCCTATTTTGGATAGATATAATTTTAGAATCTAACGTTCATTAACTCAATTGATTTTCAGAACCCAACATCTCTTCCAATTAAGTATTCAAATCAAATAGAAAGACTCACTTTTCTCATTTTGGGTACACTTAATGTCGGATATAAGGCTCATCAACTTTTTCAAGCTATTGATGTTAAATACATGGAATCGCCAATCAGCATTATTTAGGAAACAATTTTCCTCAATTTTCTCAGGTGTCATAACAATTCTCAAAATACAATTTAGCAGTAAATTCATTCTGATTCCAATTAGGCTCACATTCTTCACAGAATATATAATAATGTTCTTAAGAATCCACCTATAAAATTTTGAGAACATTATTATGGTTGATTCAAGACAAATTAATACCAAATCCAATTAACACTTTACGTTCTTTTATATACACAAATGCATCAAAATAATTATATTTATCAGACCCGGTCAAATAACTATTACTATCAATAATATTTTGTCAGAATTGACAGTACTAACCTTTCTCTGTGACTTTATTCATACTGTTTTCTCGGAAGAAAAGTATCTGTGAGAGATTGCTTTATTTATATGTAATTCACATAATTTTGTCTATATCCATTGTAGATTGTTTTATTCATTTCAATTTTAGTGAGCCATGATTTAAAGTTTCTTGCAACATGTTTTGATAGCATAAACACACTCATTGATTTATATATATATATATATATATATATATATATATATATATATATTCCTTCATTACCTAATTTTAATTTTGAACATATCAAAACTTTTATAGGATCATTTTGGAATCTATTCAAACAGATATTACAAAGTACTTTGTAAGAAGCTATGGTGCGAAACTTCTTACATTTTCAATTCCTTATCAATTAGCTCTTTAATTCTTCACAATTTAGAAAAGAGAAACAGGCGTTGCATGCAGTTATACTGTTCATTCTATCTTTCAATTGAATTGGTATCATATCAAATATCTTTTTCAAACTATGGTAAAAACTTTTTCAAACATCTGGCGCCATACCTCCAGTCGTTCTATTTTTTTGGGGGGTTCTTCCCTGTTGTAGATGTTGGTTTTGATGTAAACGTTTTCTCTCTGGTTCCAGGTTCCAGCCATGTGTATTATATTGTAAATATGTTCTAACTACTCTGTAGAGGGTACTTATCACTTACAATTATGTAGTGAACAACTATAAATAGTTACAGAGTGTCATACAAGGGATTGCAAACGCTGTACGATCGGAATTGTAAGTAGGCACAATATAGACTTTCTTTACTATGGTAAAAGGACCTACCGTAATAAGATCCTATAGTTGCCCTATATTATTTGACAAGGGTAGAGAGGCATAGTTCGATTATTTTTATTTTGTATCTGAAGACCAATGTTGCCAATAGCATGTCATCGTATAAATACTTAAACTTTCAATATTGTCCTCAATAAGTATTTATCAATATGTTATAAGTACTTCTATGCTTTATTTTAATAATTCAGCAACACCTCTCCCCAGGCCGTCTTCCCCTCTCACTCGCACTGCTAGTGCTAGCGACTCAGAAACATTCTCCGTGAATCACACCAACGCGTGCGCTGAATAATAGAATAATAAAACATCAGTTCGCAAACTAAATATAGTAATTTGATAACAACAAAATTTGGTATTATGATTTCTATTTTTACGGCGCCTTGAAAGTATGATGATGAAATTTCATATCCATTTCGCCGTCCTCCCGGAAGTGCAGCTCAGGGCAGCTGCCCCTGTATATCCAGAAATGAGTATATCCGGAAATGGACATCTCACCCGGTATCATCTTGAATAATTTACAAGATTATCATTATCTAATTGATCGTTCAGTACTGTACTACTACTATTTCTAATCATAGTGTCTATTCATCCGGTGACCGGACGAATAAGCTTATTCGTAAGTTACCGCAGGAATAACTCCATTCATATCTAGTATGTTTCTGTATTTCCGAAGATTCTAGTATATTCAGCTTATGAACTTTAGTTATGAAGCTCTTCCATATATATTTCTATTAATAAATCGATGGTAGAAGCCGTTACTTCATGGTAGTTTATCATTATGATTAAATGAAAGAACATTTACCTGCTTATTTTTCATAACACTTTTAATAATAACATAAAAACGTTGTTATAGTTTCAACACCGAAGTGCCATTATCAAACGTAAACAACATTCTGTATTTGTTTGATAATGGCACTTTGGTGTTAGAACTATAGTAACGTGTTCATGTTATTATTAAAAGGGGTATAAAACGAAGTAATTGTTCTTTCATTTAATCATATATTCCTATTAATTGTAGTATTGAAGGGATGACTTACTACATAATATAGTTTTTATGAACTAAATTATGAATACTAACTGGTCTATTCTTATAATTAAGTGATATAATAAAATAAAACACTAGTACTTTGTTTTTTATCACATATATTATAGAAACAAATCGTGACTACATTTTTGACACTAGCGTGTCATATTCAAATGATACTAATATATGATAATATGAATAATCTTAGCTATTTATGGTACAATAAAAAACAGAAATAACAAGTAGGGTTCCGGTTGGAGAAATACATTGCTACAATAGTATAATTCGAATTTTATAATGAGGTAGTGTTAATATTGTGATAAAAAAATTTCAATGCGGAGGTATACTAGGAAGGCACAAGAGGATTATGATAAATTTTACGTCATCAGACAGAATACTGTAGTACACATCTAATTGATCTTCTGAAATTTTATTGTCATTATTTTTAGTACCTTTGAAAATTTCTATTCATTCTAGTGTGTTTGATTCCTGGTTATGTAAAATTTTAACTTCATCTAAATTTCGAAAAGTGTGCCCTGTTTCTTAAATATGATTAGAAAAAGATGAATCTGTTTTATTAAGTCTAAAATATCGAAAATGTTCCTTACATCTAATTTCTATATTACGACTAGACTATTGATGTAAAGTTATCACACTCTGAACAGATTAATTTATATACTTCAGGTTTATTAAATTTATTGGTTTCATCTTTAGCATTGAACAACAAATAATAGGACAACTTATTTTAAGGTTTGAAGATAAGATTATGTTTTCATAATATGTTTGCGATTCTTTCACTTACGGTACCAAAATATGTGAGGGAATCGCTTTTCGATGAAGAATCAGAATTTTTTGTAAAAGAGTAAATACTTGAGTAAGAAAATTTCTGCTTTTTTCTGTCAATTAATTTGTTTGAAATTTGAGGTTGAAAACCATTGTTAATGGCAATAACCTTGATTATATTCAATTCTTCATTCGGGTTTTCAGGAGAAAGAGGAAGTGAAAAGGCTCTATGTTCTATTTGTGGATGTAGGTTTTCTGTGAATTTTGAAAGTAATGATATTATTATGGTACGTGAAGGTAAGGTCTAGGAAATTTATTTTGTTATCTTTCCCAGTTTCTAAAGTGAACTTAATGTCAGGATGGATATTATTGATGAAGGATGAGAAAATATTCCATTGTCATGATGTACCTTTGAAGAAAGATAAAACATTATCTACATATATAAACCAGCAATGAATACGTTTTTTAAGTTGAAGGGAACTCATTATAGTTTCTTCAATATAAGATGAAAATATCTGTCAAGAGACTTAATGGGAATCCCATAGCTGATCACTTCTTTTGTCTGAAAAACTTGTTATTAAATTGACAATAATTTTGGCTAAGACAAAGATCAAGAGCTTCTATCTCGGATTTAAAAACGGGATCTGTGACTTTTCCAGATATTTTGACATCATATTTTTATACTCATGGGGGGGAATATTTGAAAACATATTTGAAACATCGAAAGGTTCCAAAATTCCATTTTTAGGGGAAGTTAATCTATTTATTGACTATGAAAGTTCCAGTGAGTTTATTCTGCATATTTGGGTTCAAATTTTTGACAATTGAATTCAATTTTACAACTAGATTATGTGTAGGGCCTATTAACATAGGATACTACTGGGCGGATAGGAGCATTTTGTTTGTCATTTTTTATGAGGCCGTAAAGTTTAGGAGAAGACGGATTACTGTTAATTAAAGTAATCTTTTCAAATTTACTATTACATAAAACTTGGCTATTTTATATAAATTTCTTAGTTTTTAACTGGAATTGGTTTGTCGGATCTTTCTTGATTTGAGTCAAGTCTGATGTAACCAATGTATTCATTTTATCGTCATAATCTGTTTTATCTAGGGTAACAGTTGAATTAGATTTATCGGCTTTCGTAAGCACTAAATTGCAGAGAACAAATCAGTGTTTCTTTTCATAAATCTGTGTCCTCTTTTGGGAGATATTCTCATGTCTTATATTGAAGAAACTATAATGAGTTCCCCTCTAGCTGAAAAACATATTTATGCTGGCTTAGATATGTAAATGATGTTTCATCCTTCTTTAAAGGTACGACAATTGAATGTTTTCTTATCCTTCATTAATGATATTCATCGTAACATTCAGTTCAATTTAGAAACTGAGAAAGATAACAAAATAAATTTCCTACACTTTACACGCACCATAATACGAGTCATTACATTCAAAATATAATAGAAAACCTACATTCACAGATACAACTCATCCCCGTAGTGACAAGTTAGCAGCATACAACTCAATGCCTTCGCTTCCTCTTTCTCCTGAAAACCAGGATGAAGAATTGAAAATAATCAAGGTTATAGCGCCATTAACAATGGCTTTCAACCTCAAATTATACTCAAA
Organism: Endomychus coccineus; assembly: GCA_958510875.1. Classification (NCBI taxonomy): domain Eukaryota; kingdom Metazoa; phylum Arthropoda; class Insecta; order Coleoptera; family Endomychidae; genus Endomychus; species Endomychus coccineus. The sequence continues at coordinate 65,708,181 of OY294069.1, forward strand.
TCATTTGACAGAAAAAAGCAGAAATTAACTTACTCTGGTATCTTTCCTTCTACGAAAAATTCTGATTCTGCATCAAAAAACTTTTTCCTCACATATTTTGGAACCGTAAGTAAGAGAATTGCAGACATTTTATCGAATTATAATCTGAAAGTTAGGTTTAAAAGTCAAAATAAAATGTCCTATATTTTGTTCAATGCTAAAGATAAAACAAATAAGTTTTATTAACCTGGCGTATATAAGTTAACCTGTTCATAGCGTGATAACTTTTACATAGGTAGATCTAGTCGTAATATATAAATTAGATATAAGGAACATTTTCGTACTTTCAGATTCATCTTTCTCTAACCCTATTTTAGAAACAAGGCACACTTTTCCAAATTTAGATGAAGTTGAAATTTTAAACTACCAGAGTAAAGATTTTGAATTAAACACGCTAGAAACAATAGAAATTTTCAAGGGTATTAAAAATAATCACAATAAAATTTTAAACGATCAATTAGACGTGTTTGATGTTGATGACGTGTCATTCTGTTTGATGTCGTGATTACGTAAAATTCTAGTATACCTCCACATTAAAATTTTCTTATCACAATATTAGCTCTACCTCATTATCCAATTCCAATTATACTATTCTAGTAAAGTACTTCCCCAAGCGGAACCCCACTTCGTAACTGTGTCTTGTGTTGTACCAAGATTATTCATATTTTCAGACATTTATATGGTTTGAAGATTACACGCTAGATGCAAAATTACAGTCACGATTTGTTTCTATAATATATGTGATAAACATCATAGTGTTTTATTTTTTATTATATCAATGTGATAGATTATCACAAAATAATGGCTTCCACCATTGAGTTTTACAACTAATTGGTTAGCGTTCTCTTCTATTGTGACTTTTTTAGATCCATTTCCATGGAATTATATCAACTACTTAAGATTGGTTTATTGAAACGATAAATTTGGTAAGAATTATTAACATTAGAATGTTATTTATCTTAGTCAACATTCTCCAGAGCTATAAAATCATTTAGAAAATAAAATAAATTGTGAGTATTTTATTCACAATGAAATTGTCAGCATGAACAATTCTTGTCCACCTTATCATCAGGAATATCAATTGGTCATGAATACATCGTGTGAATAAGGCGAATATCATAAATTTTCAGTTCATAATAAATTGCCTCGGTATCCCTTAACACAACGCAGATATGAATGAAATGTTATTGAGTACACCTGTAAATTTTCGTTTGAATTCCCCTGACATCGTGGTGGTTGCAGAAATGTTCCAGATTAGGAAGTTCAAATAACATCCTCAGGGATTACATATGTTTGGGCCGCACACGTATATGTTATGACATAGATCTAAATTTGTGTTTCTGTCCATATATTATAAATTAACAAATGACCGAACTATTCAACATGATTTTTATACATGTTTCCTTCCTTTTGTCGTAAATTACAATCTGGCGTGTATACCACAAGTCTTATCGGTGAAATATCTACGTTTCAGTCAGTAAAAGTAATTGGAATAGCATGTTGAGGGTTGTTTGGCTTCAACGTAAACCAAGTCAATCTAAAACTGTTAAAACGGTCCCATTATTGTTTTTTTCTTATGATTGGTTTATTCTCAATCGGTTAGATTTTTCAGTTCCACTTCTATTGTTTGAAACCATCGTGAGAGTATTGACATTTTTCAACAAAATCAGAAAAGATGTAATGTGCACTACAGAGTGGAATACGCATTGAACCTGATTTCCATAATTCCTCGTCTGATTCAAATGGACAATTGATACAATAATTCTAGGGAAAGGATATATTCTCATTGCAATACATCTTTTATTTTTTTAAATGCAGCCAAAAATTGAAAAATCTTCGATTTCAAGGGACTCTGTAGCAGCCCCTGTGCAAATATTTAAAAAATATTTTCACTCCATCTTATAGATTTTTTATGTAGATTCCAATGGAGTTTCGAAATATATGCAAAACTTGCATTTTTTTAATGGAAACCATAGGTCATGAACCCGTGGGAAAGAACATCATTCAGACTTTCCAAAAATATGTGATATCATATATTCATTTTCATAAAAATTAGTTTTAACGGTTTTTTGAACTTTTCTGACATCATATGTTGCCATGGAAATGAAAATTACACTGAAGCATCTTTCTATCTTCAAAAATATGCGGGATATCTTACAAAATCAATGAAATCTGGACAGAATATATTAAGAGAGAGAAGAATCTGTTTTATTAAGGCCAAATAATCTGGAATATTCCTTATATTTATTCCCTACATTACCGCTTGATTTCCTAATTTGAAGTTATCACACCAATAGGTTCGATGAACATAAATATGCTTCAGTCTTTCAAAACCTAGCTCCGCATTTGCACATCTTATTTTGGATAATAACCATTTCTTCCCTGAAATAGACAGTTCACATACAATATGAAAAAGAAAAAAACACCCTTATCCACTAAAAATAATGTTAAGATACTAAGGACCTTTCAGCTAACAAGTAGTCATCATCCGACTTCATTCTGACCTCGTCAGCATATTTTATTACTTCCAATAGCGTTGGTTCGAAACTCTAAGCGGTAACGTTATCGCAGGTTAGTTTGCTGAATTTTTATATATTTTTTGGAATACTAGGTTATTAGGTTTTTGGAAAGTTTGTTTTCGTAATTCATTGAATTTCCTAGCACTTGTACAAATGCAGATTGATCACAGTTGCATTATGTAAGTTTACACTGTGGTTATGGTGCACTATGACACTATAAATGAGAAACAACTAGCCTTTTCCACCAAATGCCGGATCATTCTAGAGGCACTGTCCATACCATAAGCAGGGAGTAAGTAGGGAAAAGTTAAATACATATAGAATTCAAATTCAGTCAAAGTAAGTACGCTATAATCCACCACACACCAATTATTGGACGTATAATTTTTAGCTTATTCGTCCAGTTACAGGTAGAATAACTCTCTCTAATATCCTCTAACCAAATAATTGTAATATGATGATTAGAGTGAGGCAAATATGAAGAAAAAAAAGTAGGAAATATGATCATTATATGAAAGAAATTTAGTTGAAATATGAAAAAAAAATTTAAATATGAAATTATTTTAAAAAATGTATGTATTAATATATTTTCACAATCGATTGCTTTTTGATGGGGTAGTTTGAATTAAAACAAAACATAGTTCAATATTTTGTTATTTGAAAATATATGTACCAAAACAATTTTGCTTCCACTTTATACGAGCCCCTATATATTTTAAAACATGGAGATTTAATTCGATTTGTTTGTAACTTCTCAAATCATATTGGACTACAGGGCAGTGGCGTCTCCTCGAAGGAGGCTAAGAAGGCTCAGCCTCCTCACCAATTTATCTTAATGATCATTCTCCATTTTATTTCCTGTTTCTCTGATAATTCTTTAAATTTTACAATTAATTCCCCGTTCTCAGTAGTTATTTTCAATCTGGCAACAGTAGCCAGAGGCTAGATTCTCTATATATTTCAAACGCTAAATACGTGTGGTAAACACAGTTGCCGTTTTTCCAACCATTCAATTGCCCAGTGAGGTGAAACAGCGAATATGGCAACAGAGTAGGGAGGCTAGCTTTTCGTACCCATTCGTCAGTCGAATGAAATACGATTACTTGCTCCCGCCTCCCGCTGCTAGCACGTGTTCGCTCAGTTGTTGTTTTTATTCCACGAGGCGTAGTAAGGTTAAGTAGTTAATTTTTAAGTTATAATTTATCTAATCGGAATCGGTGAACGTTAAAATTATGAGTGACTTAGTTGCAGAGTTCTTAGAAAATCCATTTAGAGGATTAACATATGATAGAAAAGTGTTCTTCAAAAACAAACGGCCTTTACCGGATTTGAAAGGATTAGTGATGGCAGGGAAGTATCAAAATCGATCGTTTAATACTGATAATTATAAAAAATATGTATGGTTAACGGGATCTGATGTACACAATAAATTATATTGCTGGTATTGCTTGCTATTCACATCAGATACAACTTCATGTTGGGGGCACTTGGGTTATAATGATTTGAAAAATTTAGCTCGTGGCCTAGAAAGACATGAAAAATCGCCAGGAACATATTACATCGTGTATTAAGTTTAAATTAACCGGTAAACAGAATATTGTTAATGCGATTGATTCTACACGAACACGCGAAATCGAAAATCATAATAATACAGTTAAAGAAAACCGCGAAGTTTTAGAAAAAATCATTGATTTCTTATTGTATTTATCATTTCAAGATTTGGCTTTTAGAGGACATGATGAAACTGAAAATTCAGTTAATAAAGGTAATTTTAGGGAATTGTTAGATTTGTTTTGTAAATACGACAGTAAGCTTCGCGATTTTATGACTAACGCGTCAGTATTTGCAGGCACCTCAAAAACAATATAAAACGAAATTCTTGATTCAATAAATTATGTCCTCCGAAATCACATAGAGGATGAATTATTTAATGTCCCTTTTTTTTGGTGACAGGTTGACGAAACAACTGATATAACGTGTAAATCACAATTATCAATAATTTTTAGATTTGTAAAAAATGGACAACTAGTGAAAAGATTTTTAGGGTTTTACATTGTTAGTTCGGGAAGAACAGCGATCAATTTATTTAATTTCTTAATGGAAACATTTCAACGATTTGACTTTGCGAATAAATTAATAGCTCAAACCTACGACGGCGCATCTCTAATGGCGGGACATTTAAACGGTCTTCAAACAAAAATAAAATCAGTTTCGCCTCAGGCTATTTTCACCCATTGTTACGCTCACAACATGAATTTGGTTTTAAGTAATGCATGTAATTCCATTAAGGAAGTTAGAATTTTTTTTTCCAACTTATCGTCATTTTCAAATTTTTTTAGCAAATCCACCAAACGAACTGAAATTTTGAATAACATAGTAGGAAACAGAATTCCCTGTAATGCTCCAACTCGATAGAATTTTACATCACGTGCAGTGTTTACCATTCACAAAAATAAAGACAAATTAATTGAAACATTTGATTTTATATTAAACAGTGATGACTTTTCGACAGATCAGGTTTCATTAAATGCTGCTGTTGGTTTAAAATCTTATTTAGAAAATGAAGAATTTTTGTTTTTTCTTGATACTTTTAAATTAATATTTAAACAAACTGATCTTATTTTTCAAATTTTACAACATAAATTCACTGATATAATTTATTCAAGAGATCGTTTGAAACATCTCATTGATAAAATTTCAAGTTTCCGTAATACAGAATTTCATTTTAATATTTTATTTCAAAATTTTTCAACTGATGAGGCTCCTCCCGCGAAAAGGAGGAAAACATATAATTTGGTAGACAAGAAACTACATTATAAACAACTTTTTTATGAAATTTTAGATACCATTAAAGGTCAAATTGAGATTCGATTTTCCGATTTACATGAATTGAAGTTTTTCGACTTGACGAATAGAAGATTTTTCGAATCTTTTTCAAAAGAGTTTCCCAATACACTTTTGGATAACTTAGTTCTCAAATATAAATTTTTTGATAAAATAACACTGCACAATGAGTTATGCGTTATATACTCGGATAAAGATATTTTAGGCCAGTACGACAGTCACGCCGATATGATAAAATATATGATAGACAATGATTTGCAACAAGTTTTACCTCAGTTTTATAAACTACTTGTTTGACAGCCACCATTCCTGTCACGTCGGCATCGGTGGAGAGATCATTTTCTACTCTCAAACGAATTAAAACTTACATGCGAAATACAATGGACCAAAATCGTTTATACAATGTTAGTTTGATATCTATTGAAAAAGATTTAGTAAAACACTTAAAACAAAATGATACATTTTATGATAATATTATTGATCATTTTTCGCAAACTAAAGACCGTAGAATTCCGTTAATATATAAAAAAAGTTAATAAAATTAATAAAAACAAACAAAATATAAAAACTTCCAAAAAAAAGAAAAAATATCAAAAATCCAAAAAAAATAAAAAACAAAAAACGAACAAAAAAATTTTTTGGCAAGAGAAACTCTACACCTCCACGTTGGTTCTTGCTGGGCAACAATTAATTTTGTCACTGAAATAGCTGGTACGGTCGCTGTGCAAAAGTTAAATTAATTGGCTGAGTAGAGTATATTAAAAAAAAACGTTTTATGTCCAGCCTCCTCTCTTAAAAAGTTCACAAGCCGCCACTGCTACAGGGTGGGCTAAGTCTTGGTCGTAGTTCTATAACTCCTTTGAAATAAAACTTAACAATTTTTTTAAATGAAACTGGTTAATGGTGGATGAAAACACGTATTCTATAATTATTTTCATATATACAGGATAACCCAATAATGAATTATGCAAATATAACCTACTTTTTCAAAAATTATTGAATGACCAACTTTTTTTATTTTTTTGGAGCCGTTATAATTACCGCTACGTAACCCTGAAATACGTTTTTGATTATCCAGCTGGATTCTAAGGAAACAATTTCTTTTTGGAATATGTGCTTCTGTCCACCATTGACCGGTTTCATTCAAAAAAATTGTTTAGTTTTGTTTCAAAGGAGTTATGGAACTACGATCAAAGTTGGCCCACCCTGTATGCCAGAGGCAAGGAACATTCTTGATACCGAAAAATCCTGATATTTGAAATCTTGAAAAGTTAAACACACCTTGTGCATATTTAATGAACCCTCTTCATGACACACTTTGTATAGCTTGTTTTTTAGAAACATTCTTTATGTTGAAAAGTCTGTAAAATTTTGAAAATAATAAATTTGTACTAACAATTTTGCTGCAGACTGAGCAGAACACTTTTCCCATGTCCATAGACAACTCTGGAAATGGTTTAATCCACATAGATACTTTGATACCACTTGCCATTCTAAATAGACACACTGGCACACTTCAAAATCTAAATTTAAATTAACTCTAAAATTATCGACACAACTTTGAAGAAAACTTTTAATAATCATGCCCCTCCTCGTGCTCTTAGTTTGGCAACAAATAAATGGACCTCAACGGTGTCGGGTAATTAATTCTTAGTATCTACTTCCGGATTAAAAGAATATCTTAAACATCAACAATATTATTGAGATTTACCAGTAATTGTCCTTTTTTTTTAAATTATACCTGCTACATGCAAAACCAGTTAAGCAACACAAATTGAGAGCTTTTAAATTCACTTTACTCGCAAGAATAATAAAATCTTTTGGTTAAATTGTATTGGAAGGAATTGTTTGTAAAATTGTTACAGATATGCTAAAAATTAAAAAATAGTTGAAAATATGAAAAATTCGGGAAAATTTCATATAATATGAAAAATATGCCAAATATGAAAATTTCATAAATGCCTCACTTTAGTGATGATAAAATGAAAGAATTCTAAATGAACTCGAAATGAAAATTCGTGATGGAATCGAAGATATTTCTGTGGCTATGCTTCAAAGTGTAATGTCTTATTTGGTACACTGCTTGCACGAGCACCTAGCCATTTATTACATTCAATATTTCACTCAATAATCTCTATTTCGTGGTGAATAATATGCCTGTTTTACTTTTGATGTTTTCACAATGAAGTTTTATTGCAGTTCAACATGTCACTTATTTTGCCGGTCTCTGTATCACGATGTACAACCATTGAATGATTATTTAGAGCTAGTGATGAACTATTTACTGTATTTAAATCCAATCTAACAAAGAGGGATGAAACAATTTTCTTGTTTAATTTCCACAAGAGATTTTATTTTCCAATAATAAAGGACCGATTTCGACTTTTACATCATTATCAAGTGAATATAGAATTCTATACTAGATATATAAAATAAAATTTCTTGCGAAAATTAGACAAAAAACGTTTTATTTCATTCTATTAGAATGATCAATTCTACAGGTAACCAGTTTAGATGAATTGAGAAACGAATGAATATCTTTCTCAGTTTTAAAATCGAAACCCAGGAACGACCATTGGCTAACATTGCTAACGGAATACATTCGAATAACATGATTGTGAAGATTAGAATAACAATCGATGACATGATAATCACTATGTTGATAATAGCGTATATTGAAAATTAAATATCATTACATTATCCTCAATTCGCGAGAAGGAATAAGTGAACAAAGATAGTATTTGTACTTGAAAATAAAATCGATTGCTACAGTCATTGTATATAAAAAAGTTACTGCTCAGGATCGGCTTATTGTCTCTAATAGAAGGGAAGGAACTCTTCAAGAAGAACTATATGGCACTTTCTTGATATTGCGGACAACTTCATCCCGTCATTCCTGCTACATCCATCGAGCAGTCAACAGAGTCTAGCCTTCAACCAGCTTATCATTTTAATATTTGAAATATAGAAGCGCTGCCGTGTTTGTTGTAGCGATAAATTGGTACTTGATGAATATTTATCTTTAGGCTCAAGAAAAGGTTTCCGAAGTAGATTGCGTATGTTTATTGTAAAGGGAATAGTCTAGACTCTGAACAAAGTTAACATGAAAATTTATTTCGATGGGATATGTCTCTAAAGAATGCTGGTAGTTGCGAAGAGAACATGAATTTATAGTCGATTAAATATTACAATACCAACTCTCACCTTATGGAGATTGTCTAGGAATTCACGGGATGATTATGCAAGGGAAATTATAAATTCTATATATTATATTAGTTAATTCACTTCGATTCTACTTAACTAGAAACTTTAACTAATTCTTGAAAAATTACTTCCCTGGTTGATATTTCGACGGATATTGGATTAAAATGATAATATACAATTTTAATTATTTCTTTAATAATTATAATAATATGAAAGAGGTACAAAGTGTTTTATTAAATCAATGATAAATTGACACAAAGCTTCCTGAATGCTTTTTTATTACAAAGGTTATCTCATGGCGGAAAAGATTACAAATATTAGCAGTAAAATCACAAAAAGGGGCGAAAAAATCTGAAATTTCCAAATGCAGTGAGTGAGGTAAGCAAATATCAATCCGTTTTTACTTCCCTCACTATACATAGTGCAAGGGGAGTATAAATATAATATTTTTGATTTTCACGGATATATCTATTTTGAACATAGATGAATCGATCTACACTATTTGTGAGATCATGTGTGGTGCGTATCCCACTGTAGAGATGATTGCGCCGTTCCTATTGATCCTAAGGATCTGAAATTCGACAAATCGATCTAAAATGATGGAAATAGGAACTGTATTTTATGAGTGAGGTAGCTTCGTTTCAAGTGGTAATTTTGACATCCATCTTCAGTTTTACAAATGGAGTTAACGTTTTTACGCATTTTGTACAGTAATGCACTGCATTAACGACCTCAAAATCGCACAGTAATAAGACAGTTTACTGCATAGCAACCATTACAGCATAGTAACCAGTACTGCATAAAGACATCAGTATGATTTAAAGCATAATTTAACAAAAAAGGGAAACGCTTATTTCAAGTATTATGACAATAAATATTGAAAGAACTATTGTTTAAGTTAGAAAAGGTTACAACTTCTGATCTCGCTGCCTTAACTAGTTGTTACTGAACATTTTTTTTATTCACCACAAATTAAAAGGAGCTTCTTGGGATTGTACCAGTTGGGCATTGTCAAATATCCTTTGAGAATTTTTTATTTTATTACTAACAGTTTCTTCCACGTATCCTTCAGCTACGATTGTGGATCGCTATCTCCCATGCCGTATAAGAACCTGAATATCAACGCGCCACTGTTAGCAAGAAAAGCTGCAGAAATCCTCGGGAAATGGCCGGTGTAACCTACACCATCGGGAAGTTTTAAATATTCCGCAATTTTTTATGAAAGTTTAGCAAAAGTATGAATTTCAACTGGCTGTATTGTACATTTGCCAATACGATAAAACATGAAAAATCGATTATGACTTACTGTTTTGGTTCTTAATAGTAAGTACTTGTGGTAGATTTCATTCATTCTGAGGCTACAGTAAACACACGTTTTTTCTTTGTTATGGCGTCGTGTAACGTTACGATGAACATTGTTCCAGAATCTTCTATATATTTAGTTGTTAAACTGCATAATTCTACACGACGACATGCATCATTCAGCCCAAAAATTAATATCACTTTCATTAACAGAAACGCATCGTTAGGAGGCTCGTTCAAAAACTTTGTAACATTTTCCATAGTTCAAAAATTTTTGATTTTTTATGTACATACTTGTTATTTTCATGTTTCAAGAAAGCGATTACCTTTCTATATTGTGAAGTATCCGTATTTTCATTGATTTATATCGTACTTTTGTTCTTGGTGTTTCTCTACTCGCAGAATATATTATATACCTAATTTCTCGTACCTCTCCAAGAGTTCTTTGTTAGGAAACAATCTTGATTTATTGTGAAATATTTTTGCGAGTTTATTTTTAATTCTGAATAGTGATTGTAAGACATTTTTATATGCTTCTCCCCCAGGGATAATACCGTATTGGATAATCGGCTTGACAAGGGCATAATAGACTGTTTTAAGAATTTCAAGAAATATTTTCAAAATATATGATAATTTTCTTAGACTATTCGTCAGTAATGTTACATGATGATTCCATTTCAAGTGAAAGTCAATCGTTTTTTTTTTCATTTGAAAGTCTTCATCCAAGTGCATTTTACATCATTGTGTAAAGTTATATCATTTTTTGAGGTAAGTTGTTTTTGTAGCAAGTGAATGGTATGCAAACTCTATGTTCATATATTGAAACATTCTGTGTTAACCAAAAGTTTAATTTTATCCAATAATTTCCATATTGTATTTCAAAGATAACCAGTTGTTATTTTCGAAAGGAATGACTGTGTCATCTACAGAAGATAATATAAGACAATCTGAATCCGAACAGGTCACTTATATATTAGGAATAGCACAGGTCCTAGGACGCTACCTTGTGTTCGCCATAATTTATATTTTGTTCGCTGTTGCATCTCCTATTTCGACTTGCTGTCCTATTTTCGAGATATGACCTGAATAAATTGTTGCAAAGACATCTGACCCCCATATTGTGGAGTTTTACTAACAATATATCATGAATGACAATGTGAAAATCCTTTGAAGGTCAAACAATATTGCATCGCAATGCTACCGTTCATAAAGATTGTTGTAAATTTCTTCCGTAAGTAAATTAACTGCATAATCGGTATATATGTTTATGCGAAATCGATTTGAGTACAATAAATTATTGTTTCCAACAGGGATATGAGTTTTTTTTTTATAATGTTTCGTATTATTTTTGTAATATTCAAAAGAACTGAGATAGGGCGATAAGTTTTAATTTCTTTTATATCACCAGATTTGTAGATGGGGTAGATGGCTTTTTCAGTTCTTGTGGGAAAATTCCAGTTAAAAAAAATTGAATCAGAGATATGTTTTAGTGATGAAATAATATAATGTTTAAGTTTTTGTATCGAAATAGCTGATATTCAGAACCACAGCATCTATGTTTTTTTAAGAGTCGATTGAAATATCTATTTCATTTTCTATTGTAGGTGTAAAACTGAGTTCGGAGGATTTGGTTTTATGTTAGTTATTATTCTTTTAGTTTTAACCATGTTCTGTACAATATTACTAAAATAGTTATTGAATTTATTACTGATTATTTCAGATTCCTTTTTATCTGTTCTGGTAACTGTACAGTCTGTTATATCTGCCTGTTGGTTGATGTTTAGAGTATCGCTTGTACTTTCTTTTATAATTAGCCAAACCTTTCTGTATAGTATAGCTGTTCTAAAATATTCAGCTTTAGCAGTTTTGGTTAAACGATTTACCGTATTTCTATATATTAGGAATGTCTGTCTTATTTAATCATTTCCCGGGGATTTTGGCGTTGACTGTCTTAGATTATCTCGTATTTGGATTAATGTTGTATTACCTAGTGTTACCCTCATTTTACATTTTCTATCCTTGCTATTATGAGTAATATATTTTCTTTTGTACATTCAGAGTAGATTTTATTGATTTTTTTTAAGGAGAAGGTTTTTCACTAGATCAGAAGAGTTTGACACTATTCCAACACTTAATTCAGATCAGGTGTTCAAATGTCATTGTATTAAGAATATTTGTGAATTTTCTAGTATTAGATATTGTATCTAATGGCACATTGGCGATATTGAGAAAGTTCATTATTTCAATATTCGAATTTAAACTGCTTTTTGCAAAGATTATTATATCATAGTTTTTGTTTACGTTACCAAAGTTGTAGTTAAGTTTGTATCCATTATGACGTGAATATTCAGGGTTTATTTGCCATGTTTCCGTGAAATGAAACTCATTTTCGCCAAAAGATTATAATAAAATATTTAATTCATTGAAATGAGACGCCAAGCTAGAATTGTTGAGATGGAACTTTAATTCACTTATTGTAAAAAAAATTCTAGATCGATTATTGGATCGTTATCACAGTACAGATTGTTCATGACAAACCCCTCAACGAGATAGGTAACGTTTACAGCTGATATGATGACAGTCAGATAATGTCATCACATAGATATCTCTGTCAATTTAAATTAACTTTCACATGCGATAGAGTGAAATTTCACTTCTTTCCACGCTTTCAGCTCTTTCTAATAATTTGAAATAGGTATGCACCGAGGCGGGGAAGCCTACCCTTTCTCGTACGTGAATTGGCTGTTTCCGCGCACAATACTCAATTTATCATAGTGTCAATAATGATGAATGTTAACTTGACAGCGGGTGTCAGTGGAAAATAGTTGAGGAATAAATTATATATTATATAAATGTAGACCATTTGAATAAAATTTCAATGGAACTAAGATTGTAATTTAACGTCTTTCATTAGCTGTTTCTAAATCATTTCCATTATATTTTCTGTTCCTCCTGTTTGCGTTTGACCCGCAAAAGTGTCAGAAGCGACAAATTTTACAAAAGTGCGGGGCTCAGTGATCGATCGATCATAAATTTTTATAATAGTATGCGATATACGACCAAATAAACTTTTTAAGTGCAATTGTACTAGATGGAATCCGAATCTAAATTATATAAATACATTGAATCAAGAGATTCTACCAATCTTGTAGAATTATCGGTTACTACGAAGGTCTATGTCCTTCACGTTCCCATTTAGTATAATCGATATTTTTCACAGCATGAGTACTTTGAATATAACAGATAAATATGATGAATCTTCTGGTAATTCACCTCTTTCTTTATTTTAAAACAAAAGTCGAATGTGGACGTATTCTAATAATCCCACTACTACTACATATAAAAGTGAAATGATGCAGATACAACATTGCGTTAATCTCTTTACCTTCATACCGGATCTGTTATTGTAAACTACCAGAAATAATCTGATGATAGTATTATTTTTTAGTTAATTCCGCTGAGACTTGCAGCATTTAAACATCTCTTCACAATTTAATTTAATAAAATTATTCGGAGGGGAACATTATCTAATTGATTCAGTCAACTTTAATGATGGCTTATTGCAAACTGAGAAGAAAGTTATATACTGTTTTTTAATTTCGCTTCGCAGCATTGTAAGCTGAAATTGAATTTATCACTTAAATCGCATTTCTTTCTATCTGTAATTTTATTAATCTCCAAGTATAACGGTATCGGAGAAAGAAAATCATCCGAATGTGTCTTGAGTTCACAGTGAGTTCTCATTGAAAGTTGATTATGAATAGACAAAAGATTTCTAAGAAACTAGCTTGATGAATTGACTTTCTTCTAATATATAATTAGTCCACACTCCACTCAATCGTTTCTGAAATGTGTTAAAAATAAAACAAGTTATTTTCTATTTATACATATTTCTTCTATAGTTCGAATAGAGGTTTCTTTCTTAATTCGTTTCGCTAGTAGTAGGAAAGCCTTGTGGATATTTATACCTTCAACGCTCAGATGGTTTTAACCGTAAGTCGCGCTCAGAAAATCCACTGCGCTATTGGACTTCCGACCTTTCTTCTCACAAACGGATGCTTCGGCAGAATCGCATATTCATAAAAATAAGACTGTGATGCGAAATCCGTCTGGAAGACAAGCATTTTCAAGATATAATGAATTTCCCGTAGTAGTTTCTTGAAAGTTCTTGCCAATCATTATAATTTAGTACGCTCAAGCATTTAGGATTACCTAGATACAAAATGTGTTGAACATATCGATTTCTCCAGGAAATTAGATTAAGTTAACGTTTATAGCTGATAACTTCGTGGAAATTTACTTAACACTGAATGTATTATTCGTGTTCTCTTTGTATATAGCTACTTGAAGGAATATAAATATAAATAAGTATTGGAATTAATGATATAGGATAAAATATTCATACTAGCATACTCACTATATCTGCCATCAGTAGTGTCCATATAATTGTATTGAGACGTACCTGCAATAAAAAAAATATATATTTAGATAAATATGCATGACATAATTCGGATATATATGGAATATAATCTTTCGAAAATAAACGATTCATTTTATTGAGGCATGCATACTTGGAACATTCATCGAACAATCCAAATAGCATATAATTACTCTAGAAATACAAATCCGAAGTTGCGAATAATAGAAGCAGTGAGTCTGTTCAGCAACAAAGCTACTATTTAAACGACTCGACAAAATTTCCTATGTGGTTCTTCTTAATATGACAGTTTCTTCGATAAAATGTGTAGGTTATCAAGTTAAATCCGATTTATAGTTCTTCAGATACGTGGCGATGATTGGTTGCCCGAATAAATATTTCGCCGCAGTTCACATGCATGTTAAATCCAATTATGAATATAATTATTTTGTTTTATTTATTAGAATGTGTATTATGGCGGTGTTTCACAGATTGTCTTAGCTTATCCGTTTCGAACAATATAATCAATTATTTGTATGGAGGGAGATGGGTAAATGGCAGAATATAATCCAAGTCGCGGTTAGTTCTGTGTCGATAGAAGAGTTCGATTCCTACGTCTATTCCCAACTTGTTCTATGACATGCTCTGAACATTTAGAGACCTTCAATGGGCCCTTCCGTTGGATCTTTAATTGGTGTAAGTCACGTCTCTATATTTTATTTATATGGGGATGTGTAACGGGAAGGGTTTTGTAAGACTTATGTTTCAAAACGGGACTTCTATGATTTTCCTGCCGTTGGAATCAAGAACATCGTTCGTCATTCTGGATGGTAATTGTGGATTTTCGATGATTGATGTTACCGTAGAGGGATTATAACCCATATTTATACACGCTGTAAATTGAATACCACAAATGGTAGAAGGAATAGTTAGTTTTGGAAAGGAACCAACCCTATGGCATCGAGGTAATTATCTCAGTATTCTAATTTCTAATGTATTGTTCACTTTACTTCAGAGATAAAATTGTTTATCTTCTCAGGTAGTATAGGTAGGTCTCAATTTTTGTCTCATAAATTGTTGTGTATTCTTCTCATTACGATGAGTAAAATACTGTACACTTAGAGAATTGATGTTACAGGGTTTTTTCCACGACTTTTTTTCGGCGAGCTTTTCCTACGAGTTTTTCTGTAAGTCTACTGGATAGTTTCCTTGAGATGTGCTAGGCAGAGTACGACAATTTTGGATCAGACGAGAAGTGTGAATTCATCAATTCAAGGTCAGGTTATCCAGTAGAGTTAATATTATTAATACTTATATGTAGCAACTATTGTAATAACTGCATTGAGTGTTTTTTACAGGTTCCCTGATATATACAATTTGCAGTAATTGAGCGCATTTGTGTATATCGTAGAATTTTATATTGTCAGATTCAGCATTTATATTCATTCATATATTAGGATGATTCATCTCGTGTTGTTTCACTTCACTCACGAATACGGGTTAATTTCCTTAGTATGAATTCACAAAATTTCACAAACAGTTAACTGCAATCATACCTGGTACAAGTTTTTTTATTTTCCTAAATTTCAGGGTAAGCTAACTTGGAATGTAAGCGATGAAATGGAACATTATCATCCACAAGTGAGGGCAATTTGAACTTTAGTAAATTGGAGCTCCAACGTGTGAGAGCCCCTTACAAATAGGCGCTGTAACGTGTTGAATACATATAATATGCTATTTGATTTGGCATATTCAATTTGGTTATGGATATTGCACAGCAGCAGAAGTCAGGAGCGGTATGCGGTCTCTTAACTCGCCTTCGTTTCGAACAAGTGAATATTCCTACTAAGTTGCCATGAAACATTATTCACATTGCTGAATGATATAGTTTTTGGATGCGTTCATTTGGTGCTTTTGGCACTTCGGATGTAGGCTCTCACAAGATCTCTTGGAATAATCATAAAATAATAAGCTTTAAGAAAGAATCAAAAAGACTGATTCTTCCTATTATCAAATTACATGTGAAACTTATTCCAGCATCGTTTCCCGTGGTACACCTCTTTCGATAGTTAACGGATTGGTCCTGCAATTTGATCGCTCTTGTATATCTCAAAGTTCCGAATAATTAATATTAACACACTAAATTATCTAACCAAATATCGATAGACAATATATGTTGCCGAATTGATCGTGGTTTCCTCCACTCACTCTCCTGAGTGGGATCAGTTTCCATTGTTTGAGCGAACATTTCTAGATAACACTAGCGAGCGTGTTTCTTGTTTATGTATCAAATAAGAAGAAGATCCAAAAGCATATGATTCGAAGTGATAAATTTAGAGTTGAAACTAAATCGAGTTTTATTCATATACTTTTCTTCACGTTGTTGTATCTTCCATAAAATTGGAAATTCATGTCTTCCGGATGGATTCCGCATCACAATAGCACGACTTGATGCCAACGTTTCGCCAACCATTACAGGTAGCATCTTCGAATCAGGCTTGAGGTTTGAACTGAAACTGATTCCCTGGTTTCTATAGCAGTATTTATTGTGAGGAAAGAATCTTCACGCGACACAGATCACTTCGGTGGTTAACTCCGTTCTGGTACCTGACCCTGCCGTTGTGTGATCATATGCGAGGCGGAATTTTCGAGGATGGGTTTTCAAATGTTGAGAAAGATATATCCTGAGTTATGGCTTAGATTATTTAGATGTTTTAGGATTTCTGTCACTGATAGAAGTTTGGGACTCGAGCTAGGATTTTAGTATTTTCGAAAAACGTTCGATGATTAGTGTCAAACTTGTGTTCCGCAAGCGCAGATCTACTGGTGTCACTTAGCCTTGTAGAGCGCTCATGTCCCTTCACAAGAGTAGCTACTGTACGACCTGTTTCACCAATATGGGTCTCACAGCAAGAACAGGGAATGCCATAAGCACCTTCTAAATGAAGAGGAGGAAGGGAATCTTCGATACGTTTGTAAAACTGAGATAGTTTGGAGTGTGAAAAAACGAGTAGAAATATTACGCTTCTCAAGGATTTTGGAAATTCGATGTGTTATATTTTCAATATATGGAATATAGGCAGTGGATAAATGAGGTGGGGTGGTTTGTGGCTCAGGTTGATTTGAAATTTTGGGCGGAGTTCTATCTAAAGGTGCTATTTACGTTTTCTCCCCCAAAAATATTCCTACGACATCTATTATTTCTGATGGAGAAGCCTCCCTACATAAAGTTTCCCATCCCGCGGCACATGAAATTCGTTTCGGGACTGCAAAAATTCTTCGTTATCCCAACATTCCTAAATCAAATTGAACTAAACTTTAAATCCAATCTCTTAATTACTCCAAATCAAATCCTGATTTAGCTATTTTAAAAGCTGATTGAGGAATTTTCAAGATTAGCTATCCGCGGAAGTCTACTATTCAAGATTTTCATTAAATTATTCGTCAACGTTAGAACATATAATAGTCTCGAATTGTTCAAAGGAGCATTGAAATGAAGTTTGTTTCTCTATTTTTGATTCAATACATTCCAATCGGATGAACGTAATTTAAGACTCTGAAACAAACTCAAAATCCTACCTTATTTGCTACAAACGAACAATTCAGGATGATTCATTCCCAAAAATAAACAAATGGTAACCTTTGTGTGAGAGTGGCTTAATTCATAAGAACGTACGAGTTTCGTAACATTCAAACATCAATAGAAACTGAAGTGAGTAAAATTCAATTTAAATGCCTTCTGGATTTGCCTTTTTTTAGAAATCATAAAAGAATAAAACGTTAGAGAGGACTAACTAGGAAGAATTCGACCAGCTTATTCAAGTGAATTGTATCCCCGTATTCCACTTTACCGATATTTATACTTCAGAATAAGATTATTCATTAATATTTTATTAATCTGTTTGTAAAAAAATAAGGAGGTGATTCGTCATCTGAGAGTTACAGATTACTGCTCTTGTCATCGAAAGTCGCTGGTTTCAGGCCCAGGAACTCAGGGTGAGTTAATAATATACCGAAGATGTTGTTTCCACCAGAAAACGGAAACTATAGTGTCTACCAGAGGTACGTCTGTCTGGGAGGACCTTGTGTACGAAAGGTTCAGTAAAGTACTCCGGAGTCATCCATGATGCTGAACTGAACTGGCACATGCACCTGAAAACCCGAGTGAAGGAGGCCGTTGTATCCATTTGAGCATGCAGGAGAGCCTTCGCAAGCGCATTGGATCTACGGCAGAAGGTTCTACACTGAATCTGTAAGCTCACGAACCGCCCAATCATAACCTATGCAGCCATTATATGATGGCAACCGCCAGATACGGTTTTGCCACGTCTGGCGATGAACAAGGCTGAGACACTTGCCTGGAGTACGAGTATCAGGGACTTTTAGGACCACCCCTCTAGGGCCCTCAGACTCATGGTGACGCTCGCCTCTCTCTACAATTTCCTATCAAAACGGTGGGTGCGAGGTCTGACTAGGGAACAAGGTCTTTGGTCCATTTCCGTCAGGGAATTCGTGTGGTTTACAGATAAGTCCAAGGCTGGCGAGTCTAGTGAAGCCGGAGTCTACTCATGTTTACAAATGGTGCCACTTTCAGTTTCCCTGAGGGCTCGGGTAACCGTTATCCAGGCAGAGGTATGTGCAATCCGGACCTGTACCCTGGAGAAGCTGTGTGGCCCTGGGTGCTCTTGGCTCCCACAGGGCGACTTCAAGACTTGTTTGGGGGTGCAGGGAAGCGCTGGTTTCATTTGCCAGAAGGAACAAACTTCACATAGTGTGGGTACTCGCCCACTCTGGCGTGGAAGGAAATAAATAATAGATGAATTGGCTAACCGAAGTTGCCTAAGTAAACCTGGCCGCAATTCAACGATCGAAATCTCAGTGACTACTGACCTCCAGGCCCTCAGAGAGGTACTGGTAGACAGTTCATTTTCGTATGACACGATTGTATGAGGCAGCCGAAGCTTGACGTTGTTAATTTCTCGCCTAAAACCTCAACAATTCTTCTTTCCATGAACAGACGACGTATAAAACTGCTGACATGACTTCTTACAGTCCACTGTCACATAATAGATATCTATAATTAATGTACATTGTTGGTGTTCCAGGTGGTAGTAGATGCGGAAATGCTGACGGAACTGTCCCCAGTAGATTGTTCAGCAATTGCTTCTCTTGGGGTGCAACGTCTCGTTAGCGCGAACATAGTACATGCCGGCTGAGGTCATCAGTATAAGCAGTATTCAAAAATATCAGAATGATACATGATAATGTCTCGTGAGGATCTGCGACTACTTACAGGAATCCCTACGAGACACTATCAACTGAGAAAGCACGTGAACACTATAGGTCTAATGGATAGTCATCTGTGTATGGAACGCGATGAATAGGACTATAGGCTGAGAGAGCCAATGTTTAAGATACACTGAAAGAACATGGCCAGCATTAGGGAGACCCTTCCGAGTGATGTTCTCTTGTTTGTCCAACACCTAGGGTGACTACAAAACCAACGGAGGGATGTGTTCAATGAAGGCGATGCAATGGTTATGATTAATAATAATAATAATGTCTAATGTCCCAACTCAATCAGGAATCAAGAAGGAAGGTGATGGTTGTTCAATTTCGCTTCGGTTCACAGGATATCGGTTGCAATTTAACTCTACTTCTATATAAACCCAGAAATCTAGCTGATAAGTGAATCGCTCTCAATTATGTCAAAACATACCAAATTCTACCAAAAGTTTCAATTCTCATATTAATGCTGAAGTTTTCACATAGGAGTGGCTCTCATTTACTGATTTCCACGAGAGCTGAATTGTGACATGTACTGTATTCCCATATGTGAATAGTTAGTTTCTTCGAACATTTTTTATCAATTCCTGGTATCACAGTGCTCGGCTAACTAGCGCAATTAATGAGTCAGAGAAAAGAAAAATGATATATTTAAGAAAATTAGTCATATAATATAGTCTATAATATGATCAAATGAATAGAAAGGAAAAAGATATATTTGAATTTATATGAAGATGAATTCTGTTCAGTTCTACAAAAGATTAATAATCAATAGTTCAGTTAAATACATAATAAAATTCAAAGGTTAAGTGATGATATCAAAATTACAGAATGGTGACTGGCATAGGCTTCAATTCGCAGTCCTGGTAGATGTCCAACTGTTCGATATAAACTTCAAAATGCAAATCCAGAATGAATGTAGTATTCCGATTGAGAGGTCAGGTTCAAAAGTTCAAGTTCACCAATTTCAATCCAAATAAGTGAGTCGGGAACGTTTCCCAGACTACCAAGGAAAATCTCAGGTAGTACAATCAGGAAAGATAATAATGTGATTAGTAAAAGCGAGAGTAATAAATTGAGGCTAAAATCCAAAACCAAAAAAAAAGAAACACAAAGCTAAAGCATAAGACCCAAATGGACGGGTTTTTCGTATGAAAGAACTTTTGTCAGTCAAACAAGATTTCCAATCATATCCCACACATTGTGGTTCTCGTAAATATCATAAATAATTCATATACCAACGAAACTATATCCCAATGCTAAATTACGATTTAATTCAGTAGAAAATGCTTTCAATCCGATATAAAATCGAAGGATTTAACAATTAAATCCAGATGCACATTTACTGTGTGACCGACACATACGGAAGCTGAGTTGCCAAAAGAAAAAAGAAGATGAACAATGAACTTGACCTAATTTCAGTGAACCGATACATCGAAATAGGAAGAACGAATTGCTATGACAGTGCCGTTCTGAAACATGGAATTATGGTTATACAGTATGTTATACAAACTAAACTATGGTACAATATAGTATGAGATTCTATGTAATATACAGTTGAATGAAACAAGTTGATATTATTATTGTAACAAATTAGCAACTATAACCAAACGCTTCCTTAATCAGTAAAATTGGAATGCACCAACATACAGAGATAATTGAAATATTACGTAAACTTTGAAACAAACTGACGAAATCAGGTCATGACTCTTAGTGTTATTTCGACCCGTGACACTGGTTCAACAGGTTCTAACATTCTGTTATCATTGGGGAAGTAGTGCTTGAGAGTGGGAGGGAAGTGCCAGAATCGGTAAGCATACGCGGAAAGATAGAAAGAATTCAGCTCATGGGTGAAGCTGAATTACAAAAGAACTACCGGATATGTAAAAATGGTACTGCAGGATGCAAGGGTACAGGGGAAGTAATATATTATATTACTTCCCCTGTACCCTTGCATCCTGCAGTACCATTTTTACATATCCGGTAGTTCTATGTAAGAGTAGAATAAAATAAATTGAATCGCAAGAAAAGTACCTTTACGTGAAACAGGAAATTTCCATGTCGATCAACCATTACTAATTTAGTTTTCGTTACTCAAGGTCCATCAAAAAATATTTGCAATGGTTGTCAGGTTGATTTGAATCCGGTTAATAAGATCACAGAATAACTTTACCTAATCTGTTTAAGATAAGTGATAAGTTTCCGGAGTCTTACTCATATGTGTTAGAAATTATAAGGTTAAGATCGAGCGTATATATCTTAACTATATCATAGACTCTATTAACGTATTAATCACTTGGACAGAACGATATCAGGCATTGCAGGTCATTTGCACTTCATTTAAAGCTGATACGATAGCAACGAAGATGCTAACTTGAAATTATATTGTACTGGCACAATCTCTGACCCGCCTAGTTTTCTGTATACATTTTGCAGCTTTTTTGTTGCGTTGGTTCCACTTTTGTAGCCTTTACCAATTCCGAAAAAATCGCGAAACTGCTAACTCGAAATTCGATTGTAGTGGCACAAGCTCGGACCCGGATAGTTTTCTGTAACTATTTTAAAGCTTTTTTTGTTATGTTGATCCCTCCTTTATAGTCTTTACCAGTTCCGAGGAAACCGCGAAACTTAATTTGAAATTCGATTGCCGCTCGCCGCTAGGGGCGTTGCCAACTACGCTCGGAAATCCCCGAAAGTGTAATATGCTTCGATAGATGAACTAAAATTCCTTAGTGTTTCTCGGGATACATTCAACCGCATTGAGTTCATTCAATGGTGTGCGAGAATATGTATAGATTGAGAAATGCACTCCTTGGACAAGAAGTGTCTAGAGTAAGCCAGAAGAAATCAATTCTCTCACCGAAAACAGTAGCGATAAGCATATTTCCAGTGATAAAAAAACAGGTCAATACAACTCACGAACCCCGCAACTAAGAGGAAAGGGACTATCCCTGAAAAACGACCACAAAGTATTATGAAGTTTTTGTCTCATTCCTTTCTCATGGAGACTTCTTTTTCTAAGATACTTTGGAATTCAATTGGTATCCGCTGTTGTTCCAAATTTATGAAAATCACAATATCAAGCTGATTTCAAGATGCACATCCCACGATTCTTGTCACGCAACCTACAATACCGAAACTATCGTAACATAAAAACTACAAAAAAGTTACAAATAACAAGCCGCAATTGCACTTCAAGCTAGCAATTACGCGTTTTTCCCGGAACTGGCACAAGCTAGGAGAATGGAACTACGGTAACATAAAAGCCTACAAAAGGCTTCAAATGACCTGCTAGGCCTAATATAGTTGTAACGCCAAGTGCTCGCTAAGTTGATAGATTTTATTAATACATAATCATGTTTACCCCAAGGATCAATGCTGAATCAACTTCCGTTCAATCAATTCATGAATGACGTTATGACTTTTGTTGGTTACTTCCTTTTACTAAAATATTATTCGCATCATCAACTATTACATGCAAAATGATTCACCTCAAGGATCAGTATTATAAATTCCTTATGCCTTTTGTTCCATACTTCATCCTACTGAACCATTATTATTCTCATCATATTGAATTGATATTGATGCCAATTCTTTAAAAAATCAGTTTTATTATTCGCAATTGTATACCCAATTCAATAATTATTAATCAATGATAATAATGTTCAATTTATTTCTTCGTTCTAATCTAAAATATGTGTCATTTATATAAAGCATATCTGAGAAAACTTGAAAGTGTGAATCGGCGTATCTTAAGATATTCAGGTTTCAAAGAAGATTGTACTTATGAAGCAACCGAATTTATACACATCAGACTCTTCTAGATAGATTGTCTCACCATGTTATGTTATGTTAACGGCGAAATTTTCAGTGTTTCGTTGTTATCCAAACTTGTTTATAACCTCATTGCCGGTCTGAAATATTTATCCACACTTAATATCTATAGTCTAGGAGCTAGACCAATATTGATGGTCTGAACATTAACCCGATGGCACTATGGTTTATCGTTAGAGGACGGTTCAATGACCAATTCATCTCAAAGACCGAATTTTCCCCAGCTGCTAGATCTCGAGATACAGCATCCGCATTTTTTTTTTTGACTGGAGGTTAACCCTTTCCAAGTTGCGGTTACTTGAAAAGCATGCCATTCTCATACACTTCCGCCATGTGCCATCATTTTTTATCGTGTCCGCTTATCAGGCCAACTAGTTAAAATTCAACCGAAAATGGACTACAAGTTAACCCCCCCAAACCTGGTGGAAAATGTTCATTGGTGCTGGCAATTGTTAACATACCCTATGCTATTAAAAGTTATCGGTCCATTTCCTAGTAATTGGCCATTATTTGGACCAAAAATGTTTCTTTCTTTCATTTTGTGGATTAGACTTGCGGGTTAGAAGGTAACATGATGGCACCATGTTAAAAAACTTTATTGGAGGTCAAATAAAGATTTAAAATTATTGCCATCACTCCTTGCCTATTTCAATCCCCCAAAAACCCATAAAACCACCCCTCAAAACAAAAAAAAAACTAAAACGGGCATTTCGATTTTAAACGCCGCCAGCATCTCAATAATTGACTAATTTATCATAAAATCGGTCATATTATCCATATTATTCATATTTTTTGAGGGGTGGTTTTAGGGGGTTTCGGGGGGTTGAAATGGGCAAGGTGTGATGGCAATAATTTTAAATCTTTATTTGACCTCCAATAAAGTTATTATACATAGCGCCATCATGTTACCTTGTAATCCGCAAGTCTTATCCACAAAATGAAAAAAAAGAAACATTTTTGATGGCATAGAGTATGTTAACAATTGCCAACACCAATGAACATTTTCCACCAGGTTTGGGAGGGTTAACTTGCAGTCCATTTTCGGTCCAATTTTAACTGGTCGGCCTGATAAACGGACACGATGAAAAATGATGGCACATGGTGGAAGTGTATGAGAATGGCATGCTTTTCAAGTAACCGCAACTTGGAAAGGGTTAACCTTCAGTCAAAAAAAAATGCGGATGCTGTATCTTGTGATCTAGCAACCTGGGAAAATTCGGTCTGTGAGATGAATAGGTCATCGAACCGTCCTCTAACGATGAACCATAGTGCCATCGAGTTATTGTTCAGACCATCAATATCGGTCTAGCTCCTAGACTACTACCTACATGTATCAGCTGCTAGTGCTCATTCTATACATACACTTTGTTAATTTAGTTGTACATTATTACATTTATCTGTCTAAGCGTTTCAAGGGAAACGAGTTCTTTCGATTGTGTAAATTCATTGAGGTAGGATCCATCGAAAATCAAATCACAATATTAAAATTATTCTACAAAATCTTGGAAATTCGTTTACTAGCAATGCTGCAGTTTGGAAGTTTATACTAAGATGTCGAGCTTGTCACGAAAGTTTTTAATTCTTAAATCTGGAAGTAAACGCGAGAAGGGACTTGAAATCTGCATTCAATTTCACAGGGTTAACATAAAATTTTATGAAGCTGCGACAGATGCTCGAAATGTGAAAGTGCCGTGCGGTGTATTTATTAATAGTACCTACTCTTACTCTGAAAACTCATGTAAACTTTTTTATTTTAAAACGTGGACCTCTATGGAAGTTCACAGACGTCTTCCATCTGAGGAGCTGATGTATTTCACCAACAAAAAACAATGAAACAAATATAGTTCTGCATTAGTATTTCATTATGGAAAAATGTTAGTTTCGGCGTATTACTATCACTTTTTGTTTCAATTCAAAATAGTTGCAATAAGGAAGATGATTATGTGTTCAAATCTTGAAGTTTACATTCATACAATTATTTTATACCGTATTGAAAAAAAAATTATCAATCGTAGTAGATAACACTTCCGCAACTAACTACATATACGTGACACAATTCTATGCATATCAAATTGTTTTATTCCAAGCAGCTTAATCATTCTTACCAACGATGAATTGAGAACAGAAAATTATGCAGACACATTTTCAATTTAAACATTCATCACTGGCAGAATAGATTTTGTAATTATGTAATAAAAATTTCTTTTCTGTTTTCATTATATTTATTTAACGTGGACCTATTTCTGCTTCGACTCAATTCTATGAACATCAATTTCATATAATTTTGTGCGCCGATTCTCTTGGATGGTACTGATATCTTGATATAGAGGCAGAATAATGTAATGTCGTTTATTAAATGTAAATTCTATATGAATTGGATGAAGTTTTTTTTAAATAAAATATCAATAATTAATTCTTTCCACCAATTGTAGATGTATGTTTTATTTGTTTTCTCGGTATTTTGGTTCTGTATTATTACTATGAGTAAAATAAAACTTATTCTTGAAGCTTCGACAGTCAAGGATCAATCCGAGGATGATGGCCCTCTGCATGTTTGCTGCTTCTAAGCAGCACACCGGGATGCTCTTGAATCCGGAATGCAGCGAGTTTTCCGCTCCGCCTGTGACACGAATCAACAGAATCTTGATTTGAATGAGAGATCCTGGTATTTCGTTCGTTCCTACTTCTCTTTTATGTTGATTTTGTTTTCTGCCGCCGGTAGAGCCAAGAACTCAATAACAAACATGGTTTTAGCTTTTTTGTTGGAGAAGTGACAAATGTGTCTGGTTTATCCCGTACGAGTAGAAGAGATGGTTGTCAAGTACCCGTGAAACCACATTATCCGCATGGAGATAGGTGTTTCCAGCATAGCTACTGCATGCACTCAACACATGCATAGCTGACTCCGGGTGTTTTGTGTGTTCGGATCCCAGTCTCCAAAGAACCAGACACTCAGAGTATGTAATCTAAGTGCCGAGGCCGCAGCCCGTTAGGTAATTGTAGTTCAGTGTTCATTTCAAATAAGAGCTCCTATTATAGACGCCACTGCTGTTATTGAATCATTGAATCCCAGCCTGCTCAGCTTTCGTCCACCATAAGACCGTCGCATAGGTTAGCTACGACTTTATATGTGGTATAGCCACGGAACATGCTTTGATTAGCATCCACAATACCTACACAAAGATCAGTCAGAGATTTGGCAGCATTTCATGAAAAAAAAAACAATCAAAATAAAATACACTTACATTTGAAAAAAAATTGAATACAATATCATAAAAATTTCAAACAAGCTCCCAAATGAATTGGAACAATTATCTCCCATTAAGTTAAAATTTAAACTGAAAATGTTCCTTATTCAAAAGGATTATTATTCGCTTCATAATCATCATTTGAGGCGAGGAGGCTTATCCTCCGAATGCACTTAGGCCACTTAGTTGGGCCCCTTGGGCGCCTCGTGGTCAGAAGCCTATTCTATTTCAGCAGGTTTGTGGCCCATCAAAAATTCAGAATATTGCAAGCGCTGGCTTCAATGAGTTCTTCTGGTAGCAGTTTTGATTCTCCGAAGTGTCGGTGCCTGAGAGATGTTAATGCTGGGCAGTTTCTTCAGTCTCTCGGCATTTCCTACATGTAGGGTCATCTGCAATGCCCATAGTATGAAGGTGTATGTTAAGACGACAATGATCGGTTAGGATACCTGTCATCTCTCTGATTGCTCTGCTCAGAGAAGGGAGTTCCTTTGAGATCCTAGACACAGGCTCTTTGATGAGAGTTTGGCCTTCCTCATGCGTGGTGATTCTCGCCACAGGTCAGGCCACTCTTTATCTAGTTGGCCCAGAAGGGCGCCATCACCCCCCCCCCCCCCCCCCGGAATTCGATAAGGCGACTATTGTCTTCGGCCCGACAGGGAAGCCGAACGACCCTCGCCTGGCCAGGGAATCAGCCATTTTATGTGTCTAGAGACTCCGATGAGTAGAACTTTATTTCTCCTGGCTAGTTCAGCTAGTGTATCTCTGCATTATTTGATAAACCTTGACGTGACTCTGGGTGTATCATTCGCTTAGTGAATACAAGCAGATAATAAAACTCTATGCGAGTTTTGTAATGATGTGGTGTATTTTATAGCGCAGGCGTTATTTAAGACCAATTTGATTTATTTCTTCAATTTAAACTCACTCACTACTTTATTATTATATTATTCTAAGATTATTACAGTGTTCCAAATTATGACATGTTCTACGCCCTCATTAGGGAAATCTATATTTATATTTATATTGTATGGAACGAATAATATATTTCACTTTACTTTACTTTCCATTATCTGCCATTCCAGAAGCTCTTCCCAGCTTGATTGCGAGTACAGGATGGTGATTATTTAATTTCTGTTAATCCTTCGGTTCTTCACAGATCGATTAGGATTATATCAAGTAGTGGAGATGCGAACCCATCTGGACTGTACAACCTCATTCATATAATATGAATTAATATTGAATATAAAATACAAGATTGTTCGCTATAGCTTCCCTTCCTTGAAGCAGAATATCTCACAAAGTTAAAGTTATACATTTAGGAATACTTGAATAAACGAATTGATAGTTAATAAAGTAATAGCATCTTCATCTATTTAGAATGGAATGCATCGAAGTAACGGACAATGCAAATAAATTAATTAATATAGGTAAGTGCAATATACAGCGTTTTGATTGGAAACAACGTCCTTTAGTACAAAGAAACTTTCGAGTTGCATCTAATAGCCGTAGAAGGAAGCGAAGGTTCCGCCACCGGGATGTCATTCTCCAAGATTCAAGACCCGATGCGTAGTATTTCGAATTAATAGAAATAACTAAAAGCGCGGAGAGACGTAAAATTGTACTGTTATATAGATAGGGTATCTACGTTATGGAATGGTCTTCCACGGACATTATGTTACTACCAGTGTATCAACTGTTTGTCTCTAAGAAACTGTATATAATGTTAATTGTACGTAATTATATTAGCTGTTGGAGATATCGAAATATATCGAGTCCCTTTTACCCCGTTTGGGATTGAGTTTCGAAAAAGCCGATCTTAGCGAGTGCCTATTTCGTTTAAGGACCCTTCCTGCCAAATTTCCAGTCAACATTTAATCCATTTTTTCAAGTAATATAATGAATTCCATCAAAATAGAAAAAATGTTTCTGTAGATACATTTTCTGAATGTTCAAATAAATTGCCACCAGTAGTATATTGGGTAATAACCACAACCTCTATAACCTCATAATGTACTCGTAAAAAATATATAGCTATGGAATATGTTTCACAACATAACATATTACATAATACACAGATACATAATGACATATACATACTACTTTAGAATACTCTCATCTCCATCATTCAATATTCATTGTTTTCGTAGAGATTTAAGCAGCTTTACATATTCATGTTGTTGATCACAATCATACAGGATTTCAAAATTAAAAGCATGGAATATTTGCATATTTTTCATTGGTCATTAAAACAGACAAGCAGAAAATTTACTACATATATACTTTAATTTCTTCGCACTATCCTCTGAATGTTATTATATACTTTATAATAATTCACTCACGGGTAACGAGTTCGAAACTGCATACAGGAAACGATACATTGTTGTACTTCAGATTTTGAATATTCCACATTTATTTGGATTCTCCGTAATTGAATTTATTGGTTCCTGCTGGTGAGTATGTGATAATGACACTATTATTCAGGAATATAAAAATAAGATTTTTCTGCAGCTCAGCATATATTTGTTTGCTGCTTATCTACATATATCACCACATAAAGCTTAAATCAAAATATACGGAGATTTTTCTCGTCTTTCCATCAGTATCATTTATTTCAGGCAGATACTTTATACACTCGTACTGCGTAGTCTCACTAGGAAATGCCTAGAATCAATATAATATATTCATAAATTCATAATTTGTGTGATAAATTATTTTTCTTTAGGAATTCAGTTCATTTCACGTGGAACGGAATTCAGCCACCTAAATTAAGATAATATCCCTGACCGCATTCTCTAGATCTAGATTTGCAAAATCTAGGTCCAATTATTGATGATTGGAAGAAAATTAGAGTTATAATAAAAAGTACATTATATTAGAATAATGAATTTTAATTGTTTCAATAATCGTGGTCCAGCATCAAAATCGTATAAAAGATTCAGACAATTTGAGTTCCATACGTTCAGGTTTATAATCAGTCAGGTTCTACATCAGTGCCAGAAAAAGATTAAACCTCACTCTTAGTTCTATGACTCCTTTCTGTTTCGGAATTCTTGTTTGATAGAGTCACATAGACAAATAAGAAAATTTCAGTTCCTATTAACATGAACGATATGATACGAAGGCAAGGTGAAAAGTCCCTGAAAAATAAAACAGATGGCGCCACAATCGAAAATACCATGTGTTATTTGTAATGTACCATTTTAACTAGAACGAATTGAAATTTCCGTTCTGTTTTTACTCCCATCGAAAGCATAAAGATTTTTGCAAACATGTAAAAAAGTGAATTTAGCGTCTTGATTAGATATTATTTCTTGCGTAGAAAAAACATTACGCAAACCAAAGGATCGCTTGTTAAGCACCATGAAGACTCCTCACCATCGATTGGAACGATTCACAAGTGATTCACTGATTTTCGTTGTGGTAATATGACCATAAAGGACGCCGAATGTACTGGTCGTCCAATTGAGGTTACAATACCAGGAATCGTCGATAAAATTCATGGTATGATATTGGACGATCTGCGAGTTGAAGAGAACGGAATTGCTGACGCTATGGGCTTCTCAACCGAAAGGATATGGAAAATTTTGCATACATTTTTTAAAGTGAGGAAGGTATGTTCCAGATGGGTGTCGAATTTGCTATCTGTTGGCAACAAGCGCGACCGTATGAAACTTCAAAGGATTGTTTGCCGATGTTCAAGCATGATAAGAACTTTTTCGCCCTTTCGTAACTATGGACGAAACACGGATCCATGTCAACACACCATAGACCAAAGAACAGTCGAAACACTGAACTTGTCATGATGAGTCGTAGCCCAAAAAGGTAAAAATTCGGTTCATCGGCCAACAAAGTCATGTCGACATGTTTTTTAGGATGCACAAGGTATCGTCCATATTGATTGCCTTGTAAAGGGTAAAATGATCACCGGCGTATATTATGCATAGCTGCTGGATCAATTCGATGCCGATTTGAAACGAAAACGGCCGCATTTGGTGAATAAAATGTGCTTCTACACCAGGACAACGCACCGGCACACAGATCCACAGTCACGATGGCTGATTGCATGAACTGCGCTAAGAATTGGTTCGTCATCCACCATATTCTCCAGATTTGGCACTCTGTGATTTTAATCTGTGTCCATAATTGAAGAAAAGGCACGGTAGAAAGAGATTTCGCTACAACGATTGGGTCATCACCTAAACAAACTCCTATTTTAAATGATTGCCTAAATCGTATTATTTGGAAGGAATTGAAAAATTTGAAAAACGTTGGAAGAAGTGTATCAGGCTACAAGGAGATTATGTTGAGAAATAAAATAAGTTTTGACCAAATAAATCATCTCTTGTTTCATTTTACAGGGACTTTTCACTTTCGTATTCTTTCAAATTTGTTCAAAGACAGCTTTGTAATAATAAGACTATTGGGCATATAAGACTCAAGTAATAATATAACAATATTTTTCGAAATGTGTTCATTGGAATGCATTTGCTCTGATAACGTCATATCAATTATTAGGATTTTTTATTTTTTATATGAATTAATCACTTGAAATCTCACACAACTAACTGATTTTTTGGTCGAAGATTCTATGGCATCTGTATCACCAGATACAGTGGAGCAATTATCAGAAGCATGAATTATACAGAGTAAATACAGAAACATGAAAAACTAGTTGAAAAAAATTCACTTAGTACCTCAGATGTGTTTAAGACTGAAATTGGACATTTTCTCTGGTCATATCAAGGAACAGACATGAAATATGTGAATTTGAAACAATTTATAAAATTAGTTCATATAAATTCGTTGAATATTCTGGGATTAATAATTGGAAATGCTACTAAGCTTACTTGAAAATTGCATATTGATTAGTTAGTCTCTGGAATAATGATCTTGTTACCAACAGCTAACATTAAGAAATAATACCATCTAATGAGAACATTAAATAACTGTATTGTGCATTATATTCATTCGATAATTCACTGTGACATTGTCGCAGTAAGTCAGTACGCAAAAGTTAACAATTGGACAGAAAAATTCTTACATAGCCAAAGAGAAATATTAGCATTGTCAGAAACCTATTCTGAGTTCTTTATGCGTTTTAGAATTTCACATGGTACTCGGAAGTTATTTGTCATGTAAACGGAAAATACGTCACACGTTTTGAAATGCTGCGCTTATTTATAATAACCTACACGTTTGGCACCACGCTAAAATGTTCCAGTGTCAACAAACATGAAAAATACTTCCGATACCTTTTAGAACGGGATAAGTGGGAAACATAGTTTAATTCGATGCAGAGGAAATTGTATTTATTTTATGGATGCGAGTGGAGAATTCGTTTGCTTCTATAAATGCAAAGGAAAGGACCGAATTACATTTCGTTATAAATGGATTCGTATGTTCATGACATTGTATGTATTCTATCTCATTCTTATAGTCTGGAATATAACTTCTGTCAATATCAAGATGACTTTGTATTACCGCGCTTTGTGTATAGATAATTAGCTTTTTGAATTTTATTTGAACAGATAATTGAAAATATCCAGTTGAGCATATTTATAATTATTTACCCCACTGACATTTATTGAAGAAAAGTTAATAGAAATAATATAACAGTTTTCCAGAGATCAAACTATCTCCTCTATGATTCATTATGATTCTTAACAGAGTTATTAATTTAGATATTCGAATGCTTCCAGACGTATTTTATTTTGCGTTTTTTGCCAATCTTTAGGAAACAATAATTCAACTTTATGACAAAGTTGATGGTGACTTCCTCAGAACCGGGAATGGTAGGATAATCATGCCATTCCAAATGAGTTAATCTCCATACATATTCCAGTTTTCAGATTATAAATTATTACTGTCTGAAATCTTTATTTTGTCCTGTGTTAAATGTTTATTTATTTAAGTACAGTGGTTCCAATCAATTCTGGGGATCAATTAATCATGTTCCTGTTATTTTTCCCTCTTGATTCATATTCCTATTGAATAACCAAATTTTCGTATTACAATTCAGACCACAACGTTTATCTCCGATTCCTCTTGTGAATCAGCCAATTGTGTTCCCGAGAAGGTATTTAACCAAAACGGATATGTAACATTATTGTATTGGAGGGAACCAATGGAAGGTTAATTCTGAAAGCCACACTGTAATGATGTATTCTTCTGTTCATTGTTACACATTAAATTCAAATTCAGATTCAGTAGTACACATTCTTTCCAAATTATGTTATCATGCTTAGTAATGCGTTATTGCAAGGTTCTTTTTCTTTTTTTTCACTACACAAGAATGTTAGTGGAGCAACGTCTGAGTCAGCGGTGGAATGTTTTGAAGGGAGGCATTCATTGGAATTTTTGCTGAAACTGTAGTTGTTGTAGACATCAGGAAATACTTCGCTAGGCCCAGAATTCCACAACTTCACTTTTCAATAGAAGTCCGGTAAAAAAAAGTTCTGCAGGGCTCAAGTCTGACAACAAAATGGTAACCAGCCTGAGCACGTCTAGTCTGCCAACTTGGAATCGCTCGTGTTGGAATAACAGACTTTCCGATGAGCATCGAGCATGAAAATATCCATGTTCTAGAGAGTTTTTTTCTGCATAAGATATGAGCTCTTGGGGTGCCAAGTAGCTCTTAGCACCGAATAGAAGACCAAGTTTCTGTGAAGCAGTTTTTGAAATACTCTTCTTATGATCATCCAATGAGAAGGTGTTATCGCTGATGATAACAAGCATGGTGGACATTGAGGAGTTCTAAGCTATTCGCTTGAATGTTTTCGGATGACAGGAGAAAAACGCGATCAAGCTGATCTATTTGAGCATACATTTCTGAGTGAATGTCATCTACTAGGAGAAGTTCATTTTTCCTGGTTTGTGAAACTTGCTCTTCTCCACATGTGATGAAAATGTTAAATAATTAATTTATAAGTTTGAATATTCTATATGATAGAGTAGTGGCTGAAATCTGCTCTACGATTAGTCAATGATTATGAATAAATACATAACATAGTTTCAGGAGTATAGAACGTATATTGGGACATGTAACAACAATCTCAATTCAAGTTGAATACTTCATTTTGAACGGAGTTTAATTATTGTTCCAGTTTCTCGGTCTCGCTCTCCTCCTCGTGAAGAGAATGTACCAAGGAGAGAGTATACCAGTTTCAGCAAAAACGAGTCCGAGAGTTTTTATGTCGAGAGCGAACATTACAAGCAGAAATTTCGATACAATTCTCGCTCTCGGCTCACAAACTTCCATAAGGTTATGAAAATGAAATCTTATCTATTTTTTGAATTTCCTTACTTCCTGATTTCAGGTATTTACTGTTGAAGTTGTTATTTTTAAAACATTTTTACACCTTCATACTTTAAAATCGAACACTCATATAAAAAATGAATATATTTAGTCAAACTATAAGTCTTGTATACCCACAAAAAATAAGAAATAGGATCTCGAAATATTTCTATCAATAATTATTATTTACACAATCAATTAATTATTACTGAGATAATTTATTGCAAACAGAGTTTACACCTAAATCGCTATATCACAAGAGACGCCTTTCTATAGATTTTTGTACAAAATGATGGAATGCAATGAAAAGTTTTTCAAAATAATGCCCAATGGAAATGTGGGAAAATATGCAAAAAATAAAAGGCCTTCAAATGCTGCACATATGAAGATATTGCAACCATAGATCAAAACTATAGTTTGTACACTATATACCTAGGTCTGTGAGGCAGCACGGCCCTAAAGATGATAAAAATTGATGAAATTCGGGTACGCAGCTTTGATACTTGTTTAAATAAATCGTGTATTGTTTGTTTTCCGATTTTTCCAATTAACTCTACGAATTGTTTGAGATCAAGTTGCCTTTCTAGCCCCGAAGTTTATTCATTTATTCATTTATTTTATTATTGAGCGCGGTTAGAGATTGAGAAGAGGTACTATTTATTCACTCATTGCCTAGCAGGAACGATGGTAACGAGAGTAGAATTGGTAATATTTCGCTCTTTTTCTCGGATTCGTGTTTTTCATTTTCAAGGTTTCTCTATGCATCACTTTAGAACCGCCATCGTAAATTTTGAAAAATTACCCTTCTGAACTTTTTCTTAAAGATTAGCTTCAGAAACTTATACATTTCTGATCTAATTCTGAATTGAAAAAAAATGAGATTTAAGCCGATGTCAGTCGGCTCATATGCCAAATGTTGTAGGTATAGTATATAAGTATATCGTAGATTTGAAAATTTATGAATGGACATATAGGGATCCGAAATGACATTACCCCCTCTGGCGTTTTCTACGCCGAAACAACGAATTGTCACAGAAAATATTATTCACATATAAACATATGTATTACTAGAGCTTTTGGAGTATTTTGGAGTAGAACTTGAAAATGTATTGTACATTCAGTAGCTTGTAAGAATAATAAACAATAAATGAAACCCGTTTGATAACATTTTTCTGTGCAAAAGAGTAACAAGTTGTATTTACCTAACTTAACCTAACAAGTTGTATTTCTATTATTTACCTAACTCAACCTAAAAAGTTGTATTTCTTTTACTGTGTTATACACTTATAAACATTTTCAAGCTTCCTCAATTGTCATTTCTGATCCTTTTACAGGCAGGACATTTTATTTCTAGTAAAGACTTGGATTTACTATTCTCCACAACTACACCATCAGCAGAGTAAGCGAGCCAATAATTTTATGTAGAAATAATTTAACCCACTTCGACTACCTCTGTTGTTGAAACTGAGATGAATTTTTCTATGGCTTTATCTTCACTCGCAATCCCTGTTTGTGTACTCACTCCTGAACTCTTGCGGATTGAAGTACGTATTACTTTTTTGATTCCAATTAGCATTTTTATTAGTGGCATAAGTGTATATTTCGTAAACTCTGGAACCTGTTATACGATATTTCCTATGACTTTTCCAGAAATCATAATTAAACTACTTTCCTCACAGATGGAAATATAATCTCCTTCTAAACTTTGGATTATTCTTTTAAAACAGTCGTTCATTTCACATACCTACATTTAATTTGTCAAGCCAACTGTGCAGATTGCTGGTAAGCTGAAACTGTTCCTTATTACTTCTTTGATGTTATCAGTCAATCGGTAACTTTTATTTTCTTTATAATAATCACGATATTAATAATCATATATTGATGTTTTTATGTTAACATAACCTCTTACTTGTAGCAATATAATAATGTTGCCATGACATGTTTACACTGTCCCCCTTGTCCTGCCTTGCATGAACATTTCATACTTAAAATAGAACCATTATTTTTACTAATTTGGCCTTCTATTTCGTGAGGATCACCTCTTAAATTAGAAACAAAATCAAGATATACGCATTGCTTTATATGTACGTAAACAAATGATGTGACAACACGTCCGTCATACTGGAATGGTAAAGCAGGTACCTAACCATCATTTCAGATCCCTATAGATGTGATTATTTTGAATAATATTAAAAATCATCTCGTTTATCATTTGCGACTTCCCATTGGGTGTTTAATGCAACAAAGGGTTTGTCACTTCAAATTTACGCTATATTTTGTGGAAGAATCGGAGTGGTTTCTATATTGAATTTTATTACAATTGATGCTAGGATGAATTCTACAAGATCCATGTAGACATCATTCAAGCTTTATTCTGTTGAAGCTGATAAAATAGAACTTTTGCAGGTATTGTTGAGTGGAAAGCTTCGTACAATTCAAGTCTCCACTGCTACTAATGTAAAACTTCCGCATCTTTCTTCAAGGTATACATTTAATTCAATTAGTTGCAAATCGGAATTGCGGCACATCAAGCTCTTAGTTTCTGGAACCTTAAACCTTCTATTGAAATACTCACCGTACAAATCATGGGAATTTTTCTCTTTTTTCACTTTGATGTTAAACAGAGAAGGAGATTAGAAATCATGCTTAATCTGTTTCTTGCGATAGCTATCAAGAATTATCTTGTCTAAATTCGTTAAAGTGCGATTTTGTTGTCACTTTGATATGAAGTACTAAAAGTACTAGTCTGAAATGTAGTTCACCGAAGAATAATAATGTGGCGGATGAGCAGGGTAATATTATAGCAGAACTTCAAGGAAAGAGTAATACGTAAGAACAAATTTCGCTGAAATGGCGAATGCGCCGGTTACAACTTACGTATGTTCGTTTGCACCGGTGCCCATATAATTTATAGGTGTACAGTCGTAATCAATTATTAAATATTTTCTAGGTTGTGATAGTTCCCTTCTCCAAAATATTCAAAATTTCCGAAAATTTTTGAGTCTACCTTCCTCTTTGAAAATCATTGATTTGGTAGTAATATTCAGTATCAGGAGAAAAAGATTAAACAAAACTTTTGGAAGAGTTAAAGTGTCTATACATTTTTTCCAAATGGAATGACAATTTTTTTCTTCAATTCAATGAAGAATAAAATTCTGCATCATTCTGTATCAATGTTAGCTATACCTGATTTTGATAGTTTTCAAGTTATGATAAATTTTTGTTGACATTGAGGGTAATTCATTTTTCATAGTTTGCCACAAAAATTATGAATGTCATGAATTTCCAACAACTTCTGGTTGAGTTATTGTTGTATAGTTTGAAGAGTTACAAAATATAGACAAAGTTATTCAATTATAGGTCATCAATGTCAAGTAAAAGTTATCACAACTTGAAACTATCAAACATGGGATAGAGGACATTGATACAGATCGATGCGAAATTTAATTCTCCTCCATTTAGTAGAAGAAAAAATGTTTATTACATTCGAAAAATATAAGTAAGGGATGCTCGAACTTCCCTAAATGTATCCCAAATTTGGGGATATCTAGTTATTCCCCACAATAATAAATACACCAACAGAAGGATCCATTTTTTTCTACAAACGATTTCAAACTATTACAACATGACAACTTTTACTGATTTCCATAGATAAAAGTACGAACTCCAAAATTAAGAAAATAGAATACTTCGAGAATGGGTAGACTTAGATATAGGAAA
Organism: Endomychus coccineus; assembly: GCA_958510875.1. NCBI lineage: Eukaryota > Metazoa > Arthropoda > Insecta > Coleoptera > Endomychidae > Endomychus > Endomychus coccineus. The sequence continues at coordinate 65,745,888 of OY294069.1, forward strand.
AGTGATGGCAGTGCATCCAATAGGTGATCTGGGATTCATAGTTATGGAAGATATTGTGCAATGAATCGCGAAGATTAATCAGTACGTAAAGTGAACATAGTCTCTGATTTAATCACTGAATGGAATCATCAAAAGATTTCAATCATCCACGGAGTGAAAATTTCTTTAGAATTTTTAATCAGAGTAAGTAAATAATCCGTCAGGTACGTAAGCTTCGCTGTAATAAGAGGGACCTGATTACAATTTCCGTGTTATTCCTTAGAATCGATAATTCAACGTTGATGCATTCATTCTTCATTCCTTCTATAGTACTCAAGTTTATCTATAGGAATTATTCAAAACATGTTATCCAAAAACCGGAGATTTTAAAGTATCGAACATTTCATCTTCTATCCTCATTCATTGTGGCTGGCTGTGTTATGAGTTAGTAGAGTAAGATTGATATGAATAGATTGTTGTTGATTAAGCGAAATAATAATATCTTTCTGACCAAATTTTTATAGTTATACCGGGTAACCAATTACAATGGAACACTGAAATACCTAATATAATATTGTTATTCAGAGAATAATTGATTGTTGATAAAATTGTAAGAGGAACCATCTTCGAATTGATGTATACCCGACCGAAATCCAAGGACCTCGCACTAGGACATGGTTATCATATTTTATGAATCCAGACATTATCTAGATAATGTAGTGCCATCTAGCACACAATACCGAATATAAGTAATACAGCAACTTTTTCAATATTAGGTATATAACAATAAGTTCTGAACATTCTTGCTGACCTAATGCTTATATTGAATATTAACTATCATAACATTTGTATTTGCTATATCGGCAGCGTACGTAGATCACGATACCGATTCTCTTTAAGGAAGTAGAGCAATTTATTGAATTAAGTAAATTTATGGAATCTCTATTATTTCATCTTCAAATTAGGAAAATCATCACTAATATTAGGACAATTGAGATTTTGGTGGTCGAACCATTTTGCTATAATGATAAGATCTCTCTAGTCTAGATCTATCAGTAAAATTACAAGCTAATAGTTCTAGATAGATGTTTCGCTCTTACGCTCCTATGGACATTGACTGATTGATTTCTCGAACTTTACAGAAGTCACTTTTGTAGAGTCAAGGTCGTACATTGTTTGATTTCTCCCATTCTGTACTGTGGTTATGCATACCTTCAATAGGGATTGTCCATTAACGTTGCAAGCTTCCTCGATTCACTGATGAGCTCCGTTAGAGCTAAACAGCTGTCTAGAACAATTAGCTTGAAATGTTACTGATAAATCTACACTTGAGAGACCTTGTCATTGTTATTTGGCAAAACCAATCTATATCGTTAATTTTTTTCTATAAATATAGGAGAAGCAGTATTTGAGCAAGAGAGAGGAATTCGTCTCCATTTTCGTAATATGGGTAGCAACTTCATCAACAACAGCACGATTGAATGAACGTTATAAACTCAAAACAAATATTGATTGTAAGGGGGAATTATATCTCAGGAAATCCATTGACCTCAACAGAATGGCTGATAAGCCTGCTGCTTCTAATTCACTCAATTTCGAATATATATTCTCACAAATTACCTTACAAAGCATCCACGATTGGGAATGGATTTATCAATTGATAATATGGGAATAAAGGAATGAAAGGATTGTTCAATCCTCTATGGTATACTGTAATTCATGATTTGAGAAGCGATACAAATAATGTTCGATATAATACGTGTTACCTTGATTAGAATTCCACACCGTGAGAACTTTCTCCTTACCTGAAACAAATATAATTATCAAATACTGTACAATTCGTCTTCGGATAGTGAAAAGCAGTAGTAGTCGTAAGATATATGGATTATGGTTTAACAAAATATTAAAGAAATGTACAACTGCTGTCGTCAATCAATATTGAAGTTTAATTCTCCTGCATAATTACTAGAAATGAGATTCCAGCCGCTTGTCCGTTCCTAAGTAAACAAGGCATTTTATATTCGAGATGCCGCACATTTTGCTTATCTTGACTGTTTAATGTAGTAGATTAAAGTGAACCTCGAAAAATAAGGTAGCAGTTTTCAGCAGTTTACGTCCCTTAATTATTCAAGTGAATCTCGAAGTAACTTGAAATTGAGATATTTTTGTTCTTACTCGTATTTCTTGAAATGTACATAGTGAATTCGAATGAAGCTGTTCGAAACAAACCGGATAGATTAATGTTCGCCAACAGGAAATGATTCCGATCTACCAACATGGCATTTGTGAAATAGATTAATGCACATAGTTTCATGATATAACTTCAGTTAGATCGGAGTGTTAGATGAAAAAGACATATTTTCAACAACTCCAATGGTGACAATGTTATCGCCATCTAGCCACTTTGCCATACTGGATAATTTTGTGAGTTTTAAGACCAATCCCCGTTAATTGGCTAGCGACATTTTCCCATCAACCCATTGTATTCCATCATCATTTAATCTAAATGTCGGATGATTATCAAGTCTTAGTTTGCCCAAATTATTTTTTTTATACTTTGACTACACGAGAGCGAAACCTATAATGTTCGAAGAACATCGTGTGAGCCAGCAGTGGGATGTAGGGAATGGAGATAGGGATTCGTATTTTCCTTGAATGTTGGACGCTATGGGGATGGGGAAAGACGTCACTACGTGAAGAGTTCCATAACTTCACTGTTCGGTAAAAAAAATTAAATCTGGTAGAAATAAGTTCGGCAGGTCTCGAGCTTGACAATGAAGGGGTGACTAGTTTGAGCTCGTCTAGTCCGCATATCTGGAATCTCTCATGGTGGATCAACAGACAAGATTTCTGTTGAACACTGACTACGGAAATATCTATAGAAAAGGGAGAGATCTCCCACCCTTATACGATATTCTAGAGAGGTCGATGAACTCGTAATGGTGACATCATCAATCAAATGAATAACTCTCTTCTGGATATAATCCAAGAGCTTCAGCGTATGTTTGAGAGCCGGACTCCAAACATGTGAACAGTACTCCAGGACAGGTCGAATCTGTGCATTGTAGATTATGAGAAACTGCTGGGATGTAAAGTAGCTCTTGGCACGGAGTAGTGTAGTTCACCAATGGGTTTTGATTAACATTTTCCGAAATCTTCCCCATTTTCAGATAATTCAGACGGGATACAACTTCGTTCCGCTGTCATGCTCATTTCTCGCAGAATTCTTGAGGAAATCATTCCACGTTCATATTCAAATATACACCGCGCGATTTCCTTGAGAAAATAAAGGGCAACAATATCACATAGGTACTTTAAAAAATTATTCACGCAACAATCTGAAAAAATTCATTGCACGTTTGCGAGCAGTGAATGACAACTCGGATATCAAATTATTTCAGTAGTCTATTCGTCTTCAACTTATGTTTAGACAGTTTTTGAAGAATTTAGAGTCAATGAATACAAGAAGAATTCTAGTTCTTCCCATATTATCTATTGGAACATAGCATTCTCAAATAAACTGGTATAATTTTTACCTTATAGAATCAAATCAATCCGGGCTTACTATGAGATTCTTCATATTCGAATGTTCTTCATCAGAATACATATTTATGCCTGATTTTTTGTTAATGTGGACCTTATAGATGTGTGATTTACGTTTGTTTCTCCAGAGGTCGCCATCAAATGAAAATTATATTCACAGATATCTTTGATTCAACCGATCCTTCATACTCCTAAATCCGATCAATGATTTTTTGGAGCTTAACATTAATAAGGAATCATATATAACTACCAACTTCTTTGGAGTTGTATTTTACGATTACTTTATTACAACGCATGTCGAGTTTAGGTTGGTTCATAACGGCGGGTAGTGATGACGTTTAGAGAGATTCTGCTCCCAGAAATGGGGAGAATAGTTCATAACAAAAACTGGTGGAAATCCATAACTCAACTTTTATTTACTCAGAGAAAAAAATTCAAACTTGGCATATTTCGAGATTGACCAAGGGATAATTCTTTTTTTGCGCGGGGAAGGTTATGAAGCTTTCAATTTCGGAATCTAAAATGAAATAGATAATGGGAAGAAATGGGAATTATGTGCCTAGATACTGAGGAGAATTCTACAGCAAAATTTCATCAGAAATAGAGATAACTATCAACATAATACGATTCTGGAATATTTCCCATTTGGAAATTAAAATTAGATATGGTTGCATTCTCACAATTCATATTTGAATCTGCTCTACCGGTTTCGGAGTCTATATTTTCCACCTCATCTTCAGGTATATATGAATGTCTTGAATTGAAAAAATGTTCGTATCAGTACTTGCTCTATTTAAAAATTCTGAATAAATAGTAAAACAATAGTTGAAACTTGTTTATATGGTATAAGGCTTATTATAATAGTAATTATTAGTATGTATACATTGAATTTGTACAAATATCTAATATCATATTCATGTAGTTGTTTTCATAATGAAATCTAAGACACTAAGAAATATAAAAATTCTAAAAGCTAACCACTGTAACTCCTTGCCTTCTATAATTATCCAATTTTGTAGCGTATTAGATTCGAATATGGAAACTACTATATGAATATAATATTAGAAATTTGTATAATTTCAACTGAGTTATTCAAAAAGAGGCCACACTATCTATTCATACAACATTATCATTTAAATCTCCAAGTGAATGTCTTTTCAAAAAAACCGTCTAAAAAATCTTAGAGAAGAAAGTTTACTATACTGAAAGAGAGTATTTGAATGACACATTTTAACTTATTTAATAAAAATAATAACATGTTTATTGTAATATTGTAATGTACACATATTGTAAAATGTAATTAATTGTAATTTATTAATGTTATGTTCAATGTACTTACGTATCTAATGAATTAGTGAAATGATATTCTAATTCAACTCTAATGTATCCGTATAACTATTATTATAATAATTGGACCATTATACAATGAACTATTGCGTCACTATTTATTCAAATTTTTTTTTTAAATATAACAAACAATGTTGGCATTTTTTTTTAATTTGAGTACAGATTCAAATATGTTTTTTGAGAATGTAACCATATTTATTTCAATTCCGAATCATGATGAACTCGCGCCTGGGTAATACCAAATCAATATTCATACTATTTGTCAATTTTGAAATTACTATACTGACCTGCATCTAGAGAGTGATTAGTTAGTGGGCCATAATTTGAATCAATGTTTAAATTAAGTCAAACTTGAACATCTACTGTAGTATGCAGTATTAATTGATTAAACGCAAACTCGGAGCATATACACTTCAATTTTAATATATATAGTGTAGACCATTTAGTTCTTGATGTCTTTTCAAAAAAACCGTCTAAAAAATCTTAGAGAAGAAAGTTTACTATACTGAAAGAGAGTATTTAAATGACACATTTTAACTAATTTAATAAAAATAATAACATGTTTATTGTAATATTGTAATGTACACATATTGTAAAATGTAATTAATTGTAATTTATTAATGTTATGTTCAATGTACTTATGTATCTAATGAATTAGTGAAATGATATTCAAATTCAACTCTAATGTATCCGTATAACTATTATTATAATAATTGGACCATTATACAATGAACTATTGCGTCACTATTTATTCAAATTTTTTTTTTAAATATAACAAGCAATGTTGGCATTTTTTTTTAAATTTGAGTACAGATTCAAATATCGTTTGTGAGAATGTAACCATATTTATTTCAATTCCGAATCATGATGAACTCGCGCCTGGGTAATACCAAATCAATATTCATACTATTTGTCAATTTTGAAATTACTATACTGACCTGCATCTAGATAGTGATTAGTTAGTGGGCCATAATTTGAATCAATGTTTAAATTAAGTCAAACTTGAACATCTACTGTAGTATGCAGTATTAATTGATTAAACGCAAACTCGGAGCATATACACTTCAATTTTAATATATATATATAGTGTAGACCATTTAGTTCTTGATGCCCGTGGTCTTCAAAGGGAGAAAACGAGTGTCATAGTTACATTTGCTTTGTATCCATAGAACTGCAGAAGTGAGTTAACGGTTCCGCTTGGACACTAATGATAGTTGTCGCACCATCTAAATGTATATCAATGTAATTATTACTTGATTCTCCGTTATTTCCTTAACGACATCTATTATATAACCTAATGATTCTGAATAATATGGAAGACTGAGATTTCATCACGTTCAGTAATTACTTCGAATATCACAAGTTCAGGGTAACTAACCAGGGATTTATAAACTAGCATCACGAATAAATAAATGTGTTCTTAATATTGGAATAAGACGTTCGATTGTTCACATATTGCCTTTTTCTATTTGGTATTACATTTTTTTTATTCTTCAAAAAATCGATGGTAGAAGCCGTCATGGTAATTTATAATTATGATGAATGAAAGAACAATCACTTTGGTTTGGTACCATTTTTAATAATAACGTTGAAAACAGATACAAAATTATCAAGTAAACAATAATTATTTCAAGTATAAAAAGGAACTAAAGTACAATATAGTTAATGAGATTACAATTAAGACTAAGGGATGATGGGAATTTCTAAGACAGGAAGATCCCGGGAAAATACAATATGAATTAAGAAACGATTTGTTCATTAGGATAATTATAATTTAACATTCTGGAAATTATTTTGAGAGTGCTTTGAAATACAAAGGGAAAGATCACTTCGGTATAGTTCTAACTGATTTAGGATTTTGACACATTTATAAATCTCTTTTGATTCTAATCGTTTAAAACTGAACGTATTTTCCCGGGATCTACCTCTTTTGAAGTTTCCGATGATCTCTTAGTCTTAATTGTAATCTCATTATCCCTATTGTACTTTAGTTTATATTTATATTCGAACTGTTTATTGTTTACTTCATCCTTTTGTACCTGTTTGAAAATGTTTTCATATTATAATTGATAGTGGTAGAGAAACAAAGCATTTCATTTTTCGTTTATTTTTTCAATAGTTTATACTATTTCAATTCTACACGATGTTCCTGGAATGTTATAGGTTCCTATTGTGTAGTCAAAGTATAGAAAAAAATTCTGTTGATCTATGCCTTGTGTATTTTCTCAATTAAGATGTATTAATTATTTTGTAGCATAGGCTAGGTGTAGGACTTTTTGACGAAGTCACATAAAAGCAATACAAAAATATGGAAATGGCAATAACTCACTATAAAACAGTCAACATTGAAAATATAGATAGATAGCTAGACATATTAGTTCACTGTGTCACATTGTACAGTGTCGGGCTGAATGTATTACTTCTCATTAATAACGGAATAATTAATAAACTATCCACTATGATTATATGTTTATATGGAAGAGGAGGTTTTGAGATTATTTTACAATCGTGGACACTTGGCAAAATGTGACGTTGGTAGCGTTGTGTCGAGAAAATTATTGAATTTAATTCAATAATATTCATTCAAAGGTGTTTGCAACGTCAATTTAATGCCCACTAGTGTCTTCTACGTATGACTATTTCAGCTTAGATTCAGAAATGGAAAACAGAGGTCTGTTTTAGACTAAAATTCAAGTGGAAGAGATCTGTCCACAATACACTCAACTAAGAAAAATGCAATTATTCCTAGTCCGAAAAAATCTATTGTTAAACATAGTACTGTTTTGGATTTGACTAAGAGAACTACAATAAGAATCTCAGAAAAGGTAAACTTCCACCCTTATTGCAGTATTGCTGGAAATAAATGATCAGGATAACATGAATATACTCGAATTTCGTCGCCTTATTCATAACAAGTATCCAGGTATCGGGAACAACATTTTCATAAGTGATAAGGTCAAAGGCAATTCAGCAGAAACCTTCACAATATCGTAAAGTAGCTATATGGTGTTCCATTTCCACGTTAAGTTTAATTGTAAAATTGAAACCAAATAACAGGACGGCGTAAGAATGCATATTCCTGCGCCGTCCTGTTATTTGTTATGTGTTAAGACTGTCCTTTCCAAGCTTGTTGATTTCTAGGAATGACAACATTTCAGGGCCGGCAAGATCTCCGGATCTTCCACCACCAGATTATTTTCTCAGGAGCTATTTGGAAACCTTTGTGCATAAGAAAATAAAGGAATCGGAGGGAGCTGAAAACGAATATTACAAATGAAATCATTACTATTTCTCGACAGGTTCTTCAAAAGGTAATGCGAAGATTCGCCAGCTTGCTTAAGAATGAATAGAATGGCGGTCATTTGCCACGCACAATATTCAGAGTATTAACACTACCTTCTTTCCAGTTTAAGTTTCTCTTTGTTCCTTTTTGTTTTTTTTGTCTAAGTCGATGAATTTTTATAAGCTAGTTGAAATGGTTCGTATTCACATTATGTCAATTGGTGAATATTATGGGAAAAACTGTGATTAATCGAACACTGACTTCCTTCAGTTTCATTAGCACAATGACAGCTAATGAAAGAAGGTAAATCAAAATGTATGTTACATAGGACTTTTATTGAAATGGTTATTTATTTTACAACTTTATGTTTCATACTAACAATGACTGTCAAGTTGACTTCCGGAATCATTCACACTATAATATAACTTGCTGTCACATGAGCTATCAAAATTATTGACAATATTATAACCTTACTCCCATGATATCACCCAGCATAGAACCAATGTGAGATTATAGTCATGGTCGTATATACAGGTCTGAGAATTCTATGTTTGACATGAGTCTCATACATGTCGCCAAACTCTAGTCCCTCACTCAGCCACCAGCTGGCGCATGGATCGAAATATGTTGTCAGGATTAGGCGCCAAATCGTTCAAACATGGTCGTATACGTGCCAGAGAACATCCCTCGACTCACGCGCCACCCTTTTGGTACAATGCAACAGATGACGCTTAGCGGACTCACTTCTCACATAGGAAACAGGCTCGAAATTCCAGACCTGTATATACGACCGTGATTATAGGTCTTATGTCACAAAGTGTACACATAATATAAGCTGTGTTCGATGTGACGTAACTTGAATCTTAAAATGAGAATTTCGAACACATCTGCCTCTTAAATAAATGCGCGTTGAATATATCCTTAATCTGAAAACCACTGTTGTCATTATGGTTCAGTAAAATAATATAATTCCATTTGAAAAACTGAAGACGGATGTCGAGAATACCTATTAAAACGGTGCTACAGCTCCCAAATACCATACACATTCTATTTTCATCACTTTAGAGGAAATTTCTAAATATGTACGACCATTAGGAAAGGTGTAATCGTTTCAACAGATTTTACGCACATTCGCACACACAGACATTCTAAGGAATCATCAACCGAATATAATGCGTGCATTGAAAGTGAATTCGTTACTGCTTTCTTGATCGACTTTTGCAGCAGGTCTCTAATATGTTGGGGTAGTTTGTGTTAAACTTTTATATTAGGCGAGTTTTTTATTGTTTTCGTTAAACATAATTTAGACGACTTGATTAATGGAGTAGACCTTATAGTTTTGCATATTACCATGAACTTGAATCAGATCGTTCAAAATGTGAAGAAAGGAAAGTGTTAGGAATTTTAGTGAAATAAACGAAGATTGCAGAGGCTACGTCTACTCAACATAGTTAGTAATCTGATTGCCCTTTATTGTGGTGTGAATACTGAGGTGGAACGCCAGGAATTATCCTAAAGCGAAACTACATAATTAATTTGGAAATGAAATAGGGAGATTATGCTTCCGGCATTGCAATGACACATTTGGGAATACCAGTTCGTATTGATGAAGCTTATACATAATTTTCGGGAAAAAATTGTGTCTCGAATCCTTTTCGTGGTCTAGATATTCAAATGATAACTTTTAAGTGCACCATTAATCAATGTAGACATTATTTACACGTTAACGATGTGTACTTAATACATGTCAACACTAAATTCCAAATTTTAACCTTTGCAACTCACACTCCTACACGGAATATTATCTTTGAATAAAGTTGACAGGTTCATGCTCATATTCAACATCAACGTGAGGAAAAAAGCATGTACATTTTTAATAACGGAACTAATCTGCATAAAGCGTTGTTATTCGTTCGTGTCGACCAAACTTGGACATGAATAACTCATTGTGTGGATAATGTGAATTATTCAATTCTATAGTAATATGTATTCGTGAATCATACAATGAAGAAGTTAGCGAAAACGGTTAGGTGAAATGAGAAGGAGGTGTCCATCACAGACATGATACTCACATGGGTTGTTCCTCTAGGAATAATGAATCACGCGGCTAGATAGCATGGCACAATTATGACGAATTAGCATCCGGTAAGTTCAAAACAAATCTTAGCTTGACAGCGAAACCACTATCTGGAGAGCTATCGTGAACGACCGAAAATATGGCTTTCGTCACCAAATATCAACAGACGCTCCTTGCCTAGGTAACACAAATATGGTAGGTCTTTTTTATAATATATGGGGAATTCCTTGTTGAAACGTTGGATACCACCAAAGTATTTGACCAAGTCTGGCACCAATGCTAATCTTGTGAAACTTTCGTCATATGGTCTGTCGCCTCAACTGAGTCATTTACTATTGAGTTTTCTATCAGAAAGATAACTACATGTGGAGGTCGGCGGAGTCTGCTCCAATCCAATGACTACATACGCTGGTGTTCCACAGGGATCAGTCTTGACGCCAAATTTGTTTCCGCTCCATATCAGCGATCTGTTGTATGTGACATAATGTCAGTTTTGCGGATGATGATACACTTCATACCGTTCTCTCCTCCAGATCGCTTATATCATTCAATGGCGCCAGAGGCACAAGGCAGACGGTTTGATGGGATGAATGAAGACCTGTCACGAGATTTGGAATGGGAATCCAATAATATAGTAGAATATAATGCTTTCAAGGCTCAAGCTATCCAGGAAGGCGGATCCACAATCCCCAATAGGATGATACAACTGTTACTATGAAGTCCGCAATATGCTCAGTATCACCACCCACAGCACCTCCTCAAGGGACGATAATGTGTAGTCCTTTGCGAAAACTGCTTCACAGAAGCTTGTTCACCCTTTGCCACGAGCTACTTCACACCCATGCAGAATGATCTACAAAGCTCAGATTCAACATGGAGTAATTTAAACATACGCTGCGACTCTTAGATTATATTCAGAAGACAGCTTTGATTGATGATTGTAGAAACATCGTAGAGAGGTCTCTTCTCTAGTCGGTGGTCATCAAGAATATCGTCTGATATTCCAACACGAGCGAGCTAGAGTAGGCTAGACGATCTCAGGCTGGTCACCATTTCCTTTGCACGATCGAGACTTACTGAACATCTTTCTACCAGACTTTATTTTTTTACCGATCGGCGGAGCTGTGGAACTCTCTGCATAATGAGGTCTTTTCTAATGTATTGGGAGCACCAAACTTTCAAGAAAATTCACAATTCCTAATAGCTCTCTCAACCTTCCACTGCTTGCACCTACGATGTTCTACCAGCATTAAAGGTTTTCCTCTCATGCAGTCAATACATGAAATATAATAAAAGATACTTATGATCATTTCTTAATTATTCAATTATGACAATACTGTCCCGCTCGAATGTAGAATCTTCATTTGAACCTATGAAATACAACATTGTGTTTTCGACCACGAACACTTATTATGAAGACATATATAAAATTCTCGGGAAATAGGTCACATTAACACTCTGTTTTAAATTTTCGTCTTTAAAGACGGAAATTTAAAACAGAGAGTTAATGTAACCTATTTCCCGAGAATTTTATATATAATTCATACTGGGTCAAGAATCTTCATTATTAATTATGAAGACATCAAATCGTCATCATAAAATTAGAATGAATATCTTCAAGATATATATCTATTAGATTCGATATGAAACTTCACCGTATTTCCAAAAATAAGATAACTTAATGAAGAATAAAACACTTTAATTCATATTATTATCATATAATATGATACTATTACAACACAAATTGAATAAAAAAAAGTATATCCTGTATTCAGTTGGAACTGACTGCAAAAATAAAAATTTAGTAGTCCCTTTCCCGATAATCTTTCGCGGGTTTTTGTAGTTGTGGAATCAGTTTTGGAAAAAGTAGCTTGTACTGAGTCAGCGACTGTTCCCAAATAATATTGTCCTTTCTTATATAACTCAGGAAAAAATTTTCTGGTTTTTTCAAATTTACTTCAAAATGTATGTTTAAGTTAAGTCGACCTGTTTGATTCTCAACATCCTAATTTTTACACAACAGAAGACAGTGAACAAGGTACAAATAAAACAAAAGCAAAACTAGTAAATGGTATTAGCTACTTTTCTATAATGTTTAATGATAACCGATTTATGGGGAATGATCTAGTTACTGTTGATAAATTTATTTGTGTTGCTTATAAAATGTACAGATTTATGGTAACATTAAAAAAGGCTTATTTCATTTATCATTTGTAGTTGGTGTTACTAGAGGGCGCCTTGGAAATTGTATTGTCTCACAAGAAAGACAAGGTAAGTCCTATAGTGGGTTGCAGCTGTGACAATATGCGAAGCCCGCAATCCCACTGACTTTCAGTTAAGGCCGCAACTGGCGATAGAAGCGCGGTTATACACCGATTTGAGAACTTGTAATATCTCGTAACTAGGGACAGTTTCCATATACATCATTGATATATCGTTGCAATTTCTGATCCAAGTAATCAATTGAAACAACTATTAATAAAATAGTAGAATTCCGCGTATTGCTAATCTTGAAAATTCTTGGATACCAGATGGATTCTGCGTCACAATAGTACGACTTGATGCCGACGTTTAAGTTTCAGTTCAAGACTCAAGCCTGCGCTGAACATGCCACCTGTAATGGTTGGCGAAATCCACCGGAAGCCAAAAATTTTGAAGTCTCCATAGTGCAATTTAATCGCATCAGCCATTTGGTCAATTAGCGGATGGTAAATAAATACATGTCTTGTAACGTGGTTATATTTTATACAGTAGATTGATATTTCCTAGAAACTTTATGAGTTTTAAGTTATTATTTGGTTTTAATGATTCTGCGATATCGGATATCTCATTTTCAGTTCTTTCCACGAACTATGTTTATACATTTCATCAATATGTGTTGAACACTAATAGGTACTTCACATATTTTACAAACGGGAGGAGGTTGTCTAGAGATCAGATATACATGCGTCAATGTGGTGTGGCCGAGACGGAGTCTGGTGGTTACTACTTGATGTACTTTCTGGTAACTCAGGTTGGTGATCTATCCCCAAACTTTGGGCTTGATTCTTTTTCAATTTAGATGGCTTATTCAGCCAGGTTTCGTTCCATGTTGCTGTCATGCTCTGTTTTAAATGATGTCAGGTCAGTTGCTGCTAGGATATTGTTTTCGATAAGCAGATCTTCATTATCTGCGGTTTCTTTTACGGCTTGATCTGTATTTTCATTTCCGAATTTGCCAATATGCTGGGAATATATATTCGAGAGTACTTTTAGCGAGCCCAGAGAGTCAATAGCTATGATGAACTTGTCGTCATGTTGCGTATGTATGTGACCAAGGACCTTATATATGGCAAAGAGCTCCCGAGAGAGTACTAAGGCTATTTGAGGGAGTTTATATTTTAATGTTTGCTCAATTGTAATACCTGCGCAGCCTACTCCAGGAGAAGTTTTAGAAAAATCTGTGAATACAAAATAACGATACGGAAATTTTCAAGATATTTTTGTGGAAAAATTATTTGAGGTTACTGTTTCAGAGGGAGAAAGAGGAATGATGACAGATAGAAGTTGTTTTCTCTGTCGTAGGCTGGGTTCATTTAATTCCATTTGTAGGCTTGCTATTGGAGTAGTTCAGTAAGCTCCGGAGATTATTCTGAGTGTGTTGTTATGTAGAACCTGTAAAGGTTTTAGTATTGAGCTATACTAGCGTAGTCTATTTTGGAGCGAATTAAAGACCTGCATGACATCAGGAGAGTCTTCCCATCTACTCCTCATCTTTTATTTGCCAAGCTTTTTGGTAAGTTCAGTTCCTTCTGAAATTTTAAGCATAATCGCTTTATGTGCCTTTTTCAATTTGAAAGTTCATCGAATACGAGTCCCAAATATTTTATCTCTTTGCTCCGGTCCAGTAGTGAATTCCAAATTTCAGTGGGGGAATAATTAGCTGTTGAGGCCTTTTGGGATATGTTTTGTTTTGAGTAGAGAGAAGGTGTGTTCACTCGCATCTGACCAATTTTCGATTTGGTTGAGCTGTAACATTTCACTCATCCTATTGATATTTTTGCCTTTAACATATATTACCAGATCGTCGACGTATAGTCTCGGTTGAATCGGTTGCTGGAGATCTTTTAATATGTCATTCATCATTATCAGAAAAAGAGTTGGGCTGATTACGGAACCCTGAGATATGCTATTTCCTAAGCTTTAGATGCATCGATCATGTTATTATAACTAGAGCGTTTTATGAATGAATTCAAACACATATTTAAGCAATTTCATATGAATGGTTAAACTGCCACTGTTTAACGATAATTCCCATTTCGAGTATTGTCATTCAACTGGAATGATTCAACACGGAGTAGTGAAATCAAAACATTCTTGTCACTATCAGTTTTATCTTTTATAATGGGGAAATTAGTAAAAGAAATCGGGATTAATGAAATTTCATACTTGCAAAACTTGTAGACAATACATAATATATATTTTTAGCATTTCTGTTGAGTTTCATGATTTCTGTTACAATATTGATAAATCGTTCTATTATGTGGTCTATCCGGAACGCTTTTGAAAGTTCGCTCACCAAAGGTTATCTCATGAGAATGATGAGTATATCGGAATCGTAAACAGTTGTATGTAAATTTATTTTCATATTATAGCTACACATAATGTAATATGTCGCGAACGGCTGTGCATTTTGCTGATTCATTGTGCTTTCAAGTGAATCTTCAATATTGAATAGGATCAATGTATACAGCATTACATTATCTTGTGCTATACCAAATGAGCTGTCTACATCTTTAGAATCTCATACACTCGATAAATGTTCAGGATGTGCAATCGACAGTATAAAACCTTTCATAATATACCGACAATGCTGTAATATTTCTTATGGCGGTTCTGGAGTGGAATGTGTTCCTCTTTACATGTAATTTGAACATTAACAAAGGATTTCATATTATAATCGATATTTTGCGATCTACCAATTAACTATTAACTATCATTTTACGCAACTATAAATTATGTACTTAATAATGTTAATCAACTAAAATATACACTCTTGGTTAAACTTCAATGTTTTCACTGTTCCGGAGTATAACCATGCTGTTCCTACTTATGAACCATGAATTCTAACGTGTATCCGAAATCCTTATTTGTACTAGTGTAAGCCTGATATTAGTTTATGGTGAAGTTTAATAATAATAAAATATATTCCTCCGCTCCATTTCCAATTATGCACATAATTACTGTAGCAATAATAAGAATTTCTCTTCATTTCTACTAACACTGTATTGAAACAATAACTGTGACTGCAGTTTCGATACTCATTTCATCGTTATCAAACTAAAATCAAACTGAGACTTGAGAATGGTAGTAGAGTCAAAGCTCTTGGTTTTTCACTTCCTTCAATACAATATAAGGGAAGTATTGGAATCGGTCTAAGAAAAGTTTCTTGGTGTTCGCTTAATATCTGTTTTTGAGCTTTCTGAATCGAACTAGACTATTTTTGGGATAACGTCTGGTTCCTATTATTACGGATTTGAAATTTGGCAAATCCCTCTAAAGTGGTGGAAATAGGAACTACATTGTTTTTGTACGCGATAGCTTTTTTCAAGTAGCATTTTTGACACCCATCTTCTGTTTTTCGAATGAAATTATTAGATTTCATTAAGTCATCGTGGCAACCATGATGTTCTGATTATAAATATATATTACACGGATATATTTAACTTTCAGGAATTCCCCAAATTTTCATTTTAAGATTTCAGTGCAATTGGTTATCACAGTGAACTGAACATCCAGGAATGTAGATTCGAATTCCGCCTATTGTTCAATGTTTTACGTTCAATCATCTTGTTAATACCATGTTGAATAATTTCCTGATAATGAAGATAACTTGGATCATTTAGGATTATCAAGATGAATGGAAGTGAAAGGCGGGATTCTACATTTCTGGATGTTTAGACCAGCGTGTTAACAAATTGCACTTGAATCTTAAAATGAAAATTTGTGGAACTCGTGAAAGTTGGAAAAGAATAAATCACTATGTTTAATGAAATGCGTCTGCAGCCGACTTGTATTTTTTAAATCCGTTTGAAACTGCAGAAACCATTGGACCGGTTGTGTGTGAAAGAGCAATGTATGGCTAATTATCAAATAGATTTACTTGAAATGGATCGAATCTAGCTAATTAAATACTTAAGACACTATTCTATAATAATTTACAAATCCAAATATAACTATAATTATTTTATGAATCACTTATTCTATGATTTATATCTCATTTCTATTACTATAGAAAATAATCGAGTTTGAGATAGCTCTATAGAATTTTCATTTCGAAACTGTCACAGTCATAAATGTAACAATGTCAAATAATACATATCTTTTTAGGTTGAATTAAAAATTAAACAACAGAAAATGATAATTCAAAATATCTGAATTTGGTTGAGTTTGAATCAGATTATTATAAAGTTTTGAAAAATTTAAATCAATTTTATTATCAACACAATTGTTCCTTTTAATTTGGATACTTTCTTATATTAAACGTTTATAATTATTTTTCTCGACAATATAAAAATTTTGATTTGGTAGTTAATTTTTGCTATAAAAAGATCAAAAATGGTCATGCCAATTTTACACGTGTCTCAAATTTAAAAGTTCTATTGCAACTTTTAATTTTTGCCATTTTTTCAGTATTTACATTTCTGGAATATTGAATTTGTTACTTCGACAAAACGATTCCATAGTAGTAGATCTATCATCTAGCCTTCAATAACTAATTATTGACAAGCATATGTTTCTCTCCAGAAAATTAGATTTTGTTTAAAATTTACTGTTATGTTTGATGCAAAGTGGATGAACGTCAAATTCAGAATAGATCAAATGGATTTTTGCCGTATTAAAATGATGCATCAATCAAAATATCATGAAACTAGTTTAAGTCTCTAACGAAAGTTTAGGACTTTTTACGGAACAAATCAATTATTATATTGAACCATACAACCAATAATATGTTGTAGATTTCTTATTTTCCGTCCTGTACAGGTGGAATGACGTAATTTCATGTCAAGAGTTATGTGTAGTTTCTTCCTAGTTTATTGATTTATCGTTTGTTGAAAGACTTGCGTGAAGTGTGGAAAATACTTATGACTTGATGTGTCCTCTCCTCGGTTGGTCTGTCGGTCTGATAAGCACGACTGAGTAAATAAGATATAGGTATAAAATTGAAAACCAATGCCGTGATCCTTCGACGAATTTCTATAACTCTTATTCTGCAACGAGAATCTCAAGTATTCTCGAAGCTCATGTTCCCTCAGCAACCATAACTTCCAATTAAAATCATCGCATTCGCTTTCAATTATAATCTCTCATCCGATGTAGATTTTCAATATCTTGAAATTCACATTATTTGAATAAAAGCAACAAGGTTGATTCTATTTTAAATTAGAATTCCAATGAAAAGGTACAGCATGTAATAAAAATCATTTGAAGGTTCATGAGCTACACTTGTATTGATTTATCTACTTATGTATTGAGGATTATTTTTCAAAGTAAACTTGTCTTCTTCAAACGATTTAGTCCCAGTTGGTATGTGAATGTTTTACCTTCTCCAATTATCATGAAGAGACTAGTCCTTGGGTGTTATTCGCGTTATCGTAAATTTTGTAACGTTATTATAGATGTCATTTAATCCACGTCAATCAAAATATTTCGATGGGAGGTATTAAAATCCGTTGGGAAATTAATGAGTATATAATTGTAAGTTATTCCATGGCGTTTGATGTAGATGCATAGATTATTGCAACTACAACATGACACAAACCTAAGCAAAAATAGAATTAATACAACATAATAGGAGAAAGTCTATGGAAAAAGCATTTCCACGGCTACGGACTAGCTTTTTGGCAATTTCAACTCAACCTAACCTGAATTGACTCAACTTCCTCACGTCGAGGGAAGTTCAAAACATATGCATTGAGAATAATTGGGAGGGAGGAAAGCCAATAATTCAATAATTGGGACAGCGTTCCTTTCTTCTCCTCACTCAAACAGTAGAATCAATGCATTTCTACAAAAAATTCGATTTTATCACATAATCAGTTTGGCTTCCGTGTAGGGATAAGTGCAACAGACTCTGTACAGACGTTAACCTCGCACATATCAGATAATTTCAATGTTGATAAAAAAACCATTGTAATTTTTCTTGACCTTCAAAAAGTATTCGACACAGTAATGCATGCTAAATTATTGAAAAAGTTGGAACACATAGGCATTCAACTAATAGAAAATTACTTAGAAGAAAGACATCAACAAGTCAGAATAGGTAGCACCCTAAGCTCTAGACAAATAATTAAAACCGGCATACCTCAAGGGACGATATTAGGGATAATACTCTTTCTTATATTCATCAATAATTTTCTTTTACTTGGAAATTACACAATATTGTCT
Source organism: Endomychus coccineus (assembly GCA_958510875.1). NCBI lineage: Eukaryota > Metazoa > Arthropoda > Insecta > Coleoptera > Endomychidae > Endomychus > Endomychus coccineus. Next base: position 65,764,544 of record OY294069.1, read on the forward strand.
TATGCAGACGATACAGTTGTGATATGTGAGGGCGCAACCTGGAACGAGGCTTGAGATAGAGCACAATCAGCTATGAATGATATAAAAAATTGGTTGGATGCAAACAATTTGAAATTGAACAATTCCAAAACTAAATTTATAGCATTTTCGCCAACGAAAGCAGGACCGCCACCCATCTTGGATCCCTTAAAAATAGAAAACTCCACAGATGTAATTGATCAATCAGATTCTATAAAGTATTTGGGAATATTTTTTGACAAATATCTTAAATGGGAAAACCATATCGATTTTCTATCAATAAAAGCAAAAAAACTCATATATAGATTTTATTCCCCCAGGAGCATACTAAATAAGAAAAATTTATTGACTATTTATAACAGTCTGGTTGTATCAATCTTATCTTACGGTGTGAATGTTTGGGGCTCTGCATATAATTACTCCTTGAAACCATAACAAATTATACAAAATTATGTGATTAGAATAATTTTTTCGATCCCCGCAAGGACAAGCATTAAACCTATATTTATACAAGAATCATTACTAAATATCAAAAGTCTATATAAGTTCTCAGTAATCCAGTCAATAAATAAACAAAATAATACTGCAAGACTAAGTCATCCCTACACAACTAAAGCCATACAGAATAAAGAATATAAATACCAAAAATTTAATAAAACTGTTTGTCAGAAAAGAAAAGACTATACTATTGGTATAAGATTGTACAATTCACTACCTGTCAAATTGAAAACACAATTTAAAATTCAAACTAAATTATACATTATACAAAATTACAATTTATTAAGCTCATTACTTAAATAAAACCCTACATCATTCCACCATATTTATGAATTTGTATATTTTGTATTCTATATTTTATCTTTTATCTTTCCTACATAATAAGTACTACGATTGGAAACAAGACATATATAAAAAGTTTTAGTACAGAATGAAATGTTGGCACAGCACGAGATTTTCTCAAGTGCCACAGATACATGTAAAATTATAAATGTAATTTGAAAATAATTTGGAATAAACTTGAAATAAACTAATTCACCCAATTGATTCATATTGGCTACGTTAAATAACAGCATCCAAACAGATGGGATACCCAAAAGCTGTGTTTGTAACCTACAAACGGAAACAATGAAGAAATAGACAGGAGAGTTAGTAGTGGAATTCAATTTTTCACTTGAAATAAAAAAACAGAAGAACTAATTAATAGAGTTTTTATCTAGGTATACATGATCCTGTCAAATGAAACAATAATATTATGGTTTTTCCCTATACTGTTCTCATCAAATTATCAATTTTCAAACATTCAGTTGAGAAGAGTCGCAGCCAAGCTTTCCCAATTTGTAAGATAAGTTATCGGCTATCCAACTGTTGATTATATTTTATACATGGTTGTTACTTATGTGTGGATAGCAAAAGCAGAATGTTCAGAATTAACGACACTTGCGTTAAGTTATTCTTATTACTGTTTTCACTAATGATGTGTGCGACTCTATATATTCAAATCAGTTCAGGAAACTATATATACGACGAGTTTATTTAGGGATCTGTTTGATTAACGTTTGAACTATTTATTTTCAGTTGAAGTCATATCCTAAACACATGCTCACTGCCGCTTTCAAACTCATACGTCAAACATTGTTATATATTGTTCTTTTGAAGCAAGAATTTGAAAATCTCAGCGAAACCAAATCTTGTTTAATTTGAACTTCATCAGAAGATGACAAACTATTCAGCAGCATAACATAATATAACTGGAACGATCTTGATATATACATAATTAGAATTGGAAACAAAATTGATATTTTGGGTGAACTTTCAACAACTTCTACTCTGATGAGAAATAACTCTAATAACGAAGATTTCATGTATCACTCAACTGATCTTGAATCATGAATGATTGCAATAGAGAAAGGAGGTTGATAGATTACCTACAGTTTCGGGTTATTGTTTTTTCGACCCAGATCCTGCTCAAAACAGATCCTTCATAATACATTAAGTAAGGGTCTGATATCGGAGAAGATTTGGCTATTCTAGGACACTGAATTATTGAATTTCTAATAATACTTATTTTCACACAATTCAGTTCTTGTTGGTATATCTCTTCAAGAGAACTGCAGTTATAATTACTGCTATCTTGAACTAACCATTAACTTGAAGATCCATCATCTATCCATTTGAGCTGAATCAATTATTTAGTATCCAACTTGCACATGTAATATTATTTTTTTGTATTTGATAATAATTTGCAGTGTCTCATTGGTACACTTTGAGATAGAACTCACTAAATGATTCTATTCTAGAAAACAATCTATTTACCAGCATTTTTTCGATGTAAAAAGTGAGTTATAGGGAAGACAGAAGATAATTGCCACAATATTTATTTCAGGTCTATAGCTAGAAGTCTTCAACTATATTCCAACAATAATTACCTAAAATATTCAATAGGTATTTAGGCTGAATATTCATATTATATTGTAATTTTAAAAAGAGCGATTGTAATGGTAAGACTTTTCAACCTTCATTTAAATAGTTGTCCCAACATGTACGACCTCGAGGCAAGTTGTCACAATGACCGGCCTAAACTGTAACAGTTATGAAAAAGTTAATAACAAATTGAACTCTTTGGTTTTCGTTGTCAGTTACTATTGTGGCACGCATAAAACCAATTTCCATAAGTACTTTGCTTGTCTTCTTGGTACGCTTCTTCTCAGCCTTAATGTTCTTTTTCTTGGAAGAAAGATTCCTCTGACGCTTTTGGCTTATTCTACTAGTTTGTTCTATTGTTTCACCCTATTATTCACGACAATTATTCGTGTAATAAATTCATTATGTAGCTTCAGATAAAGTGAATAAATTAGGTCAGTTTGATCATTAAGAGAGGCATTGTTCTTGTTTGTAAATTTCCAAGATTCAATTCACACGCACACGCAAAGGCCATAGCGTATGACAGATGGCCATTTTCCTAAGGTCTGAATCTAATACATTGTGGCGCGAACAATCGAAATACAATTAATTATTGTACGTTATCATGATCAATAATGATACACAATATTATGAAGATATGAAACATCTTATTGTTACGTTAATGATTGATTAAAGCATCAATTAATCTTTTTTTCTATTACAATACAGCACCTACTACTACTCCTACTATTTCTCCAGTAATTCGCTCATGCGTATCACATGATCACATAGTGTCTAACCAAAATAAGTAATTTACAACGCACTCAAAGCGTTTGTAGTTATAATTTTCTCCTCATTGTTTGGCATTGGGAACTCATATACTTTGGTAAGACCACTCTTGATCACTCCAATAGAACACTATAAATAAGAAACAATTACACTTATCCACTAAAAATACTGTTGAAGTACTTTGGACCTTTCGGCTACCGAGTAGCCATCATCATGTTTACTCTGATGATAGCTACTTGATAGCTGAAAGGTCCTCAGTACTTTAACGGTATTTTTAGTGAATATGAATTTCTTATTTATAGTGTTATAGTGTATCCACAGTGTAAACTCTTTTATATTTTATCAACTCCAATTAACTCCGTCTGAGCTTTGATGGGTTTTGACAAGGCGTCCTAAATGCCACTGGTATGGCGGCACGATATCTTCCTTAATAAGCACTAGAGAACCCTCAGTAGGACTAGGGACAGATTTGACCTTCTATTTTGACCGTTGTTGTAGCTGACTGATGTACTCCGTACTCCACCTTTTCCAAAAGTATTGTAAGCTGCTCCACTCGTAGCTGGCTTGACTGGGTGTTCTCTTTTGGATTGATGATTATTGTCTCCTGTGATGCAGTCATGGAATTGTAGATGTCACTGAATATTTGTTGGTGTTAAATGGACATTTGTGATAAAATACTGAGAATCAAACTTTTCTGATAATGATTCAAATTCGCATTCGGCACTCACGAAATTGATCCCATTGTCGGAATAATACAAATGAGAAATACGTCCTCGCCTAGGAATAATGCGTTTTAAACAGGCAAGAAACAATTGTGTGGTCATATCGCCTACCAATTTCAAATGAGGGTTCTTTTTGTTTAGACCCGTAACCACTTCAAACCATTAATAAGTACCGGGTGTTGCATCGAAGACTGAAGAAGAAACATGTTAGAAGAACATCAACATTAGATTGTAAAATATAGACAGTATGTGGGGTGAATTAATACATATTACTTAAATTCAAGTAAAGGTTGCTTCCAATAGACGAATAGTATGAGTATTTGATGTGAAATAAATTATCTTTAACTATGATAAAGAGTTTTTATACAAAAAATGTGTTCTTCATATTCTATAATTTTAATTGCTCCAAAGGGTTTGATGTTGCACTTACACGTTGCGACTTACAATAGAAAGGAGTTAACGACCGCTTTACATTAATTTCTTCAATGCACCTATAAATAACCAACAAAGGATGGAAATCGCTGTTGTGTCGGTTTTAGGCTGCTAATTGTACTGCATATAGCGAGCACGACAACGTAACGTTCCATGTTACATGTTTGTACATCAAATGGGTTCGTAGATGTAACACCGTATCATAGGTTAGTCCTAAAACCTTTGAGACTAACATCAAACAATTGCGCTTATATGGAATCATTATTTTGATTACTTTTGAGCACTTAGAGAGGAATGTATATTGAAAACTAAAGAAAGAATCACCAATCATACTAGGGAACGTATAAATAATAAAAGTACTAATTGTGAATTCATTCAAATTGAAAAATGCATAACGTATCAAGAATTGTTTCACGACTAAGATTCATTCCTGTCATTATGGGTATGTACTTAAGGGTGGGACAAAATTCCGGGATTGGGATAACGTTCCAGAGAATGTATACACAATTTTGATTGATGGTGAATTATATAATTTATTTGATCGAAAGTACATTACTCTCTTGTTTTAAATGTTTTAATATTTCAAGATATTTTCTGCTCATATTATATGTAATTTAAGCCCTCCTCATTGTACTTGCAAAACATCTAGGCCCATGGGATAATCATGATTATATTCTGACAAGTGTTTGGAGTGATACAAATATTCCTTCCGCAGTCTACATAACTTCTCAAACGCTCTCGACGGGTATACACTAAAACTACATCCTATCTGACCAATGACCATCCTATTATATGGTAAAGAGCAGTCATCACAACTTAGCTTATAATCTGTATTTCCTTAATTTATACACCTTTCATCCTTATTGGGAAATTAAACACTACTACTTGATATCACTTTTATTTCTAACTCACGTTACTCGAGTTTCTGCATTTCACTTACCCATCTTCAGATGGTATTTTAAACTACTATTTAAAATCTCTGATCCAAATATCATTAACTTCCTTCACTTGTAGAACGGAAAATATATTCCAAATGATTAGAAATTGATGAAATCTTGGAAAGACGTATTATTTATTTATTCATTTATTTATGCTATTATACATAGTATTTGCACACGTCCAATTAAAATAATATCAAAATTGTATAAAAATAGGCTATAATACCAAGCACACAACTTAAATATAGTAAGAATATCACATGCAGGACACATATAAAATCAGCATCAAGATTAACTAACACAAATATAATGGTGATATTAAAAATAATTTAAACTTATTGAAAAATTTATGGTTCTAATAATTGGGATCATTCTGAGATTTATCAAGTCTGGTGAATTATCAACATCTTTTATAAGAGTGACCTTACCAGATACTTTATAGGTATGACACAGGCATTCAAATATATATAAATATAAGCTGGGAAATTTAAGTATACCTAATAACTTTTTCTACAGTCATCTTTGTAACCTAAGCCACTAATAATCCTGATATTCCTGTGTTGTAATCTCAAAATAGTGTTTCGGCCAGAGCCGAGTGGGAAACACTACTAGCAAGGCAACGCAGAACAAAAATATTTTTGCTGAGTTTTGAGCCCAAAAATTTCAAGTGGTTGTGCCAGGTAAGATCTTTATCAATTAGAACTCTTAGGAATTTTATTGGTTCACACTCTTCATCAGGATTATAAGTCTTCTTTAAGGTGAAAGTTGTTATTTGCGTTTTGTTTTCATTCATACTTAGGGCGTTTGGATTGAACCACTCCAAGGTCTTTGAGAGAATTGGAATTGTCGTCGGCAAATGAAAGAAACATTTAGAAAATGGTAAGTAATCTGGGAGTTCATTAACGTATATTAAAAAGAGGATAGGCCCCAGAACAGATCTTTGCGGCACAACAACTGGCAACTTTCTGAGACTAGATATTTCATTCTTGAAATACACGGTTTGTTTGCGATTAACCAAGAACGATTTGATGAGATTTATACTATTAATGTTAGAACCATAGGCAGAGAGTTTTTGTTGTAAAATATCGCGATTTACGCAATCAAATGCCTTGGATAGGTCCAAAAACAAAGCGATTGAATAGCTCCCGTTTTCAAAACATTTCAATGTGGTTTTAACAGGTTGTTGTATAGCATTACAAGTTGAACGATTTTTCCTAAATCCATATTGTGATGTTTAAAGAACAGGCACCGATTTTCAAAATAGTTCACTATTCTTTTGCTCGAGACTTTTTCAAATATTTTGGATAACAGAGGTAATATTGAGATTGGACGATAATTCGACACATCTTAATGATCACCTTTCTTAAATACTGATATTATTTTAGCAAATTTTAAGCAGTGCCGAACAGTATTTTCCCTAGTACACCTATTAATCAGTTTAGTTAAAGAACTTACGAGATTATTTATGTTCTTTTTGAAGAAGATAGATTACATTCCATAATAATCACGTTGTTTTGTTGTTTTTTATTTTCAGAAGAGTATCGCGAATTTCAATGTAGGTTGCCTTGATGTTCAGTGTGTGACATCAGATTCAAGACATTTTTCAAATTACTAACATTGGATTTGCCGGATAATGACCACGGAACAGAGATGGAGTAGTCGTTAAAATTATCAGCAGATAAAGAGCATTTAACAGCTTGAGGATTATATTTGCAAGTTCTTCTTTCATTAATAATTTTCTACATGGTCTTGGATTTATTTTTAGATTCCAATATTTTTTTGTCATGGACTGTAATACGGGCCTTTTTTATTTCAATTTTATAATTCTATTTGACTTTATTCCGAACTAATTTTAAGTCAGGTGATGGGTTGCTCTTATACATATCATTTATGAGTTTCAGCGACCTTCTTAAGCGTTTCAAGTCACTTGAGAACCACTTTAATCCATGATCTTGTATTTTACCTTTAATTTCCCTTTCTAAAAAGGATGTGAGGTAGGCGTCTATCAACTTCTGCTGAAATAATTCAACACAACTTTCTAGAGGTTTATCAAGATTCGATACGAAATCCCAGTTATGTGATTGAGGAATATGGTAGAAGGAGTTTAATCCGTTTTTAGTTATAGGTCTGCATTTTTATTGATAAAATTGGTTTGAGGCCGTCCAGATTATATTAACAAGTACTTTTTGCCAATTATGATCCGATAATAAAAAGTCCAAAACACCAGACTTATAAGAATTAAGGGAAAAATTCAAGAATATATTATCTAGGCAGTTATGCCCTGTAGTTGGTTAATATATAGTTTTTTGAAAATCGAAAGTATTTAGTAATTGAAACAAGGAGTTCATTTTCTTATCTCCGTTTTTATTGAAATGTACATTGAAATCACCAGTCAATCCAATATTTTCAAGAGAATTTTTATTACAGAGCTGCAATAAAATATTTTCTAATAGTCCAAGGAATATGTTGATATTACCAATTGGAGATGGAGTTCTATAATATATATACCTACCAATGGATTACCTAGTACTATTGTTACCACCTTTTATTGGCACAAGTTTTCGCTTACGGCCACTTCTGCGCGTTAAATGTATGTCTGTTATTTATATATTCATTAGCTGCTGTTCACAGACAGCTAAAACCGTGTTAAGACGACAATAATTCCCATCGATAATGTTATGCATATGTACTTACGAGTTACGATGTTCGTTTATGTCGTAAAACTTATTCCTTATCCAATTTAGCACACTAGGTTCAAAGGATTTTCATTTTTTTATACTTAGACTACACGAAAGAGGAACCTACAATGTTCAAAGAACATCGTGTCAGCCAGCGGTGGAAGGTTGAGAGTGAAGATAAGCATTTTCTTGAAGGTTTGGAGGTCATAGGTGGAGGAAAAGACCTCACTAGATAGAGTTCCACAACTTCTCTGTTCGATAGAAAAATTAAGTCTGATAGGAAGAAGATTGGCAGGTTCCGAGCTTGATAATGAAGGTGTCCGCCCATCTGGAATCTCTCGTGGTGGAACAACAGTCGAGATTTCTGATGAACACCGACCATGGACATATAGACATACACAAAAGGGAGAGATCTCCCACCTTTCTAACTAGTAAGTGTGACATCATTTATCAGTCGAATGGCTCTCTTCTGGATTTAATCCAAAAGCTTCAACGTATGTTCGGGAGCTGAACTCCAAACATGTAAACAATACTCCAGCACAGGTCGAATCTGTACTTTGTAGATTATGAGAAGCGGCTGGGATGTAAAGTAGCTCTGGCAGGGAACAGTGGCGGCTCGTAAACTTTTTAAGAGAGGAGGCTGGACATAAAGCGTTCTTGTAAAAATATACTCTATTCAGCCAATAAATTTAACCTTTGCACAGCGACCGTACCAGCTACTTCAGAGCTAAAATTAATTGTTGCCAAGCAAGAACCAACGTGGAGGTGTAGTTTCTCTTGGCAAAAAATTTTTTTGTTCGTTTTTTTTTCTTTGGATTTTTGATATTTTTTATTTTTTTTTTGAAATTTTTCATATTTTGTTTTTTTTTTATTATTTTTATAAACTTTTTTTATATATTAACGGAATTCTACGGTCTTTAGTTTGCGAAAAATGATCAATAATATTATCATAAAATGTATCATTTTGTTTTAATTGTTTTACTGAATCTTTTTCAATAGATATCAAACTAACACTGTATAAACGATTTTGGCTCATTGTATTTCGCATGTAAGTTTTAATTCGTTTGAGAGTAGAAAATGATCTCTCCACCGATGCCGACGTGACAGGAATGGTGACTGTCAAACAAAGTAGTTTATAAAACTGAGGTAAAACTTGTTGCAAATCATTGTCTATCATATATTTTATCATATCGGCGTGAATGTCGTACTGGCCTAAAATATCTTTATCCGAGTAGGTATATAACCCATAATTCATTGTGCAGTTCTATTTTCTCAAAAAATTTATATTTTAGAACTAAGTTATCTAAAAGTGTATTGGGAAACTCTTTTGAAAAAGATTCGAAAAATCTTCTATTCGTCAAGTCGAAAAATTTCAATTCATTTAAATCGGAAAATCGAATCTCAATTTGACCTTTAATAGTATCTAAAATTTCATAAAAAAAGTTGTTTATAATGTAGTTTCTTGTCTACCAAATTATATGTTTTCCTCCTTTAACAATATTCTGTTTACCGGTTAATTCAAACTTAATACTCGATGTAATATGTTCCTGCAATTTTTCATGTCTATCTATACCACGAGCTAAATTTTTCAAATCATCATAACCCGAGTGTCCCCAACATGAAGTTGTATCAGATGTAAATAGCAAGCAATATAATTTATTGCGTATTTCGATTTTGAAATATACCTGTCATCGTCACCACTAATCCTTTCAAATCCGGTAAAGGCCGTTTATTTTTAACAAAACACTTTTCTATCATATGTTAATCCACTAAATGGATTTTCTAACAACCCAGCAACTAAGTCACTCATCATTTCAACGTTCACCGATTAGATAAATTATAACTTAACTACTTAACCTTACTTCGCCTCGCGGTACAAATTACAAAACCAAGAACTAACGGAACATTCGACCGACGATTCCATACGAGAAGCTAGCTTTTTTACAAATATAAGAACAATACTCTTCTCCTGAATGATTAAATAGAGCTCTTTTATCCCAATATTTGAAGCTATTTTATGTATTTATTCCAGAAACTATTTGTCTTGGTAATCATGTAATCCAAAAGTCATAAATCTCTAATTTCAGAATGACCACCGTAATCCTTTGTCTACCGATAAGTAGTTATAGTAGTAGCATGTATTTCAAATTGTAGTTAGATACCGTCTGAAGAGGGCGTGATACGATGAAACTCGAGTAACGGAAGTTACACATAAAAGTGATATCAATATAGTAATGTTCAACTTTCCAATATGGATACAATTCAATATCACATAGTAAAGGGTGAAACGATAGAATCTTTTACCCTCCTTTGATTTAGAATTCCCAATAAATTCAATTCTTGAACGATCCACATGTCGAATCATTCGTAATTTTCTGTTCCGGCGCATAACTCAATACATTTGGATCCACCCAATCAAAAAGTACAAAAAAACTCTACAAAATAAATGACTTTGTGTTCAGAATAATAATGTACAAAGTATTTGTTAAGCGAATGACTTTACACTAATAGCTCAATACTGATTATATCCGTTGCTATCGATACGTATCATAGACAAAAAAATTCTAGATGATACTCACATCACGTAACATTTTTCTACCGTCTTGACTTCCAATTAGTTGTTCTGTTGTGCGTCTACACTTTTCGTGACACATACATTTTATTTTCTCTTCGAAAAACAAAAATTACAATACCTGGAAGAATGTAACATTCATATTGCTCTGAATATACAGCAGATCTAACATATGAACAAAACTACAATCAGAGTCCATTGGGTGAACCTCCATCTGAGCCATAAAATATCAGCTCGAATATTCCTGAAGAAACGAGTCGATCAATTTTATGAAACTTTGAGAACCGTTCGCTTTCTCTTTGCAGCCTGTAGTTCGAAATCTGGAGCGTTATATCGAACGGATGAGTTTTAAAGCATTAACTCGTGCCATGAAATATTTGCGAGGGATTTGATAATAGGTATCATCAGTTTGTTCCCAACTGATGTTGTTATACATTCTGTTAATTACGGATGTAATGAACTTTTTAGGTAACTTTTAATGGTCTGGCCTACTACATTAATATTCAAGTTATTTTCCAGCAATTACTCCTAATTTATAATTTGGATTCACTGGGAGACTATACCAAATCACCAAAAAAACATTCCTATGAGAAATTTCAACAATAATGTAAACATGTTCTCAATTATATTATTTGTACCTTATGAAGTTCAATCTAGACCAGGGAAGAAACTGATGCTCGAATATATATATATACAAGGTGGGCCAAAAGAAATCACCCTATTGGAAGATGCTCTTATTTTTGCAAATGGCGGCCTATGTCAAATCTGTTTTGACATTTGTGAACTAGACAGATGTAGAATACAAGTGAACAAGCCATGGAGCGATACATTCCCCAAGAACGCGGAATAATCGTGTCTATTTTTTTGCGTAACAATTCGTCTGTGGTGTTGGCGCAGCGCGAATTCCGTCGCCGATTCCCCGGTCATCCGGCACCGACTGCGCAAACACTGCGCCGTTTGGCCACCAACCTTGAAGAGTATGGGACCACACGAGACGCTGCCAAGAGTGGCCGGCCCCGGAGCGCCAGTTCTGCAGAGAATATTGCCGAGGATGTCGATCTGTCGCCAGAAACATCGACCAGACGCCGTGCCTCGCAATTAGCCATCAGCCGGTCGTCCCTAAGGCGAATTTTGGTCAAAGACCTGCGCATGTTCCCGTACAAAGTCCAGTCCGTGCTTCAGCTGCTGCCTGCCGACCGCCAAACGCGTGTAACCTACGCCAAAGCCATCCTCAATCTCGAGGACGAAGTGGACCATTTTTCGAACAAAATCATAATGAGCGATGAGGCTCATTTCCACCTCAGCGGGTACGTGAACAAGCAAAACTATCGCTTCTGGGGCACCGAAAATCCACGAGTGATGCACGAGAAGCCATTACACCCGCTCAAAGTGACTGCATGGTGCGCTGTTCACGCTGGAGGAGTCATCGGGCCTTTTTTTTTCGAAGACGCCGCTGGTCAAACGACAACAGTGGACGGTGCGCGCTATAGGGGAATGTTAACCGAGTTTTTTCTGCCGCAGTTAAACGAATTAGGACTGGAGGACATGTTGTTCCAACAGGACGGAGCAATGGCACACACTGCGCGAGCCACAACCGATATTCTGAAGGCGGCGTTCCCGGGTCGCCTCATCTCTCGTTTTGGCGATTTGCACTGGCCAGCAAGATCGCCCGATTTAACTGTTCCAGATTTTTTTTGTGGGGTTTTTTGAAGTCCCGTGTTTACATGAACAAGCCCGAGACCCTGGAAGCCCTCAAGGACAACATTCGACACGAGTGCGAGAATCTGTCGCCCGAAGTTCTCGCCGAAGTGATGAAAAATGCCATAAAACGAGCCCGTATAGCAATCAATTGTGGCGGCGCCCATTTGGCCGATATCATCTTCTCGACTTGACCAGTAAAATTTTAAAGGTTCAAATAAATATACAGTGAAGGAAATAACTCCCAACTGAGTATCTAACTGGAAATTATACACTCCCGTATTTCTATCAGGAATGTACGCAATCCTTCAACGTGCAAGGTGAGAAATACTCAAGGGAAGTGCGCAACGCCCGGATCATAATATGCTCAGAAGACCAGGCTTCACTTAAGACACTTATGAACTTGATCGACATCGAGACTGGTATGAGAATAACGAGAGTAACTCAACGCTCAACAAATTGACTTGGATGTGGGTTGCAGCATACTATGGTATGGAGGACAACGAGAAAGCTCATGAAATAGCCAGAAAGGGCCCAAAAATGACACCGGGTAGAACAAGAACAAAGGGAGCCCTGAAATACAGCTCCACGCGTACACCATGGGGAAACATCACTTCAGAAAGATTTGTACTTCTGCGAAAATCCAGAATGTTCATCTTTATGCCGATTACTATGTTCTTAACTTATAATTAGTACGTATTTTGAGGGAAGTAAAAATATCATTAGTGGTGATCCGCAGGAAACTCGCATGCCGTTTTCTCGGGCAGGTGTCTCCCACTTCGAATCGCGGCCACATCACTAGTAACCTAGTATGGTCCTCATAATCGTGCCTGATTTTATGAACCTTAATATTTCAGCATCCCCACATGTAACATTCCGAGAATCAAATGACGACGTGTTCTTGTGAAGTGTTGCTCAAAGATCAGATGACAAAGAAATTAGAAAAAGGGGCATTTTCTTAACGCTCCCCCCATTTATCGAACTCTATTTCTCTCGACAGATAGGAAAGTCCTTTGCTAGACCAGGTTATTGTATATTTCATATCCAATGAACATACAGTAATGAGTAACATGCATTTACAATGTTGTGAGAAAAAATTTATTTTTTGCAATTTAGTTACGAAGAGTCATCTTTTTGATGCTGATTGTTATTATCAAAAGTGGTTCATTTTAACACTAAGTGCTAAAATGAGTTCAATTTAACACTGAGTATCAAAATGAGTTCATTTTAACACTGAGTCCTAAAATGAGTTCATTTCAACACTGAGTGTTCAAATAAGTTCATTTTAGCAGTAGTGCTGAAATTAGTTTAGTAACATAAACATATATTGCTTTTGACTTACTTGGCTGCCAATTTGATACTACAGCTTTCGCGACTTCTTCAATTTCGGAAAGAAGGGACTATTCAGATACACTCATATATCTGTCGGGCTTGTTAATTTATTTTAATTCGAACTAGACTTCCACGTTTTTAAACAATTTAATAAATTTCTCGAGTTACCATGGAAGATAGTTTCCTGGAAAATGTTACTTAATCGTTGCCTTTTGTGGGAAATTTTTTAATTTCTTATTTTCCACCCAGTTAATATAATGTTTATAAACTGGGCTATGGATTTGGAATACTCTATATTTGAACCAAATTGAAACATACCCTGTATAATATTTTCTTTGAATACCTCAAGGGATACTTTATCATTTTGACGTTCCAAATTTGTAGGCTAGAGTGCTCATAAATACAAAGAATATCCAAATTTTCACAATTTATCTTGTTGTAGTTCATGCATCTTATGAGGTAATGTCCTCGTCTCTCAAGTCACAGTTGGTATACTGCATGATTTGATTCGATTTTGAATTTAGCCAATTATTCCTTATATATTTCAGAATGTGAACCTATAAATAGAAAATATAATGATCCTGAATTATGAACTGGACGATACTTAACTTGTTATGTTTAGAAAAATTGTTTATGGATTTGCTGTTGCTTGTGTTATTGTCACTTATAACACAGGATATTTTGTATCCAATTTGTTCTAATTTCAAAATAATAGACTTTATAAATATAAATAATAATTCGTGACTCATTTTCTATACAGAACAAATATGGACAATCTCTTTGAATTGTGAATTAACACTAACTTTCATAAACACAAATGCTGTTGTTTAAGTAACGAGTTATTGAAAGCGATAGCAACATTATTTCCGTCTTTATAATCCAAAAATGGCTTAATATGGATCTCATCAAATAAAAGTATTACGTTATTTTTATTTTTTTTGAATATTCAAATAGATTTTGGGTGTAGTAAGGAACATTTCTTCTACTACCGGATTGCTCAAGTATGAATAAGTATCTGTCTTTATATTTGTTATATGCTGAAAAATTTATATATCTTGAAAATGTATATTGTGGACTAATTATATGTAAAAGTGAAGATAAAATCATAGTATTCATAGTTTTTGCAGAATATCTATACCTTCACCTTGCATGTCATTTGCAGTGTGGTCTCATCCGATAGAAAATGAAATTTTAAATATTCATCATCAACATAAACATTCACTCAGGAAGCCATTTTGAAACGCACTTATTCAATCACTTCATACCAGCTTATTCACGAACCTGTTCGTAATAGAAAGATATAAGTTTCCAAAAGAAACAGGTATTACCTGTTTAAAACAGGCTGTGTAAATTCTAATATTTATCGCCTGTCACACTGTTAAGACCAAACGGTACTCTCGTTAACTAAGTCTCTACTTCAAGCCTTTTGTTGAAGAAGTCACGCTTACGTTTGTAGTTCCCAGGTCTTGGGTATGGGTTTGCACTTCCTTGGCTAATGGTACTTCGATATTTCATTTCATTTTGGAAATTTGTGCCCCGAGATTTCTCTTGTGGCAGCAAGTGGTTGCAAAACTTGTAGAATACAGGTTAAGATAACTTTTTGCCGTTTAGGACTCGACGTGTATTTCAAAAACCTTTAAATCAACTCCTGTTATTTTTTCCTTGACATACCTATTACAATTTTGGGAAATTATAAAATATAATTTTTATTGAGTAGCACAAAATATTTATTTTGGAATACAATTAATAATTGTTTCATACGATTTAGCTATTTGCTTCGATTATTCAGACACACA
This sequence comes from Endomychus coccineus, assembly GCA_958510875.1. Taxonomy (NCBI): domain Eukaryota; kingdom Metazoa; phylum Arthropoda; class Insecta; order Coleoptera; family Endomychidae; genus Endomychus; species Endomychus coccineus. The sequence continues at coordinate 65,779,919 of OY294069.1, forward strand.
GACTATGTATCATCGGTATCTTAACTATTTTTCGTTTATTGAATTAGCCAGGAGAATCTTTTGAGATTTTCTAACATTTCGAACAATGAAATGTTTATAAGGGCAGACCTTTTTGCTTGTCAAATTACTAGAATAGACAAGATATACAACAAACCAGATATACGTCGCTCCAACTTTGCAATTTGTTTCAGGTGTCACAGACGTTGAACGTCAAGTGATAAAACGTCTGTTTGAAGAAAATTACACACCGACTCACCTGGAACAAATGAAATTATATCAGACGTGTATATGATTCAAGGTTCCATACATTATAGAGAAATGTATATTATTAGGCAGCGGAAGTAGAAAAACTGCAAACTTTAATGAAACCACAATTATACGATAATGCTTGCCATTCAACCATAACGAAGACGACTTATACGTACACTTTTTTACTTTGTACAGTGGGTTTTTTAATTATCATCTGAAGGTTATTTATAGATAGAAATACATCGAAATGTTGACTTGTGCTTGATATGAATACTGGCCATGAACAGAGCAAATTGTATGCTTTAGAATATTATTATTATCATTGACAAAATGAACTGTGATCACTCGATCACTGACTTCCCTCATTTATGTTAGCAAAATAGCTTTCCGACAATTCTGCGATGCATTATTGTAGGAACAGAAAATGTATTGGAAATGATTTAGAAACAGCTAATGACAAACCTCAAGTTATACTCTAAATTACATTGAAATTATATCAAATGGTCTGCATCAAGAATTTAGAACTCTATGTTCTATTTAGACACCTGCTGTGAGGTTGAGTTTCGAAATTAGTCACACTTCAATATAAACTTTTTTATATTGACAGCTGCTGTCACACATAAAATAATCTGTGACGTCACATGGATGCTAGAGATCAGAGTTTAGGACGGGTGGTGAATAAGTTATAGAGCTAAGCCTGTCAATCAATGAACTGCCAATGAATCTCTGTCTCTATATGTAGTGTCATAACATTGTCTGGTTTGATGTCCCGAAGATCATGTGTGAACCGTGGAAGCTATCTGTCATTCTATGTCCTGTCATCAAGGGTATCTAGCCTCCACAGCACTCCACTACCTCCGAAATTCAAGTGTTGTTGCAAAATTCACGATTACAATAATTTCTATAGATTCATAAATTTTCATTGAGTTGTTATCAACAATGTTAAGAACTCTTGTGCTGACTGAATTTCGAAAATTGGACAAACTCACGTTGAATATAGGTGAGGGTGCAAATGTGGAAACGTGAGGGAAATGTAGCAACGTCTAGTATCCAGACTATAGAGCGCTTCAGTGTAGCCGGCAAAGCGGGAGATAGTCAGAATAGTTCTTATTTGTCACGTTCACGGTCATATATACAAGTCTGGAAACTCTATGTTTGACATGGGTCTCTTACATGTCGCCAAACTCGTAGTCCCTCGCTCAGCCACCAGCTGGCGCATCGATCGAAGTATGTTGTCAGGATGTCAGGATTAGGCGCCATATCGTTCAAACACGGTCGTATACGTGCCAGAGAACATCCGTCGACTCATGCGCCACCCTTTTGGTACTACGCAACAGATAACAGATGAAGCACAAAGAAAACAGCCTCGAGTTTCCAGACCAGTATATACGACCGTGGTCAAGTTAGAACGTTAGCAGTCAGTCTTGTAGTGGGCATGGTGACAGTGCTTCAATTTATTTTCACAGATTTTCGTGAGCTTTTTGGATGTAACTTCTAATCTAACTATCATTGAGGTATCGTTATGATTAGGTAGTTTATAAATGGACTTTTGTAGAAGTTATTGGTGGATTCCAAACTTGAATAAATGTTTTATTAACCTGAACTCATAAAATACAATATGGCCAAAGTGGAGCTAACTTGGAAACATGCGGATGCGGGCTATGTAGAAACATTCCCACATTACCCATAGACAAGTTTTTGGACATGCTGCAAGCTAAGTATGGAACACTCTTTTAGTATTGATCATGTTTACAATGTAGACGAAACTGGGACCTATTTGGTCCTGAGAAAGATACCACATATAGTTGGACTCAAAGCTAAACGTCAAGTGGAGGCAATCACATCAGCAGATCGAGGGTCTCTGGTAACTGTTATATGCTGCATGAGCGCTTCATCTCACCAATGATGATCTCCCCCAGAATGAATTGAACTGATACTCTGATGAAAGGAGCACCACCCGGAACAATCGGAAAATGCCATACTACTGGTTGGATACAAGCAGAGATTTTCACTGAGTGGTTCGAATACTTCCTTAGGAAGACGCATCTCAAGGAAGAGTCGCCAGATTTGTTAATCCTAGATGAGCGCAACAGCCACGCAAGAAACCTTGATGTTATTGAAAGTGCAAGGATGAACCATGGAACAATTGTTTGCATCTCACCTCATACCTTCCATGAAACACAGCCAATTGATAAAACATTCATGGGCACCCTCAAAGCATATTACAGTGAGTACGTACGTCAATGGTTGCGGCATAGCAACCGGCCCTTGGGACCATATGACATACCCGAGTTGTTTGAAAACGCTTACTTGCAATACCAGATTAGCTCTATCGCTGCCATTTCCTGGAACTGGAATTTTCCCATGTCACCGAACTGTTTTCGGAAAAGCTGATTTTATTGCTGATGGTCTAACTAGAGGAAAACTCAGGTCATCACATGAGGACTAGGACATAATTCAGAGAGCGAGTGAACAAAACTCAGGACCAAACGAGGATCCCGTCTTACCCAATGAAAGCCAGAAGATAATAACTGCTGTCATGGAAAATCTGCCAACAAAACCTGCCAAGAGAATACCAAAAATACTGAGGCGCATGGTTCCTTGATATCTATAGCAGCAAGCGGTCCCTAACTAGAATAACAATTAATAATTGTTTTGCGTATTAATATCAGAGTGGATTTCCACGTTTACAACCCCTCCTCTAAACCACAACAATAATTTGAGGAATATTTGGAAGAATTTTCAGAAATCCGATTCAAAAAGTGAATCATGAATATAGGCAAATTGAAAAAATTTTGGAATTCAATCCAATTACGCCACAAACGTTTATTTACTAGATGTAATACAATTAAGACGGAAGATGACTTGCGAGATCTTCCGACATAAGCTCTTTTGATTAACTTTCAGGGAATTTTTGGAATATCGAGTTTTTGCGACCTCATTCCTGACTACTGTGTCAATCATTTAAAAAAGTACACATTCGAAGAGATCTGAGTAATTTATTGATTTATAGAATCCATGCGAAGTTTTCGAGATTTTTCACAGAGCTTTCGGAATATAATCTCCCATTGTTGTTTTAAATATAACTGTAAATCAATAAATGGAGGAAAAGGTTTATGAAATCCGGATATCCTTAATTTACTGTCTAAATGCTATTTATATGAGGTTCACTATATCAACAAGTTAATTGCCAGCTCGAACTGTTTGTAAACATAATTATGTAGATGCTTACAGCTCTCACTAAAATTGCCTTCGGGAGGGTGGGCATAATGGACGGCATTCGCTTATGAAGAATTCATCAACACGAGCTTCTATTGTACCATCAAAGAAGATTGCCCTATGTATAGACAAATAACTATTTCTATCATGAGCAGAATAATTTGTCAATAAATCGTAAATTGATGAAATTTTGTATTCCCTAACAGAATTCTCAGAAATAAATACATTTAGTCCAGACAGCATTTTACTAGTTGTTCTTTACATTCCAAATATCTATATAGCATTGTGTGACTACTGGTGCTGCCGGTGGATTCCGTGGTCTCCCATTCTGAACGCCGACAAAGACAAAATAAATGCAGACAAAGTATTCTATATTGTTTCCGCAAGCATCAATTTAGTTCATATTGGGACAAGGCTACCTCATCATTCAGTGAGTTGATACCGTATAATAGATAAGTTTGTTAGAATGTCATCAAGATCTGTACTATTACGAACATCTTTCACATTAGGACCATGCTGCCTTAGCATGTATGTGAGCTTCTAGTATGATTCTATCGAATTTGAACGACATTGGTTGGGACATATGGATCTAATTGGAAAGTCACAAGCTGTTTCTGCATATAATTTGACCGATAGGCATTATTGTTTCATTGTTCCTTATATTCCAATTTCCAATGTACTGCTTAAAACTATAATAGCTCTGAAGAAATCTATTATATTTACTTCTGAGAGGGAGGATCAACCAAATGAAAATTCCAAGATTAAGCGAACTGGCTTGGCCTTGCCGTATGGAGAGAATCAGTCATTTCTTCATCGATTCAGAATCTTTGGTATAACTCACTTTTCAGAACTCAGACACCGTAGAGCATACAGTGCTAGGGCAGAATTGACCCTGATCACAGCATGCCGTCATAACTGTTATATTCAACTCACAGGAAGTTGTAATAACAACAAGCTCCACGTTATATGAAATGATTATATAGTTTCGACATTTACTAGGTGGAGATTCATTTGAATAAATTGAATAGTAAAATGTTGATACAATTTATGCTTAGATAATTCAATTGATTGGTTATTAACACATTCAAAGGGTGCCACTATGTTCTGAAACGATCGGTGAAATAAAATACCTACTCATCAAAGTTTAAATTTGTATTTTATGATGAATCGTCATTTCTTGGTTATCGTCTATTGTTTTCATCTGATGTCGCTAAGATTGAACTGAGGATATAATTTGAAATTTACAGAGTTTACAGAATGATCCATTATGATGGAGAGCAATATTTGTTCACAAAGTGAAATAGAATTCACGGAAGTTTTGAATGCATATGATTATGCTGTTTGGAACCAAACAACTTTACAAAACATCAAAATATACTTCGAAACGGAACTATTGGTCAATATCGTTCCGTGTATACACATGTGGTGAAGCAAACAACAATTCAATCGAACCTCTCATACGGATGCGGAAGTTTGCAAAGGGTTAATATTCAGAATATTCATGAAGAAAAACTGATCAGCAAGGAGTCATGAATTTCTAATGTTTAAAGTTCTGGTTGCTAAGCAATATTTTTATGATTCGATTTGTTTCTGCTTCATTATACACATATTACCAGCATTATGATATGCACTCACGAAGATATTGTAAATTATTGATTGTTAAGCTAATATCATTTGGTAGCAAAAACAATCATGATTTAAACAAATGAGAAACTGAAAAAAAAACAGATCATCGGTGAGGGTATCAAGCTAATTCTCCCGCACAATTGAAAGAGCACAGAAGTTATCTTCTCGATAAAAAACTGAACCAATAAAGAACCTTCTAAAGATATCGACCAGAAGAGTACAAAACGATGTACATTTGGATATCAAGTGGTGTATTTTCAGGTGTCGAGTTGGACCAAAGCGCCTCACACTGGATTTCATCTGGTTTTTATTATACTGGAAGTATATTATATAGTATTATTATCATGGTATTGTATAGAGAAGTGAATGTTGTCTCTGCATCCTCTTCATAAAGCTATGATTTATGTTGTAAGTAAATACAATATTTGCTTAATATAAAATATAGTGAGCCGATATATCACTGGAATTTCAGTGATCAGTTGAACTTCTGTGGTAGAAAATGCACGTAGAAGAATCCTTCCCTTCAATTGAAGATTTTTCGAATCGAAATCTTTATTCAAACACCCCTAGCGAAAAGTATTGAGAATATCTGAATGGAACTATATAGAGGAGGAACTTGTCGAATATCGATTAATTACAGAACTTTTCGTCGAAAACATAATAGTATCTTCTACCATTGTCCTGTGTTCGATTTTGATCGATCTGGAGACGGTTGTTCCTCCTTCAAACAGATATATAGAATGATAGATATATACATTCATTCATGATCAACATAACAGAATATTACAGTGGTTTATTTTCATTTCTTATGCAATATGCAGGAAGTTGATATATAAGGACAACTCACAAAAGAAATTGGTTATCCTTGTGCGTGAGATTCTCATATGTATAATGTTTGTTTATGCTTAAAAATAGGTAAAATGATATACTGTAACAGTGAATAAAAAATGGTTATACTATTAAGTGATATATGATGATTAAAATTTATGAGATGTATGAATAGATGATGCAATGATGTTACACAATGAGAAATGATGTGAGTAACAATAATTGGGTTGTTTGATTCCACAAAGCTCAATTCGATTTGTATAGAACATTCGAGAGAGTTTCCATAAATACACAAGATAAGTGTATATGCAGATACTATAAGAAAGTGTTGTTCTGAGTATAGCTTGTAAAGTTCTTAGGAGTTCGGACCCCTCCCGTGCTTTGTCAAAAGTCACGAATTGTCCGGAGTGGGGGCATTCATCGTTAAGGCAGCACAAAGAGCTTCGGAAGAACTTTTTCTCGAATTTCACATCAATCGAGAAGCACAACTAGAGGGCGACCTCGAGTTTCTACCTTCTCGTCTGAAAGCCAAGATAAATACCGCGGAGCTAGATCATATACTCAGGCGAAATGTTGACAAGCTACACGGTGGTTCCTACAGAAACATCTAAACGCTCAGCTTGTCAACATGGTTGACCTTCGGCTACCTAAGGTCAGCCGAGCTTACCTCCGAAACCGAGGGATTTACCGCAGGTTGCCAAGATGACGTATTCAACACCTGGTCTATCGCCGCAACGACGCAGCTGATGTCAGCTGCTGTCGGCATGTCCGGCAAAAGCGACCTTTGCGTACACCCATTGGCATAATACAGACCTAAGGGTATTGTATTACCATCTAAGGCACTCGATCAAGGATCAAGATCTCTTGTTCGAGCTCCGCATGCTATACCCAGGCCACAAGGTCGTATTAGTGGTTCTGATCATCGGTTTTTGCGCGGAATTCGGTCTTCGCTGCTCGACTGTTGCGTTTATTCTCATTATCTGATATAATTAATTTTGAACTTGAATAAAATAGCTATTAGAAGTTATGATATAATTAATTTTAAACTTAAATAAAATAACTATTAGTCCAGACAACGAACCGGAAATTAAAAAAAAAACGTATGTAGGGCAGAATCGGAAGATTTTTGTGGGGATATCAGGATCATTCATAACACATAAAACCTCACCAGCCATCCTCCCCCCACCCTTGGGGGCCAGCAATGGTCCAAACTTGCCGATTTTCCACCCCGACAATTGATTAAAAGTAAATCTGACGTCAAAATCTTGATCAGAGACCCAAAAAACTTTCTAGGTAGATTTACAATCCAAAAATAATATGTATTGCCAAAATAATCTATAAGGGTGAAAAATGGCGAATTTGATCGATTTTCCACCCTCCAAATTGATTTCAAGTAATCTGATGTCAGAATTGTGATTAGCGACCCAAAAAACCTCCTTTGTGCATTTTAAATTCGAAATTACTTTTTTGGGGGCCAGAAATGGGAAGGGGGGAGATTGACCGATGAGGTTTTATGTGTCATGAATAATCCTGATAACCTCACGAATCGAATCCCACAAAATTTTTTCGATTCTGACCTACAAGTCTTTTTTTTTATTATAGCTGAAATCCCGACTCAAGTTCGATTTTCACTAGTTCAATAAACAAATGTAATTAAAGTTTCGCTAACGCCGTAGCTTTTTCAAACAAAGATTCCAAAGTACTTACTTTGTATTATTTGTTCGAAGAAGCTAGAGTGTTAGTGAAACTATGGGTACATTTTATTTAAGTTTAGAATGGAATTTCATCATGAAATGGCTGATGTTATTTAATAATTTTTTCTCCTGGTAGAATCCACTGATCCAGCACTTCTTCTTGAGTCATGACTTCTTATTTTTGTCTTTACTCAACATGCGACTGTGGTCTTTCAATTTGAAAATGAATATATCTTTACTCTTTTCAATGTAGGTACTCATTATTATACGTTTTTAATTTTGCCACGATCATACTCCCAGCCTGACTTCCAGTTTACTGTAATCAATATAGTGTTTTAACCGTATTTCAACTATTTGTTTTTAATTTCAGTGGAGCTGACTTTGAGAATAACTAGGTAGTGGTCAGTATTTTAGATAAGATGTTAGGTTTTTAATAAATATATGGTTAACACAGCTTTTTTTGACATTGTCTACCCTTGTTTTATTATTGATAGTGGATTTTGTGTTCTGCCAATAGGTTTTGAAATTATTTTTTGTTATATCTTGGCCCTTCATGATATTCATTTTGTGTTTCGTTATTCAAATTATTCCTCAGGTTGACAACAAAATTCACATGTAAGATGGTTGGTGGTCTGTATTTAGATGTTATTTTCATATTATAATCATTAATTTTTTCGACATTATCATAGTTTTTAAATTATATAGAGGCGGGTCAAATGTTAATTGAATATCTTCAAGTAGACTTCCGCGGATAGCTAATCTTGAAAAATATTGGCTTTCGAATGGATTCCGCGTTACAATAGCTCGACTTGATTCCGACGTTTCGCCAACCATTACGGGCGGCATCTTCAGGGGAGGCTTGAGGCTTGAACTGAACTCAATTAAATGTAGCATTCGAGGGTTTCGAAAAATAGTTATTAACAGCTATATTCAGTGAACCAATGAGAGGGTTACATACTGAGAAAAACATACTAAATTCAAGTATGTCAATACAATATTTTATTCGTAAACTATTGGAAATTAGGTAGAAATATTACTACATCATCATATAGTGTATTCGAATATGAGGAAATTAAAATTTAAAAACATGAAATTAAAATTACTTCCAACATTCTAATTATTAAATTCTAACCACAGAAGCTGCGTACACATAATCCAATTATGAAATATTTCCGTAAAATAAAAGAAAAAAATAAGAATGTAAATGAGAGACAAGGTTCTGAATATTTACAGCTGTATTTAAAGCGCTTTAGGAAGAGTTTTTGGTGCCATGGTTAATTCCAAAGCATTACTTCAAGGAACAGTTATGTAAAACCTTCATCACTTTACCTTTGTCAGCTACGGCATTTCGAGCATTTTATCTAATTTATTTACAGCTGGAAATAAAATTGAACTTCATCCGCGACACGCTTGTTTCAAAATCTACAAAACAACCAGATTTGCTATTTAAGGTTCTGAAGAGACCAACCACATCTATCCTCTCGCTGTTAAGCTGCTTAGCGTGGTCTGCTTTCTGCTAAAATATACAAAATCTTCTCAATGTAATGTTTAATGAGATGACACTTCCCGTTTGTCTTCAGTCCCAAAGAGATATAATTTAAATCCAAATCTCCAATTTATCCGTTGCATACACCTTGAAGTTTTATCTAATACACTAGAACATTTTGCATATTTCAACAAGCATGATGGTGGTTTCTCATTACGCTACAGTTAACTACATTACACTTCACGTTATAATGATAATTTTTATGAAAATCTTGAAGTTACTACAAATAGTTTCTCGCTCTATTTTTTTCTACAATCAGCCAGATAGTTGGAGCACCAAACAAACGTGAAACCTAGCGAATAGCGTACAGTATTTCGACGAACTTCTCTGCTTAATAAGTCGGAAACGCCTCAAAATACGACTTTGAATTTTCATGCCAAGAAAATTTCGAGTAGTCTGTACTCAAAACTTCAAGTGGATTGATTGCACTTACCGTTTGGCAGCTACACGAGAACACACATTTGCCAAATAACCATTGAATCAAGAATGATTGATTTATTTAATTATTTATTACGTACAATGGAAGGAACCAAATAATACATTAAAAATTGAAGAGTGAACTTGAAACAATTTTAAATTTAAATTATAAGATACGTTCAATTCAAATTAAATTACATTTCAATTTTCTTTTACTGCAAATAAAAAATATCTGTAGAATCCGGAAGAGAGTTTACCGCCCTAGCAATATCACTAATAGGAGTATGTGTACTTGGTCAAGGTGAAAAGTCCCTGAAAAATTGAACAAGAAATTATTTATTTAGTCAAAACTTATTTTGTTTCTCAACAAAATCACGTTGTAGCCCAATACACTTCCAACGTTTTTCTCATTTTTCTATGTTTTCCAAAGAATACAATTTCGGCAATTCTTCAAAATAGGCGTTTGTTTCAGCGATGACCTCATCATTGGAGCCAAATCTCTTTCCGCCGATGCATTTCTTCATGTTTGGGAAGAGCTCGAAATCGAAGGGGGCCAAATCTGAGAAACACGGTGCAGGACGAACCAATTCGTAGCGCCATTCATTCAATTTTGTCATTGAGACTGCGAACCTGTGCGCCGATGCATTGTGCTGGTGGAAGAACACTTTTTGCTTTGCCAAATGCGACCGCTTACGCTTCAATTCGACATCGAATCGATTCAAACAGCTCTGCATAATATATACCTGTAATCGTTTTGCCATTTTCAAGGTAATCGATATGGACGATACCGTGTGCATCCTAAAAACTGTCGCCATGACTTTCTTGGCCGAAATCCCACTTTCAATGTTTCGACTGTTCTTGGGTCTCTGGTGTGTTATGATTATGAAATTTAACTTTTTATAATGTGATGGATCTATATTTCATCCAAGTAGGAAATGGCGCAAAAAGTTTTTCTTATCGCTCTTGAACATCGCCAAACACTCCCTTGAAGTTTTCACACGGTCACGCTTGTTGTCAACAGAGCGCAAATGGACAATCCTTCAAGATTCCTGTTAACGATACCTTTAGTCACATTAATCGTTCATGTACATCGAAATGGAGCATATTATACCAAAACTCGAACACTGGCAGCAATTTTAAATCTTTTATCCCAAAAGTGATGACTCACTCTTGGTTTTCAAATATCCTAATTGAGGATTCCTTAACCAAAGCTTTTATCAAGACCATATGTCGAATTAGATCTGGACATGCAATCTGCCCTCAATATTTATATAAAATTAATATAAATGAAGCTCAATTGTGTACCTGCAGAGCTATTGGTTCACTTACTCATGTAATCCTAATAATGAAGTCCAGAATAATATTTTTTTGAATATAATTCATTTGTTCAATATAATTAAACCAATTAATTTGATTTCTATCGTCTTTTGTAAACATTCTGATGCACTATTTGAAACTATTTGATCATATTCGAAATATAAACATAGTAGTATAATTAATAGCTGTCTTTTGTTATCATTTGAGGTTAGTTGTTGTTATAATCCCATCATAAATCCTTCCGCTGCCCAGTATTGTTTGTGTATGAAGAGTAAATGCCACGATGGGTCTCTATGTTAAACCTCACCTTGCATCTCTTCGTTGTCCTTTATTGGTTTATAGGTTGATAGGTTAAATTTGTTTGGCATTATGGTATTTGTATTTCTATCGAAAAATGGCTACATAAACAAGAGGCCAATATATTGAGTTACAAACACACACACACACAAACGATAGTAGAACATTACTGCGGGTCTGGTAACAGAGAACTCTAATGTTAAATAGATTAAATAGTTCAGGACAATCGATTTCGTTATCATATAACCTACTAGCGAACATAACGGAATTTTAATTTCGGCGAATAGTTAAAGATTCCAAGCCGAGTAAATCCAATCTATATGAATTCCAAATCATTTTTATAGATCTTTAGTTTGAATAATGCAAAATAGCAAACTTTGGTTGAACTCAATGCAATTTATGTGGAGTTGAAAATAAGGTTTCCAGATTATACGGATTATATATCGGAAATTCGCACTATACAGGATCAAGATAATAACTTCCAAGATCAAGTTACAAATGCGCAGGAAAAAACTTAAGCAGATACGGTGAGGATTCAAAATACACCTATTGCAAATGAAAACGAAAATGAATTCATACAAGCTTCGAAAAAGTATAAAAGGAAACCTGTGAATGGGTCTCATGGAACTTCAAATGAAATAAAATGGATACGTGCATGTCTTTCGACTACATCAACACACCACAATTGAAACAATGTCACACTTCTTGAAAAAATCGGCAGACCACATACATTTTGGAATCGAAATATTGAAGAAAACTGATAACTCAACTTCATTGAGAATGAACGAATACTTTTTTTAAAGAAATTTATGATCCGATAATATGGTGCAGATATGCAAAGATTTGATTTTTCTAGGACAGAAAATGTCTGCCACAAGAGTGGTTCAGGAAGCCGACGGATATTTCTCCGAGAAATTAGACGAAAAATCAGATTTCAGAATATTACCCTTAATTAAATATTCAAAGTTTGCGAACTTTAGATACAAGTTGTGAGAAATATTTGTATTGGAAATTTCAAAAGTACATCTTGCTACGCTTAGCTCGAATGCACATGGCGTAGTATTTATTCTTGTAAATAAAAACATAATCACACAATATTTTTGGAAATGTACACACAGAGCATGTAATTGAACTTTGAGTGTACCTCGGTAATATAAGAAGAACTGAAACTCGACGAAAATAGTTTTTCAATAAATTGACAAATTAATGGTGTTTATGAACAAATTTTTTCTCCGAATGAAATTTGCTCAATAGTTTCGAAAAAGGCTTTACAAATTACATTTTGGCCATAGATCACAACGTATTTTTCTCGCGAGTCATATGTAAATTTTTTTGCGTAAATGAACAAATTTGATCAATTGTTTATTTGCATAATTAAAGAGAATTTCAGTTTCAATAAAATTGATCTAATTGTTGGTATTGATTTCAGCTATCGCACCTATGTAGTGTAGTTACATTTTTTCTTTTGTTTACTTTCTACAATGATTTATTTAAAAGTTCTCAGATAATAAATCAAATATCTTGATGATCAAATGTCGGATCGAAACGGGGCACTTCGTTGAATTTGAAGAGTAAAGCCGTACTAGCTTAAGAAGAAAATATGTAACTAGATTTTTAATTCCATGGATACATATTTTATTTTATTTCAGAAAGGTCTAATGTGGGTGTTTTTTCACTCAGCTACAATTTTTTATAGTCTCATATATGCAGTTTATGAATGTTGTCCAAGTGTTCTTCATGTGAAGGAGTTCAGTTGATGAGTACATATCGTAAACTTTTTGATTATATTAAAACCTCGGATTTGTTCAATTATTTTTCAATAATTGACTGTGTGGAAAAGAACATTTAAGAGTCATATTCATTAGTGTGTATTTGTGAAATTTTCAAAGTAAGTTTCTTATTACAATAAGTTAAGATAATAGCAATAATTACGATCTAACGAACATTTTGAAAAAATGCAATTCTTACGTACTTATTTTCACAATTAGCGAATTTAATTACTTTAATATGTTTAAAGAATGTTATTTATGTAAAAAAATTTTATACGATTTTGAATATTTCAAAACAGCGTGTATTTCTTCATTAGATGACTCACATATCCCTTTTTTCAAAAACTGTGAACTGGATTTCATAACTTTGATTGGTCAAATGTGCTTGATTGCATGAACGTAAATTCTGCGTATGAACATTTTATTGATTCCCTACCTTTTAATTATAATCGACAGTTTCCGTCTACAAAAAAATATTTGAATAAACATAACCAGGCATTAACACTTCATGTAAAAACAGAAAATATCTCTACTTCAAATATAAACATATTGTTATAATTAAACATTACTTTCATACTTACTGCATAATTTAAATTGATTTTAAGAACAGCAAAAAAATTACAATGTTGCAACATCATAAATGCCGGTAAAAACAAAAATAAAGCTTCCTGGCAAGTTATCAAGAGACCTACTAATAAATCTCCTGCAAATACTAAAACGGATATTAATAATTTGACAGGTGATAAGGAAATATGAGATGAAACACTCAATAGAATAAACGATCATTTAATTCGCCTCTGTGAATCATCACAAGCAACACAATAAATATAAGTGAAACTTACAAAAATACAATTTATATGCATAATATTCATATAATAAGATGAAATAATAAAAATTATAACGAGTCTGAAAAATATAAAATTTTTAGGTAATGAATGTATTTCTACACGGTTTTTGAAAATAGTTAGATTCCTGATAGGCAAACCATTGCAACACAATCAATTTAATATTCAAAACTGGGATTTTTCCAAAGAAACTAAAGAGCCCTATTGTTAATTTTCAAAAATGGTGATTAAAGTGACAATAATAATTACCGACCTATTTCCATTCTGAACAATATTTCCTAAATCTTTATAAAAGGCACAGCTGTAAGATTATCAATTTTTTATTTTGAAGTTTAATCTCATTTCTCCCCAGCAAAATCAGCAAGGTCTATTTCACCGGTAATACCGAAAAAAATTATGGGGTGATTCTCTGATGGAGAATAATAAGGTCTTTGATATAAAAATGTTTGAAAAAATCTTCCCCTGAGAAATTACCCCATTCGAAAAAATTTTAAAGAATATGTTTTTTATCTTCCCTGTATATCAAGCTAACAAAACTAAACTAGGTGAACACTATCTATTAATAAAACTACACATTCTGATATATTTTCGATAAAACGTTTTCCTTTCAAAAACATGTCTTAAAAGCCTCATTCATTTACTAACTTTTTGATCTCTAAGTTGTTTCGAAAAGTTAATGATTTACGAGGAAGAAATAAATGTATTGCAATGCATTTTTAAAAAGATGAGCTGTTAACGCGAGGGTATTTTGCCGTAAGATCTAGTAGGAGATTATTTGTAATGGAATCCATAGAAACAATTGAAAGTGGGATTGTTCAATGTCATTTATTGTTTCTTTTTCTTAAGTTTTATGAGTTTATGTAGAACATATTATTTGAAAACCGAAATTATGGTTAATTATTCGTAATTAGAAATGGCAGATATGCATTTTACATATGGGCGTGCTAACGGTAATGTCTTGGAAGCGCAAAGTACCCAGCGCGTAGATTACCCCATCATACAACGTTCACAAATATTCACCAACGCCTGCTGGAACTTGGTAATTTTGGAAAGAGAAGTTATAACTCCGGCATTACCCGAGAAGTTGAAACTGATGCTGTAGAAGAAGCCGTACTGAATTCAATTGAAGAATTCCCAGATACTAGTACCATGAAAATATCTCGTGTCCTACATGTAAGCCATTATGTAGTTTTCAGAATTTCAAAAGAACAACAGTTGTATCCCTATCCTCTTCAATGGGTGCAGAAGTTACTGAATCGGGATTTTTTACCAAGTGTGGTTTTTTGTCAATGACTTATTAATATGATCGGCCAATCACCACAGTTCTTAAGAAATATTTTATTTACTGACGGGAAATTTCTCAAGAGATTGTATTAGAAATCTTCATAAGAATTACATTACATGGCTTTTTTGAAGGAAATCTCATACTATCAATTTTAATTGAATGTGTGGCTCAGACTTATTGACGATCATCTAATTAGTCCCTATTTGCTTCCACTACGATTACATGGTGACTCATATTGTCATCTTCTTGACGAATTACCTGTTCTTCTTGAAGACGTTCCCATTCAACTTAGGCGACATTTATTGCTTATGCACGACGGTGGGTCATTCCATTTTAGTATACGTGCAAGAAGTCACTTGAATAAGTTATATGCTAATCGATGGATAGGCAAGGGGGAAGTGTCCCCCGACCTTGATCCTTGAATTTGTGCATATGGGGATATCTGAATTCTTTGGTCTATTCAAGCCCAGTTGAGAATATCGATGATTTGCGAAATCGCATTGTAGCAGGGTGTGAAGCGATAATAAATTCACCAGAGATGTTTCAACGCATCGCAATTTTATTGGAAAAAGAGTAGATTCTTATATTGAAGCTGAAGGCGATCACTTTCAACATTCTCTGTAGATTGTATTGTCAATATTCGACATGCTTTTGTTTTTTGTTATAAATTGTTATAACATCAATTTGTTCATCGTTTGTTCACTTTTATTCTAAACTTCTTAGCCTAGTAGGATCATAGATTAGCTATTCGGTTAACTACTGTTCAATAAAATGTTATTTAACATGACCCCTAATGTTCCCAACTTTTCCCAATCATTTATGTTTTCAAGTTACCCTGAAATTAACTAACCCAACTTAAACTAACCGAACCAAGTAATAAATCTAATTTGAAATAATTTCAAAACAATTTATTTGATGAAGATAGGCCTCGATCAACACCTTTATTTAATCACTTCTTACAACCTCCAGTGTGAATGCATTGCAATCCATTTTTTTTCTCGTACTTTTCGAAAAAACTTGAAGAGATCAAAAAGTTAGTAAATGAATGGGCCTTTTTAGACATATTTATTAAAAGGATAAAGTTTTGTCGAAAAAAAGTTCTAAGAAAAATCGTATTAGGGGTTGATTATTTCAACTTCTTCAGGGTTGAAAAAATTTCAAAAAGTATAGTTTTATTTACAGATAATGTTCACAAAGTTTCGTTTCTTTAGCTTAATATGTAGAGAAGATAAAAATAAGAACTTTTTAATTTTTTGGAATGGCGTAACTTTCAGGGGAGAGTGTCTTTCGAAAATTGTATACCAAAAACCTCCCTCAATTATTTTTATCAGATAATCACCCTTACACTTTTTTGGTGTTATTTAGATATGTATCTAAATAACTGTATAATATAGATGCATTTTTAATAGCAAATTGTAATTTTTAGACTTGTGTAATCATATTTATATTATATTGTGACCTTTTCATTGCCTATACAGTTTTTCTTGAATGAAGCTGTATTGTATTGTATTGTATTGTATGTTATAATTGAATTCTAATATAGTCCTTAATATCGTCAATAGTGAACTTACGAAGAGCTTGTACTTATTATGCCATAAACTAACTAAATGCTATTTTCTGCTCAATTCAATTTTCTATTAATGGCAGAGCAATAAAATATTCATTACATACAGTTATTACTATATTGTAACGATGAATATCTGCAATAAATAGAACTATTAAGAATAATTCGATTTATTAAAAACGTCTAACGTAACAGCGCACTTACGGTAAATTGGGTTATTAACTTTCAACAGCGCTTGGTTAAAACTAAATTTGCCAGTGTTTACGGCATTGGCAATAATTTACTTCTTGGATCAAGTCCAAATACTGCAGTAATGTTAAACATGAGTTTTATAGTCCATAAAGCAACTATATGACATAGGTACCCCATTCATTGGTAACAATTAGTTACTAATTGTATCATCATATTTTAAATATCTCCAAACAGAGCATTATCCCTTCATAATCATTTTTACGTGGCAAAACTTTCTATATTTTCGCTGGAATGGAAGATAACGGAGTTATAAGGTCCAAAACTTATTCGAAACTTCCTAAGTTATGGCTATGGAAACAAATGGCAATAATTTATAATGGAGTTAGAAGGCTATGAAGAACTAAACAATACAAAGTATGGTACACCGTTCAGTTATCAAACAACAATAACAAAGAAATAAGCTGTGATCAATTTATGAAATGACTTCCCTCACGTTTGTTGGCAAAATAGCATTCGGGCAGTCCTGCGGGTTAAATTCAGATGATTGTAGGAACAGAAAATATATTGGAAGTGATTTAGAAACCGATAATGGAATACAGTAAATTATACTCCATTATATGTTCCATTGAAATTCTATCAAACTGGTCAACATAATGTATTTGACAACTCCGTTTCGAACTGACATCTGCTGGATTGACTTTCGCAATTAACACTATAATATAACCTTTTATACTGGCATTTGCTGTCACATGAAACATCGAAATGCAACACTGAATTTTCAAAAATCTGGAACTTCTTGCTCAGGATAAACATAAAATAGATCGTGACGTTACATCGATGACGGCACTTGAATCTTAAAATGAAAAGTTCTAACACTTCTGCAGGTTAAATATATACTTGTGTGTGTTAAATGTGTAACCAGGAGAACACGATTGTCCTTATGGTTGAATAAAAAACCATAATTCCATTTGAAAAAATGAAGATAGATTTCAAATCACTACGATCGATAGGAACAGCGCAATGCACCGTGGGTTACGTACGTGAGCACGCACGCACGCACGCACAAACACACACGTATACTAACCGAATATGCTTACTTCCTGGGCAATGACAACCTTGATCGATTTGAACAAATTTGGTGCTTGAAGGGCGTTCTTTGTGAAGTCGATGAACAGAAAACAATAATATTTTCAGAATATCTGTCTATTACAGACTAAACAGTTATATAAATTCAAATTGTAAATAGCTATTTTAAGAAAGAAAACTTATTTTAAAAATCATATAATATAATGCACAAAATGTAAATATTTTAAGATACTATGACATGTACTAAAATCTATATGGTTTAATAAATAATAATAATAATAATAACACACACGCACACGCACACACGCACGCACACGCACGAACTAAATCTATCATTCGTATCGTCAGTTGTGCAGAAAATACAATCTTGTGAAGAATATCACGCAAACACAGATTTATCGTTCGAATAAACAAGGTGGCATTATTTCAATGTTATGGCTTACAAATTATGTAATTATGGATAGAGTAGGCATGGCAGACTCTTTGATTGATATCACTTTTCAGATAATGTGTTGTCGAAATTATTGATGATAGGTTAACTATGAATATCCTGTTTAATATGTTCCATAATTTCCACTAATATATTTAGATTGTGTCAATTTTGTTGTACCTGCAAAACTTCAGACTATGGCTTAAATTATACTTAGGTAATTTGAACGTTTCATCGTGAATGTAGTGTTATATTCAAAGAGTTCTATACTAGAGGAAACAACATAGATAACTCTACTACCGTAGAATGAAATGTCTTATGGAAGGGACCAAAACCGTCAAGTGTTTACGCTTCCAAAACACGGGAGGGAGCGTCAAGCGTCCGAAATTGATAGAAATTATAATGCGCATGCGTTTGTTATTGTTGTTCAATAGTAGCCATGTTCAATTCATTTGTGGATTTTGTTTGCTATCATACACGCTATTTCTACAATATTATTTTTGCATAATATGTATCATGGGAAAACACGGCTATATACCCTGGCTTTAGCCCAGCAGTATTTCATGGATTGAAAGAAACTGTGAAGAATATGAAACCTAGTGTGTTCTTATTTTTGATGAAATGAGTTTTACACCATACCTGCAGTATAATGAAAATACGGACGAAGTCGATGGTTTCGAAGATTTTGGAAGTTACAAAACCTCTAACATAGCTAATCATGTACAGGTAAACTATATGTGAATGAAAATAATTGAATTTCTCTCAATGACACTCTTTCAGGTTTTCATGCTGCAAGGTATTGAGGGAAAATGGAAACAACCAATTATGTATCAATTTATTAAAGGAGCAGCAAAGGCTGAAACCATTGAATTTTCAATCCAAAACATTGTACGATCTTGCAGGGAAATTGGTTTCAATGCGGTGGCCACAATTTGCGATCGAGGTACAAATAATGTCAGTACGATAAACAAATTAGTGAAGGAAACGAAAGAGGAGTATGCAAGAGGAGGGAAAGAATTATATGACTTCATATTTGAAGTTGATGGACAAAAAATTATCCCATTGTATGATCCACCACATTTACTGAAAGGTGTGAGAAACAACCTCCTAACAAAAACCGTTTATTAAACGCTATGTGTTTTTGTTTTAATCAGTCTCGGTATTTAATTGTATTTATATGTATATTTGTTTTAACCCATTGTAATTAGTCTCGATATTTAATTGTATTTATATGTATATTTTTTGTATTTTTGCTTTAACCCATTATAATTAGTCTTGATATTTAATTGTATTTATATGTATATTTTATATATTTCTGTTTTTGAATAAAAACTATTGGTAAAAACTATCGACTTTCATTTCCTACTTAAATTGTAGAAAACAAAATTTGCATTTATGTGCTGTGTAACTTCGAATTTCCCTCCAAACCATCATTTAGTACGCTTCCAATCCTCACGCAGCGCTCTTGTCGCGGTTTCGGTACCTAACATGGAACATTTCATTCTACGGTAGTAGAGTTATCTATGGGAGACAAACTATATCTTTCTTCATTGAAGCGGATGTTATTACTGGGGATATCCCTACTCCACTTTTTTCAGCGCGCGCAATTAATATTAAGCACAGAACGGTTAGTTTGTCGCAAAGGACTGGGAGGCGGGCAGTTGCTGGACAGTACCGTACAGTAAAAGTGAAATTTAGAGGAGTGGGGATGGCCCATGAAAATATCGGGTGAAAGGCGCTCTTGTCTCCTCTAGTATAGAACTCTTTGGTTATATTGAAGTGTAAATTTGTGTTTTATTCACGTTTTAAATTCAATTTCAATACATATACAAAATATACATGTAGCAACCGCAGACTCAAATATTCAGATGTTGGCAGCTGCACATAAGGATTCAAATTTGATAGAACTATAAGCTTCACTTCCGAACTCCGGAATCTTCAACTGTTATTTGATATTGGTTCAATTGTTTCATCACATGCTTGTGATCAATATTCATGAATATGAGTAAACTCTCTGAAACGAAGGCAAGCAAGTTGTAATTACTCCAAATCTGTACGAGATGTAATAGTATTTGCACTTTCCTTTGATTGAACATTTGAGATATATTATTGTGGAATGTATTTTCATGTATTTGAATGTAATGCTTTCAACTAGATACCGCTGGCATATCAATCTTGACGTTCAAAAGTAATACCTATATAATTCAATTGTAAATATCGTTCGAAGATTCTTCACGTCTATTAAGAACTAGCTGTTGTTCGCGGACAACGCCCGCTGAAACGACTTATACAGAAGAAAGCGTCGGCGGCGCTGCAGCGATATATTCCGAAAGTTGAATAATTCCAATGAGTAGAAACAACTAAAGGCGTGGGATAACGTAAAATTTTACTCCATGTCACTTCATAGTTTATTTGAATTGACAGATATATCACACCTGCTACAAGTTATTTATACGTATCTTCTATGCTACGTTGTTGAGATCGATCGGTCCGATAATTAATAATATCAACGACCAACCTAGAGCTAAGAAAGACACGGAGGGTTGCCGGAGGAAGCTGGTATTTGATAGAGCTATCACTCAGGACTACATATTCTACAAGCGCAACCTTTCCCTGGTCTGGATAGACTACCCCAAAGTATTGGATTCAACATCACAAGATCCATTATTATACTTGCTCCAATGCCTTGCGGTACCAACCCCAATAGTGAGATGCATAGAACATCTGTTGCCACTCTGAAAGACTCGTTTTGCCATCACAACAAGCACACGATGTGTCAGATCACTCAGTTAGTTTACATAAATGATATGAAACTGTATACCTCTGGGGGAAAAAAATCTCCAACAGGCTCTCAACGTGGTTCAGAAATATACACGAGCCGTAGGCATGGACTTGAGATTCGACAAATGCGCAGTGCTTCATTTCAGGAGAGGACAATCCCCGGAATTTTATATGAATATGCAGCTTGCCGACGGAAGCACCTTCAAACAACTTGATACTGGAGAGAACTATCTATATCTGGAAATTGAACTGCATCCTGATTAATATGACACTTCCCAGGTGAAAGTGGCTCTCCGCAGCAAGAACAGAAACCTTGTTCGACAGATTTGGTTGTCCGAACTTCAAGTCAGAATAAGGTGTCTGCTACAAATATGCTCGCCGTTCTAGGCCTTCTCTACTCTTTTGAAGTGGTGAAATGGAAGGTCGATGAGCTGCATAGACTCGACGAAGAAACCCGGAAAATGGTGCATATCCATGTTTGCATCCTAGGTCGTCCATTTTCCGCATTTATCTCTCACTTCACCGAGAAGGTTGGGGGAATCCTCAGTCTGCAGGGTCTGCATCGAAGTATGGTTCGAGTATAGCTTGTAAGGTTCTTAGGAGTTCGGACCCAGGGCAGACCTGTCCAGAACCTCGAAAAATATATAAAAGCCGTGACAGACAACAGATCGCTCTCTTGTGTTTCTGAATTTTGATCAGTAAAGTAGCTCTCTAGTGTTTTTGAATTTATTCGAGTGTGAGTCAGATATTTAAAAGCTGTGAAGTAACAATAGTGTTCCGTTTGTGTTTGTGAATTTTACAAAAAGGTAAATGATAGCAAATAGTTTATATTTTTGAGCATTACGATATATTGATTTCCGTAATTTATGATTGTTATTGTAATTGGTAAACGTTTGTACGATACCTGAGTTCCGTAGTATTCAGTAATTTGAATTGGTGAATTTGAGTTTATCCTAGTTTATCCTAGGTCGAATCGCGCACGATTTGAATTCGCGCGTGAATTGAAATATTCAAGTAATTGTGTGGTGCGTACAGAGTGTGTATGTTTGAACGACAGGGGCGTCTTTGGTATATTTGTGCACACTGCAGAAGTATAAGTATATCCTAAGACGACCAAACCACCAACGGCTTGTGCACACTGTGTCACTCCAGAAGTATAAGCTGGGGGTGGTTGTGTGATTGAGAATCGTAATAATTCCCTTAATACTATGAGAAGTCCTCGGCCGTGGATATAGGGGTTATTGCAGATGTGATAGTTAGGGTTTGTGCACACTGTGTCACCCCGGAAGTATAAACCTTAATTGTCTAGATTCTGAATCTATAAAGTGTATAAAATCTAACACTGTCACACAATTACCGGGTACTCCGTGAAAGTTGGTACAAGGGTGGGTGTTATGCCAGAATAAACTCAATTAGAGTAATTAACCGAAACATAGTAAAATCTGATATCGTACAATCGGAAAACTAGTGCAAACAATATTTTCCGAACAAACCGAATTAATAACCGAATATATCGTAGTGTGATTTGAACATTCCATATATTAGTGCTGCTATCTAAAATTTACCGAATACCGCTCATTACGCTGAGACCTGTTTGATTCGTACTTTTCCGCAAATTGATCATTCTGAATCATTCATCAACCGATCCCGTACCGCTGAATGAAATTTAGTGACCGAACTTATCGTAGAGTTGATATCTTGAAAGAGTTTTCATTTACCGTTTGAGCTTCATTACATTTTCCGTCTGGGTGTAATTTTGTGAAATAATACCGTTCAATTGCATTTAAATTGATTATTCTGAAAGTGTACTTGTTAAAATCATTATATATTTTAATATTTGGAATTCCCTGTTTTATTAAATTATTTCTGCTCCATCTTTAACGAGCTAAGTTATAACCAGGTATCAATTGTAATTAAAGCCTACAATTTCGATACTGTTTTCTGTCCATTGGACTCTGGTTATACTTCAATGTAGCTACCCTAGGGACAAGGCTATCTTTAGATAGCATAGTGACAAGCCTTGTGGAGAGGACCCTAGCAGAAGTCCTCAAAAGGAGTTAACCTTTGGGAAAAATCTGGCGCCCGAGGAGTCGAAGCTTACCGCAGTAAGCACTTTACCGAAAAGCGACAAGGTCACGTTATAACATCATAGAAACATGTTCAAGCGAAATATAACATTCTACTTCACTTCATAACTAACGATAGCTACAATGCCGTAATATCCTAATAAAAGAAAAGTGAATCCCATAATTTAACTTTCAAATGTGATATTTTCACAGCGCATTTCTGAATGTTTTATTTTATTTATATCCACATTTAAATAGGTAATAGAGTACGGTAAAGAATATTAGCATTGCACATCGTAAATTTGGTTGACGGAAGCAGTTAAGCTCCGCATGTTGTGCTACGTATTATTTGATATTGAAATTTACGTACCTCAAGTATTCGTGAAATCCAGTTCAACTCTATTTCCTTCTTCCTTGAGTGGATTAAAATTGATCTCTAAGTTGGTGATTTTTCAAAGGTATCTTATACAGATCATAGGTAAGTTAGATCAATCCGTCACAATTCTTCAATGTTTCTCCCACATCGGAAGACTCAAATATTGACATGATGGAATAATAAAGAATGGAATGTACATTTGTGTCCATTAGGTGTATGATAGGAATCTTCCATAGTCATAGTTAATTTATTGAATGAGTGAGATAATGAGAAGTAGCAAAATTGAACTATTCGAGTATTATTCTTTCTATAAAGTACCGATAAATATATTGAAAGCAATTACATACATTTGACTTGGAAATCACGAGAGAACAGGTTCAGTTCCTTTTATTCACCTTCGTGTTCAGCAATCTCTTACATAGTACGGAATAATTATCAAATAAAATAGTATGGTACATACTTATATATGAGGAGGTGGTAAATGATCCGAAGCAGATCCATGAAGTCCTCACAATCTTACTCTGATATTCTATCCAGTTAATCCAATTACAAATTTGACTAAGATTGAGGGTACACATCAAATCTACAAGTATATTGGATTGAAATTCATAAGCAAACAGCAATATTCAAGCAGAGTGTTAAATTAATCTATAGTCTTACTTTTCTCGTATTTCAATATTTTCTTAGTGAATCAGAAAGAATATTTACGGATTAGACAGCTATAATTTCATGTCGTCTTTATTTCATTACCCCCTGTTTGGTTAATATCAGATTTCCGAAGCAGAATGTTTCCATCACGCAAACATTGTTCCTTGATAAATCCTTTATCGATTCACGAGGTGCCTACGGGCTTTCATATTTAGGCTATAATATAGAGATGAATTCTTACCGACAGATATTTGAGGTTGACGGTGAATATGTGTAGGGCATCAAACAAGAGGCGTTCATTATCGATTACATTTGACCACTTAATTGTTCAATCTTTCACTAAGATAAATAAAGGATCAAAATTTCAGTTTGTACTGTAGCTCAAGCTTGGGTAGAGAAATTATGAACTCGGAGTTAAGATAGTTTGGTAATCAATTCCGAATGTTGTTAGTTTACGGTTTACAGGAGGGTGTTTGAACTTTCTCTTCTTACACTAAGTACGTACCAATTTCTTCTAGTATTTTGTTTACTTGAAATTCTAAGAAGCTCATACAACATCTGAACAATAACATTTTCACCATGAGTTAATTGCTATAGTTTAGAACACTTCACAATTTTTGAAATACTTATTCATATATAATAATCCATATAAAGTATGGTCCACCATAAAGTTGGCAAGGAGATAAATGCTCGGACACATCAATTTTAGAATGAGATCGTTACGACAACCCTCGACCATTGTGGAGAACAAACCTTGAAATTAGAATAGGGAAGAATAAGAAGCTCGTTGAATTCACTGTTGGTTCCCCGGTACGTTTCTTATTATTTGCACATCGATTGTTCTCGTAATACAAAGTATTTCCATACTGAACGCAAACAATAATACTACTTTTTACATTGGAAAGAGTAAAGCAAAATAACTCAAATCACGCAAAGCAATTGAGTAATCAGACACTGATACGACTGGTTTCTTCCAGTCTGGGAGTGAAATCACAAACATTCTTTTCCTCTAGAGATTTTTGAAATCTTATGGGCACTTCGCCATTTATACTAGCATCATCAGAGGAACAATTCCCTTTCTGTTATTTTCCTACGCAACACAGAAAGATTGAAGAAACGTTTAATTTTATTATATACCGAGAGTACATTTATGGTGGATGTCAACTGTTTGAAAAACGCTAAAATGTCCACAGTAAAACGTGAAAATACGCGTACAATATAATACCGGGATATCAAAAATTATCTTGGTCAAGGGTGGTTGTGAAATCTAAAACGTGTGTATTACTTTACGTTTGAAATAATTATGTCACTGTCACACTGACATCAGCAATAACCTACAAATTTCATACCTATTTATTTCAGTTGTAAAACAATAATGAAATCCAAATAATGAAATAACGGTTTTAGTAACAAGAAAAACTAAATTACAGTAATTGTTGGAAATGTCCCCCGTTTTGTTCGATGCACATTAACTAGCGCACCCGTTCGAAAATAGGCTTCAATCATGAAAATTTAGTGTAGGTTATTGATGATGTCAGTGTGACAGTGATATAATTATTTCAAACGTGAAGTAAGACACACGTTTTAGATTCCACAACCACCCTTGACCAAGATAATTTTTGATATCGTGGTAGTTGTGAACCTCTGTGACATACGTTTATTATTTTTTGTTGAAATACGATTCTATTTAATATGGGTAGAAATAAACGCACTGGAACGATTGGAAACGATTCAGTGTATTATATGGAACAATTCACAATAAAATAAATTGAAATAAATTATTACACCTAATGTAATTAAGTGGAGCTCACAAAACACACGTGAACCATATAGCGAATGAATTCATTAATACATATATTTTAATCAATTATCATATCGAAATATTAATTACCGTAATTATTAGGATAATTTTAGATTATAAAGTGCGAAACTTGTGTTCACAGTCAGTGCATAGTTAAAATGCTTATTGACGTATTAAGCGAAGACCTTGAGCAGGTTTTAACGCTGCTAAATCCATTTTATACGAGCTCTTCACTCAGCGCATTACATACTTACAAATCACTTTAAGGCAGTTCCGTCTATGTCAATATATCGCTTGTTTATTAAATTATAATCACATTCTTGTTAGAGACGTAATGTGTATTTTTGTTCCCTCTCAATTTATGACTTTGCGAGTGCGAATAAATCACTACGTTTTTTATTTGTGGCTTTGTTGACGGCTAATTGTTAGTACCTATACCACTCGAAACATTGACATTCGACACTATGTTTACAACTGTATGGTGAACATATTATTCGAACAAATCATAAATCATAACAGCCTGCAATGTGATTCATTCATCAGGTAGCAGCTACAACATTGTTATAGGTAATCAAATATCATCCAAAATTCAAAATGATTTCAATGCTTCTAAAATATTGAATAACCACTTGTTCCTTCATACTCGAGGCAATATAGACCAAAATTTGCAAAACCTCGATTTTTTTCGGGCAACCTGGATTGAGATTCGGTTTTAGACTTTTGATTCAAGTAGAAAAAAATGTTATCCTTTTTGTTCTTGGCGCTCATTCGAAATTGCATTTGGGCATCAAAAAAATGCATTTTCAACTTCAAATAAAGCAACTATTACAAGTTCGATTTTCACAAGTTTATTAAGAATGTGACTATAGTTCGCCACCACCGTAGCTTCTTCATCCTTAATAAACTTGTGAAAATCGAACTTGTAATATTTGTTTTATTCAAAGATGATGATGGATTTTCATCACGTAATGACTGATTCTATTCAAAATGCATTTTGTTTAGCCTAAGCTTATGTGTTTGATTAATCGATGAATATACTCCAGTGCGTCAACCCTGGGATATTTATTCTAATTCAATGTAGAATACATCGTAAGAGGTACTCTCCTGAAGGTTAGAAAACCCTAAGGCTCTAGATAATTATTATCACATTTATTCAAAAATTAAATGTGTAAAATTCAATATTCCACAATTAATCTAGAATAATGAAGTGACAGAATTAAATTCCGAATTTATATAAAAAATCAATAGTATATAGAAATATATCAAATTTCAAGTGAGAGTAATGGAGTATAGTGATAAATGAATTACTCTTTAAATAGTGTGATATCTTAAAATGTTATATTAATTTACTTTAATTAACATTATATTATTATTATTATATTTTATATTATTGATGATACCATTTATTATGTCATTGTCAGTCGCATTTTTATCTTCAGTGTTATTTTCATTTTTTATTATATCTTTTTCTTCTACTCCATCGGTTAATCGGGTGTTCGTTCTACCACGTTAATGTCGTTAGAGCCTAAACAAACTGTGCATGCAAGAGTGCAATGCAGCTGATGTTCCTTTTGCTCTATGGTTAAACTTCATATTCTTCGATGGAAATATTCGAAAATTGGAATCCGAAAATCCCCTAGTAAAGAATCAAAAAAAGTATCGAAGACAGAACGTAGTGCCCCAGGACGTCCTGTATTTTAAATGACAAATTCGTGATCAGCGACCTGAAAAACCACCGGAATAACCATTTTCGATGCATTCTGGATGCAATTGGAGAAATGTTCCTCAAGTGTTGTAGTGCACCAGGGTGTCTCGTACACCAGGATCACACATTAGAGTTACTGTTTTAAGAATCATATGCATGATGTCCCAGGGGTGACGCAGTACTCCAGAAAGTCCTGACTTCCAGCTATAGGTAGCGTATTTTTAAATCGTGTTCAGCGACCTCAAAAACCTCCGAGTGATCATTTTCGATGCATTTCGCATATAATTAGACCAGTTAGTTCCTGAGTTGTACTGCACCAGTGTGTCCTGTGCACCAGATACATTGGAGACTTTTTTGAACATATTCGTATTCAGCGACCCTAAAAACCGCCGAGTAACGACATTGGACAAATTTTGGAGTATATTCATCGATTAATAAAACATCTAAGCTCAGGCTCAAAAAAATGCCAACAAAATGCATTTTTTATGCACAAATGCAATTTCGAATACACACTAAAAACATCCATCTTGCCATAAAAAAAACCGAGGTTTTTTGATATATTGCCTCGACTATCAAGTGACGACGTTCATCTGTTTTTAAGTAATTACGTCCAGTTCATTCATGAATATCTGACCTCTTACAGAAACGACGCAATATTTATCTCCGTTATTTTGGAAATAATGATTTCACACATAGCTACTACAAACGGAAACATATTCAAGTCTTGCAACAATAACTCCATTGCGAACAGATTCTTTATATGCCTCAATGGGAACAACATATTTTTTCTTAACCTGATCGAGATGTATTACAACTTGATTAACCTTTTATAACAATGGTGAT
Organism: Endomychus coccineus; assembly: GCA_958510875.1. Classification (NCBI taxonomy): domain Eukaryota; kingdom Metazoa; phylum Arthropoda; class Insecta; order Coleoptera; family Endomychidae; genus Endomychus; species Endomychus coccineus. The sequence goes on from OY294069.1 coordinate 65,808,503, forward strand.
GAGCAATATTGATATATATATAAATTACCAACAAAGCGATGAATGACATTTAAGCATTTTGTCAAATAGATATTCGGCAGATCTAATTCAAATTTCAGCTTCTGATTTATCGTTCATAGTCATCTTGTACTTTTTTGAACCGAAATGTGAACAGTTTGACAAATTACAAATTTACTTTGAATGCAATGAAAAGAGCTTCATCTGATTCATTTTTCACGTACAAGCAATTAGAAAATACAAATCAATTCTATAAAATCAGATATCGATCTGTATATGCAAGAAAATACCCCAATATAAATCAATGAAATTTGTGGTGATGTGTCTAAGCTTTTTCATATATAATATTAAAAAGCACAGCTTTGAACCGTACGAGTCTCCAAACGTGCAAGCATACACATCCTGAGAGTTGTTACATCGTTGGATTAAGAAGCAACATTCTCTATTGGACCAAGTTCCTCTGTCTGTGGTATAATGTAGAATGAATGATTGATTTCTTTTGTCAATTGATGTAAGTAGTATATTTTCATTTGAATATCAGAAATCTTGATATAAATCTCTAAGAATTATTATCTCCCAATGTTTGTGTACCCGTGCAAATAAATTTCAAATTATATAAAAGGAAGTCTGCTTAAAACGGTTTAACATTTTTTTTTGAATTCCCAAAACTGAAAAGTATTCCGCGATCTACTTAATTATGCTATTTTCAAGCCTCATTCAGGGAGGTAAAAATATTTTCTCTGTTTTAGTTCAAACAACTATAGTGGAGTCATTCTACGGAAAAATGAGGCGAGGTTCGTAAAAATTTGATAAAGATTGGGGAGGTGGGAAAAGTTGTTTCTTGTGATAAGAGTAATGATATTCCAGAATTTCTACAAGAAATATTTGGTGCAACCATCCCAAAAATCCCTAAAACTGGTTTCTGGGCCTTTTTTAGGTCAGTTTTGAAGTTTTCATTCTTTTCAACCCTTTAGACTTCTGACTAAGGTTTGTGGGAGTTGGACCCTTTTATTGTCCATGTTCAAGGAAGCTTCGGTTCAAATTTGGAGTGTTTGCAATCATTACTTCCCCTAGAAGTAATATATATACTGAAAATGAAAATTTGACGTTTCGACAATGTTTATTGTCTTTATCAAAATGTGAATTAGTGTTTCCATGTAATTTAGAAAAGAATAGATGATTTCGATTAATGAAAGCCGACTTGTGTTTTAAGATCCAATTAAAACTGCAGAAAACGTTGGATCGGTTGTGTGTGAAAGAGTAATGCATGGCTAATTACAATTTGAAATGGATTGAATTTGATTAAATACAAGATATTTTAAGATTGTACAATTATGAATATCTATGATTATCGTATGAATTAGTTATTCTATGATAAACACTTCCGATCTATCATAATCAACTATTCAAGTTTAAGATGATTCTATGGAATTTAACCTCAAAATTGTTACTCATAATGTCATAATTAAATAATACTTTATCTTTTTTAGGTTGAATTTTAAATAGCTAAGTGGAAAGTGGCACTTCAAACTAATAAAATTTTGAGGTTAAATTCTTAAACTTGAATGGTTGATTATGATAGATCGGAAGTGTTTATCATAGAATAACTAATTCATACAATAATCATAGATATTTATAATTGTACAATCTTAAAATATCTTGTATATAATCAAATTCAATCCATTTCAAATTGTAATTAGCCATACATTACTCTTTCACACACAACCGATCCAATGTTTTCTGCAGTTTTAATTGGATCTTAAAACACAAGTCGGCTGCAGACGCATTTCATTAATCGAAATCATCTATTCTTTTCTAAATTACATGGAAACACTAATTCAATTAACAATTTTGATAAAGGCAATAAACATTGTCGAAACGTCAAAACAGAATTTTTATTTCATTATCAGTATATATACGAACCAATATACCAAGAAAACATACAAATATAACAAATGATTCAAGAATATCAATAGAAGAATATATATATATATATATATATATATATATATATATATATATATATATATATATATATATATATATATATATATAGTTTTTCGGGGTAAACATTATTTTGATCAAATCTCCACCAAATTGGATAAAATTTGGTGTCAAAGTAGATCATGGTGACCATAATAAGTGATCCAAAGATGGAGTCAAAATATCCAATAGTTTTGATAAAAATCCAAATTTGGGAGATTTGGGCTCAAATTGAAGGTTATTATATATATTGTTTGACGTGGTATAACTTGTTTTATAAGATCAGCCCATTTCTTGGCCATTTAGGGCATATATATATGCGCGCGCAGATTTCCCACCTTCATTGTATTATAATAGGATTTTATCACTATAATATTGTTCTTAGAGTATAGATATGGCTTTTTTTGCATATATATGTGAGAAAACATATACATTATTTATTTGAGGTCCGCTTGAGACATGGAGACCTTTTTTTTAATACACGTATTAATTATTATAGAATATATACAACATCACCTGCGCTTTTTCTAATTCAAGACGGGACAAAAATTTACTTCTGATGATGTGGACCACGCCTACTCATATTATCAGATAAAAATTAGCTAGCAGCTGCAGCAGTTCGTCGATTACAACAAGCAGAAAAAGAAAATACCAATAATAGAGTCAAAAAATCATATATATAATGATAAACATAATAACTATCTAGCCGCAGTGATGCAATATTTGACCGCCGAAGTTTTGGAATTAGACGATAACGCAGCCCGGGACAATAAAAAAACAAGAATCATCCCCCGTCATCTACAATTGTCCATCCGCAACGACGAAGGATTGAACAAGCTATTGTCAGGTGTAACAATCGCTCAAATCGGAGTCTTGCCTAACATTCAAGCAATATTGCTGCCCAAGAAAACCGAAAAGAAAGCATAAATCAACTCGTACAACGAGAGTATCATCGGCCCTTCTCAGGGCCACAAATAGTACTGAACGAAAATCCTAGAACAGACTGTCTATGTACCCTACAACATCCAGTACAACAAGCAGAAAAAAAAACAATAATGGAGTCAAAAAATTATACATATAATAATAAATATAATAACTAATTACATATTACAGATAAAGAATATAGTACTGTTTTTTTTTTAATAACTAACTTATTTATATTTATTCATCTACCTGATCTCCAATTGAACTTTTATTATTGCCTCATAGTTAATTTTTTTTTTAATATTTATAAGTTAATTTGGTGAGATTATTGAATTTAATAACGTTGAAATTATTAACAGCCGATTAAAATCATAGATTAGACATTATTAAATCGGAAAATCGGACATTCCCTTAAAACAGAAAAATACAGAAAAAAAAAAACATCTTAAATACACAATATTTGTACCTGTCATTGTTTTATAAAAATAATTTTTATCTCATAATATTGGTAGGCGTGGTCCACATCATCAGAAGTAAATTTTTGTCGCGTCTTGAATTAGAAAAAGCGCAGGTGATGTATATACCTATATATTCTATAATAATTAATACGTGTAGTAAAAAAAATGTCTCTATGTCACAAGCGGACCTCAAATAAATAATGTATATGTTTTCTCACATATATATGGAAAAAAAGCCATATCTATGCTCTAAGAACAATATTATAGTGATAAAATCCTATTATAATACAATAAAGGTGGGAAATCTGCGCGCGCATATATATATGCCGTAAATGGCCAAGAAATGGGCTAATCTAATAAAACAAGTTATACCACGTCAAACTGTATAAGATAACCTTCAATTTGAGCCCAAAAAGACTACTCTGCGATTCCTTGCCGTAATTGGGGGCATCTTCAAAATTTGGGCCAAATCTCCCAAATTTGGATTTTTATCAAAACTATTGGATATTTTAACTTCATCTTTGGATCACTTATTACGGTCGCCATGATCTACTTCGACATCAAATTTAATCCAATTTGGTAGAGATTTGATCAAAATAGCCCAATTTTAATTTTTACCCCGAAAAACGTATATATATATATCTATTCTAGGGGAAGTAATGATTGCAAAAACTCCAAATTTGAACCAAAGCTTCCTTGAACATGAACAAATAAAAGGTCCAACTCCCAAACCTTAGTCAGAAGTCTAAGGGGTTGAAAAAAATTAAAACTTCAAAACTGACCTAAAAAAAGGCCCAGAAACCAGTTTTTGGGATTTTTGGGATGGTTGCACCAAATATTTCTTGCAGAAATTCTCTATCAAATTTTTACGAACCTCGCCTCATTTTTCCGTAGAATGACTCCACTACTAGTCTTGAAAAAATAGTACATTGTGTATCTAGTAGTAAAAGCAATACATTCCCGGACGACAATGTAAATTGTTGGCCGAGGCGAGCGTTGAAGTCTGGGAATGTGATTCTACTAGGAGGTACACATACTATTTTTCCTGAAATCGCAATCAACATCATCATAAATTAAGGAATTGTTATGAATGCATAACAATTTTTGATTACCATCTTATAACCTATGGAATCGTTTCCTTGACAATCACTATTTGTTTATGTTGTGACAAAAGTCAGAGATTCACTACTTATTTCAGTTTGATACCTACTTATCGCTGAAAAATATTTAAAAATACTTAAAATGTTCAGTGATCATGATGTCCAGGTGTGTGGGACACCACCTTAGACAGTAAATGCAGCTGAAAACGTCATCATAAATTTATTGCCATATAAATCTAAGGAAAAATATGAATACGCTTACAAACGTTTTATGGATTATTGCCATGTAAAAAAGACGACCTCCGACTTGAAAACGTCATGATTACTTTTCCGATTTATTTACGAAGTTCAAGGAATCTACGTTATGGTGAAATTACTCCATGCTGTGAGCTACACTTAGAACAAAAGAAGATATTGATATCACAGAATAATCGAAATTACGTGCTTTCCTGAAACGTCAAAGTGACAACTATAAACCAAAGATGTCAAAAGTTTTGTTAGGTGTACGAATTGGAACGTTTATCACTCAATCACCAGATTATACGTACTTATTGAATAAGGTACGTTCAGAATATAGGAACATTAGAATTACCTAGATAATTATGTAGTGTTTACTTTTTAGGTTAATCTGCTAATACTATCAGTATTAAAGTAGAAAACAGCAATAACGTCGCTGACTATTCAGGTAACATAACAGATAAGTTTAGAGGGGGATGTGACAAAGAGAATGACTTTTGAGGTAGAGTTTAATAATTGTACAAACTCCAACATAACTATAAATATACAAAAATAGTAATAATAAAAGTTCCATGTGTAATAATATATTCAATAAATGTTCTTAATATGAGTTGGCTGCTTGCGTGTATTTATTTACTGTTTTAAATGTATATAAAAAACTGGTAGGGACCGATTCCGACGGCCTAGGTCGGAAAATGTTTCGTCTGAAGTTGCTCCGAGAAAGTAGGCAATTTTGAGCGATTTCAGAAAAACTTAATTCCAGTTATATTACAATTGCTAAAATAATAAATTTCCTATCAATATGCTGTACTACTGAATGACGATTCCTTTTATATTTGTGTAGACAAGTTGAAGAAATATTAATAACACAATGATATAATCGTCTTCAACTCTAAAAATATTGTAAATGCACGTTACGTACTTTTATAAGTATGCATATTATAATTATTAAGATAATCCAGTAGTAGTAGCGACATAATCGTGACTTCCATAAAATCAGCAGTTTGCTTATTATTTGATGAGTAAAGTGGCTTCTGCAAAACAAGATACATAGAATTGGAATTGAAACCTTCTCAAGGTTGTTCCTTTCCTCATTTCTATAAGCACATTTTGTCGGATGCAATAATATATAATGATCGTGATGCTTTTTACATTCAATAATATCATTCCAATTATAATCAACTCAATTACTATAATATGTAGATGAATTGGCCTTCGAGAGCAAATCACTCTTCATTTTTATATTTAAATAAATTAAAAACGATGATAACCTGATTTGTCTTATGAGGTAATTATCGAAGTAGTCCCAAAAAACCTAACAAATTGTTCAAACAATGACAATGATATTGCATAATCTGCAGTGATAATATATTTAGCGAAATAATTAGCAGATTGCGTTTGTTTCTGGTTGCATTATATCACATCCTGGATAGTTCAAGAGCTACGTAATATCTTAGTCAAAAATGGGTATTAGACACGTAAATCCTTGAAAAATGGATCGATTTTGATGGAACAAAGTGCATTCTCTTGAGAATGTCATCAGAAAAAAAGTTGACCACAAATAAAGTTCGCAAATTGTTTATATGGTTAATAAACAATAAATAAACAATTAAAATGCAAAATTTGACCGTTTTTGATCGGATAAAGATTATTTTTGGTCAGTGAACATGTGAAACTAGTTGAACAGATAGTTGAATTAACATCATTTGTTATAAACAATTCATTTCTTAACAAAATAGATGAATGCGACCAAAACTCCGAGTTAAGGAACCTTTTCGGATAATTTTGGTATTCTGAGTTTGATTCTATCGTCAATATCGTCGAACGTATACCCACAAATTTGCTGGTTTGTGTTATAAATAAATTACATTTATTATTAAGCATACGCATTTGACCAAAATGTCGAGCTTATAGTCTTTTAATATAATTTTAGCCTCCTGAGTAGGATTTTATTGCTATTATGGTCTTCAAATGCAAACGTACATTTTTGAATTGTTATAAACAATTACGTTTATTAATAAAAATACGAATTTTGCCAAAAAGTGTAGTTTATAGTCGTTTTCGGATAATTTTGGCCTCCCGAGTACGTTTTTATTGCTATTATGGTCTTTAAATGCATACATTCATCTCTGGATTGTTATTAACAAATTATTTATCAACAAATAAAGAAAAGAGAAATGTGACATTTTTATTCATTAAGCTATTGCATAGCTTTTATCGCGGCCTTTGAGCGCGGCGACAGAATCAAGAAATTCTGTAACGAAAATAACCTAACACCCCCCACTCCGCCTACCTTGTAGCTCGGCCGAGCGTTCGCTTAACGTGTATGTATATGGTACAACTGTACGAAGCTTGCTCGGATCTAGACGAGCTGCTCCGAAATCGGACGAAGACGTAAGCAGCTGTTTGTGAGAAAGTATATAGGTGTATAGGTATCTATCATATCTTTATAATGCCACACTCACCGCATGTGCGCCTCGTAAGTATACATGTACGTATATATACCGTTGTAGATACTGTTCCAAAAGGTTGGGTAGCTATTTACCAGAATAATAATAATGTTACTAATATTATGACTCCGAATATTGAAATAAATATTGCACACGTTAGCGATGTTAATGTTAGGCGCTCACTTGTTGTATATATTTGTGCGTGCTTATGCAAACTTAGAAATGGCCTACACATAGTCATGGTAGCAATTTATATTTATCCGAATCCAAAATTGGATGAGGTAGAGCATTTTATTCATCGCACTTTACTAGAGTACACTGAAGAAAGGTCGAAAATACTTGGTACAAATGGTAATAAATTTCCACATATCTTGGCTGGCGATTTCAACATCAACTTCGGTGATAAAAAATCAGAGCGGTTGAAAACTTTTCTTTCGGAAAAATTGAATTTGAAAATGAATAATGATCCACAAGAATTCACAACAAAATATGGGACCACCATTGACGCGGTATTTTCCAGATATTTAGAGGATATCAAGTCTCAAACTTATGTTTCTTATTTCAGTTACCATAAACCTATAGTTTCAATGATAAAAATTCCTGAATCACCTACATGTACTGAAAGATAATAAAAATATTTTAAACGATATTAACTTCTCATTTATTCAATAAAAGAAGAAAAATTGTTTTCTTATCGGTCACCACGCTCAAAAAATGTAACTTGAATTAATATCACAGAAAAAAAAATACTGCATGAATAAAAAATAAATAAATAATTATAATTGCATAAGTTGATCAAAAATGCTATGCAATAGCTTTACCGCGGCAGTCCAAGAGTGCCACACGTTTTTTAATTTTTATACAATATGTACACTCAGAACTAGATTTTTGTGACAAGATTGATGGAATGTATTGAGCCTTAATATGATAAAAAATGACATGCGCAAAGATTTTTTTTTCAAATCTAACATCACCGAATTTCAAATGAGAACCTAAGATGATATGAGAATACGCAGGTAGTGGAAAAAAAGAAAAGAAATCCTGTACGGCACCTGTTGACAAAGACGACGCGTCATCTCAGTTGCACATGGCATTCATTCTTAGATGTTGCTTCTATATACATCTACTTGATTGATCTTTCAAAGTATTTTCTTATTATTTTCATTGTTTTGTATGTTATCAGTAATCTAATAAGTTGTGATTAATCATTGATTGGTGAAAATATCAAATCTGTTTGTGTAATATATTTATATCAATCTGACGTTATATACCTCAACGTAGGTGAGTATTTTTTCAAAATGATAGTGTTCAAAATTAGATGAATATATTATAAAATTTATTTGTTTTATTTAGAATTTTGGTGAGCTCTTGACAATTCCAATTTTTCAACAAATTTCAGAAATTGTATTCTTTGGAGCGAAACCACAAATGTAAGTGATTGGTTTTCATAAAATTAATATTAATATAATTAAGTAGACATATGTCATAATATCTTCCACATACATATCTATTTGTTTTTATTTTTTTTATATAATTCATTTGATTATTAATATAGATTAATTTTAAATACACATTACACTCGGCATTTTGGAACAATTCGTATACTTGTTCATAAATAATTTGTTTATAACAAATCAAAAATTTATAACCATGATAGCAATAAATTCGCATTTTTATTAATAAACACAATTGTTTAAAACAATTCAAAAATTTATGTATGCATTTAAAAGTTATAATAGCAATGAAATCATACTCAGGAGGCCAAAATTATCCGAAAACGACTATAAACTCGACATTTTGGTCAAATTCGTATATTTAATAATAAATATAATTTGTTTATAACAAATTAACAAATTTGTGCTTATACATTCGACGATGTTGACGATAAAATTAAACTCAGAATACCAAAATTATCCGAAAACGATCCTAAGCTCGGACTTTCGGTCGAATTAATCTTTTTTGTTTATGAATAAATTGTTTATAACAAATGAAGGTAATTCTACCATTTGTTCCACATATTCACTGACCTTTATCCAATTGAGAACGATCAAATTTTGCATTTTAATTGTTTATAAGCTATATTATTAATTTTCTCACCTTTATTTGAGGTCAACTTCTTTTCTGATGACATTCTGAAGAGAAATGCACTTTGCCCCATCAAAATCGATTCATGTCCCAGGGATTTATGTGTTTGACCTATTTTCATACCCATTTGACTGCACTATCTTCATACAGTACATATTTCCAAAATTATTAACCAATCCAGCAAGTAGAAATTGTTCTATTAAGTACTCCAATTTTGATGACAAACCACAATTTGTCCCATGGAAAGTTAGACATAAATGACAAACGAACTGAAACAGGTACACATATTTTTCAAAAGTTTTGGCATAATGTTTCAACAGTGGCAATCAATATTTTCCGCCATTCTCATGTTTATAGTTATCACATGATTATTAGAACACGTTATATGAATATTAGAAGATAATATATTTTCTTGTTCATTTGAACTTTGATTGAGAAAGGGTTGTCGTTCTCATTTCATATACGACTGACTCCACAGGTCTAGACAGTATATGACACATAAATAGTATCGTAATTCTGAAAAGTGCTGTCATAGCGTTACTGTTATCTAAGCGAGAATAGTTTCATTTCAAAATGAGACGGTAATATGTTCCACTTGAGAAGTATTAGTTTTGAAATGGGGTATGAATACCGCTAATAGGATAATAGTTTCGAAAGATTAGATCACAACCAATTCCGACTTATTTCAAGCAGCCGTTCTAAATCACCCGATTTACAATCGTGTACATCAACGGGAATGGGCCTTAAATTCGATCAGAGTTTCTGTTCGATTCGAAGCAGGTTGCCGTCTACATAAACGTATTATTCAATATAATTTCTCCTATATTGTTTCTACAAAATCGGTTCAAAATAAAGAATTCTGTTTTCAGAATACTCAACCCAACCTAGAATACCTAAACCTCACTTCTCTATATAAAATACCGTATACTGGGTGTTTCGGGAGGAAATAAAAATATTTTAAGGGCAGAATGAACAAAATGAGCTCACTTGTTCAAGTCCCATTTTCATTTGTTTCAGAGATAATTAGGTTTTTCTTTTCAAAAAGGTCCAGGTTAATTTTGATAACGTTGTCCCAAATGAAAATTTGAAACACAATATTAAGTAGGCAAGTGACATAAACCTGACAGTTGTGCTAGTTTTATGAGATTGTAAGAATGCCTAAAAAATTGAGTCATGAAGATATATTGGACGAAGTACCTTTGAATATTCGACCACTTTCATCTTCCAACGTGATGGAACGCTCTCATTATTCAAATGGTATGAGAAATTTTCTGGATATCCATTTCGGCGATGACCGAATTGGCACAGGCGGCCCATTGGCCAACCAGATCATCAGATCTGACTCCACTGGATGTTTTCTGCTACGGAATTGGCCACACGGGATGCGTCACTAGATCGCATTCCTAATGCTGCAGCATTCATTAGAGCAAATCATCGTTCTCTAAAACTTTCTACTAGGTCAATTGATAAACGCGCAAATAATTGTATCAAAGTTGAGCGGTGATGTTCTCGAAAATTTGTTGTGGATTTAAGCTATTTGCTTTTTTCTTGTATTATTTTGTTAGTTTTGTAATACATTTTTGGATTACAATCAATCAAAGTATCTCTGGAACAAATGAGAATCAGACTTGAACATATGAGCTTATTTCGTTTATTTTAGGTTCCTAGATATGTCTAAAATATTTCCATTTTCTCGAGAAACATCCTATACACAGGCAGCGGAAAATAATAGCATTCGCAATGTTTTTATTTAGTACTATCGTATACTCACTATTTATAGATCATGTATCATCAACACATACCTGCAACAATAATGGAATATATGAGTATAAAATCTGGACAATCATGTTAATTGATGGACCTGATTTAACAGATATTGATTGTTAGTTAGTTCTTCAAATCAAGTTAAAAAATAATGAATTTGATCTTATATAGGTATATTACTTCTAGAGTTAGGGGTACTAAAATTAGATAACTATAAATAATGATGTATTTACTCATATGAGTTTTACATAATTCTACCAGTTCATTCCTTCATATTTCCAGTATTGTTTAGGAAAACAAACACTTTGTATATTCCGAATATGAACTCATTAGTTTGAAATTGCAATCAACGTATATTTAATAAATTCAGTGATAGTTAACGAAATAAACTTTATATTTATTGTTACGATAGAATATCACAAAATAACGTTCAAGTCTATTCAACATTAGAACAGAATATGTTGAAATCAGGAATATCTGCATCATACAATAGACACATCAAAAGAGACATATAACACTGAAATAATGATTAGAATTTTTCGAATGTCTAAATGGTTCCTGTTGGTGTTGGACATTCGTCAACGCAATTTGAAGGAATGCAAATTCTAGTTCATTTCCTCTTCATACCGAAGATGATGGCACAGTGGCTATAACACCATAACGAAAAAAACAACACGAGGTAAGGACATACCTTACTTAGGCCCGCGCCGACAATGTGCCCTTAAGAAAGGAGAAAGGGTTTGATGAAATGCTTGTCGATGTCGGAAAACTAGCAGAAGAATTAGAAAATAATCATAGTTTATCATCTACACAAAACTATAGTCAAACAAAATAGACAAAATAGTTTTATCTTGAAAAAATGACGAACCGATAATAGACTGGACAATTTATTAAAACATTGACCTGTGTTTGTCCATAATAGATGGAACCTTATCATCTGTTCAAGACTCGCGTTTTGATAATGTTTTTCTATTTTTTATAAGCCTGACTGAAGATAAATTGAGAAAATCGTGTGAAAATTTATCTTTAAATTTAGAAAATGAACTACATAAAGAATCAGATATTGACACAAATACCTTATTCGATGGACTTAATTGTTTAAAATGTAGCTTGCCGCAGCAAAATGATTTGGACCCTCAGTCAATTCCAGAATACATCTTCGAGAAAATAAATTCTGCAGAAGAAACAAGAATTAATTGTACGCTACAGATGAAACTTTATCATCTGTTCGAGAGACTCGCGTTTTGGTAATATTCTTCTATTCTTTTACAAAAGTTCAGCCTGACTGAAGATAAATTGAGAAAATCGTGTGAACATTTATCCTTCAATTTGGAAGATTAACTACATAAAAAATCAGATATTGACGCAAATGACTTATTTGATGGACATAATTGTTCAAAATGTAACTTGCCGCAGCAAAATGATTTAGACCCTCGGTCAATTCTAGAATACATCTTCGAGAAACCAAATTCTGCAGTAGAGACAAGAATTAATTTAACGCTACCAATATCGGTAACGCCAGGGGAAAGATCTTTCCCAAAATTGAAATTGATAAATACCTTTTTGGAATCGAATATGTAATAAAAAAAGAGTCAGAAATTTTGCATTTATGTCCTTAGAAAACGACTTTATGGATTACTTTCTTCGTCCGATTTAATTAAAGATTTTGTCGATGAAAAGGCAAGAAAAGCATGTTTTGAATAACTTATTTTGTTCCTTTTTTACCTGACATAATGAAATTTCAGTTGATTTTGCTATATCTTTGGTTCTGTACATTTTCATTTTCTATTTTTTGATGAAATAATCCAGTTAATATGCAGATAATTTGGTGAACATGATAAGTTTAAAATGTAACACATATCTAATTTCAAAATTACATGTAAGTATTTGCATATATTCCAATTTCATTTATATATACATGCAATTTTTAGATAACTTCAAAAAGGGACGTGAAATTATATTTTGCACATAAGCGCTTGCATATCTTGAAGCGCCATTGCCTAATATCGCCACCATCGATACCATATGCCTGAAATTCTCCATGGTCGTCACATAATTAGGCGCATTCTGCTATTGGGACAGACGAAGTTTCTCCTACCATTTTCAAGAAATGTGCCCCAGAAGTAACACCAGTTTTCGACAGGAACAAACTTGGTATACCTTTTGTACTGGTATCTATGATCCCTAAAGTAATGGAGAAAACAATCAACATTCAATAGCTCGAAAGCTCAAGAATCATGGGCGACCGACAAATGGCTTGTGTCACCAGAGATCAACAGGATACTTGCTTGCCTACGTAACACATATTTGACATGCATTCATTAAAATACCTGCAGAATTTCTAACTCTAGTAAAAGCATGTGACCTAGTTCAGTCACAAGTCATCTTGGGAAACTTCCATCATATGGTTTTCCGCAGCAACAACGTCATTCTTTATAGAGTTTTCTATAAAATTAATCGTTGTACGTGGTGATTCCGATAAATGTCTATCAACACTGGTGGCCCACAGGGAACTGTCTCGACACTAATTTCGCTTCTTCTTTATATCAACGATTTGTTGGAAGTGTCCCTCTGTCTCGTCCATAGCTTTGCTTTGAATTGCTTTCTCCCTTAAGCACATTACATAATGCTATTAAGCCTGACTTGAAAGATGGAGGCTATAAATGAAGATTTGGCAAGAATTATGATATCTAGTAGAGTTTGATCTAACCGAAACTATAACTTGCATACTTTATCTATTAAGGTGGTTCCCACAATCATATATCAGGTACTACTGTTCCTGTAAAGTCCTCAATACCCACGCTCGGTATCACAAAAAATAACACTCTCATGGTACGATTATTGCAAAAATTATTTACAGAAGCTTGGTTTTCACAACTCAGCAACTCCTCACGATCTCCAATGCACAGATTCGACTTATCCTGCAGTAATGTTCAGTACTTTGGAGCTTAGCTCTCAAACATACGCTGCAGCTCTTAGGGAAAGTAGAAAGAAATAAAGAATATATGAAATGATGTAGGAGTATTGTATTGTGATCACTCTCACGTTTGTTCGTTCCTTGTTGTTATGTTTCATAATATTGCTCAAGTCTACACTACGAGGGCAAGGTGAAGAGTCCCTGAAAAATAAAACATGAAATGATTTTTTTGGTCAAAACTTATTTACTTCCTCAACATAATCTCCTTATAGTCCGATAAACTTCGTCCAACGTTTTTCTAATTTTTCGATCCCTTCCAAATAATACGATTCCGGCAATTCCTCAAAATAGGGGTTTGTTTCAGTGATGACCTCAACGTTTGGAAATAGATGAGAATCGCATGGGGCTAAATCCGGAGAATATGATGGATGACAAACCAATTCGTAGCAAAATTAATGCAATTTTGCCATTGCGACTGCGGACCTGTGCGCCAGTGCGTTGTCCTGGTGAAACAACATATTTTTATTTGCCAAATGGGGCCGCGTATATGATAATGATTCTAATAATTATTAGAAACGAACTGTAATAATTGATCATACCATGAAATACTATTGAACTGCCATTATGGGTATTATCATTTCCTAAATATATTGTTGCAGGAGATTTGTGCTATTTCAATAATGATGGAGTTTCGTATATTTTTATGTTCCAGGTTTTATACATTAAAACTATCATTAGCTATTTCTAGTTTCGGTCACATTGTTGATTATATGTTATATCTTCCATTTTCTACAGAGAGGTTATAGTTTGGCGGAATAATTAATTATTCACAAATAATAAATAACTATAGGAACCCAACTTTATTATTTCCACGTAGCATCCGGTACAAAGTAGCTCCACAATGACGAAATATACTCAACATTAAGTACTAAAATTCCCATTAAATCATTTACTCAGTGATAGAACAAGTAAGCAAAATAGCTTTTGCTCATTAACTGTGACTGTGGATGTAGTTTGATTATTTTGAAATAAAGTATTGTTCAAATTCAAGCCAGAAGGAAACAATTTCATTACTGCATTACCTAAGGTACTGAATAATCATGTTATTCAGTATTGTATTGTATTTTATTTTATTGCGTTGGGGATATTTGTACACTGCGACATAATTTTCATATAGCGTGAATCTCCGCTTGGGAAATGCTCGGGAATTAGCCTAAGCCTTCAGAGTATTTGGTTCCAGGCCCATATACTCCTATTGCAGTTCTTTCTGTAGTTTTAGAGCCAACAGTGAACCATTTAATGTCCTTTCTACTGAGTCGTGGGATGGTAGTCCCATTCGGTTTTGCGACCTAGCTTCGTGTTAAATTCTTTCACCAAGCATGCCTCATGTTTGCTGATTCATATGGGGGGGTCCATATTTGCTTTTGGTGATTCCATTATGTTGTTCTCAACGCCACACTTTCCACTACCATATGGAGGTGTTCGAGGTTTAGGATTACTTCTATAGCAGTTGTTGGGCGTGGTTGCATTGCACGTGTTCTGCAAAATCCAAAGACTAGCCTAAGAGTCTTTGGATTTTCGTTAGATTCATACTTGAACTAACCCGATAAATTCTATTACCCCAGGTCACTACCCCATGTGTGATATGATGTGTCTTACTATTGCCTTGTTCATGTTACTTAGATAATATTTACGTTCATGATATACGTCAAGTTAGTGAAATAATTTATTATTTGGATATGCAAATCGATCAGCTTAGCGGATATTGAAATACGAAATTAAGGATGAACGTATTGTGAACTCATAAAACTACCACGAAATAGATAAATTAGATGCCACTGAGGAACCGCAAATATTGTACAACATTCTGATCCTTTTGTGTAGTATCTTTAGTCACAGCTCCAATTCCGTCACTGTTTATGGGTCGACGGAGCGCTGGCATAATAAATGGACGAATCGAATTAACTTGGTAATGAGACCCCTGAGATGGATGTATTTTGTAAGTTTTCTAAATTGGTTTTACATTTGAAGCAGTAATACTTATATTGTATGCTCTGTCGCTAATGCTGCGCGTGAGAGCGATATTTCTGTCTGGCACTAGTTCTCTTGGCAAGAGCGAGAGTTGGACCCGAGAGGAAGGTACACCAGTTTCAGCGAGAACGAGTCCGAGAGCGAGAATTTCAAGTGAAAGTCTCGGTACAAATCTCGTTCTTCGCTAATAAGCTCATGAAAAATAAAACATACCTATCTACTTTTTGATTCTTCTAGTTCTGAGTGGTTGAGAATGCACACGCATGTAATAAGGAATATATTCATTCTTAAAACTTTTTTATATCTTCATATGTACAGAACGAACACTCGTTGTATAGGAACTAGAAAAAATTTCTGTATCACCATTATCATTTATACAATCAAATAACTATTTCATCTGGGATTATTTATTACAAAACGAATCTACACTCAAATGGTTATATTGCAAATGCAATAGATAATTCTGTGAAATAATACGAATAAGAAATTGTGGAAAAACATGCAGTAAATTAAAGGCCTTGAAAAACAGATTCTCGAAATAGCTCTTTGTTTCGAGTGTTTGAACTGAAGCTACTTTTTCATTCTCGAAGTATGATGTGGAGTCATAGTAATTGTTTTTCACATTGTTGTTTTTTTCACATAATGAACATACTGCCAATAAATTTCTCGATTTGTGACATGTCGAAAGCATTTAGGGAATAAAGGTTTACTTCTTTCGTGATATCGAACGAGCGCAAGAGCGGGAATTGCTAGGTCGAACTGAGAACGAGTCATCTCTCGCACTCACGAGGCACCATCTGTCGCCTAATGAGTAAAGAAACAATATAAAAAAAATAATCACCCTTATCCACTAAAAGTACTACTGAAGTAATGAAATGTATAAACAAAAAAGCAATTTATTGAATTCCGATTTTTCTCCAGCTAAGGGTAACCCCTTATTCACGTTATTGTCCCCAAATAGTATTTAAACAGATACATTTTGGTTCCTCTTATGATGGCTACTTAGGGCATGTTTCTTCCACAAGTTCAGAACATGCGGAAATTTATTGCTCAGTTGAGATCAATGCCCTTTTATTACAATGATGCAGATATATCTTTGAAAGTGAGAATAGCTATCGCCTTAGCTTTTGAAAGAGTTGTATAGTTTCGTACAATAATTACTTTGATCATCTTAATGAATAGTAACCCGGAGAACTTCCTCCATCGTTAAATTGGTTTGAAGATTATTATCCCGATTGAAGAATAAGTACAGGGTTTAATCCAGTATATTGGAATACATGGTACAATAATTTGGCGATGGAACAGCGGCCTTGAAACGTACTAGACTTTTGAAACTCACATCGCTGCACTGTCCGTTATGTGAATCTGGTTTTGCAGAAGCCACTTAGTCATCAAATAATAAACACACGGCTAATTTTATAGAAGTCACGATTATGTCGATACTACTACTGGATTATGTTAATGATAATTGCATACTTACAAAAGTACGTAACGTGAATTTATAATTTTTCTTGAGTTCATAACAATTATGTCATTGTGTTATTAATATTTCTTCAACTACACAAATAGGAAAAGAATCATTTATTAGTAACGCATATTGCCTGAGCAGTTGTTATTATCAAAGGAATTGTATGTGCAAAGAAAGAACTGGATTTGAGTTTTTTATGGTTGCACTATGGGCTACCGCAATCGTTTGGTATTATTACACTTTTATTTTGCGATTTGAAAGAAGGCGTCCGATTCAACAAAAATGGTACGATTTAAGAGCTAGAAAAGAACATCAGACATACCATAATTACAAAAATAGACCCGCATTTATACGTATATATTGGATTTAAATCGATGTAAGATGTAATCCAGTATAAATTATTATTCTTTGATAATTTTAAACACAATGATCATTATGTTGAAGATAACATTCTTATAGTCACCCCTGTTATTTAAAACACAGTTACAATAAAAACTACATGTGTACCTGATATAAAAACCGACTAATCATTTTTCTGTCAAAATGACACCTGATTCTCCTACACAGCATTTTCTGCTATTTCATGTCCCAAACAGTTATTAATACCTAGAAATGATAATTCCAAAGATAGACAGTTCTGAATAATTAAGTCCCAGCATGTCTCCAGGCTAGATGATTCTCTGTACATACTTAATATGATTCGAATTTCAGCTTCCAGTATTAACTTCCTTCTCTTACCAACTTAGTACATGGCTGAACAATTGTACTTGACAGAGTATTTAATTTTATTTGAATAGATGAATTTTTTCTTTTATATTTACGTATCATTAGAGTTTCAATATGAATAAAATACATCTTTATTCATTTGTCGTAAGTGAATAAATAATAAACTTTATTTACTAATAACAAATGAATAGCATGTATTTTATCCATTCAAAAATTTAAATTATGCTAGTAAATACGAAAATAAAATAAACAAATTTAAATAAAATTCTCAATAAAATTGTTTATAAATAAAATTTTGGAAATAAAATTTTTTACAATTTTTAAAATTTCACTAAGAAAATTATGAAAAAGACAATTTCTCACTCTAACAAAACTTTATTTATTGAGGTAATATTTATTTTCCAAAATTCTTTTTCAGCACTAATGAAATATAACTAGATTTATTTTTTCTTAAGAATAATGAAAATAAATATCTTCCTTTTAAATTCAAATCAATCAATAAATTTTCATATTTTAAAATAAATTATTCTTGTATTTAAACTTTTTATTCATTCAATTATCAAAATGAAAATTAATAATAGTTACCTACAAATTATTTTAAAATTCAATTCTTCACTATAATATGGATATGGATTTTTTTATATTCAAAAACCATAAAAAGTGTTAACTGCTTTCATGTGAAAGTCATGTTAATGTACAACTAACTAAAATTCGTCTAAAAAATAAGGCAAACAAGGGGACACCCTCAGCTGGAGATAAACCGAAATTTAATAAATTGCTGTTTCGTCTATACATTTCCATCCTTTCTGAATTACCTAATTATTTGTCCATAATGTGTTTTAAAAATGATTTCTTGAGGAATGGTGTGACCTGTACAACTAAATTCCATTCTAAATTGTTGTTACCTCCATATTATCCACAATCATTGGAGTAACTCGTTTAAAATTTATAATTACTTTTTAACTAACTCTGCTAGGTACTTATTTGAAACATAAATTGAATCTCTCATTTTCTTGAGATTCACACCTTGTTTGATGTGCGTATAACGCGCATCAACTAATGACGTGATGTTGTAGATAATCTTCACTGTCTTTGATGTTGCAGGTAATTACCTGTGGAACATTTTGTGTCTCCAAACAGAAATTGCTGGTTATGATGGAAATCATCATTTTAAAATTATGTTATTTGATAATAATACTTAATTAACCAATTATTAATGAGAATTTTCTTCAAAGGTACAAAGCATTATGCATTATGTTATCGCTACCAAGATAATTGATTTTCTGCAGACATAGAGGCTGTTCATTCAAAGGAAACAATAATTAATGATGGCAATAACTCCTGATTCAATCTTGATTGTTTTGTATATGCATGAACGAAAGTTATGAGTGAGAATATTAAGAGGGCGCAGACAAGCATATAAAACTACTCATATCCTTCTTCGTCGATATTTTGAGTTTCATTGTATACTGGTAGATCTTTGTATTTCTCCATAATACTTTTCATCTGTACTGAACATGCAACTACTATGAGGGATAATCAGTAATTTGATCTCTGTTTTCATCATATTGTTTGATCATATCCTGTAGAGTCCGAAATAACGTTAGCATTTAAATATACTACTACACAATTTTAGGTTGAAATATTTCCATTGTTCCTTTGCTAAATTTCACATCCCGCAAGTAAAACTGTATCCCACCAAAAACGTTCTGTAAAAAACTAGCCAAGTCTCGATGGAGCTGCTTGTTTATCTCTAAAAAGTAATGAAATCTAGACAAAGTCGTGCCTAGTCTAAGGTTCCTTACTGCGATTTCTTTATTATTATAGTTAATGTTGTGTGACTTGGCCGTTGAACATTCTTTATACGTTAGTGGGTACAAGTCAATTTTGTTTACACGTAATGTTATCTGTTGTAACTAACTATGTTTGTTAAGCGAGATAATAGCCCATTGCTATTGGTAATTGGACGCTAGTGTCTCATTTTAGGCTGTTGTTGATTGTGCAACACATGCATTCAGCATTGACAATGCTGACTTCTGCTCTCTTCTTTTTGGAGCGTCAAATCGACCACCGATCTAACATGAAATAGACGTACAGACAGACTTTTATCAATGATTAGAAGTCCGTCTGTACTGGGAATAATTTTTTATACTGTTTGTTTCATGCTCGCCTACACATAAGTATTATTGAAATACGCAGCTTTATCAAGCCTACAATTGACTGGTTATTGAATCAACGTTTTCCAACTAGCAATTTTCCATTGTCAATGGGTAGCGGTTCTGGTGACAGATTGGTGCAATGGTGTCATGGAGCACCTGGTTTTGTACCCTTGTGTACCCTTCAACGGCCAAGTCACACAACATTAACTATACTAATAAAGAAATCGCAGTAAGGAACCTTGGACTTGGCACGACTTTGTCTAGATTTCATTACTTTTTAGAGATAAACAAGCAGCTCCATCGAGACTTGGCTAGTTTTTTACAGAACGTTTTTGGTGGGATACAGTTTTACTTGCGGGATGTGAAATTTAGCAAAGGAACAATGGAAATATTTCAACCTAAAATTGTGTAGTAGTATTGTAATGTCATGCCATTAAAAGTAGACATTATCAACGTGAATTTAAAATTAATGTCTGGGTCGGAATTATTGGCGAATTTATAGTCGGACCGTTACGATTACCTGATCGTCTGAATGGCGATAGTTACCTCCGTTTCCTTCAACAAAATTTGCCAGAATTATTAGAAGACTTGCCTCTTAACTTGCGTAGAAATACGTTCTTCATGCATGATGGTGCACCACCTCATTTTGCACGTGCAGTAAGAGAATATCTTGGTGAACAATTTGGTGGCAGGTGGATAGGTAGGGGACAAGAAGCACCCATTCAATGGCCTCCGCGGTCTCCAGATTTAAACCCTTGTGACTTCTTCATCTGGGGAGAATTAAAAAGACAAGTGTACGAGGTTCAAATAAATAACATCGAACAACTGTGGAATAGAATTCAAAATGCTGTAAATGCGCTACGAGAAAATGACGATGTTTTAAGAAGAGTGCATTTCAATTTTTTACGTCGAATTGACCTCTGTATTAATGAAGGTGGAGGTCACATTGAACACTTGTTATAAAAATTATTGTTTGTCTTGTGTAAATGTATTGTGTAATTTGTGTCTAATAATTTTATTAAACCTATACCCGAAAATCGGTTATCAGTGTTTGCGAAAACATTTTTTTTCTTGAAAACTACGCAAAATACGGAGTTTTTACAAGAGTAAGAAAATGAAGATAATGAGTAGGCCTTCCAGATAAAAAAGTCTTAAAACCGTATTCCCACCCCTACAAAAATGGGGGAAAAAATGCCAAGGGGTGAGGGTGGTTCCAACCCCTCTACAATTTTCTTTGGGTTTTTTTGATTACTAAAAGTAAGCTAATCATCTAGAATACACATTTACCAAATTTCATTAAATTTGTATAAAGCACTTCGGAACAACATACAAAAATGTATTTTTTTTAGTAAACTTTGAACTCTTCTCACGGACAAACGGTACATTTTGGTATACAGGTAAATTGGGCTCAATCGACTTATTTTGACCTCTAGAATACGTGGTAGCTCTGTGTCCCAGCAATATTGGGACACCCTGTATACGTATGATCCATATTTATAACCGGAAAAACATGGTTGAAAAATCTTGTCTTCCGGATGGATTCAATCATTTTGGTAGCGTCAATACTATCTTTGTACCTTTAAAAAACATTCCATGAACAAGCTGCCGATTTTCATTCATTTGAAATTCTACTTCCACTACGTCAGTTGAAGAATATTATCAGAAAGAAAACTAAGAGATTCGATAAATCCTGAAATGATTTGGATTGTAGTGAGAAGAAAACTTCGTACAAAGGAAAATATCTGCGTATTTGTCTGCATGGCTCCTCAGCGAGAGTGTGATACACATAATTTAGTTGACAAATCATTAGATCGCGTAGCTTTGGCCAAAATCGAGTGAAAGGAAGAGGATGTTGTTTTTGTGTATCTTTTCCGTTTGTTTTGATATATATTTTATGTATATTGAGCATATAATATTACATTAAGGAAATTAGCTCTTACGTTGTGAAATTAAAATGTCACGCCAGAGCGTGAGAAGTAATTAAATTACGATATAACCATATCATTATGTCGTGTTACGAATTTATGAAAATTGGTGGAAGTACTGATTCTACTGAATGTATTTTGTTTTTTCCGACATCATGAATTGTGAGTATTATGAAGATATAATGAATTCATACGTGCCCGCAGAGTTTTTGGTATGGTGAGGCAAAACAAAATAACACTGTACAAATAGGTCTTTGAATAAAAATAAGCTTTTATCTATAAAATCCAAAAAAAAAATGTAATTCCTTCTTAAAAAATGATAAGATAATAGTAAAATTCAATATGATAAAATTATCACGGATAAACACTACACTGAATAACTGAAAACATTCCCTAATAAACTTTTATAAAAGTAAAAAAAGAACATGTTCTGTCTCAAGGTGGCTACTTCAGGTGAACAAATGGTAAATAAACTATTCATATTATTTAAAGCTAACTTAATGATTAAAAAAATCCAAATTGTTAATGGGATTGAAATCTAATAATCATCTTGGCTTCCGGATAGATTCCGCGTCACAATAGCTCGACTTGATGCCGACGTTTCGCCAAGCATCTTCAGGGCTGGCTTGAGGCTTGAACTGAAACTGGTTCTACTGGTTTCAGTTCAAGTCTCAAGCCTGCCCTGAAGATGCCACCTGTAATGGTTGGCGAAACGTCGGCATCAAGTCGAGCTATTGTGACGCGGAATCCATTCGGAAGACAAGATTTTTCAAGATTAGCTGTCCGCGGAAGTCTACTATCCAAGAAAACATGGTTGTCATTATGATTAAATTATATAAAAATTCTGGGGAAGTAGGTCACATTACACTTATGCTTTATATTTTCTTGTCTTTACGTAAGTTTTGGTCTCACGATCAGAAGACTTATTATGTCTAAAACTGGATTTCTTAAAACTAATTGTATTACACAAAGCGTCCTTATCGCACCAATTACAACTAAAATGCCCACGTCGCCGAAACGAACAGAAACATGAATAATCGAACTTGTAACACCTCAATGTTATAAGTACCGGGATATCAAAAATTATCTTGGTCAAGGGTGGTTGTGGAATGTAAAACGTGTGTCTTACTTTAAATATTTGAATATGTTTTGTTGTGTCAGAATCTGTTAAGTCAAATTAATTAATTTGAAGTTTCTAAAAGTGCGAAATTTCGCAATTTTATACGAATGTTATAACACTCAGAAGTCTCTAGCGCTTTTACTTCGGGATTTTCACTTGGCTGTATAAAAACATAATTGCATGAACGTAATCATTTTGTAGGTTATTGATGATGCCAGTGTGACAGTGACATAATTATTTCAAACGTAAGGACACACGTTTTAGATTCCACAACCACACTTGACCAAGATAATTTTTGATATCCCGGTATAATATATCAAGAATTCACTGTTAAGCAGAACTTTCAATAAATGCGTGTTCATGTCAACAAAGTCTATGAACGACTAGAAATGAGAACATTGAGTTTAAGTATTCACTTTCAAACCAGATGTTAGATTTAGGAACTAATAGAAAAAGGTTTGTCAGTTATTGGAGATATACTTTACACTCTACCTAAAATATACTTTTAACATTATAAAGAGGCATGTAGGAATTTGCAATAGTTTTTGTTTAATTGAGTCAGTATAAATCTGACTTAAAGTCTCAATATCTGTCCTATGATTTACAGATTTGGAGTCACGTTTAACTAAGGAAACCAATTAAAAGATCTATTCTGGAGTTGATTCACATGAAACGTGACTCCAAATCTGTGAGTCATAGGACAGATATTCAGACTCTAAGTCAGATTTATACTAACTTAATTAAATAAAAACTCTTGCCAATTCCTACATGCCTGTTTATAACTACTTGGGTTCATTGTGCGAAACTGACGTGATTTTTCAGATATAGACACGCTCAAATTGTTGTTCATAACATTTGTGCGATCGCGGCTTGAGTATGCATATGTGATTTGGTTTCCTGGTTATTCCGTTCATATAGATGCCCTGGAATCTGTTCAGCGCCGCTTTTTGAAGTACTTGTCCTTCAGGATAGACGGTTTTTATCCTATCAGGGGCATTCCCAATTCTTTCCTGTTAGATAGATTCAATATGTCCTCCCTTTCTCGCAGAAATAATTATGTACTCCAGGCCACTTTGTACAAGTTGCCCCATGCTCCTGGAAAGAGTCAATTTCCTAGTTCTTCGGCTGAACTCACGGTCTGCAAATACTTTCTACCTCTACACTCCTCGTACTAACACACTTAAATTATCTCCAATATTTTGCATGTGCCATGCCTAACACCAATGACACTCGTACGAAATATGATATTTTCCATAGTCAAAGTATACCAGGTCTGCCGGAGCCTCCCTTCCATCGTTTCTCGCGCTGGGTAACGTCACCTAGCTCCTCCAATCACAGCCTTGCTCTCATCAGCTCGTCGCCGGCACGTAACAACATCATATTATGTCGTCGTCTATGACATCAATGACATTAAATAAACGAAATAAACGACCAATCAGATTGCACTAAAATTTCAAAAAGAGTAGAAGGGAGGCTCCGGCAGACCGTGTATACTATGACTATGATATTTTCAGTTCTAGCCTAAAACAGATTGCTTGCCTACTGCGATGAAACAATATTCATACTTTCCAGCTCTTTCTTTCTTTCTATCAGTGTAAGATTAGATAAATAAATAAATAAATAATGTTAAAAGTATATTTCAGATAGAATGTCAAGTATATCTCCAATAACTGACACACCTTTTTCTATTAGCTCGTAAATCTAACATCTGGTTCTAAAGTGAATACTTAAACTTAATGTTCTCGTTTCTAGTCGTTCATAGACTTTGTTGACATGAACACGCATTTATTAAAAGTTCTGCTTAACAGTGAATTCTTGATATATTATACTTATAACATTGAGGTGTTACAAGTTCGATTATTCGTGTTCCTGTTCGTTTCGGTGACGTGGGCATTTCAATTGAAATTGTGTGATACTATTAGTTCGGAGTAATCCAGTTTCAGACATAATAAGTCTTCTGATGATGATCGTGAAACCGAAACGTACGTAAAGGCAAGAAAATATAAAGCATAAGTGTTAATGTGACCTATTTCACGAGAATTTATATATAATTCATACCTGGGCCAAGAATCTTCCATTTGAAAAACGGAAGATGGGTGTTAAAATTAACATTAGAAATATAATATAAGGCGCTCCTGCGCCTTAAAACTCACTCGCGACTTTCGTTCATGCATATACAAAACAATCAAGATCAAATCAGAAGTTATTGCGATTATTAATTGTTTCATTTGGATGAACACTCTCAATGTCGTCAGAAAATCAATTATCTTGGCAGCGACATTACTATCTTTGTACCTTTAAAAAAACATTCCACTTAATAATTGGTGAATTGTTCATTATTATTAAATAAAATTAGTTTAGAATGATTGCCGTCAGAACCAGCAATTTCTGTTTAGAGACACAAAACGTTTCACAGGTAATTATCTGCAACATCAAAGACAGTGAAGATTATCTACAACATCACTTTGTCATTAGTTGGTGCGAGTTATACGCACATCAAACAGGGTGTGAATCTCAAGAAAATTGAGAGATTTAATTTAATTCAAATAGGTACCTATAAGTAGTATTCAAAAATAATTATAAATTCTAAACGATTACTCCAATCATTGTAGATAATATGAAGGTAACAATTTATTATGGTATTTTAAAAGTTCAACTAGGACCAAACCAAACTGGTCCTACTTATAAATAGAAAAGATAATGAAGCAGTTAAACAGAATTTTCATCACTTTATAAATATTCAAAAAAGTTTTCGAGTGAATGGATATTCCAAGGAAGAATTGCCGTAGTAAACCTGCAACATGTCAGCCCGGAAAAAACTTTCACGGGATTTTAAAAATCACTATGCTTTTACTACTTTCCTTCTATTTTTGGTGTCTCCATTCAAAATAAGTGTTTTTTAATTCTCACGTATTTATGTCAATCATAATGTCGTACGATATAGATGTTTCTGAAGTTTAACTCAAGTTGTCATTTAAGCATTTTAAAACACATACTTTCTAGTTGTTGAATGACTATAGTTTATATGTCATCCACATAAAGATAGAATATAATAATTTTAAAGTTTGAAAACAAGTGAATTTTAAAAGAGTTTACACTCTGGATACACTACGAGGGCAAGGTGAAAAGTCCCTGGAAAATGAAACATGAAATGATTTATTTGGTCAAAACTTATTTGATTTCTTAACACAATCTCCTTCTAGCCCGACGAACTTCATCCAACCATTTTCTACTTTTTCGATCCTTCAAAATAAGCGTTTGTTTCAGCGAGGACCTCATCGTTGGAGTCAAATCTCTTTCCGTCGAGCCATTTCTTCAAGTTTGGGGATAGATAAAAATCGCAGGGTGCCAAAATTGGAGAAAACGGTGGATGCCGAATCAATTACATTTGCAGCTCAAAAAACTGTCGCCTTGACTTTTTTTTTTTATTTTTTTTTCATTTAAATAATAGTCTCATCAACCCTTGACTTTGTTGGCCGATAAACCCACTTTGGCCTTTTTCGTCTTCAATTTGCCAGGACACGACCACTGTTTCGCCTATTCTTTGGTCTCTGGAGTGCCGTGGTGGATCCATATTTCGTCCACGTTGCAAAATGTCCTTCTTATCACGCTTGAACTTCGCCAAACACTTGAAGTTGTCACACGCTCGCGCTTGTTGTCAACAGACAGCAACTGCGGCATGCATCTGGCAGAGGCAGATAGCTTTCTCATATTCAAAAAGTATGCAAAATGTTCCGTACCCGTTCGGTTCAGATGACCTTAGCCTCAGTAATGTTTAACAAGCATAATGTTTTTTTCACGTAAGAAATAATGTTTAATAAAGACGCGAAATTCACTTTTTTCCATGTTTACAAAAATCTTCAAGGTTGCTTGCTTTCGATGGATGACATATCAGTCTGAAAATGTTAATGCGTTCTAGTCAAAAGATGGTACATCACAAATGTCTCATGGGATTTCCGATTGTGGCGTAATCTGATGATGGTTAATTGGTAGCTCAGTACTTTGAGAGTATTTTAAGTGGATAAGGGTGATTATTTCTTAATCTCAGTGTTAGGGAATAAAATTATTAGTTCTCAGATTTTTAAGCTGTATTGGTAATTACTTTCGGCACAATTGGTATATTTTCTTCTGTAGAAGTATATGCTATTATTATCCACTTCATGTTCCACTCTAGTTAATTTCGGAAATATTTTATGTTTATCTATGTGTGTGGGAATACGTATTTATTTTCTAAACCTAATGATGACATATCAATATCAAGTCACCATTATTGGTCATTGATAAAAGGAATCCACTAACATCAATTTATAAAAAATATGTTATGCTCAAGCTTTGGGCTGTACGATTTCAAATCCAACGCTATTTTGCTACCCTATCTATCCATATTAATGCTCATGTAACAATAGAAACATTCCGAGCCGACCCTCTCGTTGTTGTATTCGCAGCCTGCTTCTTGAAATACAAAACATAGTCGGTACTCGCAACGTTTAGGATTTTGTGACCAGGCCATGCAAAACTGTACAATCGACACCCAACAGATGTTTCCTGAATGTCGCTCCATATTACGAGTATTTATTAGTGGAATATCAGATCATTCTTATTCGCCATTGAATGAACGCAGTGAACTAATTGTAGTTCCTGGTAACAGATTTATAAGTAATTCAACTGATGATATGTAGAAAATCAAAATGGGTGCCTGAGTGGTGAGCCACATCATTACGAAATTGGCACCCAGGATTTCGCAACACATACATACATATAGTTTTACTTTGACATTTCATCACTGTACCATTATCCTCAGGGTTTTATTATTGGAGGTCCGTCAAACACTAAGATTACGTAGAAATTTAGAACATCTAAGTAAACTTGCTATTGCATTTAGAATGATGATGCAAGAAGATGAGAGGAGAGAATTTCTAAGAATCAATAATTGATTATTGCTTGAATGAGATATGTTTTATTCAATACTCAGATTTGATCTTTCTTTCCAGTCTTAAAAGTTTCATGGTCCAGGAACCTCGAAATAAAAAGGAATGAACCCGTCACTGTGTCTTTCGTGTAGTCCTATAATGCTCGTTTCGATTGTGAGTGCTCCCAAATCTTGAATAAAAGTGAACAACATGTAACTATAGTGCTATAATTTTCAATTGATAACTGAAATCATCTTTTTACAGGTGTATTATTGGTCTCAAGATTCACTGATGGATCCTAGTTAATATAGGCAATGATAATTTGTTCATTCGATTATTTTATAATTATCTTATTCCGGTCGTTTCTTTTAACGTTTCAGGTGGTACCTTGCATTTGAATTGCGGTGTGACTTCACTAAACAGTTTCAGTTGGATTGTCATTTGATTTCGTTAATTACTTGTATTGTATAAACATTAATATAATCTCACTTGACATCGACGTTCGACTATGTATTTTACAGACAAAGATATGTGAAGCCTCTTGGCGTTCAAGTGATCAAAAATATGCAGGGGGAAAAAGGAATGTATGTGCATTTTAAATAATAATAAAGAATGTAACTAAGGATTATAATATTAATGCGAACAAAAATATGTTAATTATAATAATAATGCTAAGAATGATAATATGACTTCATTCGGTGAACAAATTTACCAATCCAAAGATATTAATAAACTAGGGTTGATTTTAACATTATATAGAATATTATCATCTTCTCTTCCAATTAACTCCTAATTATATTGAAAATGAGAAATGAAAAACATATAATTGAGATATTCCGAGATTGAAATGTAATTACAATCGAAGAAGATTTATTTAATAACACAGGAAGACAAGGAAAGTCCCTGGATAAACGAGGCCTTTAATGAATACTAGTTTTATTTTGAGGCGAACTAACTGTTTTAAAACAGTTATAATCTTTAATTTAGATGCAAGTGTTGATATTTCCAAATATATAACCTAAACAACTGTCCTGAATTTCATATTCTGAACTAACTGCACTTAGTTTCTAAATTTATTCCTCGTTTTTACAGGTGTAAAGTAATGAAATCACACCACGTCACTGTTGAAAGAAGTTGGTGGGGCGCTTACATACCGCAACTATTCCCACATCCAACTAGAAGAAGCGTTAGCTGGCATAAGAGGAGGGATGTGATAGGCTTATTACAACCAAAATTTTATAAAGGTCATTTTGTTATTAAAAATTCACTAATATAACAAAAACAATAATAATTCATTTAAAACAAGAACATAAATACAATATGCAAACGAGAAAAAAAATATATATATGCCGGTGAGTTTTGCACAAATCTTCATGTCAAAGAAGGCTTCAAACTCAGTCTATTTTACTCTGATCAGCGATTTCAGAACCTATCAAAGTAACTCCAAAGGCTTGCCTACTTTGGCATTCAAGTTATACATGTTTTTCTCTTCACTATTTTACATTAAAATTCAGAGTATACATTGCTTATAATACGTTTCTTGCGATGGAATGCCTACATGCGAAGTAAAGATAATGGTTTCAAAGTCATTCCCAAATATGTCTCATGTCTCAAAATCTGCCAAAGCCCCTATATACTATAATGTCTGAAGAAACATCGTGTGAGCCAGTGGTCGAATGTTCCTGATGTAAGTTTTTATTTCGAAACGGATAATAACAAAATAATATTTATTTCATACCATTAATATATGAATTTACCCTATAAGAATAAGGTGGATCTATGGAATAAATGAATCTTTCAGAACGTGAGTGGCTTAAGCTCACAAAGTGTTGTATACAGGTGTTATAATATTGAGACATTGGTGATTGGTCCACAATGATAATACTAGACGTGAGTTGAGACGATGCACGTTCGAAAGAATCGATCGAAGCACTCAGAAACCCCCATATGCGGTCCGACTAGTAGCACGTCCACTGTACAGCTACCCACATAGGAAGCATATCGTTAAATCCCTTCGAACGGTTCAGCTTGAGTTCTTAAAGCTAATTGACATTCAAGGAATGAAAACAAGTTGGAAACTTTGATTTATTTCAGATTATATGAACGTTATTAAATTGCACATAGTCTCGTCCTCTGGTTTCAATAAATAATATATTATATTCGCGAGAGCTAATACACTTTAATTGTTAAATCATTTCAAGCCATCATCAGAATGACCGTACCTATTGATAAACGAGAATTATTTGTCCCAACAATCAAACCATTCTCTGGGTGAAGTAAAATTACCTGATCCGAGAACACTAACTTCTCTGACCCTACTTCTGTTACCATTTATTTTTGCTTTCGGACATTTCTCCATATAAAATGTATGGTTGTATTATATTTTATTTTCACTAGGAAACTGCTAAGGGCTCAGGAAAACGTCAAATTATACTATACCAATGTAATATGTCATGTCATTTGAATTGACGATATGTGTGTTTTACAGCTCAATGTTCTATACTCTAGTACCTATTATTACCTCAGAACACATACTAGTGCTGTTATTGAAAGGCCGTATCATCTGGATCTGCAGAATCCAACATAGTTGCCAGATTACCAACAATTCTAACTGATTCACTCAGCTGCGGTATTTAAATCTATAAGTTAGCAACAACGCGCACTTGACTTCAAGAATTTATTCTGAGCTCAGAAAGTTTTTTGTATTTTACTAAGGATTTGACATGTCATCACGTTGCATTATTAGCAAGGTTGGCTTCCGTAAAGAAGTTTAGTAGCAGTGCATTAGGTACTAGGATATAAGGGAAATTTTGATTTAACAAGAATAGTAAATGCATGCAATTAGGTAACCTCTACTAAATATTAAATCGGGTAGGTACAGGTTATAAGACGTAGCTCTGGATCTGGGCTCCAATAGTTCATAGAACTGAACGGCAAGAGGTTTAGAAAGATATCAATAATAACAACTGCTTATTGTGACAGCGTTCAGATCCCAGTATTTATGTTTGAATATGGAAGGAGGTCCCAATGCTCAACCAACAGCTATTGAAATGTTGATGTTGTTTAATGGAGTCGATATTGGCTTTATTCCAAGCCTTACTAACATAAGTTTCTGTAATCGTACATAGACTCAACACCATTTGTTAGGAACTATGATTACTAATTGAATAGTATAATCCTTCCTCTATCTAGAAGTTATTGTTAATTAGTCAAGTTTAAAGTTTCTTTGCCTAATTGACCACAATATTGTGTAAGTATATTGAGAGATATAGAATAAAATTTTCTCAATTATGAAGATAATTTAACATAGGATTATAAAATTGAATAAAACGTAAAACATTGAACCATAGGTGGGATTCGAACCCATAATTCTGGATGTCTAGTCCAGCTTATTTACCAATTACACGACTTTGATCATAGTCTTATATTTTTGCAAGTATAAACCTCTGAAAGAATAGTATATTATTAATGAATACAATGCGCTATAATAGATCCAACTATTTACGCACATTTATCTAACGTTCAATCGTTTTGAAGTGAGGAGTGTAGGTTAGAGTATCACTATGGTTGGTGATTACTCCTACATTACTCTTTCAATGACAGCATGTTCTTATATATTTCAATATAACTGATTGAGAAATGTTCTGGGAAAGTATAAGCAAGTTCAAAGTTTCTTTGCGTAATTGGCCACAATTTTGTGTAAGTACATTGAGAGATATATAATTAGATTTTCTGAATTATGAAGATAACTTCGATAATTTAACATGGGATTATAAAAATTAATAAACATTGAACCAAAGGTAGTATTCGAACAGACATTTCTGGATGGCTAGTCCAGGGTGTTCGTCAATTACACCACTTTGGTCCCGTCAGAGTCTTACATTTTTGTATATATAAATAGTAGAGTATGTGAAACCAAAAAACAAGTGATATCGGTAAATTTTTTATGATTCAACGCGACCCCTCGTAAAATGTTTGTTTTGGTGTATAAAACAAAGTCTAAAATTTCTACCTCCTGAATTGACCGCAACCCCTTTTTGACGCCATTTTGGGGTATTTTGGACATTTTTGGGAAAGTTCGTCAAAAAAATTGCTATCTCCAGTTGTATTGGGAATTAAGGGACCAAACTGGAACCTTTTTATTGTCAATGCTTAAGGAACTCCCAGTTTAAATTTCAAGTTAATCCGACCTCCCCCTCCCTCGTAATAAATATATATATATGTACATAAATGCATGGGAACTTGCGTGACGGCTAACTCGGGTAGTTTTCAACAGATTTAGCTGAAATTTTGACTGAGACTAGATTTCATGCCTTCAAAACTGCCCTCCAATTTTCAAGTTGAAATATTGGATTATTTCTGAAAAATTCGAGTTTAAGTAAATTTTTTAGCTAATTTTCAAATCAAGATATCTCATGTCATTTTCAGCCGATTGACATCTGCTTGGCGTCAAAATGTAGGTATTTGCATATATTTTCAGGTGGGAGTCATCGTTTTTATACATTAGGAATATGAATATAAAAGAATTATAAAATGTGCCTGTGAATGCAAATATGTATGTGTAAATACGTGTTAATGTGTTTGTATGTGTGTATGTAAGTGAGTGTACGTGTATGTGAGTGTGTGTGTATGTAAGTGTGTGTGTATGTATGTATGTGCGCGCGCGTGCCTTATTACGCGTACGTTAAAAAATCACAGAATGGTCTATATAATATACTTGAACACGCCCAATATCCATCTTATGATAATAATAACAGAACACACATACGTACATGTAAATACACGTGTATAATAATTATAGAATACTATAATAAATATGAGGGGTACATATCTGTCTCAGGTATACGACAGATTCATCGTATTGTAAAGATGAGGGACCCGTTTTTACTATATTGTATAATACATAGTTTATACCTACACATACCTATAATAATTATAAGTATGTGTACAAAATTTGTACATAAATAACGGGTGAGAACATAGTCTAAGAAGATTTTCTCATCTTATGGATTAGAACTACTTTGTAAGGCTGATTCAAGTTTTTGGTACAACAGCTGTCAGTTTTTCTAAGAACACGTATGGTCTTAGTGATCTCATGTCGTGCTTCAGTCTTTGTTTGACTTTCTATCGTAAACGTCATTTTATTATCGGTCACTATACTTATATATTATATATATTTTTTTTAACTTTTTAAAAAGAGCAACGTTACTTAATAATACTTGGAATATTTTAGGTACCTATCGATAATAAAATGACACTTGCGATGGGAAATCAAACAAAGACTGAAGCACGACATGAGATCACTAAGACTACACGTGTTCTTACAAAAACTGACAGCTGTTATACCAAAAACTTGAATCAGCCTTACAAAATAGTTCTCATCCATAAGATGAGAAGATCTTCTTAGACTATGTTCTCATCCGTTATTTATATACAAATTTTTTACATATACTTATTATTATAGGTATGTGTAGGTATAAACTATGTATTATACAATATAGTAAAACCGGGTCTCCCATCTTTACAATACGATGAATCTGTCGTATACCTGAGACAGATATGTACCCCTCATATTTATCATAGTATTCTATGATTATTATACACGTGTATTTACATGTAGGTATGTGTATTCTGTTATTATTATCATAAGATGGATATTGGGCGTGTTCAAGTATATTATATAGACCATTCTGTGATTTTTTAACGTACGCGTAATAAGACACGCGCGCGCACACACATACATACACACACACTTACATACACACACTCTCACATACACGTACACTCACTTACATACACACATACAAACACATTAACACGTATTAACACATGCATATTTGCATTCACAGGCAGATTTTATGATTCTTTAATATTAAAAATAATATATGTACCTTTATCACCTAAAATAGTATCATATTTCTAATGTAGTATAAAAACGATGTCTACCACGTAAAAACATATGCAAATATCTACATTTTGACGTTAAACAAATGTCAATCGGCTAAAAAGGACATGAGATATCTTGATTTGAAAATTAGCTAAAAATTTTACTTAAACTCGAATTTTTTGGAAACAATTGAATATTTCAACTTGAAAATTGAAGGGCAGTTTTGAAGCCATACAATCTATTTTCAGTCCAAATGTGAGCTAAATCTGTTGGAAACTACTCGAGTTAGCCGTCACGCAAGTTCCCTTGCATTTATGTATATATATATATATATATATATATATATATATATTATTAACTAAAAAATCTTATGAGTTTATTTTGCCCCACGTTGTGGTGACAATTATTACTAAAAAACTTCTTTTTTAGTTTCTTTTAATTTATTGATTATGAATTATTATTAATGCTTCCGGCTAGCTTTTTATTTTGTTTATTTATTTTGAATAATAATGATCCTTCTCTCTTTATATTATTTTATGGAATTAAACACAATATTCTTTGAATGTTAAAAAATTTCTATATTTAAATCTCTATGACTCTAATTATCTCAGGGTTTCAAATTTACAATTTAGTTTTATGTTCTAAGCATAGAACTAGCTTTAACCTCAAAACTATTCAATATTAATAGTTGTTTACAAAATTACAAACGACAATCTTTCTTTCAGATTTACAAATAACACTACAATGGAAATATAATAAACAAACTTACTTTTAGTTTATATCCAAAAGTGTGTTTAACTATGTTGGCAATTTTCGATTTAATTCTTTTATAATTTCGTTGATGATTCACTTTTACACAATACTATGCTTTTTCACAATAATCACAGGTAACTAATTTGGATTACTTCTTCTTGAGAATCAGGAACTGTTGATAATACTTTGTTTTATCCTTTTAGATAAAACATGAAACTTTTCGATGCTTTATTTAAATTATTGATGAATGGCAATCGTTGGAAATTTCTTCTTAATTGGAGGTTATTACAGCCTTTTTACTGGATTCAGATACTTGGATAATCGTTGACTTTTAATAAAACTTATTAACTTTGGTTTCTTTGAACCTATCGAAGTTTGGAACACTTTCGTTCAATTGGAGGTTATTATAGGTTATAAAATTTTGGTGAGTTGCAGTAGTACTTTCAGTCTACAGATGTAATGGCAAACTAAACTTATTTACTTCCAGATTCGTTTTTATAGGCCTCCAAAACCGACGCTACTTTATGTCATAATCAACCTATGAGATGATTGCTTTTCAAATCAAGGATGCCAAGTTAATTGTTGTAAAACTGGCACAAGTCTTCATTGTTACCAGATTGACATTGGAAATTCCTATTGACCAATCAGAATTTAGTATTCTTTACTTTTTGAATTATTTGAGATTTTCAACTTATTTTAATTGTTAGTGATTCCTTCTTTTTAAATTAATATTGCCCACATTTTTCCCCACACTTTGGTATAATATAACCTATGATTGGGTTATTATTAATATGATTATTCCCATATTTATGGTTTTCTTGACAGTTACTTATTCTTAAATCTAATACATACCATATTATATCAATAACATTCTTTTAACATTACATAACTCAAATTTACTAATCCTAACTTACATCTATAACATTATTCAATGTTTTGTACTATCTCATGATAGTTTTGTAATCATTTTACTTATGATTTATGATTTCGTTACACTGAACGTTTCTTCACTTTCACTGAAGTTCTTGTTTATCACATCTTATACTATTACATCGTTGTTTATTATGTTTTACATTGTTAACATTAATATCCTAACTATTATTTAGCTTTTATTATTGTTTTTAATTCCATAAAATATTTTTTATTTGATCTTTTCTTATTTTCATAGTTCGGTAAGTTATTATTTTTAAATTTTTTATTGTCTATGAAATGAAATCATAACAAATTCCCCTAAATCAATTTTAACATATTAATCACATTAATATTTAAAATTTATTTATCTTTTGATTTTATTTTCATGAACTAAATTTATTAATAATTATACTTGTATATTTGATCAATATTAAATATTCCCCTTATCTTTCCGTTTTCAGGATTCATTAATTCATAACTATTTTCAGCATTTTCATTCATAACTACATATGGACCTTCAAAAGCAAAACATAATTTTCCACATATATTCTTTTTATTATTAGTTACTCTCATTGCTCTTACTATTACTAATTCACCTATTTCAAATTTAATTAACCTTCCTCTTTTTCTCATTTGCCTATTCATATATTTTCTTGCATTTCTTTCTAACCTATTACTGATATCTTTCAAAATTTCATTTCGCTCTACTGAATTTTCATCTAACCATTTTCTATCTGGTTCTTCGCCTTTCATTATTAATACAGGTGTTTTCTCTGTTGTAGTATTTGGACAATGATTTAAACATTTTTCTACTCTGGATATTGATTCATCCCATTGACGATGTTTATCCTCACAAGATATTCTCAGATATTTTATTACTTCCTGTATATATCGCTCTGATGGATTGGATTGAGGATGTCTGATGCTTGTTAATTGATGAAAAATTAAATTCCTTTTGCAAAAATACTTGAAACGTATGTTTTTGAAATATGTTGCGTTATCTGTAATTAACTTTCTTGGCCTACCAATTTCTTCAAAATAGTTTTCTAACTTATGCATTACTTCTCTACTTTTTGTCGTTTTGCAAGCATATAATTTTATATATTTAGAAAATAAATCTACTACAACCAAAATATGTCTATTTCCTTTTTCTGTTACTATTAACTCACTTAAAAAATCTATTGCTACTATTTCTAAACATTCCTTTACTATAATACTCTTTGCTAAATTGTGATTAATTATATTTTTAGGCTTTGCTCTTTGACATATGTCACATTTCTTTGTGATTTCTTTTGCAATTTGGTAATCTCCTTTACCTATATAATTTTCTCTGAATATGAGCCACATTTTCCTTGCTCCTATGTGATTGAATTCACTATGTAAATGATTTAAAATTTTTAAAGTTAGGTCTTGATTTATTCTGTATAATTCTTTCCTACCTATATCTTGTAAATAAACTCCCTCTTTGATTTTACATTTCTTTTTATCCTTCTCTGATAAAGTACTTTGATTGTTTTTAATGCTCTCTAATGAAAATAAACCCCTTACTTCTAATAAAATATTTGCTCCTATTTTATATTTCCTTTTATCAATTTTTAAATTCCCCTCTTCTCTTGTTAAAGTATCAGCTATTATATTTAATTTTCCTGGAATATGTTTTATTTCAAAATCATATTCCTGTAATAACAAAATCCATCTTTGAATCCTACTGTTTACAAACTTGTTTTTAAATATACTTGTTAATGCACTATGATCAGTTTCTACCCTTACTTTATTCCCTAACAAATAAAATCTTAATTTCTTTACACAAAAAACTATACTTGCTAATTCTAATTCAGTAACGCTGTAATTTTTTTCATGAACTTTTGTCATTCTTGACACAAAACTTATAGGCACTTCTTCATTATTTTGTTTTTGTAATAAAACACCACTGAATCTTTGTTTAGAAGCATCTGTTCTTAATATGAAAGGTTTATCATATTGTGCATGATAGACTTTTAATTTTTTAATGAAAATATCTTTTAAATTTTGGAAAGCTTCGTGTCTTTCATTATCCCATTTCCATTTTACCCCTTTCTTAAGTAATTCTACTAATGGAATCTCCTTCTGACTTAAATCAGGAATGAGCCTTTTGAAATAATTTATTAGACCTAAGAATCCCCTCAAAGTTTTAAGATTGGTGGGTCTTTTGAAATTTTTTATTACATCTAATCTATCTTCATCCATTTCTAAACCTTCCCTCGTTAATTTATAACCCAAAAATTTAATTTCTGTTTTATAGAATTCACATTTCTCAATATTTATTTTTAAACCTGCTATATCTAATTCGTTCAAAACTAATTTTATGTGATCTTTATGTTCTTCTACTGTTCTAGAAAATATTAATATGTCATCGATATAATGAACTACAAAAATTTCAAATTTATTTAATATTTGATTCATACTTCTAACTAACGCACTGCATGCACTTTGAATACCAAAAGGCGTAACTTTAAAACGATACACTTCTCCATCTATCATAAAACCAGTGTAATCTCTACAACTTTCATGTAAAGGAATCAACCAGAAACTATGTCTTAAATCAACTTTACTAAAATTTTGTGCCTTTATTATTCTACCAAAAATTGACTCTATATTTTTAGGAGCTTCATATTGTGGTACTGACAATCTATTCAATGTTCGAGCATCTAAACATA
The DNA here is from genome assembly GCA_958510875.1 of Endomychus coccineus. Taxonomy (NCBI): domain Eukaryota; kingdom Metazoa; phylum Arthropoda; class Insecta; order Coleoptera; family Endomychidae; genus Endomychus; species Endomychus coccineus. The sequence continues at coordinate 65,847,005 of OY294069.1, forward strand.
ACCTAATATCACCATTTGACTTTTTTGCTATAACAATAGGGTTTATATATTTTGTTTTACTTCTTTCTATTATGTCTTGTTCTAGCATTTCACCGATTTTTTTCCTAACATCTTCTATGTACTTGTATGGGATTGGATAGTTCTTGGATTTAAAATTTTCAATTTCTTTGACTTGGAATTTATGAATATAATTACTAGCTATACGAGTTTCATCAATTATTAAACCTTTATGTTGTGAAATTATTTCTGATATTATTCCCCTATACTTCTCGGATATTTTCATCTGCGAGATTATTTCATTTAAATTTCTGCTTGAGTCTTTTCTTTCGACCGCATTTATTATATTGCAACCTTCATTTGGTCTGTCAATATTTTCATTTTCCCCTTTCCCTATCTTTATAATTTCATCTAACAACTTTATTTCCTTTTCCTCGTAATCTATAATAATTCCATGCTTTTCTAATTCATCAGTTCCCATAACAATATCCAATTTCATATTCGGCACTACAAATAATTGCATCTCTAGACTTGACTTCCCTATTATAATATGCTCAGTAATCATTTTTGATACTTCAGTAATTTTCTTTCCACTAATATTTACTAATTCTACTTTTGGTATTTTCAATTGATTTGTTAATTTTATTTCAGACAATAGTTCTTCCCTTATTAATGATAGTTCTGATCCTGTATCACACATAATTTCTACTTCTTTCCCTTTTAAAAAACCTTTTAATTTAATTAAACCTATACTTTCATTTTCTTCCCTTTGCTGTTCGTAGTCAATGTATTCCCTCTGATGTTCATATAATACATTAACGTGGTATTCGTGCTTTCTTAAAAATCCTGATTTTGTTGATTATTTTGACTTGAAGAGTCTTCCCTTTCCATATTATTTTCTATCCTACTACAGTTTACTTCCCTTTGATTGTTTTCATTTCTACTATTATTTCTATTATTATTATTATTTTGACTTCTATAATCCCTATATCTATTTCTATTTTGATTAGCATTATTTCCATTATATCTATTTTCCCTATTATAATAATTTTGGTTTCTATTATCTCTATTTCTAAAATTGTTTTGATAATTATTATTTTGGAATCTATTATTATAATTTTGATTTCCCCTGTAATTGTTCCTGTTATCATTATGTCCATTTTGTTGCCTAGTTCCTATGTTATTCTTATTATCAATTCTATTTAAGTATGATAGTAGTTGATTCATGTTTTTAATATTTGCAATGGCTATTGCCTCAGATATTTGACTTCGATACTGTCTTGAAATGTATAAAACTATCTCTTCCTCTCTCATTTTAGGTTCTAAATATTGTGCTTCATTATATAGGCTAAGTGCATAAGCACTCATGCTTTTTCTAGTCCCTTCTATATACTTCCTAAAATATAATCTTTCTCGACATTTCGATTGTTCATTTTCACCCCAAAAATTATTTAAAAACTCATCTATAAACTCATCTAAACTATTTAATTCCCTTTCTTTGCAATTGAACCACAACAAAGGTTCATCAACCAATCGTTCTCTTATTAATTTTTTCATTCTCTCTATATTCCTTTCATACTGTATTTCATTTTTCAAATCTTTAACAAAAATGCATGGATGTAATAATTTTATGTTTCCATTAAATTTTATTGTATTCTCATGACCTACATTTCTGTATTCTATATTCATTCTCTCTTCGGATCTATTCTCAATTCTTTTTATTCTTTCATCTTGTTCATTTATCATTTTTTCCTGATTTTCTTTCATACTTTGTACATTCACGTTCACATTCTCTTCAATATTCTTCCCCATATCATTCATTCTATTTTCCATAATATCTATTTCTTTCTCTACATTATTAAACTTTCTATTTACAAAGCTATTATATTCTTCTAATTTATTATCTATACTTTCTTCAACATGTTGTCTTATTTCCTTTTTTTCAGTTTCAACTATTCTCATAATTTCCTCAGTTCTTTTATCAAATTTATCATTCACTCTCTTAATTTCATCTCTTATATCACTCATACCTTGTTCAATTCTAGCATTAGTTTCATTCTTACATTGTTCAATTTTTTTATTTGTTTCATTAGCTTTTAAATTTAAACTTTCAAGCAATATCATTATTTGTGATTGACTATCTATTATTGGTGGTCTTTCTGCACTAATCATTTCACCCTCAAATCCTATCAATTCTGGAGTCCTCTGTCTATCTCCTTCCATTTTTACTTTCTTATTAATTAATCTAGTTCTTTAAATTATTTTGATACGCGGTTCTATTTCTTTTTTCAAATGGCCTCACGTTTGAGCGACAATTATTAACTAAAAAATCTTATGAGTTTATTTTGCCCCACGTTGTGGTGACAATTATTACTAAAAAACTTCTTTTTTAGTTTCTTTTAATTTATTGATTATGAATTATTATTAATGCTTCCGGCTAGCTTTTTATTTTGTTTATTTATTTTGAATAATAATGATCCTTCTCTCTTTATATTATTTTATGGAATTAAACACAATATTCTTTGAATGTTAAAAAATTTCTATATTTAAATCTCTATGACTCTAATTATCTCAGGGTTTCAAATTTACAATTTAGTTTTATGTTCTAAGCATAGAACTAGCTTTAACCTCAAAACTATTCAATATTAATAGTTGTTTACAAAATTACAAACGACAATCTTTCTTTCAGATTTACAAATAACACTACAATGGAAATATAATAAACAAACTTACTTTTAGTTTATATCCAAAAGTGTGTTTAACTATGTTGGCAATTTTCGATTTAATTCTTTTATAATTTCGTTGATGATTCACTTTTACACAATACTATGCTTTTTCACAATAATCACAGGTAACTAATTTGGATTACTTCTTCTTGAGAATCAGGAACTGTTGATAATACTTTGTTTTATCCTTTTAGATAAAACATGAAACTTTTCGATGCTTTATTTAAATTATTGATGAATGGCAATCGTTGGAAATTTCTTCTTAATTGGAGGTTATTACAGCCTTTTTACTGGATTCAGATACTTGGATAATCGTTGACTTTTAATAAAACTTATTAACTTTGGTTTCTTTGAACCTATCGAAGTTTGGAACACTTTCGTTCAATTGGAGGTTATTATAGGTTATAAAATTTTGGTGAGTTGCAGTAGTACTTTCAGTCTACAGATGTAATGGCAAACTAAACTTATTTACTTCCAGATTCGTTTTTATAGGCCTCCAAAACCGACGCTACTTTATGTCATAATCAACCTATGAGATGATTGCTTTTCAAATCAAGGATGCCAAGTTAATTGTTGTAAAACTGGCACAAGTCTTCATTGTTACCAGATTGACATTGGAAATTCCTATTGACCAATCAGAATTTAGTATTCTTTACTTTTTGAATTATTTGAGATTTTCAACTTATTTTAATTGTTAGTGATTCCTTCTTTTTAAATTAATATTGCCCACATTTTTCCCCACACTTTGGTATAATATAACCTATGATTGGGTTATTATTAATATGATTATTCCCATATTTATGGTTTTCTTGACAGTTACTTATTCTTAAATCTAATACATACCATATTATATCAATAACATTCTTTTAACATTACATAACTCAAATTTACTAATCCTAACTTACATCTATAACATTATTCAATGTTTTGTACTATCTCATGATAGTTTTGTAATCATTTTACTTATGATTTATGATTTCGTTACACTGAACGTTTCTTCACTTTCACTGAAGTTCTTGTTTATCACATCTTATACTATTACATCGTTGTTTATTATGTTTTACATTGTTAACATTAATATCCTAACTATTATTTAGCTTTTATTATTGTTTTTAATTCCATAAAATATTTTTTATTTGATCTTTTCTTATTTTCATAGTTCGGTAAGTTATTATTTTTAAATTTTTTATTGTCTATGAAATGAAATCATAACAATATATATATATATATATATATATATATATTTATTGCGAAGGAGGGGGAGGTCGGATTTACTTGAAATTTGAACTGGGAGTTCCTTAAACATTGACAATGAATGGGTTCCAGTTTGGTTTCTTGATTCCCAACACAACTGGAGATAGCAATTTTTTTTGACGAACTTCCCCTAAAAATGTCCAAAATACCCCAAAACAGCGACAAAAAAGGGGTTGCGGTCAATTTAGGAGGTAGAAATTTTAGACTTTTGTTTTATACACCAAAACAAACATTTTCCGTGGGGTCGCGTTAAATCATGAACAATTTTCGATCAAAATGTTTCACATACTCTACTAAAACCTCTGAAAGGATGGGAGGTCATTTATGAATACAATGCGATTCGATGCTCCGATATAAATTGACCATTCACGCACATTCATCTAAAGTTCTATCGTTTTGAAATGAGGTTTATAATTACAAACATATAAGACACTGAAGGAACCAAAGTGGTGTAATTGGTAAACACTCTGGACTAGACATCCAGAAATGTAGGTTCGAATCTCACCGATGGTTCAATGTTTCACGTTTATTCATCTTTATAATCCTATGTTAAATTACACTAAGTTATCATCATAATTCAGAAAATTTAATTATATGTCTCTTAATGTACTTTCACAAAATTGTGGCCAATAAGGCAAAGAAACTTTGAACTTGTTCATTCCCCAAGTTTCAATATTTAATAAAATTGTTTCTTACAAGTAGAAACAGGCATGGAAAGTCGTAAAATAACACTGTCTATATTTGTTTGAATTGACAGGGATATCTATATGGAATTATATGGAATGGCCTGTCGCGGCCATTTCATCAGATGTCTGTCATCTAACCGTTACCTGTCTTATTGAGTGGGTGTGTTTTGTCTGCCACAGCATACTCAGTCTGAACGTTATCAATGATACATTAATATATGGATCTATCTGTCATGTTAATTGTACGTGAATATATTAGCAGTCACAAACGTCGGAATATATGGAATCCCTACTACACCGTTTGGTATTGGGTTTCAAAAGCTCGGTTCTTACCTTAGCAGGTGCCTACGTCCTATAAGGAACATTTCTGCCAAGGTTCATGTTGGTCCGCTTTATAGTTATAGAGATTTCGTGATGGGCGAGTCACGTGAGACAGTGGTATTTGCGTTTTATATATACGGAAAGTTCGAAGAATGATGATAAAAATGTTCACCATATTGTGTAATGAAGGCAACATAACATATGAACCATCCTTTTTGGTCTCAGCGCATGGCGATAAATGGGAAATCTTAATTTCAATCGCGAATAAGTTTCATGTTTCTCGAACCCAATTCCAGAACGTCAACTGCAACCACTCCCGTCGACTCCGATGTTTTATTCCATTTTTCCAATTTGATTAAATTCAATATCGAACTCGAATGTCTCAAGTTCAACTATGTTTGCAAGTCTAGAATGAGGATAAGCTCCTACAGTTCAAGTACCATATTGGAACAAATCATACATTTTAAAGTAATCAACAATGAAGCATCACAGTATGATAATAATCTAAACATACAGTGATGTACCAGGATATGATAGATACTTCAATTATTTGTGAATACTTTCTGTTTCACAATTCTACAGGTTTGCAATATAATTTTTTGTGATTTACTGAATATTTTTTCGAGATGTAACTAAACTAAACCTGAACAGATGTTCATTTTTGCCCGGGAGAATCCACTAATATCATTCAAATGCATCCGAAAACTTTGTGGATAAATAGACAACAATATGGAAAATGTTGATGAGTTAGTGAGTTACAAAGAAATAATGTATTGAAAACTGACAGATTCCAGATTGGTAATTGACTCAAATAGTTCAATTTCACAACCCCACCTTTTACTGATGTAGTTTCAAAAACGTATTTTAAACTTTTATCGAATTGGTTTTCTTTTCTATGTATAAAAGAATCATAATATAATACCGTAAAATATAGATACATTGATTTGTACGTAACTCTATGTAGATATTTATTCAAGAACATTCAATACTCTAATCTTAGAACAGAATAAGTTACTCTTATTTTGACATAAACATTGAAAAGTTATATTTTATAATATATATTTAATCAAAATTTTTGTAAAATAATGGAACCAATCTATCTCATCATATCTTCCAAGTGTAACACCTTCATGTTCTCTAATGTTTGTAACAAAAGGGAAATTAAAAAAAAAACTTATGAAGGGGAAAAATTTGCTAGCGCGATAGAGGTCAATATTAAAGCTTTCAAATGTACTAAAATTCTTGACAGTGAGTAGTGGGGGTGTGACTACATCACTATGAGAGTCAATTGCACCAATACTTCCATGATAAAATACATACCAACGGTTAGATATTGATCCAAATTAATACCCCCGTCCTCAAATAGTTTTGAAATATTCAAATATTAATTAAATAGAAAACATTACTCTCTCAATACCTCCTCACGCATGTCAATGCAACTATTCATTATTCAAATTGTTAGAATTGAACATAGTTTTGAAAAATCTCGTCTTCCGGATGGATTCCGCGTCACAACAGCTCGACTTGATGCCGACGTTTCGCCAACCATTACAGGTGGCATCTTCAGGGCAGGTTTGAGGCTTGAACTGAAACTAATTAATTAACTAATTTCAGTTCAAGCCTCAAGCCTGCCCTGAAGATGCCACCTGTAATGGTTGGCGAAACGTCGGCATCAAGTCGAGCTATTGTGACGCGGAATCCATCCGGAAGACAAGATTTTTCAAGATTAGCTGTCCGCGGAAGTCTACTATCCAAGATATTGAACATAGTTTCCAAATCTGTATCTTAATATTGAAAATACCTTAATTCTATTATGTTAATAATGTTTCTTGAATAATCCTGAAAAGTTTTGTATCCCAGTCCCAGTCGCAGTTAGATCATAAAGAAAATTATTGTGAATCTAATTTCCGATGTATTTATTCAATTTTCGTGCCTAAATTATAATACATCATTTTATAGGCAACTTAATGTTTCTATTTATAATTGAATTCTCAATTCCTGGAACGGTTCATTAGGTTTCTTCAAGCAATCTTATTGTTTTCTCAATAGGACTGTGACCCAATACAGTTTGTTCTCATCTGATGTTTTCATTGTGACTTATAGTCTATATTCTAACTAATATTTTTTACCAACAGTCTCTATTTTCTTGCGGATATAGTACTCATGGATATTGGGTTTTAATCGGTAACATTAATTCTGTCGATTACTTTCTGAATCATCTTGATTACGACCGTTCAGCAATTTTATGTTTTCAAATTGCCATTAATTATGATGGTTCCGAAATGTAATGACACTTTCCTTCAAGCAATTCAATATCAACATATATAGATTTAATAATGATCTTGACCCAGGTATGAATAATATTTAAATTTTCTGGAAATGGGTCACACTAACACATATGCTTATTAATGCCGTCTTTACGTACGTTTCGGTCTCACGACCATCATCAGAAGACGTATCAATGTCTAAAACGGGATTTCTTAAAACTATTTGTATCATCACATAGCGTCCTTATAGCACCAATTTCAATTAAAAATGCCAACGTCGCCGAAACGAATGGAAACACGAGTATTCGATAGGAACAAAAACTTCCACCGCCCTCGCCAAACAATGTTTTGACTATAACCGTCAATTTGAATACAAAAAAGTTAATATTTTAACTAACGAAATCAATTATTATAAAAGATCTATTGTGGAAATGATTCACATGAAACGTGACTTCAAGTAACTACATCATAGAGCAGACATTGAATCATTAAGTCATATCCATACTAATTTAATTAATTAAAACCCTAGCAAATTCCAACATGCGTCTTCATAATGTTAAAAGTATATTGTAGGTAGAATGCTCAAATAGCAACATTTCTAATGAGGTCTGACAATCTTCTTCTATTACCTCATAAATCTTCAACATCTGGTTCGAAAGTGGATACTTGCGCGTTATATTTTTTGGTTTCAGTCGTATTTCAAACAGTGCTTTGAAATGACTTCTTATTTCATAAGAAAATGGCTAAGCAGTGGATTCTTGATTCATATACTCAAAACATTAATGCGTGACAATTTCGATTACTGATCCTACCGTTCGTTTCGGCGACGTGGGCATTTTTTATATAAATTGGTGCGATAAGGACACTATGTAATGATGCGATTATTTTCAAGAAATCCCGTTTTAGATATTGATACGTCGTCTGATGATCCTATGCCATTTTGGAAATGAAGAATAAAAAAGATTAATATCTTTCTAATTCTTTCATGTGGGATAAGATTGTCAACTATTCTCATAATTGTTGTTTCATTCAATGTCCATTATCATGAACTCGATGTAATGCCAACTATTTTACAGGATGTTTCATTGTTTTCTACTTCTTTTTGTAATTATTATTCTGTGGCTTCAATTTCAACGTATTGTCAGTACTCTACGATATTTATTCCGAAGATACGAATAAGTATAATATGTTTCAAAATTCCGTAAACTAATTATAAAGATGACGCACAAAATTTGTTTTGTCACCGTTCATTATAATGTAGGAACTTTTTGCTCCTTCTGATCTAACTAGTTTCGTAGATAAAATTCTTGGCAGACATTCCATATTATCACAAACTTTGAAGCTGACTTCCATAGAACATGATCGCTGTAGCATCTAACATCATCAACAATGGTGTGAATTTTCAGGCCAGTAAAAACACATTATATCCAGATTTGATAGAAATTCACATAACAAAGAGTCCCATTATGGGTTCCTAACAGCTAGTTTTTAGACTACAGCAATAACCAGTGTAGAGCATATTCAATTACCATACCTCAATCAAGTTGAACTTACTTGCTGGCACCGGTGACAACAGTCTTGAAGCGTGATGTTTCTTCAAAATAATGAAATATTAAATATATGAGTAATAATTTTCTTGTTCAAATTGGTTAATGCGTGAGACGAATTGATTCAATATATTATGTTCAATTGTACAAATTATTTAGAAACAATGTCCTTCGCGTCATAACTTTGGTGCAATAACAAGAACAAGTGAAACCTGTCTCAACTTTTGACCAGCTTTATGCGATAACACAACATGTGTAACACATGTTGATACAATGCCGATACGTTCAGTGAACATACAAATTTCACACGTACGATAACGGAACATCAACAATGCTTCCTGTGACATAGGAAACACCATTGAAAGCACTTTACCACAGCTTCATTTTCGGTAGCCATGTTTGCATTGAACGAACATGATATGAGCCATCGATTTGCGAATTCCACATGTATCATGTAATACGTGTTTCATATTCCTCACCACTGTATGTACATTGTACCTGAATAGAATCGTTGGCAGGAAACAAATTTCCTGATATTCACTTGATCTAGATATCGACACATCTGGTCGCAGCGACATGGAAAATAGCTACCTTCGTATTGTAAACGTAGAATTATTTCGTTTTCATCGTGAAACTACATACAAATAAGTTGATGTATACGAGATCACTTGCGCTTTTTCATAGCATTTGTATTAACGCACTTGAAATATTCCTAAGAGCAGACATTTGATATCTGTTGCAGCTATCGACAAGAATGATATTGTGTACAGACCATTATTCGAAAACCTCCGAAAAGTTGTAATAAGTTGAATAATCTTAGTAACGGTTTCCGCTCGAAATTACAGATAATTAAACTTGAAAAGAGATGGTCACCGACATCTATGTTTTAATATATCAAATCGATAGAAACAAGTTGATGTGAAAATTAAACGGGGTTAGTCGAATTATTATCGTTTCTTTATATTCTATCAATTGGCTATATTGAAAGATCATTATCGACAGTGAACACGTAATTTGATGTTTACTTTTATCTAAATCTAGTTGTAGATGTGTATATTCCCTGATCGATGATACTTTTCAATAATAAAATGAATATCGACTCGTCCACGTGTTCACACCAGATCACTTACGCTTGTTTCTGATCTAAATTGGATAATCATTCAATATATTCTTCCTCTTGTTTTTATTCAGTATTTAATTTAATTAATAGTCTGAATGGTTCATATCGTTCTCTAATGCTTGTTTAACCTAGCAATTATGAACTTGGTTACGTAGTATTCCGTATCACCCTTCCCTGACCTTCATCATATAAATGTGTAATGGATATGTCTCTTTAGGGTAGTCTTGGTGAGATAACGTAATAATTACTACTATACTCCATGAACTATCATCTAATTGTTCTCTTGCAGATTTCTAAATTCTCACTCATTCTCTTAAGACTACTATTTTTTATATAATTTGTAGTATGAATTGTACATTTTGGGTAGATAGCATGATCAGTTGTGGAATTATTTTGATTGTTCCTGCTGATTTAGTTATTTTTCCCTCGAACTAGAGGATCAGATATGGCTTGAATTGTTCCTATTTCAGGGTTTAAACGATTGAGACGCCTCCTTCGCATTATTTATCTTCTTCAATAATTTTGTAACAATTTGACTATTAAACATTTATGACTCAAGCAATCAACAGAATGTGCTTCTATTAATATGTGAATGAATATGAGCCTCATTAAAATACAATAAATCAGGATTTAAAATTGTCAGTGTTCGCTTTGATTTTCTTCTAGAACTAGGCGATGTTTGGCTACTGCCGCAATTATGAATCTAAGATCTTTGAAGACGCTATTAGATTCGAATAGTCACTACAGCAAATAAACTGTCTTTCCAAAATATGTTGTTGATGGATGTGTGGATTAGAATCTGGTCATCGAAATGAGAAATGGTTCCGATCGAACATGGTGTACTTAAATATCATACACTTTCTAGGTCCCTGCTGATTTCGACCCACGTTTGGATCGAATTCCGCCATTATGAATATGATACTAGTGTCACTTCTTCGTTTGATCAAAGAAGTTCAAGACAAGGAACAAATAAAGTTTCCCTATATCAATAGCAAGGCCAAGATCAAGACCATTAATAAAACGAGTCTTGGTAATGCTGCATGCAATTTTAGATTTCAATTCCAATGATTTTGTATTTTTTCTCACTATTTAGATATAAAAACGTAAATTTTGGAATCCAATTAATTTTTCGTTTTTATTTTTATGTTATATCTTCACAAAATGAAAAAAAATGTTCATACACTTATAGATAAATAAATTTGATAATTTTTTAGTTGGCATTTTTTTGCTGTCTAAGTTCTTTGTACATTGAGAGGAATATTAAAGTTGCTTGAAACTAAAAATATGGAAAAAAAATTATAAAACGAGAGAATGTTGTATATTGATATATATGATCAAGACCAAGACAAGACAAAATCTGGGATGAATTAATATGAACAAATACATGATCTTAGTGTGTAACCAAGACCAGAACGAAGACACACTGATCTTTTCCCGTGTCGTATTGTAGAAGGATTCCTGGCAGAGCACTTCAACCTTGCTCATCCAAGTTTCAAGAACGGTAACAATTTTTTAGTTTCGATCATTGAACAAAAAAGGTCACTCAATACATTACAGTGGCCCCCTACTTCAAAATCTCACAGATACCAGAGAGTAGACATTTCTTTTATCGAATAGAACATTGTGAGAAATAGCGAAATAGTCAACACATTTTCTCCGCCGAATGATCTGTTCAATCAATACCCTCTATAACATGGAGGATATTGGTTGAGCATAATAGGCTTTATCAACTCGTTGTTTCAGCAGTATAATGCAGATTCATAATTTATAGATGTTGCGCCCACAATATACTATTTTCAATAGTGATGATTAAAGCACGGAAAAAATGCAACTTGCATTTTTTTGCTTCTTTTGCATTTTTTTATACTTTCTCACAAAAAAAGCATTTTTTTAAATACTTGAGCTTTTTTGCATTTATTGCCAATTATTTTAAAATCCTATTGAACAGAAAGTTTTCATTGTGGAATTTATTGAATCTGTTTGTGTTTGGAACTACCTGCTTGAAATTGAAATAACTTGAAAGAGTACGTACCTACTTTATTGAAAGGGTTTTACTATAATGATAATTTTATTACTCTATTCTTGAAATGGGAAATAGCAACTACCATAAACAATTAACTGTAACCGGGGAATTCGCAGCGGGAGCCCCTCAGTAAATATTAGGTAAACCTTTAATTGAGCAGTATCTTCCAACGAAAGTGTTACGATTAGTGAACCTATTGTATATTGTATCCTGATTAAAAGAAAGTACGTTTGTATGATTCGAAATGCCTAAAACGACATTTAATACTATGTGAATAAAGTGTCACCGAGAACTTACTTGGGATATAGACCACCTTTTTTGTACAGTGTGTTCAAAAATTGTTAGTATATGTTACATATTGCTATTGGCTTTGTTTTTGAAGTATGTTTTATCTAAAAGTATAATTATTCATGTATTCAAGATATAGGTAACATATTATTTTTTAACAAATTAATTGTTTCTATCCTTACTACGTGGAATCTTTCCATAATTAATAAATATCTTTTTGTTTAAAAAAAACTTGAAAAGGCTAATAATTTAACCATACACGATTTGTCCAAGATTCATTGAACAATTTTTTCTTGCCCCAAATTGTTCCGACAGGAACATTTATATTATTTTTATCTGATGCTGCACCTTATATGACTAAAGCTGGACAAAATTTAAAAATATTTTATTCTAATCTGCAACATGTAACCTATCTAGCTCATGGCATTAAAGGAGTGGCAGAATGTATAAGAGAGCAATTTCCTTTGGTCAATGACCTAATTAACAATGTAAAAAAAATATTTTTAAAAGCTCTGACACGCGTTCAATTTTACAAAGAAAAATTTTCAAATCTTGCCTTACCTCCATAACCTGTAATAACTCGTTGGGGTACCTGATTGGATGCAACTATATTTTATAATGACAATTCGACGCCATTAAAAATGTGATTGAGGATCTTAGTGACTCTTCATCTACATCTCTTTTAAACTCAAAAAATCTGTTTAAAAATTCATTAATAAAGAACAGTTTAATATTTATAAAAACCAATTATATCTTTGTATCTACAACTATTAAAAGTTTAGAAAAATCTTGTGTTCCATTAACGGAATCAGTAGCTCTAATTAGCCAGTTTGAGTCAAATTGTAAGAAAGTCGCTGGATAAATTGGGATCGCCGTTCTACATGAATTCAATTCTGTTGCTCAAAATGTTACAGGCTTTCAAATTTTGAAAAATATTTCGAAAGTTTTTGTGGGCGAAAACGATGTAAATATACCTAACTTAGAATTAAACATCATTTGTAAATATAAATATGCTCCCATTACATCAGTTGATGTTGAACGAAGTTTCACATGTTTTCTGACAAGAGACAAAGTTTCCTTCTAGAAAACTTTGAAAAACACTTAATTATTGATACTTTTTATAATAATTGTAAGGCATGACTTATGTCTGTTTAAATACCTATATTGTTATTTTTTTTATTGTTATCTTAGGTATATTAATAATTTTAATAGTATGTATTATTAATAATAAAATCTGATACTTACTTTCGTTGTATAATTATTAAATCCCGCCCCCACTCCCTACCATAATAAAATATTGAAATAATAGTATTATTCAACATTATAATATACATCATTTCTTGAATTTTTTTCCAAATTCCTTGCATTTTTTCAAAAATTCTTGGATTTTTTCTAAAATCTTTGCATTTTTCCTAAAATCCTTGCATTTTTTGTTAATTTTTGATGCATTTAAATGCGCATATTTTTGGCTTTTTCGGTTGCATTTTTTCCGAACTTTAGTGATGATAATCTAAATAGTACTCAATTGGACAATAATAAAACAAGCATACTGGTCAAATTGAATTCTACCTGTGCAGTTTCAAATCATTGACATATTGTACAGCTGGTATTTTATCAATTGACAATATTACCAGTTCCTGTATTCTTAATTTCCAACCGATTAGTTAGATCAGCTAACTTAACTAATAAGATTGAAGATAGTGTACATAATTGAGACTTCCCATCAAGATATAATGAATATTCGGAATTAAATAACTTATGATGAGTTGCGCATTTATGTATTCTAGAAATTTCCATCAAAATGAACATCAGATGAGTCTTGGATTCCGCGTCATTTGAAACCAAAATTATCTATAACCGTTCGATTGTTATAAGCAATATAATGTTCTTAATTAAGTATTTTTTTTTCTCGGAAGCTCAACAAATTTTTGAAATTTCGTTTTGCCAATTCATCTCCCGTAGTCACAAATTAGCAGCTTACAACCCTATGATACATAGAGCCTTTTCACTTCCTTTTTCTCTAGAAAACCAGAATTGAACGTAATCATGGTTATAGTCATTAACAATGGTTTTCAACCCCAAATTATATCCAAATTAATTGAAACAAGAAAGGAGAAATTAAGTTATTCAAGTACCTATTATTTTATAAAAAATTCTGATTCTTTATCAAACTACGTTTCCCTCACATATTGTGGTACCGTAAGTGAAAGAATTGCAGATATTTTATCGAAACATAATCTAAAAGTTAGTTTCAAACCTCAAAATAAATTGTCCCATTTTTCGTTCAATGCTAAAGATAAAACAAATAGGTTTAATAAGCCTGGAGTATATAAATTAAACTATTCAGTGTGATAACTTTTACATCGGTAGATCTAGTCGTAAAATAGAAATAACATTTTCGATCTTTAAGACTTAATAAAACAGATCAATCTTTCTCTAACTAGATTTAGATGAAGTTAAAATTTTACATAACCAGAGTAGAGGTTTCAAATTAAACCCACTGGAGTCTATAGACATTTTGAAAGGTATTGAAAATAGTGACAATAGTATTTTAAACGATCAATTGGATGTGTACTACAGCATTCTGTTTGATGTCTTGATAATGTAACATTTTCCATAATTCTCTTGTGCCTTCCTAGTATACCTCCGCTTTAAAATTTCCTTATCACAATATCAACTCTACCTCATTATCCAGTTTCAATTATACTATTTTAGTAATGTATTTCCCCAATCGGAACCCTACTTGTTACCTGTGTCTTATATTGTACCATAAATAGTTAAGACTATTCATATATTTTCATACATTAGTATCGTTTGAAGATGACACGCTAGTGTCGAAACTATAGTCACGATTTGTTTCTACAATATATGTGATAAAAAATAAAGTGAAACTTAGATATTCTTTGTACCCAGAAAAACGTTTGTTCCTTGTCTTAATATTATGGAGAAGGAGTTCTCAAAGATTAGATGATACAATGCAAGTTTCCGAGTCTACCGTTCGTATGAACCTATATTATTTCACCGAGGCGCGAATTTGAAAAATGTTGCAACCGTCAAATAGAAATTTGCTGTGTGGAATTAACAATCGTAAAAACTTTCACCGCATCGCTATCCGAAAGTAAAAATTCGCGCATCAATGTGGTTAATTGCGAAGATGTCGAAATTGATGCTCTTCAGGTGGCTATCGCAATTAAATATGAATTCATTCTTAGATTAATACAGGATGTTATTTCACAGCATTCATTGTAAATAATACCATTTTAACAAGGTTATTCAATTATGTAACGATTAATAGCTTATTCAACACTTGTTATGCCAAAAAGTACAGTGAGTAGCTTCGCTAACATTGACCTACATATCTAATCACCTGAATTCTTCTTGATTCTTTAGGTACTTTTACTTTCAACGATGCAACTGCTCAATTCCAATAAACTTTCATGCTTGAACTGTCGTATGTAACTTTTATCACAACATAATAATTTGCCATTTCGTTTGCCACAAGTAACTCATTATATTACACAGTATTACTACATCAGTTCAATGAAATAATAGGTACCTATTCGTATTTGTGATTAAATGAACTCGACGAATACCATGGCAACTGTTTACGAACAACTTCGAAGTAAAGGTTCTCTTGTCTAATAATATCGGAAGAGCATTAACTTACTGAATTAGTTTTATATTTATTGATTTATTATGTACAATTCTTGGTATAGTGAGAGTATACTATTTATATAGACAAATCTTCGGCATAAATACTGATGGTGTAATATATGTGTACGTTCAAACAATTTCAAGACTAGCGTAATAAATGAGTGGAGTATAATTACTGGGAGCAATAATTTCGTATTGACATAACAATGGATGTTTTCCTTATTGTACGGAAGAATGATAATTCTAATTATTCATTTTTGAATGTTTCAAGGTTCATATAATATGGAATATTATATAAAACAAGCTTGAAATATACATATGTTAATAACAACAAAAACCAATTGATCGTCATATAAGAAGAAACAATGTTAATCTCTGATTTGAATAGTTGTGGAGTGTTTCCCTGGTCCTTAAGGGGTTATCTGTTAGCGACACAATATTTCTTTCAATATCCTGAATTTAAGCCCCACATGATTAAAATTGTTCAATTTTATTCCGCATATTCATCCATTATTTTGAGAAGTTAATTGATTATTATATAAAATCTATGGGGAGAAAATATTCGAAGATGTACAGTTCCCATATTCTGAAAGACACGAATAAATAAATTTTATTCGCTCGTTTGAGATGGTGGCGGTAAATTGGATTAAAATACTTATTTTTGTATTAACTGTTTGAAATGAGTGTTTTTCTAATGGAATTTTGGCCGGCACTGCAGGGCGAGGCAAAAAATGCACTTGAATGTGTGATTAAAACACGAATTGCACAAACAAAACACAAACATTTTTTTGTTCAACTGTAACTTTGAATTCATCGGCTAAACTTCTGTGTTATAAATAAATACTCTTTATACAATTTCACAGCGTTAAAGTCAACTTACTCCAGCGTTACCATATAAACAGTTTGTTACATTGAAAAAAGATTTGTTTCTCGGTGAAAAAGAGCCTTTTTCACGGCTAAAAGAAGGAAAGGTTGAAATGTTCACGTATCGATAAGAGATGAAAAATATCAACTTTTTTGACAGTTGTACAAAATTGTTATCTAGGAAGCAAAGTGCATCATTTCCTTCCGCGAATAGTTTGATTCTGCTATTGATAAAGTCTCGTGAAAAGCATGAAAAAAAGCAAAGTGCATCATTTCCTTCCGCGAATAGTTTGATTCTGCTATCGGTAGCGTCTCGTGAAAAGCATGAAAAGGAGTACCAGTTATTTAAATGGTGGATGAAAACTAAGCAAATAATAAAAATATCTGAAGAAGTGGTTCCAGTCTACTTTTCCAGAAGCTGCGCCAATTTGAAATCTTCCGAAATTGTGGAGTAAGTTTAGTATTGATCGACATTCTGAATTAAAACAATATCTACATTGAGAATTCTAAATTAGTAGCCTTTTTAAAAAGAAAATCTGCTGAATATAACTCCAAGGAAACAAATACTTTTCCAAGGGAAGATATCAATTAAATTTATTGCAAAAGCCCCAGATGAAACTTATTTGCATTTGAAGGTAAGGGTTATATTTATTAATAAAATAATTCAAAAATTACAGCATTTTTTATTAGTGTATATCAAATAATGACAAATAAAGTGACATTTTCGACTGTTGTCAAATATTCAGTAATATGGCATACCTTTGCGATGAACTGGTTAAAATGGTACTCGAGGATATCAGTGACAAAAGTGATATTTTGGTGGGGCGAATACTTGATTCGTTCTCAATAACAAATGAGATCTCAACCGGAGTTCTATCTTGGAAATGTACAGAAAATATCTGGCTTGTCGGTCCCCTGAAACAGATGATTCCTCT
The DNA here is from genome assembly GCA_958510875.1 of Endomychus coccineus. Taxonomy (NCBI): domain Eukaryota; kingdom Metazoa; phylum Arthropoda; class Insecta; order Coleoptera; family Endomychidae; genus Endomychus; species Endomychus coccineus. The sequence continues at coordinate 65,864,687 of OY294069.1, forward strand.
ATGTTTCTTGTGAATTATGCTAAGGGAAAATGTATGACTCCGGTAATTGGCAAAAACACTATTGCCAATATTCCATACAGAGTAGCGACGTTTTTGAATTTGGATGATGTGGAAAGCTATATAGGATACAGTTTGCACCGTACTTCAGATACCTCATTAGTAAATGCTGGAGTGTTTACCCTGAAAAGACATGGAGAAAAGTGAACAAATGCGGTAGCAGAAGAGTATTTGGATGACTGTATTTCTAAATATAAGGTAGCCAGCCAAATAATTACGGGAGAAAAGACTACTTTAAGTGCAATAAAACATTTGCTTGTTATTGACAATTTTGCTTTTACCACCTCAAGTACTGCACAAGGGATTACTTTAGAACAAAGGCAATTTAAATTGTAGTTTAAGCATGTGTACTATACATTTTAACAGTATCTAGTTACTGATTGTGGTCATTTAAATTTGTTTTTAATTAATTGAATACATGTAGCATTTTCAATAAAAGTACAAAACTACTGAAATAGTGAAACCAATAAATAAAAGACGACGATGTACTCGTAGCATTACTTTTTCTCCCTAGGGAAGAAAAGTACTATTTTGCTCCCTATGGAGAAAAAGTATTCTGCTTCGTCAATTGAGGAAGCAAAATCATACTTTATATATAGGGAACAGTAAACGTATATTATACAATGATGTGACATATACGTGATATTATAGACAATAGAACAAGACGAATATCAGTGTAATAAAAAAAAGTTGAAATAATTTTGAATTATGCTTATTTATTACTATATTACATTTTATATGGTGAAAGTGGTTTTCAGCATTTATAATGGCAAATAGCTCTGACTACTTGATCAAAACGAACTCGAGGATATAATCGTTGTCTGTCTCTGAATTAGATATTCCAGGAGAAAATATAGTAATAGAACACTTTAGAAACTATTGTGAACGCGATTCTGACTAGCAAGAAAATTTTTATGTGCCCTTATACCGTGTTCCAAAAAAGTTAGAAGTGTGCAAATGATACAACTTGAACGAGTATCAGTTTGGTAGAATGTGAAAATATAGACCTCCGGACCGTTATTGAAGGAATACTAAAATCGCGGATTTCTTTTAAAAAGTGCAATATGTTCATTATGTTCAGAACACATCAAACCAAAGATTACCCTGACTGCTCAAAACGACTCAATCTTGGTAGCATTCGTTTACTCAAAGACTGAGTTTGTCACAAAATATGTTTTTAGTATTTAAAACTCAAATCGAATAAATTGTTTAACTTCCTTGTTAAATTGTATATCAAATATTACACAATCGGTAATTATTATCATAAGATATTGTGCAAAAAATGACGAGAGTGAGGTTAACATGGAAAGGTGTGCTGCCATCGTCAAAGAACTTTGGAACTTCTCGAGTTTTATGTCAACTCCGCTCGTGCAGCTATACTATACTGGTGGTCAAACATGTCTTTGCTATGCGCTTCCTTATGATTTGGGAAGGAACTAGGTTCGGAACCCGATCCGGGCCGGGAGTAAATCGATACGGTGCTTTTACGACATATACCAATTCTTTTGCCTTGCACTTCCGCATATTTGCATATTTTTGAGATATATTCCACAACCCACTCTCAAATTGAAATTATAGGTGCTGGAAGATATAGTATTTCTTATATCATCAGTCAATTGTATCCTGCAGGAACTCTCTATGAAACATTTTATGATTACTCGCTAATTCATATAATTTCGATTGCCCATTCTTTTCAATTTAGTACAATTGATCTCCGTCTTTTCTTCTAGATATAGATAGATTTGGGAGGATGGCCTATTGATCCAGAGTACTTGGTCCTCATTAGGTGCATTGAATCCCCCTCCTGTTGTAGAGCCATCGTTGGTATTGGCCGAACCACCGTACACTGCTCTCTAAGGCGTTATAAGAAATAAAACTCATTTCACATTACTGGATGATGTATTTTTGAACAGGTCATAAAATATCGTGAATAACGGTTGTTGGCATGGTTCGACTATTAGCAAATGACATGAATAATTCTGATATTTATATTCTCTGAACACGTTCTCAATCAATACGATTTTTTATTTGCAAATACTCTAACACAATAATAACGTTGAAATTATTTTGTTGACCGAGTGTAAGTTCAGTTGGTTAATTTCAGAATGTTTTTCTTCATACCGATTGCCAAATTAATCAGGTTTGGTCATCTCAACAAATAATAATTAATCATGAGAGTAAGGGCGTTTTCCAAATTATACGTTTCACGAATTAAAAACTTATGATTTGGACAAAATATAATATTTTGATGATGAGAAACATGTAATATTTTGTTATTTATTGAAACTTTTATCTTCATATTTTCCCAGAATCAAATGTTTCCCAGTTTCTAGAATGGTCTGAAGGGGGAATTGTCTACCAATGGAGGAGATTGTAATAATGCGGGAAAATATTACGAAAAAAACAACTACAAATAATGGAAAGTACCCTGAGTACGCCCCTGTCCTTACACATAATGCGGAAAGCAACTATTTGATATACTGTAAAAATCCAAAGCATTTTACCTGATTTGAGCAATGCAAGCTTTCCAAAATTCTTATTACCGAAAAGCAATGCATATTTATTTTATTTCAACATTTATAAATTTATTCATATTTAATTAAGAATGTTTCTACAGGCAGTTAGTGGCGTCGTAGATCTGTAACCCGATAAGTTTATGTCCGCTACGTGTTATTTAAGAATTAAACTGTCCGGTTGCTACACTTGAGGGGAATTATACTTTCTTTAAATGACGCCATACACCACGCCAGCGGACGAAAAACCGCTGAATACAAATACTTGCGAGAATTTTATGGGGAGTTGGGCTCTCTTGAAACGGAGGATAGACAACTTTACGTACAGAAAGACGAATGGGGAGAGTTTCTGTGACGTAGCAAGTTTTTCCCTCCCTAACAGAGTAGGGAATGAAAGATCATAACTCGGAAGACTTAGGAAAAAAGTTGGGCTCTGAGCAGCTCTTAATTTTGTTGGGAAGAAATCTTACATCGCCCACTCTCTCTCAATCTAGGCAATTGGTTCGTTAAAATTCATTAGTAAACTGATCAAATTTAAGCATTATTCCTTCAGAAAAATTGAATTAAAATATTCTTAAATTCTCATCAATTGGAATTCAAATCACCAGAAAGAGGAATAAAAGGAGACAAGGTAGTCCCAGGTTGATACTTTTCAATTCGAATCAATTAGATTAGAAATAGATTTTTCTAATTCAGATTGTAGTGTTTTTCTTTCTTATATTTTCTAGTGTTTTATATTTTAGTCATTTTTTGGGACATTGAAATAGCACAAAAGTAAGGAAATTTGCCCTGTTTGATTAACCATTAATGTTAATTGAAGGAAATCTGCGAGCCTATGAGTTGCCTTGGAATGAACTTAGATCGTTCTGAATTCTAGGTAAAATAGAGCCTGTGAATTCTCGGGTAATAATCTTATGATATAGTAGAAGTAAAAGAACTAACGTTTTGTTTTGTTTTGCTATAAAGTTCCTATTGGGGGTGTTTTCACTAGTCTATTGTGTATTGTAAGAGATTCAAAGTATCCTCAAGTTTTAGGGGAATTGGATTGGTAGCCTACAGATAAAAGGAAAGATGGTTGTTGTGTTATTTAATTGGTAACAATAGGAACAACGTCAGAATTGAGAGAAGCTTCCTGTACTCTTCCAGACAGTAATCATATTGTTGGGTAATTATTAGAGGAAGTACTCAAAGTTAATATACAAGGTAACTATTAAAAATTAAAGAATAAAAACTAGGATCACGATTGCCTTATATTTTGTAATTTTACAAATCTGATTAAGGTTATGTTACTTTTCTGTTAAGTGAGAGAGTTGAGGAGACTCCAAATTTATAAGTATCGTTCAAATTTTCATCACACGGGTTTGGAGTGTTAGTTGTTCAATGTTGGCCCCAAAATTTTAAATACAGAGCAAGGTAGTAATAACTAAAATATCAGACGTGCCGCTAAACAAATCAGAAAGACACCTTTTTTCAGACGTTTATTTTTAGTGCCCTCCGCACTATCATTCTTTTTGCCGTTTTGACATATAGTCAAAGTTGCCCAAATATCTGATATCTCACTAATTTTCCAGAAGTGACATATTCTTTTCTCCTGGCGTCTGTGGACCGAAGTACATTTTTTATTGTTGATCTAGTGATTAACAAGGTAATTTTTGACCGAATCCCGTTGACATCGCTTCCGGTTGGAAACCACGGCAGCGAGTTGAAGCTCAAGTTTAAGTGAAAGAATGTGCTAACCCCGTGAATTTTGTTGGTAACTATTTTTGAATATCCGGAAATACTTTGGTAAGTATTGCGCCTAAATTTATGTCAGAAACTCGCTCTTGATTCTAATTTCCAACCCCCGTAGGTAATACATTTATTGTAAAGTACCCCAGTTTGGGTGACCTCAAACTCTAGTAAACGTGCTCATTTGGTCAACCTAGAAATAGCTCGCCCTAGGAGGGCAGTTTTGTTGTAATCATCATTTCAATTTGAGGGTAAGGTAATTACAGCCCCATGGAACAGGGCGCTGTTAGACATTAACAATAGTGAGGTAACTTGGAAATATAAAAAATTACTGTTTCAAGAGGGAGCGGTAAGATTTCTGTTCTTTTTTGTCTGTTTCAATTGACTCAATATTATTTCTACTGTTTTCTTTTCGTAACTTCTGTGAATGGTTTTAACCAGCTAAAGACTTGTACATCATGTTAAATTTGTGATTGTTATTCAATTCCTCAATATACTCCAGAAATTGTTTATACTGTTATTATTTCAAATAATAACCCATAGTGATAATCCGAAAGAAGGGAATACTATACATCATTTAGAGAGCTTTGAAGCTATAGTAACTCTGTCATAGCTAAAGTATACAGCCAAGTGGCCCGCTACAAATTAGCTTGTGTTACACAAATATTTAGACCTTGGGTATAATTTCGCTTTCTCAACCTACCCTTCCAAAATGAGGGTTTTCGAATTAAACAAGAGCTGGTGACAGCTTTTGAACTACTCTCTTCGTACCAAGCACCTCATTAGTTCGAAAGGCAAACAACATCCAGTGATATTGTAGAGACATCCCTCGTGATGCTAGCACTAGAACAACAACTCTCGAGTTGTTAAGTGAACATAAGTGCAAAAATAACTATCCTCGTATAGTTACGAGGTATCCTGTGGACATCCTGATTTGTTGAGTTATACAAATTGACCCAGTTAATGATCCGATCGATTCCATACATCCTAGAAGTTTTTATTGGGATTGATTTATTTGACATCGGCAACTTGAAATTGAATAATCCTAGTATATCGTTTGAACTATTACTCTGGGATCAGTAGTTAGGATTTGAGAAGTTTTCCCGGTAATAGATATAAGTAGCTATTTATCTGAAAACTTGGCAAAATTATCGAAGTATGCTTCCTCAGGAACTATTCCCAAAATTTGATTTAATTCGGTTTGAATGTTGCTACATATCTGATGTGACAGTAGAGTGTATTAAAAATAACGTAAAAAACATAGAAGGCTGATTGTATCGACGAAATAAAATCCATCATAGTACAATTTCATTTGCAACTGAAAACTTGAATATGATATAAGCGTTGGTATAAGATCAGGATAAACTATATTGGAAGTTCATTCCTTAAATATTGAAAAAGCTAACTTCATTCAATATTTCCGAATATGACTAGATATTCTGAAACTTCTAATTTGTTGTCAGAGGGAACACATAAAACATAAAAAGTTACTTCTTGTAATCGCTATTATAATTGAAAAGATAACCATACCTAAATTTTGTGGGCGATCGACAGTTTTATCTGGGGAAAAATTTGCATTTATCCTAAAATCTTGTTCTGAAGAACATAATACTCAAGTCGACTTAACTCTCTAATGGGAATTATTACTTCAATTGCAGTAATTAAATGAGTTAGCACACAATGCCATATCATTTAAAGTGTACAAAATCAAATAAGTTTTACACTAATTACAAATCCTTCACCACCAATTGTCTGTTTCAACATCATTTTGTTTATGTTTATTATAGATATATAGTAGGTATTTGATAAAAAGTACTCAGAGGGTATCGAATTTTGGATAATTTGCTTAATATAATAGGTGGATATTTCATATTTTCAAAGCTTTTTTTTGAACACGATTGATCGATTCCGTTTTGTTCAGGAGCTAATAATTTTGTTGTTTGTTATTCGTCGATTAATTCATAACTCATTTACATAAACACGTCGTTTCAAGTCCTTCGGAATTAACATCAAATTAAAATTACGTTGCCTCATCTAAAGTGTAATGCTAATGAAGTATGTGATTAATCTGGGAATATCGTCGATTTCATGTGAAATTGGAATTTGTATTAAACCCACACTTGTTTTTGCTAATAGTTGACTACTAGTATATCCTACTGGTTGATAGGCAGACAACTACAATAAGAATAATAAAACAAAGGTGAATGATCCAACATGATACAAAAAATCAACTCCTGATTTTTTGGAAAGTAGTAAAAACAGATGGATCAACTTATCCGTGTCGGTGTATCGAAGACATTGATTGCAAAACAGCTCAGTTGAGGATATAGTCAAATATTTTATTTGGAAACAATTCATCATGGTTTGTAAAGTATATTTTGTCAGGGTCAAACTATACAGAATTAACTTCAAACGATGTTTCATTTAACAGATTAATAGTCATTGGAAGAATGCTTTTGCATGTAATATCGATCAGATTGAATCAAATATGTATCGAGAAAGACATTCCAATGAACTGGTAATGTGAATATACTTATAATAATTTAACTCAAACTTAAGTCCGTTGGTTATTTCGAAACCATTTTTTCAAACATTTATATTACTACCTAAGCATTCGAATGCAGGAGTCATATTAATGAGGTTCCAATAATAATAATATTGAGTAAAAACATCATGATAATTATTCTCAATGTTCGGAACTCCAAAAAAGTAAAGATGTTGTAAAATAGGAAATTTTGTAAAATTAATATGTAACAAATCTGAATCTGATTCAAATGAACGGGTAAAAGCCATATAAAAATTATGTATAGGTACTTCACTTTTCCGAAAACATATATTTTTCGGAATATCGTCGCTTCTCCGGAAGTGGAATAGGGAGTTGAATATATTAATTTATTTCCCAATTGTTACTACTTTTATATTTACTAAACTTTTCAATTTTATATTTGACAGTTTCTAACCTTCGACCCCATATGGAACTCATGTTCAGACTTAAGACCTTTGGAACAACATATATCAAGTTAGAATAATTGACAAAAATCGTCCGTTAGTTCTTCGGGTTCGCACTTTTGAATGATGACTCATAAAGTCAATATTATTCCCACAACTTAAAATATAGCAAATAGATTGGAAAAAGTGATGGGACAGGGAACATTTTTGAATGCGATTCTCCAGTACCATTTAAAGCGAACCCCATATTACAATCCCTACATTATTGATGATTGATTTGTTTGTACCTCATGTACCTTTCCGACATTCAAGCGACGATTACTTCTTGTAAAGTAGAGCAGACTTTTATTTCAAGCTAACAAAGTAGTAAATTAACATGATGTAAATCATACGAGTGACTAAAACTGGCCACTGGGGGACTAATGTTGGAGGATGTTGTAAAATAAGACATCTGTAGAGAAACTACTTCCAGTATTCAGGAAATATAGCTAAGAACGGCAAACTTTAATTTCGAGGTATTAGCTTTGAAAGTTAGAAATATGCATTTCATCAAAACTTGACAGAAACCCTAGTTTGAACGTTTTGTAAAGAAGTAGTTCGTATACCAGAGAAATCTTCGGTTTCGGGTCGTTTCAGTAAATGAAATTGTTGCATTCTCACTATGTTTAGACATTTTAAAAGATCCTTCTTTCGTTAAACCCACGATCAGTCGAATAAGTGAACTACCCAGCGGCGGCATCTTTCGGTCGGTTAGACATGCATTGACTCACCATTAAATCAAACCCATTTATAGACAAATTATTATTATTGAAATATATCTTATTCAACAAGATAAAATATTGCTGAACGTTGCGACATAAGTATGGGTTTGAATATATCAAGTATTTAGAGGTTGGTTATTTACTTCACACGCATAAGGTCTGCAATCAACTAGCCAATGTCTTGTAATCCAGCCTAATAGTTCGTTTTAGGTAGATGGAGTATATGCTTCGATGTTCAGCCCAACGACCAATCATATTAGGTCGAATTTGTTTTCAATAATATGAATATACTTCATTGTGAATTCAGTCAATTTACAATGACTGAATAGAGAGAGGGCACCTGTTCAGACACTGTCGCCACAATAAGACGTGGTGAGGTGACCTTGTAAATATGGAATCGCCGTCAACTAGCTAAGAAGATAGTGATGAGACAGGCGTTGTAAGAGTTTGTACAGACTTTGTAAACTTTTCAGTAAATAAATGGCAATTCTGTGATCCGTGTCACAAAGATAAAATGTTCCTAACTTAAAACCATTAGCAAGACTCACATTGAATTTATGTTTCAATTTTTTTGAGTACACATTTCAGGGATACGATGAGATAAACAATTATTACATAACTCAAGGTTATTTCAAAGAAGTGGTCGCTATAATATTAGCAAACGCGATTATTTGAAAGATTTTTTAGAAAAATGATGCAAGTATGTATGCGCCGATGCATCATGAACTATACAGAACGACATGATTGATTCCACTAGTTTTGTTTTGAATAAGAAAATTAACGATCAAATTCTGAAATCAGCATTTATTACATGGCAAGTTCACGTGACTACGGACATCAGTGTTGTAAAAGTAAGGTCCACACGAAACGATCCGGGAATTGCCAAATACGGGATTGTAGAGATCGTACTCGCTAAGTCTCGTCTATGTTCGTTAATTAAACGTATTATGCAGTGTTGATCATAGTCAAAGTATAAAGGTCTGTTGGAGCCTCCCTTCTACTCTTTTTAAAATTCGAGTGCAAGCTGATTGGTCGTTTATTTCATTTATTTAATGTTATTAACGACGACATAATATGATGTTGTTACGTGCCGGCGACGAGCCGACGAGAGCAAGGCTGTGATTGGAGGAGACGGGTGACGTCACCCAGCGCGAGAAACGATGATAGGGAGGTTCCAACAGACCTTTATACTTTGATTATGAGCTCCACATTCTCGATCCCGTCAGTCGACCGGCAGTAACGTACCTCCTGATTATGTTTTGATGTATCGTTGTCATCCACCACGTCTTTTGACAACTTGTTTCACGTGAATGTATGTTATAATTATGATAGACCACAGCGTCAGATGTTTCCAAGACGTCCATCATGTACAAGTGTGGATGTATGTCGCAAAGCGACAATCCATTCTTGGTCTCGTCCTGTATCGGCAAATATGCTGGACGAGACCTCTCGTCGAGAATGTGAACCGCGCTTAAATCATAGTTGAGCGGCTTAATGTTAGTTGAAACGACCAAGGAAACATCATTTACAATCAACAAAAGTGGGCTTAGCAACCCCCTTCTTTGAATTCGCTATTGATAATACAGTTTACACGTTTTGCCATATTTAAGAGTCACCATCCGCCGCTGAAACTACTTGTGTTTAGTATTCAAGCAGTCGAGTGAATGATTTAATGGGAATGCCTTGATTACTCGAGCTAGCCGGTGAAACGAGCATATTACGCTGAAATGACTATCCACACAGTATTCAGTTTTAGTAATTCGAACGAGTTACAAGCCCTATATGCAATCGATTTTATAACGTCATTAATCCAAAATGTTCAAACGAATATATATCTTTCACTCTAGTGAGCAGAGCTGTGGTGAGCACTAACAAAAAATGCCCAGGAGCTTTAAGCACTAAGCACTAAAAAAAGTTATCATTTAGTACTTCAAATAGTGAATTTCTCGCGTGCACTAAACACTTCTAAAAATTGCTTTTAAATCACGAGAATTGAATGGTGGAATAGAGCTTATTACCAGTTTAATTTGTAAAACAGAATAATGGCCATTAAAAATGACAAAAGACGGCAATATTTTTATGAGACAAGAAACTGTATGAAATAATTCAATGGAAAATAGGAAAGAGATTAACCACTAATCGAACACTACTTTATCTTTAATGATATCTCTATTATAATTTTTTTTCTCCATACTTTGACTACATGGGAGGAAAACCTATAATGTTCGAAAAAAATTGTGTTCACATTGTTTTTGAAGGTTTGGAGGTTGCAGGCATAGGGGAAGACCTCACTAGGCAAAGAGTTCCACAACTTCGCTGTTCGATGGAAAAATTACAAGTCTGGTAGCAAGAAATTCGGCAGATCTCGAGCTTGACAATGAAGGGGTGACTAGCTTGAGCTTGCCTGGCCCGTCTATCTGGAATCTCTAGTGGTGGAACAACAGACGAGATTTCTGATGAACACCGACCATGGAAATATCTATAGAAAAGGAAGAGAGCGCCCATCTTTCGACGATTTTCTAGAGAGATCAACGAATTAGTAAGTGTGACATCATTATTTAGACGAATAGCTCTATTCTGGATAGAATCCAAGAGCTTCAGCGTATGTTTGGGAGCCGAACTCCAAACATGGAATAGTACTCCAGGACAGGACAAGTCGAATCTGTGCTTTGTAAATTATGAGGAGCTGCTGGCATGTAAAATAGCTCTTGGCACGGAATATAAAACCAAATTTTTGTGAAGCTGTTTTCGCAATGGACCTCACATCATCATCTCATGAGAGTGTGCTGTTGGTAGAGATCCCGAGCATGGATATAGTAGACTTCATAGGAATAGTGATACTCGATATCATCATATTAGGGATTGTGGGATCCGCCTTCCTGGAGAAGACGCAAGCTTGAGTTTTAGTTGCATTGAACTCTATTAGATTTATCAGATCCCCTTTCCAAAATCATTGCCAGATCTCCATTGATTGCGTCAACCTGAATCTTTTACGCTCCCTTGGCTTCATTGGATGATATAGGGGATCCAGAAGAGAAAGCGGTATGAAGTGTACCATCATCTGCAAAGCTATGAACGGGACAGGTGTCACTCCCAACAGATCGAGGATATGGAGCAAGAACAAAGTTCGTGCCAAGACAGATCCCTGTTGAACACCAGCGTTGATAACCATTGTATATTCCGTCGACCACCACATGGAATGGTCTATGTGAGTGAAAACTCGATAGTGAACGACAAAGTTGTGGCGGCAAACCATATGAGAGAAGATTCCCAAGAACGCTCTGGTGTCAGACTCTGTCAAATGCTTTGGAGTTATCCAATGCTACAACTAGAGATTCCACATGTTTTTCAATAGATTTCTGCCATACATGTGTTACGTAGGCAAGCAGATCTCCTCTCGATATCTTCTGACGAAAGCCATATTGTCGGCCATTCACGATTTTGGAGATCTCTAGGGATTGAATCAGATCGATGGTGATTGCTTTCTCCATCACTTAGAGATCACAGATAACAATGCAATGGATCTATAATTATAAGGAAGGGCGCACATTCTTTGAAAAGGACACGTGGAAAGAAAGATACTATATGTTGTTATTGGCCAATTTCAACAAACAATTTTAATACTTCTTACTTTTACCAAAAGAAATAAGTAATAAGTTGAACCACTACAAATAACGGAACTGCTTCAAATCTCTCCTACTATCGGTTTCCTACTTAAACTTCATGAACGATTACAAAACCTTACCAACTTTGATTGGAAAAACAGGTATGATTCTACAACAATTTCTATTCATTTCGTACTATAGGTCAGGCGTTAGGTGATGAATTGTTTGACACGCATATAAATATAGCTTTATCGAAACCACAGGTTAGCGATACATTATTTCTATGTCCATCAATTTATGAGAGCTAGAGTTAACACATAACAAGCGCTATAATGATAATAATAGTAAGATATTCCGAGATAAACTTTTCTTTTTTTTTTTCTGGGTTTGATTGTATTCTTTGACGTTAACTGATAATGATTATTGATATCAACTTCAAACTATCAATATTCAGTGATAGCAATATAGCTTAACATACAAACTTCAAGTGAAAACGATTTTTTTAAGTGAATCACTGAGCGTTTTTAATGCATCATAATCAAAAAATGAATTTGTTCCATTACGGTTTTCTTCGCAAACAGTGGAACAGTGAAGAAGGAAAGCTAGCATGTGAAAAGATTGCAGTGCTCAAAGCCCGATTTGAATAAAAGCAAAAAACTGTGCTTAGAGTGCTTTGACAAGCATTGAAGTATTATGATAAACGCTATACCGTAAAAGACGATACCAACTCTTTTCTATCTTACATAGGCGAGCATATCGCTTCTACATGATTTACTCAATGTAAATTGAATATGATTCACATTCAGTAGAACGTGCTTGATGTATGCACAATGTATAAGCTACTTGACTCTAAATCGAGAGGTGGGGGTGTTTTGAAGTCTTTCTCGTGACTTCGCTCTAAAATTTGGAAGATATGAAAAATCACTCACATTGCATCTGCTCGAAATTAGTTGGGAATCACTGATTAAACGCGTGGTCACTCACCTGAAACAAAATAGAATTATATTAGGACATGGAACACAATGATCACATTTATATATTATTGAACGTGAAATAGTTTGTTTTCGAACTACATAATATTTTGAGATATAAGTTCTATGTAGGAGTATTTATGAAATAGACTTTAATGATTGCAATAAAAAATATAATTCGTGAGCAAACACCATTAAAATTGTTATTCGATTGTAAGAAAATTATGTTCTCAAAATAGGACACTGAGTAGAAGAAATATTAGCTTTAAACAAATATCTTCATTTGGGATTCTTATTGAATGAATATTTTCAATAATACAATATAACAACTAAGAAGATTTTCTAGAGAACAATTAGAAATTACATTACGATCAAATATCATACTGGTTTGAAATAGTTATCCTAAAATAAATTTGTTATTTCCCAAACAAAGTTATTTTCAACTTTCCTAAGGAAATTTAATATTGTTAGTATTCAAAAAATGTTGTTTAATGTATTACATACAAGAAGAATGAATGAAACATTACTTATTTGATGGCATTAAACACATAAAAAAACGTATTATAATTTTCGAGCATTTGTGTGAGACGGATAGCTATTTGTTTTGTACAGTGGTTAGGTGTATGTTTCACTTAAAATCTTGGAAAGTAATCGAGTTTGCCCAAACGAGTTTAGAAAAATGCGGTAAGGAAGCTTATTTGAACATGTTTGATCGTGAGAAGTAAATTATTCCGAATACATTATTCAGGTTATTTAGTCCTTAACCAGTTAACACATGATTCATATTATAAAAGGAATGCCTAGTTATTTTTCAATTCGTTTGGGTTTAAAGGTGATGCCTCTCGATAGTGTACAATAGCATCATTAGTGTTATTTTTTTATTTAGGGGGAGTGTTCTGGGGAGAGAAAAATGTTTATCAAAGAACACGATGTTGAATATCCTTTCCATTGCTATATATAAGAAACAATTACCCATAACCACTGAAAATACTGTTAACGTACTGACTAACTTCCAGCTACCTATCAGTCATCATCGGAATAAAGTATTAACAACTAAACAGTTAACGGTTACTCTGATCATGGCTAATTGTTAGCTGAAAGATCCTCAATAATTTCACAGTACTTTCCTTGGATAAGGGTGATTGTTCCTTATTTATAGTGTTATAGATAGATAGAGATAGATTCCATTTATTCGTTCCAACTGTATAAAATACAAAATACCGTTATAGGTGTAGAACTTGTCAAATACATTAAATTTGAATAATGGATAATTTAATCATATTAAAGCTGAACGTAGGAAAAGGTAAGGTATTAATTAAAATCACACAATAAAACTTATTTTCTAACAGGTATTAGACTTAAAACATAATAGAAAGAACACAAGAGTTGAAAATTAAAAACTTATTTTCTAGCATTCTTATCATATAAAAACAAAAACAAATTAGACAATACTATTAAAACCATCATCAGTTAAAAATTCTTCTACCGAGTAGAAAGCCTTCTCTTTTAAAATATTGATTAATTCCTGTTTAAAAATTTTCAATGGCTTATTTTTCATGGGAATTAGAATTTTATTATAAATTTTTATTAGCATGTATTTTACATTTTTCTGTAGGTAGAAGAAATTGTATTTATTGCAGGTTAGATTTTCCTTGAATCTGGTGTTGTGAGAATGAACTAGCGTTTTGAAAAGTGTAGGATTATTTTAAATAAGAATTATACATTCATATATATAAATACTGTACACAGTAAGTATTTTATGTTTAATAAAATATTGTTTACACTTTTCTTTATATGTTAAACCAAATACGTTTCGAATACATCTTTTTTGTAATCTAAATATTCTGATTGAATCTGTAGAATTACCCCAAAATATGACTCCGTATCGTAGCCTCGACTCAATGTAGGCATAATATGCGGTAAGTGATGTTTGATGATTAACACGTTGAACAATTATTTCAAGGGCCTAGCTATATTTTGAAATTTTAGGTGCAAGGCCGTCTATGTGTATCCACAGGGTGAACAAACTCTTTCATAGTGTATCCTTCATGTTATTTTATTTATAAACTGATTATTTTTGTTGGGCAGAGGGTACAGTACCTGCTAATAGGAATGTATAACAACTCGTTCATACTCGTAACAACATGAAAAATGTTTATTACAAATAAAGGTGTCAGTCTTAGCACCAAATACATTTATTATTATCTCGAGAGTTTGATGTTTATAATACTGTTAATTCATCTTAACAAATATAATATTGTCATTTAATAAGAAAAATATGGATGTCGATGCAATATATACTAGATATTCAGCCATCTTTTTTTGTATCTTTACTCCACAATATACTCAATATTGAGACTTTCCTTGCCCTTCATATGAATATTGTTTGTCAGATTTTGAAGTAGTGAAACATTACAAGATTACCTTTATGATTTTTTTTTGATTATCTATTTGAATATTTTCGGCCGCTACCAATAACCTTCATCTCTTTCTTGTGAATATTGGTGATCTACGGTACACAGTTCATATAAGAAACACTCGTTTATTGTCTTCATATTTTCTAATAAACGATTTGTTAAACTCTTATAACAACCTCTAGTCTCCGTACATTTTGCCAATGACTTTCATATAGTCATTACATCGTGATAAATAGATTGCTTTATAATTTCCAAATCCTAATAACATTTTTGAGTGAAATTTGAAATCAGTGTGCACTTCAGGATTGAGTATAATTATATAACCACAATGAGATATAGCAATATTAACAAGTAATAAATATAACTAACAATTACGTATTTCTAATCAAAAGTTTTATTCGGGACAATTTGATCATCGAGGTTGCAATAATTTGGAGAAATTAACTGAATAGTGTTATGCAAGCGATTAAAGTTGATTACAGACAATCATTAACTATGTTCGCGCAACATCATATTAGTGAGAATAATTATCGATTATTATTCTCGAAATTCCATTTGGCATCTTACACGTATCTGCAATTACTAATTACATTTTACTTCGAAATTGATGAGATCAGATGTGCAATAAATTATTACCAATTAAAGAATTGAATACTGAGAAGGTGGTTATCACCTTGGACGCCTAAATGTTTAACTACTCCTGTGTTACACATGCTGTCACTAGATAAAAACGAAGCCACCAATGGAAGGTTTAGGAAATATCGAAAGAAACTGGTCAAATTGGAATTTCTTCCAACCAAGTTCTCCGGTGAAAAGTATAGACTCTGAATTTATGGAGGGAAAATTTAATTTACCGCAAGATTATATGGATGGTGCGTTACCTTATGTAATGAACTCGCCACCATCTAACGACTTTTGGGAAATTCAACAATAACTGACACGAATAGTGATAACTACCACCTCTCCCGTTTTTTGTTTTTTTTTAAATACTTTTTTTTTATTTACAAAATTTATATTACATTTGTATTGTTATGTGTTCATACATTTAAAATTCAATTAAATAAAAAAAATATATATTTTCCAAATTTAGGGCTTAGCCCTCTTCTCACCATATCATGTCTATCCGTTCTCAATATATTCTTGAATTCCTCAATTGTCATATTCCTGGACGTTAGACTGCAATGTATACAAGCTGACAATAACCATATAGCATTCACAAGTAAGTCTCTGGCTGCAAAATTGAACATCAGCAGTTCCTTCCACGTTATATTATCTCTTACATTAGGTTTTAATTTTGTCTTTAGTGAATTTAAGGTAAACTTCCATATATCTTTGGCAGAACCGCAATTTTGGATTCTGTGTTTCAAATCATCTATTTGGCCACATTATTCACAATTATTATCTTCAGAGATATTGTGGCGATATTTTTTTCACCGTTAATAGGATTGGTAACAACGGAAGGAATGGAACAACCAACATCATTATATGAAGATATATTTGTTCAAACAGAAGAATTGAATTCTCTCAATCTTTGCCAATAATCGAATACTAACTTGCTAAATCTATAGAAATATATATAAAAGAAATATTTCTTCACCAAAAAAATCACAATTCTCTCCATCTTTGCCAATAATCGAATACTAACTTGCTAAATCTATAGAAATATATATAAAAGAAATCTTCACCAAAAAAATCACAAATGATTTGAAAAATCGTATGTGATGGAAGTCTAGATAGAGAACCATAATTGAATGAAACTAGTAAATTTACATACTTGTGCGGTTATTGGATTGAGGTAAACCTATGCCAAAGAATAACTAGTGTTGCCGCTTGGAAAATAGATAAAAGTTACTCTTCGCAAATCATTTAATTTAGTTACTGATTTTTCCTTAATTGTTTCACATTCTATAAGATAATCTTCGCTATAACTAAATAATATTCAAATTAATAATGTTTTTAAGAAAATTACGAAATCAAATTTTCTGGGAATCGAACCAGAGCCTACTTAGTGGGAGCTGAATATCCTGACCCCTAGACCATACCTTTGCTCCATCACCCTTTGATTTCCCCGAAGAACAATTTCCTTCGTCACCGAACGTTTTTTATCAAAATTTGGATATGTAGAACCTTTCGGTTCTGAAATTGTGTAGACAAGCATTTTGTGACGGACGTCCAGGCAGAAGAAGAACAGACAGACAGATGGATTTTTCCAATGTTGCTTTAAATTTGATTTCAGAAATGGCTTGAGTAAATGCAATATACTTTTCGGACTTAGTCAGAGAAGGGTATAATAATACAAAGGAAGTAACCTCTTGTGATTCAAGAATATAATGTTACTTGTCATGAATAGAAAACTTTAAAAAAGGATCGATCGTCGAAAGTGAATACTGAAGCTGATGAATGGAATATCAAACCATAACCGTGACGAACCGCGTTTTGCATTATTTTATCTTCTTCTAATATACAAAATTCTCGTGTCACAATGTTCGTTCCCATACTCCTCCGAAACGGCTAGACCGATTCTTATGAAATTTTTTATGCATATTCAATAAGTCTGAGAATCAGCTACTATCTATCTTTTAAACCCCTAAATGATAAGGGGTGTCCACCCCAAAAAAAAACCTGCTTTTTAATAGTCATTTCAATAATTTTATAATTCTAGAAATTCTCTAGAAATTATTTACATGGCAATACAACGTTTGCCGGGTCAGCTAGTAATAATATAGAATACTAGCCGACCCGGCAAACGTTGTATTGCCATGTAAATAATTGCTAGACAATTTCTAGTTAAAAAAAAAATAACTAACTTATTGGAAGTGTGTAAGGATGTGGAATATGAGTGAAAAAGGCATGGAGCGCTGTGAACGATGAGGGAATATAAAAATAACAAAACACCAAACATTAATTTTTTTGATTTATTATAATTTATTTTAACTAATTATTATTTATATCATTAATTCATTACATAATATTAATCTCTTAATGCTACAGCGTGAACAATATTTTTTGTTAACCCGTCTTCAGCTAATACAAACAAACTGGATGGTTTACCCAGTCGAGAACATGCAACGTATAATTTTCCGTGTGAAAAACATGTTGTGCTCAAATCTAAGCCACAAACAGACATTGTTTGGCCTTGGGATTTATTCATAGTCATTGCAAATACCAATCTAATCGGAAATTGAATACGCTTAAATTGAATTGGCACATCTGTGGGTATAATATATATGTATTCGTGGTATTAATATATTTTCCCCTCGAAACTTGCCATTTTAAATGGTGGCTTCGATAACGTTTTTCATTAATTTTTTAATGACTAATCGCGTAACGTTGCACAGCATAGGGTTCAAATTACGAAGCAAAATAATTGGAGATCCAAGCTTCAATTGTAAGAAGATTTTATTCATGGTTGTCGTTCAAATAAATAATCATTAAGATCCATATCCATATCAATCAATTTATCGATAATACCTCAGTGACATATTCATAACTGAAGAGAAAGCTTTCTAAAACACTATGAACAATTATTTTCAATCAATTTTTGTTGTGTGTGGACCATTTGACTAGTGAGGTCTTCCCTGATGCCTATATCCACTACAAATTTAAGAAAAATTCCAATACCTCTTCGCCCAACACTCCTCTGTAGTCAAAAGATGTTAGAAAATCAGAGCCACTCAACAAGTGCTGCGTTCCTTAACAATTGGAGGAGCTGAAGTGAATATTTATGCATGAAATTAATAGGATTCATTGGGGAAATTCGTAAATCAAATGTATTCGACATTCGTTATTGTTTCAAAATTTTGAAATCAAATCACTCGAATTATATTACAAGGTTTTTTCATTAACTGAGTTGTATAAGTGAGAAGTTCATGGCATGCTCCTCATACTTCTACTCTCATCAGGTTACGGAATATTTCAACATAATTGAACATGACTGATATAACCACAGAAGCCAGTTACTTCGCGAGGCTAATGCATATTCCCTTACTTTTCAATTAATAGTTCTTTCTCTCCTTTGGATCATATTAGGATTAATATTCAGCTGTCAGAGCGTCGGTTGCTATTTGAAATAATTTTTATATAGACGACGATTATTAAGATCAATATAAAATATCAGAAAACTAATTATAGTACGTATTAACTAAAGTAATAATCATAATGATATAACGCTATTGAATCATATCTTCCAATTGGTATGCATTCACTCCTATTGGATCTACATCAAATGTACCGTCATTTGTAGCAATGTGAGGTAATTATTGAATAGTGGGAATACGCTCCCTATTTCGTCCCAAACTAATGAACATGTAGGTTCATAAATCATAATTAACAAAAACACTAAAGTAACATAAACCACTTTAAATCAGTACTAACCACAACGTACTACCTATCCGTTTGAAGTCCGCTCGCTTAACAATGTTATATATCTCAACGGCGATTGCCATGAACATTTGTACAATATCTCATTTTGATTCTGTGGCTTGATTAATGTTCAATTTGTTGCATATAACTGATGACTATGAATATTTTCAGTTATACAGACTAACATGACGAGATGTCCATTAGAATCGGCCATACTGAAAATTACCATAAAATCTGAATTGATACGATCTTTTTTGGATTTGACGTTACCAGTACAATTTGCAATTATTCATGATGCAAGCATAAGAAAACTTAAATCATATTTTATGCCAGAGGGTCAAGCAAGATACTTAATGGTAAACTGCCGAGTTTCATCTTGTTGAAAAAACATTCAATAAAATAACATGGAATCATAACGTATCGCTGAAAGAGTAGAGGTGTCATTACCAATAAATTAATTGTATATTTATTGTTTTATCCTTTTTCCGAACAGCTGTACGGAATTTTTGGTTGTGTTGATAAAGGAGAACCCTTTAGGATTCTTTCGTTGTCTCGAATAATTTTTGAGATAAACTTTGAAGCCAATTTTACAAAAAAAAAGGTAAAAAATATAAATAGGACAGGACGTGCATCTAAACCAAAAATTAACCTAGGTGACAGATACTTTTTCAAATACCGATTTTCGGATTATTACATAGGTTATAATATTAGTAGAAATATCTTTGAATATGCAACATTTGACAATCTTAGCTTCAGTCCTGATCATGGAAAGAAAAGGTTATGTCGACTATGGCCTATACAACAAAATTGTAGAAATCAATTTTGAGAAGTTCTTTTCTGGAGTTCAATTTTTTCTAAATTTTTACGGAAGGAACGTTTCCACTGTTTACATTTACTTTAATGATAAATGTGTTAGATAAAACTAAACATAAATTGAATACACGATAGATATATCATACAAACTGTAGCAACTCCCACATTGATGCAGTCGATAGTCAAATCTCTGAAATTGTCTTTCTTCAGCGCACAATCAGGCGCATTCTGCTTGATCAAACTACCAAAAACGCTGTGGGACCAGACGGGATACCGCCAGTTATTGGCAAGGAATGGGCAGAATTCCCAGGTTGTCCTTACAAACTTGTTGGGTTCAATCAATTCCAAAAAAAGAAAGCAGACCCCCTTCCTATTAACAGTACTTCTATCTGTGATATTCAAACTAATAGAGGAAGCAATCAACATCGAGTACATCTGGAGACTAGAGAGCTCCAAAATCGCGAGAATGACAGTAAATATTTTGCTTTCTTCAGCAGAGATCAACCGGAGACCTGCTTGTCTATATAATACATATATGGCAGACATTTATTGAAAAAAATGGGGAATCTCTAGCTGTAGTATTGAATATCTCCATTTGACCAAGTCTGGCATCAAGGCCTTCTTGGGAAACTTCCGTCATACTGTTTTCAAATGTCTATCGTGTTATCTCTTAGATATACCACTTCATGTGGTGGTTGACGGAGATTCCTACGATACAATGCTGCGTTGGCGTTTTACGGAAATCTGTCTTGGTAACAACTTTCTTTCTGCTCCATATCAACGATCTATTAGAAGTGACGTCTTGTTCCGTTCACAGCTTTGCAGGTCTGCTATAATTTATAGCAATCACGAAGTACGATCAGAATATCTTGGAAACCTGTTATTCCTATGCTTCCCACAATAATTGAATATGAGTTTAATGCAACCAAACCTCAAGCCTGTATTTTCTTCAGGAAGACGGATCGCACAATTCCTAATATACAACTATTCCTATGGATACAAATTCATGCTCAGTATCACCAATGGCATCAACCTCTCATGGAACGATTATACTCTAAATCCCAGCAGCTCCTCATAATCTATAAAGCACAGATTTGACCCGTCCTGGAGTACTGTTCGCATTTTCGGAGTGCTGCTCCCAAACATACCCCGAAGTTCTTAGATTCTATTCAGAAGAGAGCTATCCGTTTGATTGGTGATGTTATACTTACGAATTCATTAACCTCTCTAGAACATCGTAGAACAGTTTTCTAGATGTTTCCATTGTTGATGTTCATAATAAACCTCGTTTGTTATTCCACCAGGAGAGGTTCCAGGCAGTGGCGGCTCCTCGAAGGAGGCTAAGGAGGCTCAGCCTCTTCACCAATTTATCTTAATGATCATTCTCCATTTTATTTCCTGTTTCTCTGATAATTCTTTAAATTTTACAATTAATTCCCCGTTCTCAGTAGTTATTTTCAATCCGGCAACAGTGGTCAGAGGCTAGATTCTCTATATATCTCAAACGCTGAGTTGTGTTGTTCAACAAAGTTGCCGTTTTTCCGACCAGTCAATCGCCAAATAGCGTGAAACGGCGAAAACGGCAGCAGGGTAGGGAGGCTACATTTTCGTATCCATTCGTCGGTCGAATGAAATACGATTACTTGCGCTCCCGCCTCCCGCTGCTAGAAGAATGCGGTTAGTTGTTATTTTTATTCCATGAGGCGTAGTAAGGTTAAGTAGTTAATTTTTAAGTTATAATTTATCTAATCGGAATCGGTGAACGTTAAAATTATGAGTGACTTAGTTGCAAAGTTCTTAGAAAATCCATTTATTCAACTTTTCAATGGAAACATTTCAACGATTCGACTTTGCGAATAAATCAGACTTACGACGGCATCTGTAATGGCGGGACATTTAAACGGTCTTCAAACAAACGTAAGTTTTAGGAAACAGAATTCCCTGTAATGTTCGAACTCGATGGAATTTTACATCACATGCAATGTTTAGTTTACCATCCATAAAAATAAAGACAAATTAATTGAAATATTTGATTTTATATTAAACAGTGATGACTTTTCAACAGATCAGGTTTCATTGAATGCTGCTGTAGGTTTAAAATCTTATTTAGAAAATGAAGAATTTTTGTTATTTCTTGATACTTTTAAATTAATATTTGAACAAACTGATCTTATTTTTCGAATTTTACAACATAAATTCACTAATATAATTCATTCAAGAGATCGTTTAACACATCTCATTGATAAAATTCAAGTTTCCGTTATACAGAATTTCATTTTAATATTTTATTTGGAAATTATTCAACTGATGAGGCTTCTCCCGTGAAAAGGAGGAAAACATATAATTTGGTAGACAAGAAACTACATTATAAACAACTTTTTTATGAAATTTTAGATACTATTAAAGGTCAAATATTGAGATTCGATTTTCCGATTTACATGAATTTAAGTTTTTCGATTTGACGAATAGAAGATTTTTCGAATCTTTTTCAAAAGAGTTTCTCAATACACTTTCAGATAACTTAGTTCTAAAATATAATTTTTTTGATAAAATAGCGCTGCACAATGAATTATGCGTTGTATACTGGGATAAAGATATTTTAGGCCAGTACTACAGTCACGCCGATATGATAAAATATATGATAGATAATGATTTGCAACAAGTCTTACCTCAGTTTTATAAACTACTTTGTTTGACAGTCACCATTCCTGTCACGTCGGCATCGGTGGAGAGATCATTTTCTACTCTCAAACGAATTAAAACATACATGCGAAATACAATGGGCCAAAATCGTTTATACAATGTTAGTTTAATATCTATTGAAAAAATTTAGTAAAACACTTAAAACATAATGATACATTTTATGATAATATTATTGATCATTTTTCGTAAATTAAAGACCGTAGAATTTCGTTAATATATAGAAAAGTTGATAAAATTAATAACAAAAAACAAAATATGAAAAATTCCAAAAAAAAAAGAAAAAAAATTAAAAATCCAAAAAAAAATAAAAAACAAAAAACGAACGAAAAAAAATTTGTGGGCAAGAGAAACTCTATACCTCCACGTTGGTTCTTGCTGGGTAACAATCAATTTTGTCACTGAAGGTTAAATTAATTGGCTGAGTATATTTTTACAAAAACGTTTTATGTCCAGCCTCCTCTCTCAAAAAGTTCACGAGCCGCCACTGGCCAGGTAGGG
This sequence comes from Endomychus coccineus, assembly GCA_958510875.1. Taxonomy (NCBI): domain Eukaryota; kingdom Metazoa; phylum Arthropoda; class Insecta; order Coleoptera; family Endomychidae; genus Endomychus; species Endomychus coccineus. Next base: position 65,888,064 of record OY294069.1, read on the forward strand.
CAACTAGACGTGCTCAAGCTGGTTACACCTTCATTGTACAGTTCGAGACCTGCCGAAGTTCTTTCCACCAGACTACAATTTTCCATCGAACAGTGACATTGTGGAACAATTTGCCTAGTGCGGTCTCCCATCTCCTCTCCCAACATTCCACGGCTGGATCACACCATTTTCATCGAACTGTATAGATTTTCTTCTCGTGTAGTTCAAATATTGACAAAAAAGTAGCTGTATCATATTTGTATTTTGTCAAGTTGGAAGAAAAGTTATATAAGCTTCAATAATTTGTTGTATGTCAAAATTTTAGCATCTCAAAAGAAACTCTAGATAGAGTAATTAACTCTTCCATATGATGATGTCATATATTACAAGGTACATGTGACATGCGACCATAGTATGGATTGCAGGTGTAGAACTTTAGAAAGAAAAATTTTACGAAAAGATTGTACGATGCATGAATTGACAGGTTATTTGATTCCCTTTGAACAAAATTCAGTATTTTTTACGATTAGGTTTTGAAATAAATGTTTCTCATGAAGATTTTCGACATTAAAATAATTATGTGGAAAGAAAGGATATCAACTGATTACCTTCAGTTGTGTTATGCTCCGCTTTTAACAACGTATTTCATGTATTTCATTATTTCGTTTGCGATACCACTTCACAGTGCTCTTCAGATGGTACAAAGGTAGCTGCAGGGTAATTCCCACCCTTATAATTTGAAGCGTTTTGTTGAAACGGAATAAATAAAAAAAGATAAAACATTAATCTAGGGACGTGCTGAAATGTTTTTTGTAATTATTTGTTGAACTTTTGTGTGGAAAAATTAATTGAAATATTAATTCACTTATCTAGACTAAAAAGTTTCATTACAGGACAGCACAGAATCATGCTTTCTCTGAAAGAATATTCTTGTTTGAAATCAATACGGTAGACAATTTTTGAGTTATCATTTGAATCTTTTACCCTTAAAAGCATCCTGAATGTCATCGCACTCATGAACTCTTAAGTTCATTCCACTTCCATAACTTCTGAAGGAAGTTTCATTTCAATCAATTCCCAAACGAATCATGATTTTTGCTGCCTTTATTCATAAGCATACAATTGCTTACTTGATTTACTTATCAAACTTAATTTATAGGAATAAATCGTTTTCAAGTTATCTTAGATCTTCACTGATTAATAAGATTAGTATGCAAACTGTCTTAGCCTAGGAATTCACGGCTAGAAAAAACCGGTTCAATTCCACATACTTGATATCTAATAAATTGACCCATTCAGTGAAATATATTTCAAACTTCGGAGTACTTGCTGATTGATGTGTAGACCATAATAATCTTTTCAATATTGTTATTAATATGTTATTTAATACGGATCAATAATTTGCAAGTCTTCATTCTGTTTGCCGATTATCATCACGGTTTCCACACATATTTTATTTCTTTTCTCGCTTATACCAAATCATCCTTCGGAACCAGTTAAATTTTGACAAGATATTATGAATTTGGGAAGATACTCATCATTTTCCCTGATTTTCTCGGTTCTTTTATTGAAATCGAAGTTTTCCTTATAGATCAAATATTTGGAATCTATCAAACTTTATAATAAACTGAACTTTATCATATTGAGGCTATTGAGGATCACGAAGAACTTATGATCATTTCATTCACATGGGAAAGTTTTGTTGCGATAGACACTTGAAATCGCAAAATAAATATATTTCTATTGTGATTCATATTCTGGTTCTGGTAAAACTGGTTTTCTATTCCGTGCCAAGAGCTACTTTACATCCCAGTGACTCCTCATAATCTACAGAGTACAGATACGACTTATCCTGTCCAAACATACGCTGAAGATCTTGGATTCTATCCAGAAGAGATATCCGTCTGATTGATGATGTCACACTTACAAGTTCATTGACTTCTCCAGAACATCGTAGAAATGTGGGAGATCTCGTCCTTTTCTAGAGTTGAGCGAATCTTGATTTTTATTTAAAAAAATCAGTAATCGTTGATGGAAATAAAAAAATTATGATTTTTTTGATTTTTTTCTCAGTGCAAGGTAAGTATAGATTTTTAATATCAAATGTACAATGTACATATCCATTTTTTACTTCCTTTAATTTTCAATTCATGAATATTATAAACCTGAAATGAAATGGAATTCACCAAAAAAAATGAAGGACGTTATGCAATCTATACTATGCGAGAAAATTCCTGATGTTTCCTGTTTACTACGGCGCGTATGAAAGTCGCCACAGAACTGGCAAGCTTCATTTCTCTCAAATTAGTGCAAGTAAATCGAAATTTGAAAAGTGGTTTTTGAATTGTGTTGAGTACATATATCTAGAAGAAAACAAGATCATATCAGTTTCACATAAAAAAAACTAAAGCAAAAAATCTGGAGGTAGAGCAGTTTGCACAAAATGCAAAGAAGAAATACAAGGAATTGTTCAAAGGATGAAAATACACCAACCAATTTGTAAAGGACAAGCTGAGAAAGTATTGACAAATTGTAACAGTGGAAGTAAGTTGTGACAATATTCATGAAGCATATATTCAAGATTTCTGGGGCCCACAAAATCAAATTTCAAGTTCACATCTGTCCTCAAACCAGTTCTGTCCACAAACAATCAGACCCGTTCCTATTTTAATTTTCCTTTCTGTCGGACTGTCTGTTAGTTAAAGCTTACGCACTTTACGCGATAACTTTCGAAGGAATTGAGCTATCAACTTGATATTTGGTACACATCTATAAGGGAAAGGTTCGGATTGTTATTGAGCAGAATCGATTTGAGGGATGGAATGCAATAAGGGTAAGCTGGATAATTGCTAAAATACTGCAATCTCTCTTCAAAAATCGAGTAATATCTCGTCTCAGAGATTTTCGGTTATACAGATTTCTCTTCTCCAACTTATTTGGTATTTTAAATTTTAATAAAAAACAAAACAGTCACTGTCAGTAGTGTCCGTGCTTCTACATAACTTCAGAAGAAGAATTTATTCTTTTAACATTGGTGAACTTTTTGTTTAAAAAAAAAACCTGTTTACTTCAATTGGCCTATCTAAAGTCTTTTTTATATATAACTAACTGCATCAGTGCGCTCTGTTAATTTTTTTTTAAATCGATAATATAATTAGAGAAACAAAAACACAATACACCCTGATAAGTTTTGCCAACAGATCATCTGCGTCGACTTCTACGCCCGCTTCCATATTAAGATCTGAGAAGTCTCCACCGGGGTTATAGCAGATTTAGATACAGGGTCGAATCTACATGTTAAGAAGAGGATAATCGAGGATCCTGCCATGACTGGTTTTTTAGTTAGAACATCATCAACCAATAAACACATATTTACAAACAGATTGCGGAAGCAATTTTTGCCACGAACTCTAACTTCCGATGCATAGAAAATATGTAGGTCGAAAAAGCTATCCAATTATTGAGAGAGCTGGTGATACCCCGCCCTGCCGCAAAACCTAGATGAAATTTACGCTGAAGAAAAAGAAAATTGTTTTTCTTTGCTCTCAGAACACAGTGTAAATATGTTGATTGATGGATGGTCAAACGTCCACAACGAGCCAGTTGTGTGCGCCAGAATTACAACTGGAGAAGGACAAACCTTTCTATATGAATCTATTATTAGTCCAAGCAATACGGCATGAAATGAGTGATTTTTTGACATTAATACTACCTGAAAACCGACTGTGCCATTATGTTCAGGTAAGTGGAGACATTAATTGTATCATATTTTCGACTCTCAAATGTGGTCACCCTATCTATTATAAAAATTTTAAACAAAAAAAAGGCACTTTTTCAGTTTTTTTTTAATAACTCAACAAATAATGAAGTAATCGAAATGGTATCAATAGACAAAATGTAGGTAATTGAATTACGAACGAAACAACCTTTCGAGCTACTAGATCGGATGATTAGAAGCCAAGAAAACTACGGAAAAGCTGGAAATTCGACGTTTTTTAAAAATTCATATCTCCGTTGTTTATTATTTTGTAGGATCGAATCTTTGCAAAAATGTTCCAGTACTTATGCACTTCACGTGTGCAAAAAAATGTCGCTGTGAATCAATTAGTTTGGGTGTAATTGTAATTCAATGTTTTTTAAGCGATATTTTGCAAAATCGCTGGATGCGTCTGAGATGATCCGATTTTAAATTTTAAAACGGTTTTGAAAAATATAAGATCCGTACAACAAAACGTATATTCTTGTTATCAATTCAAATGATGGTTCGAAACGGCGGATCGCGCGGAAACGCTCGAGTAGTGGGGGAGAGGGAGCGAAGGAGAGACACACATATACAGATATAGAGACGCGCTGCGCCGGGTTTCACATTTTTGCATTATAATATCTTAACAATGACGCAAGCTATCTTAATAATTTTTTTTAATTTTTGTGCTAATGAATTCCAGGAAATTGATTTTTTATTTATAATTAATAAATAAGCAATGGTTAGGCGTATAATCTTGAAATTGAAAATTGTTTTAACTTTATTTTGATGATATGTGAATAAAGGGTTGTATGAATGTACAAAAGTGATGTTTACAGGTATTTACATTTATTAACATTTATTTAAAGATATATTTACGTATTTATAACTATTTATCTACAGGCACGCAATGTACCTATTTATATTTAATTTTTTACAATAATTTACTTTACAATAAATCCAAGTTTATCGTGTGCGACCGGGTTGTCTTCAGACACATAACAGTTCTATAAAGATTCATTCAAAATAAATTAATTGGCTCAATTTATTGAACATAGTGTCATTTTTTACACAGATAATTTTTATTATTAAGATAGCTTGCGTCATTGTTAAGATATTATAATGCAAAAATTTGAGGCCCGGCGCAGTGCGTCTCTATATCTATATATGTGTGCCTCTCCTTCGCTCCCTCTCCCCCACTAAGGCACTTCCCATCATTTGAATTGATAACGAGGATATACGTTTTAAAATGTAAAATCGGATTATCTCAGACGCATCCAGTGATTTTGCAAAATATCGCTTAAAAAACTTTAAATTACAATTACATCCAAACTAATTGATTCACAGCGACAGTTTTTTGCACACGTGAAGTGCATAAGTACTAGAACATTTTTGCAAAGATTCGATCCTACAAAATAATAAACAACGGAGATATGAATTTTTAAAAAAACGTCGAATTTCCAGCTTTTCCGTAGTTTTCTTGGCTTCTAATTATCGGATCTAGTCGCTCGAAAGCTTGTTTTGTTCGTAATTCAATTACCTACATTTTGTCTACTTATACCATTTCGATTACTCCATTATTTGTTGAATTATTAACAAAAAACTAAAATATTGCCTTTTTTTGTTTAAAATGTTTATAATAAATAGGGTGACCACATTTGAGAGTCGAAAACAATTAATGTCTCCACTTACCTGAACATAATGGCACAGTCGGTTTTCAGGTAGTATTAATGTCCTGATTAAAGCCCTATTGCTTGGCCTATAAAGATACATCAGGTCAGCCACATACCTCAAAATATTTAACTATGATTTATTGTGGCCTGTTTTCTCCATGTGAATCACAATACGGATGCAATGTAGTCCTTTGTTACTGACAACGCTGCATATATAGTGGGTATGAGAAGAAGCGTTGAAGAAAAAATGTAATCCAAAATTATAATCTATGGTTGTTCAGCTCATATTTTGAATCTATTGTGTAAGGATCTGGAAACCGAAAATATCAAAGGAAATGTGGTCCAGGTGGTAAAGTACTTCCTGAACGATCATTTAGCAAGCACAAAATTTGAGCAGGCAAGTGTAAGACACTAGTGATGCCAAGTGATGTGCGGTGGAATAGTGTTACCGATTGCTTAGGAATGTATATTTCCCATTGGAACATACTTCTTCAGATCCATGAGGAAAACAAATAGAGAATTCACAATGCAATCTTTCAAAAAGTTTCAAACATTGGGCTCAAATGCAGTGCGGAAGAATACTTAAAGATTTTAAAACTAATATCGATCGCTCTGGATACTTTACAGGAGAAAGGTGCTAGCCTTTCGAATGCCATGGAACAATAAAAACATACGAAATATCTTTGGAGGGGCTGTAAATCTACAACTATCACTTCAAAAAAATTAAAAATTTAAGTGACGATATGAACAAGCACTAAAACCGTTATAGCTTATATGATGGATCCGTATAAAAAGTACAAGTTGCAATGCAATTCAAATGTCATTAAATTACGAAGAACGTCAGTGCAATTCAGTGGTTATCACAAGCTGATGATGAACCAGAAATCAAAAAACAGATACCTGTGTTGAATCAATTTCCTTGTGCAATTGATTCTTCAGCTTCAGTGGAACGAGTTTCCAGTACCTTTGGGCTGGTAGATTCCGATATAAGAAATAGACCAGGGGTTGAAAAAGCAGGAAAATTAGTAATTAAAATTAAGTGTGTTAATGTGAATGTCCATATATTATATAATATGATTAACGTGCTGAACTGAATTAAGAGAGTGTCCTATACATTTTACAATATATATTATGGAACCCTTTACCTTTCCCTAGGGCTATAATCTCAAAACCATCAAGAAAAATTCGAATGCCTATTTCCTCTCGTAACATTCCACGGCTGCCTCACACGATGTTCTTCGAACGTTATAGGTTTAGTCAAAGTGTAGTCAAGTGACAATTTGAGAACTCTAATCTGATTCACTATTGAAAATAGGATACTCAATTTGAACTTGTTTTTCGTTGGTAGAAAGTAACATTTTCATATGTTGAGAGAGTAATGTGGAGATCTGCATTTCTTATATATCAAGGTACAGAGTTTATAAATTTTAATATTTTACTTTCTGTTACAACCACAAATCTGAATACTAGGTCCACACTGGTTTAAAGGTTTGCTGATACCTTATAAACGACAAGAGCCAATACTATTTCTATATCTTCTCTTTTCTTTTTTACGTGTGCTTTCCAGTGAAGTTCTGCACCTAAGGCGATGTCAAGATTGAATATCTTACAAAATTGAATCGAAGTGAAGATTACTTGCGACTACGCATATAGAATGATATTTTTGTTCACTCAATAGCATAGCATAGCTGTTAATGAAGAACCTTTTTTTGATTTCCATTGTGTATCTGTTGATGAATTATGGATATGACTGGATGAATGAATTTCTAATCATCGAATGAGTTGAAGAATTATAAATAGAAGCAGACACTGGTGAAGAGAGCTGTTTTAAATAACCTTGTTACATTTAACAAGTCACTCTTCAACCAGTTTTAGGTGAAAGTGAAGTGAGACTGAATCAACTGTATTCGTTCCATCCGTTTGTTCTGCAAATTTACTATTACGCTTCAGACTATATATACGTCATATGATATTAGTTGCGTAAATCCAACGAAAGGAAAAGTTGCATAGATAGAGAGTGAATAGAAGTACATGGCGGATCCAGAAGATAAATAACAGTAACAGTAATAATAATGATAAAGTATCAACGGGCACTTGCTGCGATTATAAAGAGGGCGAACATAATAATATAAATCGTATTGAACAAAGGGGAAAAAAGTTTACATATTGTCTTTTTTAACTGCAGTATAGTGCAACTAACTTCAAGCCAAGTGATTGACAAACCAAAAAACAGTTGTTTCCAACCCACCAGAAATCCAACATCTGCCGCCCGTTATTGCGCAAGGACCTATATTCATCTAAAAATCTAAAAATTTTTTTTACCTATACGATGGAATGGAATATCACAGCATTCATTAATCTGTAATTTGGAAAAGAACAATGTTCCAAAATTTTATCTACCAGGGAAGGAGTGGTGTTCGCTTCATCGCTACCCAACCCCCTTTGATTCACCAATGATAGGAAATATTCAGTATCTACTTGATCATCCGCTGCTGATATTTTGAGTATCATGTTACAAATAATTACAAAAGCATATTTTTGCTAGAAATAGTATCATGTCTGAAGTCTATGTTGCGTTTTGAACCACCTGATTATAAGATCACTGTTATGAATTGCCATGCCTCTAGGGACTCGTCAGTCATCCATAATTTGTCTTGATTATCTATAAATTTAAGATGTTCATGATACAAGATTGATATGAAGATATTACGAAACGAGTCTTGTTATAAATAATGCTATAATATCATAGGGGGAAAATATACATAGAAAATGGTCTGTTGGGACTGCTATTTATATCAAAACTACAATTTTTCATGTATTGCTTACTGTTGATTCTGGTATGTTCAGCTTCAATTTTGGTTTTTCTCATTTGAGGGTTTTTGTGGTGGACAATTACGAATTTGACATCAGAAATGTTTGAAAATATTATTAGGATTATGTGGAAAATGAAGGAACGTTAAAAAAATACAAGCATCTTTGTTTCAATTTATACAAGTTTGTAACTGTTTATTTAAAGCGACAATATTGAAATTTGTAATTTTCTTCGATTTTCCGGAATTTCCAAGCAATTGCTTTACTCAAAAAATTACAATTAAAAAAAATAAGATTTCATAAAACAATTTTCTTCGATTTTCCGGAAAACGATATTTTTCAATTTCGTATTTATCAAATTCGTAATCAGCGACCAAAGAATCCCTATAGCGACTCATCACACGATAATTTCAATGATGTGGAAAGATTTTCTTTGCAGGTTTTCCCAGTTTTCAACAAATTTTCCTAGTTTTGGTCTACTTTAGATCGAAATACGCAACTGCCACCAACATATTTTATGAATAAAACGATAATCTAGTGAAAGATTAGCAATTTTGTGTGAAAATTACTAAATTTCCCTGATTTTCAGTCCATTGAATGAGTTTTCCAGGAAAATGACCTCGGATTCATGTTCAGTGACCCAATAGACCCATTTTTCTTATAAATTAAAAGTTATCTTGAGAAAGAGGTTGAAAATAGGGTTATTTTAGCGTTTAGGGGTGAATGGGAGGCCGTGTTCACTTAGCTCAACCTTTACGAATGATTCAAATCGGCCACAGAACATTATCCAAAACGATTTTTTTTAATGCGACCTCTTGCTTTTTTTTAGAAAGTTCCCCAGTTGATTGACTGGACTAATTATGTTGTGAATGATTTCGAAAGTGAGTATGACTGTAGGTGTCAGTATAAAACATAGAGTTGTGAAATACTCTATGTAGACTATTTGAATACAAGTTCAATGCAACTTAAAGTATAATTTAACGCCTTTCATCAGATGTACTAAATCATTTCCAAATTATTTCCTATTCATACAATGATACATTTGACCAGTAGAATTTTCCGAAAGCTATTTCTCTTACCAAAGTGAGGAAAGTCAGTGATCGATTGATCACAAATCATTTTAAAATAAGTTTACATCAAGTGTACGACAAATCCATAGATAAAGAAAACTTTCTACTAGCATATTTCTGTGCGATATTTGTAGATTTTTTGTTTTTGAATTCATGCTACCACACATTTTGATGCACTGAATGAAGGTGGTTCAAAAGCCAATTTCAAAGCAATAGAACAATATTTCAACTCAGATGTTTTCTCGTAGTTTACTCATAATTTTCTCGAATGACACTGCTTCCAGTTGCTTGTGTTAGTATCATCAGATTTGAGACTTCATAATTACTTATGGCCAAGGACGACACAGTAGGTAAACCCCAATATCTATACATTAAAACCTTCGTGTTCAAAACAACCGAATAACTTTCAACATCAAGTAATATGAAACGCTATAGTAATTACGAAAAGTGACGGATTTCTCCTTTATATTCAAACCATCATGTTTGATATGATGTAACATCAATATTCCAAAACAGTATAGAATAATTATCGTCATCATTCATTAAAATTTACTTCGCTGCTGAAGAGCGGTCAGTAAATTATAATCTCAGGCGTACATTATCAAAGGCGGATACCAGCGTTCTTCAAGTAGAACATAATTGTAGGTTCCTTAACGACTGCGATAGAGCCATGAGCTATGTCAGTTATTAGATTTTATGTGTTTAGAATGCTCACATGATTTATGTCAAAATTGAATTAACTGTGAGCTAAGCAAATAGTTTTGCTAATGATATATTTCCTTAAAAATCATTACAAATCATATTACGAAAGTCGGTTGTGAGTGCTTTCGATCATAGCTTGATTCAACGCATCTGATCAAAAACCACGGTATTTTCACGAAATGTGGCTGTGATTCAAATAGGAGTCAATAATAAGATCCATGTGAGACCTTGACTTGTTGAGATTTGTTCATTGCATTATTGTCAATAAATTGTCAATTAATAATCGACTTCCGATTCAAATCAATTTTAGAATTGAGAAAATACCGGAAACTTACTCAGAAAAAACACATATTAGAAAGTATAAGTAAACTGGTTGTTAAGCGATATGTACCTGTTTGACGAGACATACCGAATACATATCTAACAGCCATATTTGGACCCAATATACAACACTGTTCATAATTGAATTGTCCATCAAATCCAATCAAGTATAACCACAATAACAATATCAATCATCTTATGACTTCCAACCACAAACCACAACCACATGAACTGTTCTATACAGAATGTCTTTATGCAGTTCCTTGTAACCACATTTCCTTTGAAAGTGTAATTAAGTAGGAAACAGCAGGAAAATATGAGAACATTTTCAATTAACGATTCCTAATGTTGACACATCAAAACCTTGAGAAACAGAATGTGGGAAAATGATGTTCGTTCCTCACCTGTAGAACGCCAATATTAAGCTGCGGTAAGAATCAAGGGTAGAACCCTGAACATCTGTGAAAGATTTGATGAAATATTCCGACTTGTGCGATCTCATGTTGAAATATTTGAAAAACTATATAAATTACAATTTTGGGAAAGTACAATACGTTCACAGTTGAAATTCGAGCACTTACGTGATAAATTTTGTATTGAGTAACAAGTATCAAGTATTAGCTTTGTTTGTGAATACGAATTGAAAAAATTAAAGAGCCCATACAAATTAATATCTTCAACAATTGCTAATTTAAAGTTTTCTCTAGCACTCTAAATAATCAATGAACGAAATGTGTTGCCAGCTGTCAAACATGAATTTTCACCGACACACACACATTCCTACATCCATACTAACAACCACACCCCCACCCTCACCCGCACCAGCACCTACTACTACAGCCACAGCTACACTCAGACTCGTCTCACGCACGTACGAACGCATTGAATCTCTGCACTAGGGAAAGTTCAATGACCAAATGACCTCTCCATATGAGATCAACTAGAGGCCATGTTCTCCAATCTCCCAATAAAAGTTTGTAGCAACAACACAGATGTAGCGGTCGGACTCCCATTTTCTGCTGGACCCTAATCTCACAAGTAAGATAGTGCAGGTGTACGTTTATATTGAAGAGATATCTCCGGTTAAAAATGTAACAAGACATCGTGTGAAATTGATTCTTCGTACGATGACGATTATTTTATAGTTTTTGTGCTGGCCTAGTTCCAAGTCTCAACTGAGAGTATCTCAATTGAAATAAAAAAGAAATGGAAAGTTCCATATCATCCAGCGGTACATTTATAATTGTAAATTTATTAAATAATGGTATGGTCAATGCGCCTTTCATTTACTCCGAAAATCATGTAATAAAGGCATTTCCCAGGCGATTAGAGTAATGCTTTTAAACGTGCATGCTCGGCAATTTGGTTTGTAAACGGGGAGTAATGTACATTTTGTAGCACAATACGTAAGGACTGGAAAAAGCTATTCTGATACCGAACAAGTTCAACTTCAACATAGAACTTATTGTAATAATCCGACGGATTATTACTTTTGTATTGAGGTCTTTGAATAATATTGATTTAAATTCAAATTGAAAATTTTATAAATTATTATATCTTGAACACGATATACCAGACAGACCTGGCGACGGTAATCTGAGACCTCTTTTCCGTATCATTGGTCGGTCAGCCATGAACCATGCTTCGCAAACGTAGCAAAGTACGCGGTCAACGGTACTAGTTTTTTCCTGAGTCAGGAAAAGTCCACGTGGACTTGAGTAGACCCGTCACTGACAATTCTTTTGCCTAGTCTGATTCCTATTGGCTGCTGGTATAAATTATGGGTGGGACATGCTCCCGGTTTTCTAAGTTAAACATATTTTCTAAGATTGAGCGTGAGGCGGCCCCCCCGCTTCAATGGTTTCATAAAAACTAATTACTTTGAGGAAAAAAGGCAGTTCTCACCATCTACTCAGTAGTTCTTAACTACCTACTTGTTCGGTAAGTCAGCTTGCTTTATGTCCACAGGGATGTTCTCTTGTTGCATTAAATCAAATCAATTAATATCATGTTGTCAAGATTTAGACAAACTGAATGCCAGAAATTTATAGAGATTAAATAAATTCATCAATTTGTGTCCATTGCAACAAGGGTTATACATCCCTGGCGGGCTAAAGCAGCGCTGGACTTCTTCGCGTCTTCCGCGTCACGCGTAAAGTGTTTGTTCCCCTTTTTAAACATCCTTTTTGTGACAATTTTTCTATCATAATAAATGTGACCCGACGTAGAAATCGAGTGTTAAAATCCTTTGTGCGTTATTACTACAAGGGGTTCGAGACGAAATGGAGTATTTGACCAACAGGGTAAGTGCATTTTGATTGCCAAAGAACAAGTGTTATATTGACATCAACCTCGGAATCGGCAACATAATATAAGGTGGTTATTTAACCTTCAGATCACGGTCCGCCCGCCAAGGTATATTATTTAATGTATGTGTATGTTATCTATCTTTTTGCCATTTGGGCTATTTCAAGTGTTCTATACAAATTCCGCTTAACGGAGATCCCTCAGGTGCTATGATAGAGTATCATGTCGTTAGGTTTACCCCGGCTTCCTAGAAAGGGAGGTATCATTTAACTTTGAACATTATTTATCCATTATCGGTGTGATCGAGCGTGAAATCGATCATTGTTCCGTGTGTACTAATTAGCCTTCCATTTGATTCAAACTCTCCAGAGATCCTGGTAGGAACTCGCTAGCTGGCGAAAAGGGTAAAACCTAGCGACATCGATAATTCCCCAGGTTCACCCTTAGGGTCAACCTGAACTGGACATCTTTTATATTCACGTATCATTCCCTTTGCTAAATTTTGTTTTGATCTTTTGATCGTTTTGTTAGATTTCGATGTACTAAATTTCGTTTTGTTTTAATCAATATACATTTATTATTTAATTTGATTAACGAGTTTAATTAGTAATTCCTAATCACCTCTCAGCGAAATACGACCTTTAGAGTTCACGCTTGAATAGATATAAAGATATAGAGTAGGTAATTGAACGAGGTGGTCCCTTGGAAGGGATCGCGGCCTCATAGTCAAAAACAGCTTCTAGGTGAGCTGAAATATACACCTAGTGGTGGCAGCTTAAAAGAACCTCAAGGGTACACGGATCAACTAAGATCTTCGATACCCGAGCAGGTTCCAACAAACATCTTAATTTATATAACACGTCGATGAGGTATTAACGCTACCTGAAATAATACCCAGACGACGGTGACAAGTTCAAGTATCACGAGCAGTGAGACAGGATTTCGAACCTATTCACTTATTTGGGAAATATTAAATCTAGAGCAATCTGGAGTAGGTTCGAGGTTATTATTACAAACAAACACAACGCTCGGCGGAATGCTACATATGGTGGCAGCTAAGGGATTGTAAATTGAAGTGAAATCCAGAAATTTGGGGATTTACACATCAAATTCTACAAAAAAGAATTCACGCCGTTTTTAGAGAAAAAGAAGTTATTGAAATGAGTTGTATTATTCAAGCGTAAGAAAATGATTACAAGGTAATTGAACTAAGTTGAAAGGTGATATAGGACAATCAACTGGCATTGTTGAACCCAAGTGAATTAGAGTCGGGTTACATACGCGGAATCAGTTGCATACATGAACATCTTAAGTATTTACGCACGAAAGGAATTTTCGCGGTCAGCATATAGATCGTAGTAAATCTGAATTGTATAATCTATACTCTGCAACTGTGAAATAAATAACCATTCCGAGTTGAAGTCAAAGATAGGTGCTTTAGTTTTGCTTGCTGATGTTCTCGCTTCACAGGAATTATTTTTTTGTTGTTGTATATTGAACTGAACTAACGATTCAGGCGAAAACATCGGAAACAGCTGTTCTAGGACCAGGAGAATAATTGTGTTATTGCAGTTTGTTTATGTAATTCTTTTTTTTGCTAGTATAGCTACAGCCAGGACTGGAGTACGAGTTTTGTGTTAAAAACATTCGCGTATAGTATCCAGTTGATACGAATTATGTTGGTCCTAGGTAGAAACGAAGTAAAGCACATCTAACAAACAAGGTATGTTAGGAAACACTGATAGAGCAAAAGGTTGTCACTTATAGTAGATTTTGAAATTTTATGTTCATATGTTTATGTTTTATTACTGCTTTTGAACTGGAACTGTTTTTTTAATTTAAACGGACTGTACCCATTATTTTCAATTCAAAACCCATGTTCAGGGTGGGGACGAGTGAGCGTTCGGCTGAGGTGTTAATGGAGTTATGGGCACAGTAGACACGAGGGATGTGTATGTGTATGGATTTGTGAGTACACTGTGTTCAGTGAGGGATATGGAATTGTTATCCCGGTGTACGGATTTAGAGTGGATAATCCCGGGGATGGAAGGGACACTCTAGGGAACACCCCACAGATTTGGAAGGTCGATGACCAGGAAGAGCAAGCACCCCGACGATAGTCCAGGCTTGATCTCTTCGCATAGTATTCGCATGCTGGCCCGTAGGGAAGTAATTTGCGTAACGCTATCCATCTGAAGGGGGTAGTTCGTGGGAACCTGCCGCAGCAGCGCGAAGCAGAGGTTAGAGCCGTTAAAACGCACCAAGCTCTCCCCTGCTTAGATAATTGACGAAATCACGTGGGGTCCCTTTAAATTGAAAATACAGGATTCAAGTAGATTCAGGTCTGGCGGTTTAGCGCGCCATGAGATTAAATGAGGTCAATGACCTAACAGGCGGATGAGATTCAGATGACGTGTGCCGCTATTATTTTTTTCGCTTTTATCTCATTAGAATCTAAAATAAAGCAGAAATTCGAGATTCAATGTTGGAAAGGTTAGTGCCAGTAGGTGAGGTCCAAGGTATTTGAACGGACTTTTGTTTTTGTGTATTGCAATCAATGGATTGGCATTGTGTTCACCTACTAGAGATAAATTGGAATGGAATCATGGGATGTCGAATAATATTGAGATATTAGTAAACCTTTACACGCCTATACAGTGGGCAACCAGTCCCTGAATTTTAAATGTTCAAACTATATAAGTATAGTTTTGTTTTTGTCGGCAAATCAGTAAATGTTCAAGCTTATCTAGTCTTCAAGAGATTAATAATCTACGCAAAATATTAGCAAATAACTAACCGAATAGAGAAAGTGGTACGTAAGATCGTAGAACTCACCCCCGTACCATTCCCGGGCAACTGATAGTAGAATTGGATGGTAGCCGAATCCATGGCTGAGGGGTAAGATTCCCCCAAAAAGGAGCGACTGGGCCAATGGGCGTATGCTGTCTCTAGTTAAAATAGGGACCGGATATTCCTATTGACCAGGTTGGAAGGGTAGTTGTACCCCGTAGGGGGAATGAGGTCACTGTATTGGATTGTCTTAAATCCTGATGGAAAGGTAGCTTGGGGAAATTTATATTTCGGTTCCGGAAAGGTCCAGTACAGTGATTCCTCATTCCAGTGTGTGAATGGTGTGCGAATGTAGGTGTTAGAGGCATTCGCGCACTTAATCGAGATGCCAGGAGGTGCATCGAGTGCTAAGGACATTGGGCATGACGCGGGTCAATGTGCGGACTTTTTCTGGCAATTAAGCAGCAAGGATCGGCTCCGACCGGCCTAAGCATAGCGATATCGAGATGTCCCATACTTCGAACAACGCGAATCCTGGCGACAGCAGGACGTTGTGGAAGATCTCTACTCAGCATCTCAAAACTGGTTGTAGAGCATAAATCTTCAGGGAGGTATCGGGCTGAATCGTAATATGCGTCCGATGCTGTTGAGAAAGGTCCGCAATACCCGAGGTCAATAAAGGTCATACCCAAGAGGGCTGTCAGCACCAGAATGTCCAGTAAGGGCAGAGGGCAAACTGGAAGTGGTTAGGCCAGGGAGGCCAGAAAAGTTTGTGATTTTTAGAAAAAGTCCAGGTTGGACTGATGGGCCAGTTGTGCCATTGGAGAAGGACGGGAAGGAAGCCCGGAGTTTGGAAGGGAGTTTTTGGGTCCAGGATGGACCGGAAGGCCAGGTAGGCCAATTGTGAATCTGGCAGGTGGAATTCGCCGGTAGGGGTAGTCGACCAGGAATTTGGGGTCGATATCCAAAAAAGTGACGTACCAAGCGCAGGCACTGGATTTTGATTGGTTGGAAAGACCCATGAGTGATTTGGGCAGATAGGCCGCCTGAAGAGCAGCGGGACGCGTGGTCGTCCGTGAGGGCAGGAAATTGGGTCGAGGAAGTGCGCGGGGCGGGTGAGAGAATACCTCCCAGAGAATGAATGAGAGTCAGTAAATTCGGGACCTCTGACTCTTCAAGTCACCGCGTTCCGCTTGAATTATTTTTATTTTGATGAAAAGAAGAGCCCTCGAGCTCATATCAAGTAAATTCAGTGAACAAGAGCTCTGACCCTCGAGTCACGAAAGTAGAAATATGCTGGGGTAAGTATGTAAGGACAAGCGGATGGCAGTCCAGAACGAGAGAGACGTTTCACCCCCAGGAGGCGAGATAGTAGAGGCGCGTATGAGTTAGAACAGTGCCCTCGAGCACTTGGTCCGGAAATGTTGTCGTTTAATTATGTTCGACACCCCCCTGTTCTTTTTATGGTAACCTATGCCATCGATAACGAATATAGTTAGCGCAAAGAGAAGGGGAGGTGATCTGGATAAACATGTTTAAGGGGTAGTCTCGGGTAGTTTTTTTTTTTAGGGTTGTTAGGTCCGAATACGACATTATTGTAGAATTTTTCAAGAAAAATTCATTCATGCAGGAGCCGGATTATACATAATGTTTTTTTTGTGTGTAAAGTTTGTATATGTATTTCTAGTGTGGCCGCTTGTACTACCTGCATGGATTTATTGTTATTTCTTCTTATTTGCGAAATATGTGTTAGTGTAACATGTTAGATAGTAAGTAACTTCAGAGTAACCTCGCTTCTATGATACGAGGAAGGAAGTCGGATTCAATTTGTTTTCATGTGATCCTCCCATAATGGAAAAACAGTGTTTAAAAAATTTTTTTTTTGTGTGATTAGAAAACTTAGCTTCTTTTGCTCGGAAGTATTTCGGCCGCAACAATGTGCTGGCTGGTAGTAGCTTTCCTTCTTCGTACATAGACATGTCATCGCTTAGGGTTACAAACTGGAACAATTATCTTTTTGGTTGTGCGCTATTATACGTTCATGGGAGTTTACGCCGGGGCCCATCAGCATCTTACGGAACACCTAATTCGCAGTAATTGTTTCTTGGTACTGGAATTGATCGACACAGATAACGAAGGATCACCACGAACGAGCCCAGATCCAGGTAAATTGCGGGTACTAGTTTCACCAAAGATGGTTAAGTGTGGACATCGGTAGTAGTCAGAACTTAGTGAGGACATTACAGTTACGGCGCTACAAAGCTCAAGATTTCCGTAGGAGGGATACCAACCCTGGATACTTATGTTATGGTATGGAAAAGGAGAAGACAAGGAGAAGAGGATTCCAAGAGGAATGGGATGCAGGCCAATAACCACGGAGAATGGATTGGACCCGTGTGTTGAATGGAATGTTGAAATGTGTTATGGTTTATTTGGCCGCCTGCAATGGAACACCCCTGGATCAGCTCCAGTCGACTACCTGCCGCCCGTATGGTTGAAGCCGCCGCGTATACCGATGGAGAACCTCATGCCTTCCCTCGTTGCAAAATGACCGAGAATGCTAGTTACACTTGACTACTGCCGACGAGTCATACACATTTGACCGTTTGGTTGGAAGCAACGAACCCCCGTATCCAGCGACATCCGGAATTCGAACCCCTAGTGTAAGTGCGGGTTAGTGATTCGCTCTCCGATCGATCAGTGGCGTAGGTAGCGGAACTGTTTCGGACTTAATCATAGCGCTCAAGTGATGACTATGTTTGTTGATTGTATCTATAGTACGTATTGCGAGGTTATTTTATATTATGTAGTTAAATAGGGTTTCTTATATTTTTTGTTGGTTGTTTCGAGGGAACAGCGTTAATCGCTGTGCAATGCCAATTATCAAGTTACATGAGCGGAGCTGCTAAAGCGCGCTCCGGTAGAGATGCCTGCGCGTATCTAGGTAGGCGGATATGATCTGAAGGGTTTTAAAAACAATAATCCAGAGGCGGAGAAAGGAGTGGGTTCTTTCAGAACCGCACTCTTTCTTAGAAGAAGGGGGTGATGTAATAATCCGACGGATTATTACTTTTGTATTGAGGTCTTTGAATAATATTGATTTAAATTCAAATTGAAAATTTTATAAATTATTATATCTTGAACACGATATACCAGACAGACCTGGCGACGGTAATCTGAGACCTCTTTTCCGTATCATTGGTCGGTCAGCCATGAACCATGCTTCGCAAACGTAGCAAAGTACGCGGTCAACGGTACTAGTTTTTTCCTGAGTCAGGAAAAGTCCACGTGGACTTGAGTAGACCCGTCACTGACAATTCTTTTGCCTAGTCTGATTCCTATTGGCTGCTGGTATAAATTATGGGTGGGACATGCTCCCGGTTTTCTAAGTTAAACATATTTTCTAAGATTGAGCGTGAGGCGGCCCCCCCGCTTCAATGGTTTCATAAAAACTAATTACTTTGAGGAAAAAAGGCAGTTCTCACCATCTACTCAGTAGTTCTTAACTACCTACTTGTTCGGTAAGTCAGCTTGCTTTATGTCCACAGGGATGTTCTCTTGTTGCATTAAATCAAATCAATTAATATCATGTTGTCAAGATTTAGACAAACTGAATGCCAGAAATTTATAGAGATTAAATAAATTCATCAATTTGTGTCCATTGCAACAAGGGTTATACATCCCTGGCGGGCTAAAGCAGCGCTGGACTTCTTCGCGTCTTCCGCGTCACGCGTAAAGTGTTTGTTCCCCTTTTTAAACATCCTTTTTGTGACAATTTTTCTATCATAATAAATGTGACCCGACGTAGAAATCGAGTGTTAAAATCCTTTGTGCGTTATTACTACAAGGGGTTCGAGACGAAATGGAGTATTTGACCAACAGGGTAAGTGCATTTTGATTGCCAAAGAACAAGTGTTATATTGACATCAACCTCGGAATCGGCAACATAATATAAGGTGGTTATTTAACCTTCAGATCACGGTCCGCCCGCCAAGGTATATTATTTAATGTATGTGTATGTTATCTATCTTTTTGCCATTTGGGCTATTTCAAGTGTTCTATACAAATTCCGCTTAACGGAGATCCCTCAGGTGCTATGATAGAGTATCATGTCGTTAGGTTTACCCCGGCTTCCTAGAAAGGGAGGTATCATTTAACTTTGAACATTATTTATCCATTATCGGTGTGATCGAGCGTGAAATCGATCATTGTTCCGTGTGTACTAATTAGCCTTCCATTTGATTCAAACTCTCCAGAGATCCTGGTAGGAACTCGCTAGCTGGCGAAAAGGGTAAAACCTAGCGACATCGATAATTCCCCAGGTTCACCCTTAGGGTCAACCTGAACTGGACATCTTTTATATTCACGTATCATTCCCTTTGCTAAATTTTGTTTTGATCTTTTGATCGTTTTGTTAGATTTCGATGTACTAAATTTCGTTTTGTTTTAATCAATATACATTTATTATTTAATTTGATTAACGAGTTTAATTAGTAATTCCTAATCACCTCTCAGCGAAATACGACCTTTAGAGTTCACGCTTGAATAGATATAAAGATATAGAGTAGGTAATTGAACGAGGTGGTCCCTTGGAAGGGATCGCGGCCTCATAGTCAAAAACAGCTTCTAGGTGAGCTGAAATATACACCTAGTGGTGGCAGCTTAAAAGAACCTCAAGGGTACACGGATCAACTAAGATCTTCGATACCCGAGCAGGTTCCAACAAACATCTTAATTTATATAACACGTCGATGAGGTATTAACGCTACCTGAAATAATACCCAGACGACGGTGACAAGTTCAAGTATCACGAGCAGTGAGACAGGATTTCGAACCTATTCACTTATTTGGGAAATATTAAATCTAGAGCAATCTGGAGTAGGTTCGAGGTTATTATTACAAACAAACACAACGCTCGGCGGAATGCTACATTATATAATATCAATACATGGTACCTTTCACATTTGTTTCATATTAACCGCCGGATAGTTGATTGTTTCGCTTGAACTTGAGATTATAATAATTGAGAAATGAAGGAGTATTTTAAGTTTCTTTATCAATTAATGGATATATTAACGTTATTAGTGTAACATTGGTTTAATTCCTGAATAAAATTCAGCTTAAAGACGAATGGAATGTATCATCAGCTCCAGAAATGTAGAACAGGGACTTATTTACGAATTCCGCCAATATACCACTTCAAACTGACTCCAGTATAGCCTTTTGATCTAAGATATTTCATTTAAATTATTATAGCTGCCGTTGATGCATTGAAGGGATTCAACTAGTATTCTCTGGAGTCGAACAATTTACCAATTGTACATCGTCTTCCAAATTATGAAACTGTATTAACAGTATAATGTTGGGTAGATTTGAATTATTATATTACCAACAGGTACGATAGGAACAGGAAGAGATATCCCGAATGAAGGTATAGAGGGAATTTTCCACAGGATAATTATTGAGAGGTCTGACAACATTGATTTTAATGTGTAAATTGTTGTTCTGCGTCTGAAATCATAAGACAAGCGTTATATGTATCTTCATCTATTCATAATTTATTTGTAAACAGAAATTTTGCGGAATAACCTGAATTTTGAGATTGAATAGAATCAGTCATTACGTGATGAAAATCTATTCTAAACATGAATAAGATAACTATTAGAAGTTTGATTTGAATGAAACCAAGTTTCGCCAACACAGATATTACTGAAAAATCTTGTCTTCCGGATGGATTCCGCGTCACAATAGCTCGACTTGATGCCGACGTTTCGCCAACCATTACAGGTGGCATCTTCAGGGCAGGCTTGAGGCTTGAACTGAAACTGGTTCTACTGGTTTCTGTAGCCGTATTTATTGTAGGAAAAATCCTTCACGCTACATAGTTCACTGTCTTTATTCCGGTGGTTAACTTCGTTCCGGCACCTGACCCTGCCGTTGTGCGATCATGTGCGAAGTGGAATTTTCGAGGATGGGTTTCCAGATGTTGGGAAGGTAATATCCTGAGTCACGGTTCAGATTATTCGGATGTTTTAGGATTTCTATAGCTTCAAGGATTTTTCGCTGATAGAAGTTTGGGGCTCGGACTAGGATGATAGGGTCGATTGAAGATTAATGGCAGGAAAAATAAATTAAAACCTAATAATTCGTTTGAATTATTCGATAATTAAATTCCACTCTGACTTCGAAGCTCATATTAATTGAATGATGTGAATCCAGAGAAAAGTAATGGGAATTTTTTAAACATTATCTTCTCAATATATATTTCAGCAATATTTCATTACTGTTCTTTGAAATTAATACATCATATGGATATTGGATATTCTCAATAACATCAATCTTGAAGAGAGTTTGAACCAATTTTGTTAATACGTTTTACATGAAATGACTGATCTACTTTCCATTCAATAAAATGCTGAATAATTCGTTTTTTGAGTGAGTATTATATAATTCACCATCTAAAATCGATATCTTTCCGTTCCGGATATTTTGGAGAATAATTGAGTAAATAAGAAGCAGTTTCGGGATGAATTTCAATATTGATGCTTGTTAAGTTCTTTATCTGTAACAACCTTCACCCATTTTTCTAGAGACTCGAAAAAGAGGCCTTCATAGAATGGACTGAGAATGAGATTATACACATAATCAAATAAAATAAAACACTTTTACTTTGTTTTTTATCTACATATATTATAGAAACAAATTGTGATTATAGTTTCGATGCTAGCGTGTCATTTCCTAGACATCACCCTCACGCACCATAATAATATCATTACTTTCAAAATTTAAGGAAAACCTACATTCAGAGATTACAACTATTGCCATTTCATCTTCTATCCCCGTAGTCACATATTAGCATCATACAAATCAAAAATACTCAGAGCCTTTCCACTTCCTCTTTCTCCTGACAACCTGAATTATGTATATGTATGTTTGTATTGTAATTATTGTCAAAAGCACTTTGAGAAGCTTTCTGAAATTATTCTGTTGTTTCGATGAGCGACTCCGAAAACTGAAACTGAGATATAGGGAACTCGTGGGATCGAAAATTCCTTAATTGTACCCGGAAAATTAGAGCATCGGTATGAAAATAAATGTAAGATTTCCAAAAAATGAGAAGATTTTAGGCGAAATATTCCTGCCGGCATATCTTGTGCAAAGGAATGAAACATTGAGACATATTGTATATTATAGTGACCATTCCTAATACCAAGCCGCATGTGCAGCGTTGATTTATAGTCACAAATAAGGAGAAATGAAGTCATTCGTTTCTTAGAAATAATTCAGAAGAATATCAAAATTCAATCAGCCTTTCCTACACCTTCGTGATCACTTTAAAACTATCAAAACGATAAATACAAAAATCAGGTATTGGGCAAGGGTACGATAGGAAAATGTTCTGAGAAACATACCGAATATTTAAAATTGCAAAACAGATTTAACATAGCGATGAGCAATCTGTCGGCACTTTTTCAGATTATTCTGTGTCGCATTACGCATTTTTGATCAATAAAGTTGATACAACATAAGGTCTGTTCATTTGTGTCCTTGCTAATGCATAGAGCAAGCTAGTCAACTCAGTCAATATCATCACAAAGCAGATAGTAGTAGCTTAGATTAGCAAAGAAGAATGACTGCAAACAAACACTTTTCGACACAGACAACATAACCTAGAAAATTTTCAAAAATATACACAAATAAAAATGTCAAAAATGCTATTTTTTGCCTTGCAACAGATGATACATGCTCTTCTAGTTCATCTGAAGATGAAGAAATAGACGATTTGAAGATCTTGGAAGCCATTTTGACTAATAGAAATTGTATTGAAAATTATTTTGAAGTAACAGTATTGCATGAAACAATAACAAATGTTTCTTTGAACTGTCTCTATATCCATATTTTAGGTCATATCCATGTATAACGAACAAGAATTCAAAATGCATTTCAGACTTAGTTGTGATAAATTTCAAATTATTTCAAACGAATTTATAGTCTCTAATATATACCAAAATCTTCAGAAGAATTATAAGTCTACTTGTTGAAATGAGTTGAATATCATAATTACTTCATCCTTGTGGTAAATTATTTGTTTGTTAGCTAACACAAGATTGAATATTGACAATAAGAAGTCGATTCTGGTGTTCCTATGGTTTGCGAGTCATCAAACCTCATATAGAGCGGTTGAAGACCGTAAAACGACAGGATCTTGTGAAGCTGTTGACATTTTTGAATTCGTTAACTTTAATTCTATCTAGGTACTTGAAAAGTTCGAACTATAAAGAACTCTGGTTTCAGGTTATGTAAGCCACTTATAAAATGATCTGCTCTTCTTGCTCCGTCGTTTTTCGTCGAGTAGATTTAGTCTGATCTTTTTAATCTAGAGCAATTTGCTCAACACAAATGAACACAATTAGATCAAACGATCGACACAAACGAACGAACGTTTTTCTACTAAACTTACTCCATGCATCCCTAGCAACACAAACAAACGGCAGGCAGCTTTTCTAAGTAATATATAATAGGCAAATATTCATTGACTCATCACGAAATCTCCGAAATTGTAAAGTTGACCAACTTGAAATTTGGCAGATATATTCCTTATACGATGTAGGCTCCCTCTAAGAAACTCACTGGTTGAAGGGATTTGATAAATTTTGACGTTTTGGACTGCAATATAATATGACGTACAATTTATATGCCAGACAAATCCATATATTAAAGGATCATTATCACATTCCAGACTGTCTATGCTATGACAGACAGCACGTAACTCATCAACAACCATTTACATCATGACAGAAATCTGATACATTGTCAGTCACTTAATTTCCGTGACAGACCATTGCATATCATAGATAACCGTGACTATTCAAATAAACTTTCCAATGACATACGAGGGCAAGGTGAAAAGTCCCAGAAAAATGAAACAAAAAGTAATTCCTTTGGTCAATATTTATTTTATTTCTCAACATAATCTCCTAGTAGCCCGATACACTTCGTCCAACATTTTTATAATTTTTCGATCCCCTCCAAATAATACTATTCCGACAGTTCTTCAAAATAGGCGTTTGTTTCAGTGTTTATCTCATAGTTGGAGCCAAATCTCTTTCCGCCGAGCCATTTCTTCAAGTTTGGAAATAGATCAAAATCGCAGGGCGGCAAATCTGGAGAATATGGTAGATGACGAACCAATTCGTAGCGAAATTCATGCAATTTTTTCATTGCGACTACGGACCTATTGCGTTATCCTGGCGGAGGAGCAGTTTTTCTTTACAAAATGTTGCCGCTTTCGCTTCGAATAGGCGTCGAATTGGCGTCGAATTGATCTAACAGCTCTGCATAATATAAGCTGGTGATCGTTCTGCCCTTTTCAAGGTAATCGATATGGACGATACCGTGTGTTCCCAAAAACCTTCGCCATGACTTTTTCGGCCGATAAACCCACTTTACCCTTTTACGGCATGTGATGGATCCATTTTTCGTCAACGGTTACGAAACGGAGCAAAAAGTTCTTCTTATCGCGCTTGAATATCACTAAATACTCCTTTGAAGTTGTCACACGGTGGCGCTTGTTGTCAACAGAGACCAAATGCGGCACTCATCTGGTAGATAGCAATGTATGCGAAATGTACCGTACGCGTTCGGTTGAGATGCCCATAGCATCAGCAATCTCGCGCCCTTCAACTCGCCGATCATCCAATATGATACCATGAAGTTTATCGACGATTCCTGGCGTTGTAACCCCAATTAGACGACCAGAACGTTCAGCGTCCTTTGTGGTCATACTACCATAACGAAAATCAGTAGACCACTTGTGAATCGATGGTGAAGAGTTCACACCCAATTATGTTTAACAAGCGATGCTTTGGTTTGCGTAATTTTTTTTCCACGCAAGAAATAATGGTTAATCAAGACGCGAAATTCACTTTTTCCCATGTTACAAAAAATGTTCAAGGTTGCCTGCTTTCTATGGGTGTCAAATCAGAACTTGATGACATATTCGTCTGAAAATTTTAATGTGTTATATTCAAAAATGGTACATCACAAATATGACATGGTATGTTTGATGGTGATTTATTTTTCAGGGACTTTTCACCTTGCCCTGGTAGAGTATAATGCTACGTCTTTTCACGCCGTTAGTCGTTTCTACTCTTTAGAAATATTCTTTATTAAGTATTGGAAGTTGTGAATGATATCGCGGTACTTTCTTCTACTGTCAGCTGTTTCTGCGCGCGTATCCCGCGGAAACAGCCAGTAATTATAATATATACTTTTCTTACCGAACCCATATTTCATAGCTGTTCTAAAAACAAGGTAACAATTCGAAATAACTGGGTCGTACAAAAATAGAGGTAGGACATATCTTGTAAATCATTTTCAAAATCTAGTAGTAGCCGTAGTGATCTCCAACTCGCCCTGATTATTATTCAAAAATCGAGCATATCGGAAACCGTTTGTTGAATCATTGATTAACTTATTATTAAGCAATGGTTACTGGTATATCATAGTTATTATCTGTCGTTTGCTCTAAATCAATTAAATACTATTAAGCGTACTCCTTGACTTCCGGAGCGAGCATTGTTTCATTTTTCTATACCTAGATATGTATTTTTGGGAGTATTTGTACGTGATATAACTAACAACTATACGTACTCACACGTATAATGTCGACAACAGTGAAGCAGTTATAAATTATGATTGTATGCCATTCCATTAGATTTCAGATTTAGGCCAGTACAAATAGTATTTGAACAACAAAAAAATTCGTTACAGCAATCTGACAGCGGGATATTGTAGAACAAGATATTGTAAAAGAGGGAAAAATAAATCGAACCGATAGCTGCTATCCGGGGTGGAATGGGGTGTGTTTTTAGGGATTTAAAACAGTTTTTCGTAATTTCTGGCTAAACCGTATATTCTATCAAAAAAAAAAATGTATGAAAGTTGTAGGTAATAAAAAGATCTACAACTTGTGTGCTTACTGTTTTTACCCTAACCTCGAAATTTTCCGGCGAAAATGCGAAAAACCGATTTTTCGGTTTTTAATTTTTTTCTTCGAAAAATAAAACTTAATGAAGCTCAAAATTTGGTAAAAAATACCTTTATTCATTGCAAAAAGGCAGAAATTTTTTGGGAGGAAAATATTTGAAGGTTGTTTTTAAATTTAATTTAAGAAACAAAAAAAAACTGCGATTCCTCTCAAAACTACGCCTCCTACAGAGTTCTGTTCTGGCTCACTTACTTGTTGTTATGTCTACTTTTGATAAGTGGTAAAAAAAAGGTATACTGCAATGGCAAAAATGACGGGAAAATTGAAAAAACCGGAAAATTGCTTTTTTCGTGGCAATTTGCATATTTATCGTTGAATAATTGTTATTAATTAATAAAATCATTTTAATTTTTTAATGTTTATGGAAACTATGATATTATTCCTTTAATTATTGTATAGATCGAGTTCTGATATGAGGTCATGCATGTCAAGACAGCAAATTATGTCTGCTATATTCGTATATTCGTAATCGCAGGATACGAATATGAGAAATTTAAGGAGCTGTTTCCGAAGCTAAAGACAGCATGTGAACGCAACCAGAGGCCTTCTAAGCCAATGAGAGGTCGAGACGGCATATACTACAGTGGTATCAACTTATGTTTGAATTGTTTTAATTCAGAAAATTGCTCAAATGCTGAACTTCCACAAATTTCCATACACGAAAGTGATTCGAAAGAAATGGAAACAGATCAATGTACTATAACTGAAACAGTACTCAATGAAACTTTCGAAAACACTGGAGAATCGTTCATTTTTGTTGAATTGGACGAAGAAGAAGTAGAACGCTCTCCGATGAAAGCACGATTAGAGAAAAATACATCTATGGGAATGCATACTTCTTTTCCATTTAGTTTTTTGAGCATGTTCAAAATAATATTAAATATTTTTTACCGCATTTATGTATTTAATGTTGTTAGAATTTACTACCTGAAAACAGGAGGGATCTGCTTCAATTTTTCCACGATGTATTATTTTTTATAGAATTTTTTTTTTATATGAATACTTGCAATATAAACTTGTTCGGTGCAACATGCAAATACTGTCTTATTATTGAAAACCACTTTACAAAAACGGTATATTTCATTGTAGATCTACTACATTACCTATTGTATGATTATATTTTGTTGAGTAAACTAATTGATTTCGAGTAAAAAACTAGAATTGTTCTTAAATGCATATTGAAAATGTGCATTTCTTATGTTTGGTTTGATAGTAACCATCCCATATATTCGTATCTTGCGAATACAAAGATACAAATATACTAGATATAATTTGCTGTCTTAGACATGCATGACATCATATCAAAACTCGATCTGTACAATAATTAAAGAAATTATATTATAGTTTCAATAAACATGAAAAAATTAAAATGATTTTATCAATTAATAACAATTATTCAACGATAAATATGCAAATTACCACGAAAACAGCGAATTTCGATTTTTCAATTTTCCCGCCATTTTTTTCATTGCAGTATAACTTTTTTCACCGTTTATCGAAAGTAGACGTAAAGTAGACAAAGAGTAAGTGAGCCAAAACAGAACTCTGTAGGATGCGTAGTTTTAAGAGGAATCGCAGTTAAAAATATGTTTTTTTTTGTTTTAAATTGAATTTAACAAGAACCTCCATATATTTCCCTCCGAAAACATTACTGCCGTTTTGCAATAAATAGAGATATGTTTTGCCAAAGCTTGAGCTTCATGAAGTTCTATTTGTCAAAGAAAAAAATTAACACCGAAAAATTGGTTTTTCGCATTTTTGTCGAAAAATTTGGAGGTTAGGGTAAAAATGGTGGGTAGATCTTCTTATTCCCTATAACTTTTATATTCAACTTTTTCTGATGGAATGCTCCCTTACAAACACACCCCAATTCCATCCCGAATAGCAGCTGTCGGTTCGATTTATTTTTCCCTCTTTTATAATATCTTGTTCTACAATATCCCGCTGTCAGATTGCTGTAACGAATTATTTTTTTCATTTCTAATATTTTCTCCTATTAGTACTGGCCTAATTAGAGATTGTTGCAGTATATCACAGCAACGATATATATATATATATATATATATATATATATATATATATATATATATATATATATATATATATATATATATATATATATATATATATATATATATATATATTATATGGAATTCATTCACGTAACTACGCTATAATGATTGTTGGCAGTTTTTCCTGGAATTAAAAATCACATAAAAACAAGTTCCTGATTCAGATAGCACGCCCTCCACAATTGGGTTTATGCTCTTGTAATATTATATCGACAATTATTCCACCACTCAGTGGCACCTCATAATTAGTTATAAAGTCGTTTATTACGTTTAACACTCAATCTGAAGATGACACTTAGTGTAAATATCTTATGGCAAATATAAATTTAACTTTTCACTGTTATTCAGAATTTATTATTATAATATGAGATACCACAATGGATTGTGATATATAATTTAGTTCACTTCACACTATCACTTTTCCACTTCGAGCAACATACCAAGGTATGTTATGCATATCATTACCGCCGCAGATGTCGGTTTGAAATCCAAAGCCTGTTATGTATAACATCCGTGATTTGCTCAATAGTTCATCGGTTTCGGAAAATAAAGACGTTATTAATAAATATTATTTTTTAAGATTCTCCTCTTAATAACATTTTCAAGTTTTACGTTGTAAAAAGGTTTCTATTTTCCAGACACCATTCCATTCGATTTTTGATAATTTTCTCATAAATGATGATGATGATAACAGTGTAGTCATCAGGATTTTTTCCACTGGTCAATAAATGGAACAACTGCAAATTCACTTCAATCGTTTCGAATATCTAATTTATATGCCTGAATGTCATTAAATAACTTTAATAAATATTCCAATACGTTCTGTGGTAAACTAACAATCATCTTCCATGTAAAATCATCTTTACGGGGATCCGCGCCTTTGATGTTGTTACTCAAATTATTCATTATTTCATCAATAGCGAAAATATTATTATCATCCAACTCTGTTAACTCAATTTGGTTCTCGATATTGTAGGCTCACTTCATCATATCGTTAGCGATATTTTTATTGGGGAAATATGTTATTCTCGTATAAACCCGTTTGATGGAGAATAATTTAAATGCTATTTTTCTGTTCTTTATGGCATTTGTACAAATTCCATCCCATCACGGTATATTATAATTCCTATTTCTTCTGATATTAACATTATTTCTGTTTCTATATTATAGTTGACAATCTATTTCATTGTTTAATTTAGTGATGAATTTATTATAGTTTATATTATGATTATTAATTAGAAAACTTTCATTCCTTTTCCGATAAACATCAATTTGTTTTAGATTTATTCTAAGCTGTTACCATGTTCTTCGAGTATTTTTCAGGTCATTGAATTACATAAGGATGATAAACAAAATGTCAAAGCTTATCCACTTTTATTTTGGTTTGGATTTGTTAAGGAGGTTCCCTACCTATGCGGGGGATTGTAAGTTGCGGGGAGGAGAGGTGGAAGAAATATGACAACGTCGCTCTTAGCGTTGTACGCGTTGACGCATACTTATGTATACACATTATACTACGCGTACATTACATGTGTTTTTGTTCACTTTTTTTATTTAAAATTATTTAAAAATGAGTACTAAAATACTAGAAACACCGGGTAAAAAAACCGTTATTTTTATAAAGGGAAAAGAGTGACTGAAAAAGTATACAACGATAGAATGCGTCTAAAAATCGTAGGGACAAAACTCGGTGAAAGAAGAAATACAGAAGAAACCATGCCTAACCTCATTTCTTCTGATAATCAATTTATTTCAATTGATGGTGTCCGCGTTATTGACTATGATTATGTTTCAAATCAAATGTTCTGTGAAAAGTGTAATAAAAATCTGTTTTAATATTGTTAAAAATGTTTATAAACTATACATTTTCACTGCATGCCATCTAATCTCATTGATGTACTAATTGTAAATTGTATCAAAGAGATAATAAAACGAATTATATTTTTCATGTTATTATTATATTTGAATTTGAATTGCCACGTCACTTTCTATAAAGAAAAAGAAAGCAACGTAGCCAGATTATTGAATTTTGTAATAATTTCTCAATTTTTCTATTAAAAAAGTTACTATGAGGATAAAATTAGTATTGAATTTGGTTTAAACAATATTACAGAATCCGTGTGTAAAATTTGAGCAAAATCTACCTTTTTATTCTATAAAAATTTTAGCTTCAAGACAGATCAGCCATATATATACATGTAATTTTGAGCGGTTTTATTTTCATTATATCTCTCCTCACAGCTACTTAATCGTTTTAAAAATTTAGGATATTGTTTTTTACTATATTTATAACAATTCAGCCAAGTTTAGATGAAATCTCGCTTTAAAATCATTATCCTAGGGAACCTCCTTAATATTGTAGGTGATCCGTCATTGATGATGACAAGATTATTCCCATCGCTAGCAGATTGAATTGATATCTCATTAACGTTCTCAGTATCAATACCCCAACTTTGATGATGGGCAATAAAATCACCTAAAATTATTTTGTGGTGACTTTAAACATTAACAATACTTAAATTGACCACTTCAATCCCAAGGTAATTGAAAATCATTTTTAGTCTACAGTGTTGATTAGAAACACAGTGACAGCATGTCATAATGCAAAATCCTGTAATATTGACAATTTCGAAATGGGTTTTTTTCTTTACAATACACGTCTAGATATAGGGAATATACATAATCTTGTGTTACAGGTGCTATATATGGTAATCCACTGAAGGATAAATCCCTTGGTAGTATCGTACATCTTAAGATTACCATTTTCCATTGCTATTCTTTCGTTAAATTTCTTAATTCCTTCAACTTGGAATGGACTTTCAAACTATTTTACATAATTCCTGTTCACTTATATCAGGATCAATATTTCTTACTAATCCTTTACAAGTAGTATGATTAATGGGTACATGTAATTTATAATCTTTCCCCAATAATATTTCATTAGGATCTACAATTTTATTTGCAGATTCATATAATTATTAAATTATATACCTATTTTATTTTCACCTTTGATACTAATTACACTTGTTTCTCCAATTTTTGAATCACTTAAATTTCTTGCAATACTTATTGACAATATTTACCTATATTCATACCAGAAGCTTCCATGTATATCATTTTATAAGGACCAATATCGTCACAATTATATTTAAGTTTTTCTTCATAATTTTTATCCTCCGAAGAGGATGGTGTCATCCCCATTCCTTCTCAAATTACATTGATCTATGTAATTAGATGTTTACCAACAATATAAGAGTTAATTAACTACAAATATTACAAAGTGTTCGAATGACCTAAATAAGATTATATCCTTCGATCGTAGATCGTACGGTGGTCGTATCATATTGACAGCAGGTAACAGTATGAAACATAGAGTTGTGGAATGCATTATGTAGACCATTTGCATAATATAACGTCTTTGATCTGCCGTTTCTAAATCATTTCCAATATATTCCTACAATCGTATACCATTGACACGCAAAATTCCCCAAAAGCTATATTGCTAACAAAAGGGACGAAGTCACGTGATCAATTAATCAGCTTTTTTACAAATATGCGTTGTACGATAAGACTCTAATATTGAAGATGTGTGAATAAATTTTCAAGTATTGATATATATATATATATATATATATATATATATATATATATATATATATATATATATATATATATATATATATATATAATTAATTGATTTATAATAAGTACATATATACAGTTTGTATAAATCACATAAACACAAAATAAGAAAGTATGAATGCTTCAAATTAGGTTGAAAGAGAGTTCAATTTTTTTCTCCATCACGATAGAGTAAAGTAAAGTAAAATTCATATTCAAATTTGACAGACAATTCTAGGATGTGAGATCGTCATTAATATGGTGTATATCTTATCTATGTAGAAACGGGTATCATTGTTATTAACATGTTATCTATCTTCCGAATAATAACATAGCCCGATGTCCATCGTTCGGGAACTATGGAACTAAGCGGTGTGGAGTTGTTTGTTACCTGCAACAATGCTGCTCTAATATCACATATATCATGAAGTGGATAGGTATATCCTTATCACATTGCATCTTCGATTGTTCGTTAGACCTACTGGATGGACATCACAATAGGTGAAAATAGGAAGCGATATATAGGAAAATGGATATAAAACAGTTGGAAATTGAACTACAACTGGGCCTCTGGGAAATGGTTCGGAAGGAAGCCTCTGCCTCTGTTCAAAATTGAATCAGTATGTAGAAACATCCACTTTGAAACACGAGACCTAGAATGAAAGTGCGGAATGGAGAATTCGACAAATGCAAACACGAATTTTATTCTTTTAATATAAATTGAAATTCATCATCCTACCATTAATCATCAGAATTGTATTGTTTTATTAACGGCTGTCTGGAGCATTATCAACGTTTGCAAAACATGATTGATTATTATTGAAGCAATAATGTTGACAAGTTCATGGCATGTGATATTATATTTACTGACTATTAATATTTCACTATAATAATGTGTTTGTAGACAACCGATCAAGTATCAAAACAATCACTGCATTAGCTATATGGAACGCATGGCTAAGTCTTTATTGAATGTCCCCAATACTACGTCATTATGTTAAACAACCAGGCATCGAAATTACTAAATTTGCAGTTCCAATTATTAACCACACGAATCATTGGTATTTGATTCAATAAACATTCAGGCAATTCATCTTGAATGTTAGAAATTTGGAATAATACCAAGAATATATACTGACGTGAATAAAAATCGCAACACCCAGTATCAGTTAATCAATTTATTTGAAATGTTCATATAAAATGTACTTGGATAGAACAAAGAAATGATTGAAATTCCAACAAAAGATTTAACGTTACTTCATGTGAAAATGAGCAAGATATGAATCAGTTTTGGTTAAAATAAAGTCCTCCCCTTATCACCTCTATAGTGAACATTATCTAAGATGCCTAAATTTCGACAAATTCAAAAGTATTGTTCGTTAGGAGATTTTGAACATAGCCGGATTGTTGGTAAGAGGGAGGCCGGATAGCTATTATAAGATGTTAAATCAGGTGATCTGAAGAACTTGTTCATGAGCGACGACGAGGATGTAAAACTGGCGATAAGAGAGAGATATTTCACAACACGAGCTGTGGCAATTTATAGGAGGGAAACATTAGAACGAAGAGTCTGTATAGCGTCTGAATATCGACGTGTGAGATCTTTCGGACGTCCTTCTTACCAAACAGTTTTACGACCAAGCCTTTACTCTAGTTAGAAAGTTAGTCATCGTTTCCGCAGGCTAGGAATACACTGCAAGTTATAGGAATGACGTCATTTGGTCTTAACCGTCGAGTCCTGATTCTGTTTGTGGATTCACGATCGAAGAAGATGGGTGATGGGTGAGACGATGGAATGCACAACTAGCGGTTGAACGCCATAGTCAGGTGGAGTTAGGGTTTGGGGTGCAATAGGTTTTGGTCAAATATGTTGATTGATTTGCATGCGGCAATAATGACAGACAGAAATAATAGGTGGCTTCAATGCTTTTTTTATTAGGTAAAGCGTAAAATTTCTCATTGATGGAGCGAGATTTATGTCAGCTCTATGGTTATTTCACTTTGGTATGGCTCTTCTCAAATAGACATTGTAAGACTATCAGGCTTATGAATAGTAGGTTAGAAACAAATCCTGGATTGAAAATAGAATTAAGAAATCAATTGGAAAAAGGTGTTTCACCTATATTGGCCTCAAACTGTATGATCTCCTACCATCTGAACTGAAGAGATTACAATATAGTCACTGTAAAAAACATCTTAGGTCTTGGATACAGAATATACTCAAGTAATTGTTGAACTGTTTCAGAATTGAACTCAGATCCGTTTTATCCATTATTATGATTTCCGGTACGCCATAATGGTTAAAGTAAGTGATAAATGAATTAACTGTCTCGGTGGAATTTTTTGAGGTTATAGGAATCGTTATAGGAAAGAAAAGTGGTTTTATCCCTTGATAGTGAATGTATGTATCAGCATGTAAAATTTGGCACGGTTTGTTTGGCATCTCCATTAACGTTATAGGATTTCTCTCATATTTTGCATTTTGGCACTTTTCGCATTAATTTATAAAGGCAGCTATTTTAATTTTCGTATAAAGAAAGTAATATTTGTTCATAATTTATTTGAGAGTTTCAGTGATACCTCGGTGATTGGTGTTACCAGTATGATAGTTGCTTATAACATTTCTTCGACTTCTATAAGTGGTATACTATGCTCCTTACAACTAATAATTTTATGAGCATTATTATTAAATAGCTTCATGTATATAGAACTAGGATCTTTATACATTTTCCCTTGATCGAAATTAGAATAATGTTTTATTAGCATATCTCTAAGATTCATTGAAACTGTTGTTATGGAATAATGGTTTGGTTTAGTTTGAATTGCGTCTTCCGAAATTGCGGATACCATTTTTCGGTTCGATATTTATATTTGATTGAGAACTACCGGAAATGGTGTCTAACTTCGGGGTTTCACATATTGATACAGGTAGAAATGAATAACCAACATAATCGAGCTGCTCTAGAATTCTATCTAATATGCCAGGTGAAAGTGTTGCTATCTCTGATGATATATCTTCATCTTCATCGAAGTTTGGCTTAATTGAGTCACTGTCATTCGGGTTAGGTGTAGATTTTGTAATAGCGTTTATTAATATTCGTGTTTATGCTATAACGACCCTTGTTATGAATTATCTCATAGTAGGATTCTTCCATCGCACAATCTTGGAATTAGGCCACACAAGCGGGCGGTGATCGGTATATACAAAGAACTTTCGGCCGAATAGATAGGACGAAAATATTCCGTTGCCCAAACTATTGCTAGAAGTATTTTTCATTAGTTGATTAATCTTTCGTTGAGGCTTCTCGATGCATAGCATACCGGTTTATCGCTGCCTATTGTTCCTCGGGAAAGCACTAAGCCGAATGCTACATTTGACGCATCTGTCGTAAGAATAAACACTTGGTTAAAGTAAAGGTATTGCAAAATAGGGTAGTTCGTCAAAATCTGTTTACTCTCAAATGCCTCAATGAACTCTGAAGTCTGTTCGATTTTCGCGTTCCTCTTTCGGCATCTCGTCATGGGTTTCGTGAGTTTAGGACAGTCCTTTACGAACTTCCGGTATTATTCGACTAGATCAAGGAAGCCTCCAATTTCCTTTATGGTCTTAGGTATTGGATATTATACTATAGCCTTATTTTTTACAGGATTTGGTTTGACTTCATCCGATGTTATAACGTATCCCAGATAAGCCACTTCTTTTCTCAGGAACTAGCTTCTAACTAATTGTATCTTTAGATTTGAGTTCCGCAGTCTTACAAATACTTTTTTCAAACGTGTGTTGAGGATATTATTATGTTGTCCAAATGGACGAAACACTTCTAATTTTGCATCCCTCTGAGTATGCTATCCATAATACGTTGAAACGTCGCTAGTGCATTTCGTAGCCCACATGGCATACGTTTGAACTCGTAATGAACATTTCGCTAAACGCTCGTTCTTCGATGTCTTCCGGTGCCATTTCGACTTGGTAGTAGAAGGGAGGCAAGATCCAAAGTAGTGACTTCTGCCAATATTTGTTCACTATATCTGATATTTGGGAGTAGGTATTTATCTGCCACAGGTTTTTCAATAATTCTTCGGTAGTCAATGGCCATGAATATTTTCGATTTCCAATAGAATTTTGTATCCATTACTACTTCAAAATTTTCGGCGTATTCCGTATGATTACAAGTAATTTCATCGTATTCGTCAATTTCTAGAGGCTCTCGCATTATTATTTCAACAGGATTAATATTAGAATTTGATACCGAAGTTGCCCCTAATTTGTTTTCTATTTTAACTGAAGAGGTAGGTACCTCTACTCCTGGTTCAAATGTAATTTTATTCAATACATCGTACTTGCTATTTATATAGACTGGAATGTTCATGGCTCTTTATGTACGAGGTTGGATAGTTATCATTTTGAATAGGAATCTGTTTCAAAGATTTGGTATAGTTTTCGGATTTTGATTCGTTTATAATATGAATTGAAATTATTGTTACTTCTGTTATCAACAATTATTGTAGAGGCTGATTGTTGCTTTAAATTTTTTTTATTAGGTCTAATCCAAATAGTCAGTGATATTACGAGTTTACATCAAAAACGTTAATCTTGTGTTTTAAATCGCCAGTATTAAATACTTTCGGTGAAAGAATATTTAATGTTGTATCATGGCTACTAACTTGATGTACCGACTGTATTTTAAATAGTTCTTATCTTTTATAATACTATACTATAAAAATTTTCTATAACGTTATTACTTATTACCTTATTAGAGACTTCATATATCCGGTTTCTACATTCGGAATAATTATGAACGGTAAGCGAGGATTATTATCGTTATTCAATTGTATCAAATGGTTCATCGGGTAAGTTGAGGCCTAATTGAAAATTTTCGGGTTCACCTTCAAAATTATATCCGTCAGTGCAATAAAATTGTCTTCTGATTTTATTTAAAAAGTTTCTTGGGAATATTCTTCGCAATATGGTGTCATGGGATGTATGTCTCGTTTTCCTTTTCAACTTCCTGTTGATAAAATTTTTCCCAAATCCATTTTTTTGTGGGCGTACGGTATTCGTTATATGTATTATATTATGAGTTGAAGTTTGCATAAGAGTTGGTTTATAATATAGCCGGAAATTATTATTTGACTAGTGCAACCTTCGAACGGTTCTATTTTGCCCATTATTGAAATTATTTTGTCCTGCGTACATTTTACTTGCAGCGGTTTGAGCGGCTACTCTGGTGAAATTGTGTTGTTGATTATTAAAGTTAAATCGATTTATAGGTACGTAATTTAACGATCGGGATTGTGGCATATTGCCTGCTTGGTTATTAGCGAAACGGGGTAGATACACAATTATTAAATGGTCTAGGTGGTGCAAGTGGTTTGTTCGTTCTATCACAGCTATTTCAACTTTTAATAAATGGAACATTATTTGGAAGCGTATAATGTTTGTCTGCATAAGGGAAGTTCTCTTCTTCACCGATCATGCTCATAGCGTGTTGTAGGCTTATGGGTTTTTGCAGTCGCACTGCGAGACCTAATTGTCATGATAATCCATGTAGGAACGTTTGTAAGGCTAGATTATTCTAAATTTCATGTTTTTCATTTCTGATAGTTACATCAGGAATTTTGACTATTTACCCTGCAGCAAGCTTCGAACATCTTGCACACGTATTCCAAATTGATTGGGTTATTCACGAGCTTCTGGTTTTAAGCACATTAAGTCGCCTACTAAACAATGCTCATTACGCTGGTCCGGAGAGTATGGCAATACATTGTTTTAATATTTGGCCAGTTCATTGCGTCTTCACGACTGCCAACTAATATTTCAGCTCTTTCCTCAAGTTTACCTATATTTACCCTAAGTAATCATTCATTACGTGGATTTGCTACATTTTTACGATCTATAAACGTTGTTAATAGATTTTCGCATGCAAATATGAATATTTCAACGGTGGTTTTATCATCATCGTAATAAGGGATAACATTGAGATGATAGTTTTGCGAATCATTTAATAATTATTCTTACAGATTGATTGATATGAAACTTTCTATTTATTCTGTTAGTTGTCTCCTGTCACGAATTGTATTAATTCTGACACGATTGAACTCTTCAGGTTCAGTAGCCGATGAACTCATGGGATTTATTAATCATAAGGATGAATTTGAATAGACAGGGTTCAATGAGAAACATACTCACATTAGTAGAGTTGTTTTCATCTTGTTTGCTGTTCTTTCTTAAATTAACTTCGACGATGTGATTCTCGCTTCTCCGGCTTCGGCGATGTTGTCCTAGGCCCGGATAACAATTTTCCTTTATCCTGGTGCTACTACGTTTTCACTAAACGATATATGGATGATCGCACGTAATTGTCTCCTTGTTTCCGAACTAGTAAGCAAATTATTAAAACAAACCGATTTCACGTTTTCGCAAAAGTTCCAGAAATGCACAGGAAATCTATCTTAGAATCCTACCGACTGCATCAGTTATATGTCGAGGCATAACGGAAAGCTTTTTGAAAAAAACTTTATTTGAATTGAAACAAAAGCATTAATATGAAACTAAAACATCTACGCAAGGTGAAGTAGTGAAACGAAATGAATTATAGTAATTGAGATACATGTGTGTTGGCCTGAAAGTACATGATCAGCAATGATGGAGTTAATGCTATTACGGAGAGTCTTCAGCTGTAGGCGATGTAACACGCGGTTATGGTATTATGCTTTATAGATTATATGGTGAAATCAGATCACTAGAGTGCATGACATGAACTGCTAAAAGAATTGTATGTTACAGATAACGAAATAAATATGTACTTGGTATTTATTTGTCGTACGTCGTAGAAATTTTTTCATATCTGGAGTTACGACAGTATTGCAATAAAAAAATTCCGCTTTACTCGCTGCTTCTTTATTATCGTCATTCCGTAATTGATATTCTTCTTGAGTCAGAGGATAAAATAGCTTGTATTGAATCAATAATAAAACAATATTATACTTGCAATACTGTCGCAGACAAGCTACAATCGATCTTTACACGAATCCAAATATATAACAAATCTTCTTTTTCACAAACATTTCTATACTTCTCTCCCATGCACCATATGAATTTAAACCAATTTTATTTTTAATATTATCTGGCTGATTGAGCTGCTGGAAATTTTTCGCATGATGCTGAATATTAATGACAATGAAAATTCGAAATAGAATAATGATATTTTTTTCTGAATATCTTCTTTAATTTGAGAGCATAAGCACTCTTCACATTGTTCCATAAGATGGTGGTCATACGGGGTCTGGAAGGCGGCATTATTTTCTGGATCATAATTTCAAGCTTAATTACTTTCAATGTCGAATTTGAGATAAAGGGTTATATGTAAAAATATTATGACTTGATTCATTCATCAATTAGAGGTTATAAGAGTCACAGAAAAAAATTAGAATGAAACTGATACTTTAATGATTGTTATGGAAAATCGCCGAAGATTTGAATCCGAAATGCATAGACAGATATCTAAAACAGTAAATTTGAATGCATTGTTATGAATAAGAAGCATTAGAGTTCGAAGAAATATTTGATTTCTTATGAAGAAGTATATGTACTCGTATAATATTACAATATTTTCATAAAATCGTAACATTAGGTAACTGC
The DNA here is from genome assembly GCA_958510875.1 of Endomychus coccineus. NCBI lineage: Eukaryota > Metazoa > Arthropoda > Insecta > Coleoptera > Endomychidae > Endomychus > Endomychus coccineus. Next base: position 65,927,844 of record OY294069.1, read on the forward strand.
AACTACAGAATAATTTGTGTCATTAACTAGATAGACTTCGATTAGATGATTTTATTTCTGTAATAAAATAAGTATGTATTGAGGTGGGAAACTGGTCTCATCATAATGCCTTGTCTAGTGTTGTCTAGTCGTTTGATAAATAAACGGCGTAGACAAATCTATTCTTATAAAGATTATTTTCACTAGAATTCCATAGGCTCGGCTATATGTACTAAAATAAGATTATATTTTGATTTGTAATAGGTACAGTCGCAATTGATGCTTACGAAGATAAGCACAAAATCCGCTTTCAAGGGATTTTAATTTCATGCAATTTGATTTGCATTCAGGTGGAAAAACTTGGTGGATTGTATTAATGCGAACAGATTATAACAAATGCAAATGAAGTTGCAACTTGAATGTTCTACAGTTGATCAAAGTTTTCAGACATCGGATTTTGAAGTTTTTTCTACAAGGAAGTCGGACAATCAATTTGGGCTCTCACTGAAATGTTACGTATAAGCTATAAATTCCATCAAAAATTTGCGACTATTCACTTTCATACGATTCAAATTAGTAACTTATTATTCAGTTTTCATTTTATTTGTGTGATTGGAACTTCTTTTTTCACCGCATACCGCAAGGTACTTATTTATTGAAGTTCACCTCAAATCTATGATTCTCGTGAAAATGTGAAGTTTATAGCATTTTATGGAGCACTTACTTTTTAATATTTCTGATTATCATCTATAAGGTTTTTTGTTAAGTAGATAAATAGTAAACACTATTTAAATATCATTCAAGAATCACGGAAGCTGATAATTTATCTATCTATGACAACTTAAATTCATTTTGTATTCAAGAAGTGTGTGGTAAAGTTATTGCTGAACATACAGGATGGAAGATTTTCAAATAATACATCTAATAAAATGTTAGAGATTCTGAATATTACTGAATTCAGCAGAACATCTGTCAACGTATCAGTTATAAAAAGCCACTCTGTGGCGGAAATATCCTCAGTTTTCAACCAGTATTTTTGATGAAAGAGAGATATCCACAAAAAAACTGGTAAAGAACTGATGATATTTCAACTATCAACAGAGTAAACTAAATTAGAAATCAACCTGTATTTAAACCTATTTGGAATCAATAGTGTAAATACCTCCACCAGCTGGAGATAAATTCATTATATTACTTTTTCGCTTGTGCATTTCCATCCCTTCTTAATTATCTACATATTTGTCGTTAGTTAGTTACAAGAGTGATAAGCTATCTTCAGAAATAGTGAGACCTATATTTTGAATAAGTGTTAATGCCAATTTTTCACCATTGTTTTACAATATGTGGGGAAAATGTTCTTTATACCCAGTTAGAATATTCCTTTCAGTTATACCCACATGACAATTTGAAAACGACTCACAATTGATTTTGTAAATCCCGGATTTGTCGGAATCGGAAACTTTATAGGTGCTGCTTAAACGGTTTACAACTTGTTCTTACATCTATATACTGGTTGTATTGCAAATTCAGAAAACAATTTATAGGATTTATTGATAACTGAAGGGTGATAAGTGAACATTTTGAATTTTATTGAAGTATTTGAAGGTGATGGCTCTAATTTGGTTAGCTGGCTACGTTTCAGTTTCCTTTTTGTTTAGAAATTAAGTTATTGATCAAAGATTTGTCGTAGCCATTGTCCAACCTATTTGCCTGAAATTTCTCAACTTCGTTGTTATACTTGTGCTGGCTCGAAGGGACATTCAATAATCTATGAACAAGACTATTAAATTGAGCTATTTTATTTCTAAATGGTGTAGCTGAATCTACCTAAAAAGTTTTTTAGCTTGTTCTTACATATATAAAATTTGGAAATCAAATTGTGGAATTTATAAATCATTGAAGAATGATAAGAGTAGCTTCGGGATTTTATTGAACTAATTGCCCTAAATTGGTTAATAGGCTGCTTTCCATTTTTCGCTTTCGGTTAGAAATTAACTTATTGATCGAAGATTTGTCGTAATCATTGACCGTAACTATTTCTTACCATGTCCCTATTTCTTTTGAACTTTCTTTTACAATGTCGAATATAAAAATGATTCGAATAGATTTATATTTTTAGAGAAATAATGTACAACAACAAACTATGAATTGATTTTGAATCGAATTCTGCATTTCAAATTATGGAAATACGAATTCGGTCTGAAGTAGAAAAAAACAGGAAAATTTGCGGAAAACTGTGGAAAACCTGAAAAGAAAATCTTTCCACGTCATTGAAATTATCGTGTGACGCTGTTAAGTATTTAATATTTAAAATTTCAAAAATATCATTTTCCGGGAAAGCGCGGAAATTTTATTATGAATTCTCCTTTCCCTTGAATGGAATTTGTAGAGTGTCGTATTGATTTACGTTTGTTTTTGATGTCAATTTTAAATAGCCAAAATTACAAGTGATGACAAAAAAAATATTGATTGAAAATTTCGGTAAATCAAAGAAAATCCCAAGCACAAATATTATAACTTCATAGAAATGCCCGTGCGATACGTCGCTGATTACGAATTTGACATCGAAAATATTAAAAAATATCATTTTAGAATTTTTACGACTCGACTTTTTGCAAAATAGTTAGTTATTCGACATATTTCCCCATCTTATTGACTGGACTATCATAACGGATACAATAATTTTAGGCTAATATACGATACGGTAACATTGCTGAGAGAAGAATATCGTTCATTTGAGTTATCAGCAAGGATCTTTCCAAAAACCATTAGATAGGTGATGATGCAGTTAATATTTAGTACATCTGAAGAATTGAACATAATTAATGAATAGTACAATTATTACATTCATTCAATAGTTACTGCTGTGAATAAAAAACTAAAGATAAACTTGGTGATGTTGAATTTGGAAAACACCGATCGCAATTATAATTATCTCTACATTATATTCCCAAAGAGTTACAGATATAATGACTTTTGCTTGCGATGTGTAAACAGTAAGTAGTTCCTTCGAAACCTCGGATTCATGAAACAGTAAATCAGAGTCTATTTGTAGGAATAGGCTCCCGCTATCACTTCTAATAGAAGACCCTTAAAATTTGTCACTCAACACTGAGATTAATATTCCGAAAGGGAATTCTGCTGACATTCTCCATTTCAGCTCTTACTTGAATTTGTTATCTGATTATCTCACAGTATTCAGCGTGCCTTTTTCTATGATTTCTCCATCATGATATTACATATAGTAATAAACATTTAGATGGAAAGTGGTACGAATCATTTGCATGAAATCCTAAACAAGAACAAGGAGAAGGAATAATATCCTAAATACATTACAATACATTCAGCCTATTAATGATTATTTTTATTATGCTGGATGTATGTTGTATGTATGAATGATACATAAATCGTTGTGTGATCTTCTTATTCTTCACAACTTGAACCAATATATTTCTAGAATTATTGTTCAACTAGTATTCAATGGCATTCATATTCTTCGCAGTAGATCAATGTATTCTGTTATTACTAAGTATAGCTTATATTGCCAGAGCAAATTCAAATTAAGGTTCTGTAGAATGAAGGAACGAGGAATGAAGTGCTCTCAACTAATGACTTTCCATATCTGATTTGTCTATATAAAAATTTATTATGAACATATGATTTAACGAACTCCACTTGACACTAATCAGTATTCACTATTTGAAAATGAATAATTTAGAATGCAATAGAAAACGAGAACCGAGGAATGAAATTGTGAATCAAATTTATCAAAATATGGGGATCAAATATCCATGTATTTTCAAGAAAACCAGATTTCAAAACAGAAAAATTATATTTTCCTGAAAATTGTCTTCATTGTTAGCATATTCAAACTGAACGCGTAAACATAGTTACATATTTTTATGCCTGTATTCATTATAAATACATATTATGACAACACGAATGTCACCTTGGCAGAGTACCAAATGTTCTAATTATTACAACACAAGGACCTAGAATACTTCATTGTGATCAGAAAAATTGTTCCGGATAATTGTTGTCAATAATTTTAGATTATATGATTCATCTTTCAGCGTAGAATGAATTAAATTGTAAAAGGAACGGATCTGCAAAACAATGAATTATAAATAACGCAACGGTAATGGTAATACGTTCACCACTGAACTCGACAAGATGAAATGGATAATTTTCGAGGAGATTTATTATACTTGAATACACACATAAATTTCTTCATCGTTACGAGTTTAACGTCAAATTGAAACATGCAGTAAGAACAGATTAAATATCGAGCAAAAACTCTACCTTATGCTTGGGGGTTAAAAGTAAAATTATTTATTATCAAGTACTTATTCTAACAAAGCGGATTATTTTATCAAGCTACTAGATTTTGGTTTCTTTTCCTATTCAGGCTACGAAGTGAATCGTTAAAGGCAAATTTTTTAGAACATCATTTTGAGTCAGTTGAAGATGCAATATTTTCATCCTTCACCAGGAGTATCCGAAGTGCCTACTAAATTCGAAGAAGACAACTTCCGAGATTTGGATATAGTAACTACACAATATCAAATATTAATTCAAGAAGCATACCCACTCCAATTTGTTGGTCGGTGGATATGTTATTTTGCGTGTATTTGTTCGACAACAAAGATTCATCTACTCTTCCGTTTACCCTTTACAACGTGAAACTAGATTTCTCCGAACAGGTAATAGCTCACGTTGAAGTATAAGAGAGCAAAATCATTATGATTGCAATACAAAAACAATAACTGTCTTTTTCTTTGAACTCAAATTGTGCTATAACGGAGCCTCCGCCATTAGTCAGACTTTAAATATATAGTTGTCGTTAAAGTATTGTTCGTCAAATTATTGACGAAAGGAAAATAACATATAGAAACTTCTTCAGTGTTATATTTCTTGGTTCTTGTTAAATGATCCGTAATTATTGAAATTTTCCTTCAATCTTCGAAGAACAGTTCTGTTAGGTTGCCTTTTTTGGGAATGGATTAAAGTAGGTACTCTCAAATCATACTTTTCTCATAATTTTCGAAAAACATTTTGCACTGAGAAATACTAAATAATGTAAATTAAGTATTTAATCAGAATATCAACAGTGATTATCAAATGGTAAAAGTTCTGTAAAATTGTAGAGCAATGCAATGGTTATTCAATTAGGCATTTTCTTAATGACATAAGCAGAGTGAAGAAATTTTAAGAATTATTCAATATAAACAATTTTCTCTAAGACTCAGTAGAAATGGTGAAATCGACAAAACATGATACGTTTATATTTGGAATAAGAAAATATTATCTTTCTAATAATGTCTAAACCAACTACGACTTCCATATAAAAAATACAACTTTATGTCATTCTTAGTCAAAAAATGTTATGTTTGGAGCATTTTGATAGTTCACATTTGCGAAAGTAGATTAAGTTAATAAGATATCTCTCGATAGAGGTTGGTAGGTATATTACAGAGTAACTCATCATTTTCACCCATGGACAGTGTTATGATTCAGGAAATATCTTTTTTCTGTCCCTCACTTACAAAATATCGACTCCTTTCAATAATGATATCTCTTCTCTTAATATTATTTCATTATTATCATCGAAAAAAACTACTATCTTTTGCATTATAATGAAACAGGAACAGTTTTGATATTCTGCGTAGAATTTATTTGCCATTTTTTTTCAAATTGAAAACCTAGATACAGCTTATTAATAGTGTCTTAAGCTTAGAGAAATATTGATAAGAAAGAGGAAGAAAAGAAAAATTAAGATAATGGGCATCGATTCACTATTTCATTTCATCCAATTTCTCCAGAAATGTTGGTACCAAGTTTAAGGAAGTTTATTTGAATCATGAAATGGTGTCGTCTCGAACTCGTATCCTCAAACATCTTAGTATTATTTTACATATTACTTGAATACTATTAATTTGTGTATCAAACGTTTGATTGTTCCAGACAACCAAAGGAGCATCTAATTATTTTACAGTTTTAATCTAACTAAAATTACAAATTTTATCTGAAATCGTATTTCCGTATTAATTTGTTAACCACTATTGAAGTAATCAAAATGCTATTTTTTCTCGTCAGATTATATTTTCTAACAAGTAATTTTATAAAATCTGAAGTGACACATCAAATATTGTAAAACAGTTTTTATTCTATTCAAATATTATTGAAGAATATCACAACATAAGTACCGAGCTGAACTTCTCGTATTTAGTACGTACGTTGATTGATTATTCCCAAGCGTGGAAAAATTCAGCTAAAATGGAGTAGAAGTAGTCGATTTGTAAATATTCTAGCCTTCAACACTTCCAGAATAACTCACTACTTTAAATGTAAGAGAAAGAATGATAATCAGACGAACTCTCGGTATTATAATAGATGTTCGCAAATGGAATTTCCATGTAAATTACGTTGTTCAGAAGTTAAGGAACATAGTTTATAAATTTAGCATTTAAAAGCAGTTTTAGATTTAAATATTCGGAAACATTTTATTATTCACTATTAGAATCGCATCTTTGGTATGGATTGCTATCTTGTGGTGGTGTTTTACAGAGAGTATCTTGAAAAAAGATTATCAAATTTGAGTTCACACGAAGACTATACCAGATATAGGGAACGATATTGCAAGTAAGACATTTGGACAGAGACCTTTTTAGGTCCTAAATTATTTTGCCGCAACATATTATCAATTCGAAACATTTTGTATTTTTTAATTTATTTATTCAATAACATTGTCTCTATGCATAGGTTCGCAATACATTCAAAAATCGATCTAAAAAATTATTAAAAAGTATTAGAATAAAATAAAAAATTGATTCAACTTCTCGATTAAGTTTGGATTATATGTATATGTGTAGGTGCGTATTACTATTAGGTGGATACTCAAGTAAATTAAAACATATACCTACATGATATAGGTACACATAATGGATAAAATATGTGTATTTCCACTCCACAATGTTTTAATAATTTTTTTTGAATTGCTGTTCCATTAAATATTATTGATCGAAAGATAGTTTTGTATTCAATACATGTTTTGTAATTCATTCCGATATATCTCCAAATATCTATCACATACAAGTAGCTTCTTTGATTATCAAAATTTATTTGTGACAAATGTAAAACGTGCCCTTCTATGTTAACACATATTTATGTTCATTAGTCGGAAGTCATTACTTCGCGATAATTTATCATATTGATATTATAAAATGAAACACTTTTACTTTGTCTTTAATCACATATATTATAGAAACAAATCGTGACTATAGATTCGACACTAGCACGTCATCTTCAAACGATACTAATGTATGAAAATATGAATAATCTTGGATATTTATGGTACAATATAAGACACAGGTAACAAGTTCGGTTCCGGTTGGGGGAAATACATTGTTGGAATAGCATAATTGAAATTGAATAATGATGTAGAGTTAATATTGTGTTATTACAAATATAGTCACGATTTGTTTCTATAATGTATGTGATAAAAAACAAAATAAAAGTGTTCTATTTTATTTTAACATATTTATGTATTTATTCATTATTTGTTGCAAATAAATCTTATGATTATTATCACTTATTACTGTCAACAACGTTTAACTTTGAAATGAGTAACGAAATATGTGGTTTTCACATCTGAGAACAATCCCATTAAATGTAACCCTTGTTTGATTTTCAGATCGGAATGTCATGTCCTGATAAAAATTTCGTTATAAGAATTAGTTATTGGAAATTCTATCAGTTATGAGGGATATTATTTCGGTATTTAATAATCTCTAAAATTCCGTGATTTTACATGGCTCACTCAACGTCGCTTATGCATAGCGCTTCTTGAATATATCTGGTAAATCACTAGCCTTCTGAGAAAGCTTTTTCCGAGATTTGAGTCAATCTTAAGTTTCAAGAATTCAAGGGTTGACTTCATGTTATTATCGGAAGTCATTACAATTGCTTCTAAAACTTATCTTGAGCTAATATTACAAATTTAGATATTACTGTACGATAATTAAGCCGATTGACAGCAATTTCAAAATTTAATAAACGATTTTCAGAAATAGGCATACATAATACGATTGTATGTTTTTGAGATGTTTATTTTACCAATGTGGATGTAATATCAGATTGAAATGCATTGTCTGAACTCATAACTAAATTTTGCACGATCAATTAGACTTCTACTACCTATAGTATTCTTTTATATATAAATTCTCGGGAAATGGGTCACACTAACACATATGCTTATTATTTTTGTCTTTACGTACGTTTCGGTCTCTCGACCATCATCAGAAGACGCATTATGTCTAGAACGGGATTTCTTTAAACTTATTGTATTAGCACAGATTGTCCTTATTGCACCAATTTCAATTAAAAATGCCCACGTCACCGAAACGAACAGAAACACGAATAATCGAAATTGTCTTAAGTATATAAATATGTATTAAGAATCCACTGTTTAGCAATTTTCTTATAATATACGAACTCATGTCGAATATACTGGAACAAAAAAAAATAATAAAAAAATGAATGAATAAAAAAAAATATGAAGATGAAGACTTATGAGGTAATAGAAAAAGTTTTTATCAGACCTTACTAGAATTATATATATATATATATATATATATATATATAACCTAAGAAGAAACATATATATATATATATATATATATATATATATATATATATATATATATATATATATGAGCAATCTACCTAAAATATACTTTTAACATTATAAAGACGCATGTAGGAATTTGCAAAGGTTTTAATTGATTAAATGAGTATAAATCTGACATAATGACTGAATGTCTGTTCCATGATTTACAAACTTGGTGTCCGTTTCATGTGAATCATCTCCAGAATAGATCTTTTATAATAATTGGTATCCTTAGTTAAAATTAAAATATTAGCATTTTTGTAATCAAATTGATGGTTATAATGAAAACAGTGTTCAGCAAGGGCGGTGGAATTTTCTTACTTTCTTTTTCTTGTACTGTAGAAGTTCCATCGCAATCTACACAATTTAATTTGTATACTGTGTGGGTTTGTTCATCTTTAGGTATTAAAGGTTTTAGATTTGAAAAATATTTCCCAACACAGTTAGTAGGTATATGCGAAACATTTATATCATACTTTTAAAGAACATTTTTCAAGTTTCTCTGAGGTCTACGGAATGTATGGTAATATCATAAAATTATCTGTATAACCGTTTATGTTATTTATATAATGACGTTCCATTATAGATTTTGTTTGTTTGTGTAGCCATTCATTTTTAAATTTTTGGGACAGTCCTCTGGGTGGGACAATCTAACCGCGCAATCTGTAAGGCTGTTTATAACACTTTTTCCATAACTTGTTGGTGCAACGGAATTGAAGTGAAGATAACGTTTCTTTAGTAAACCACGAAGTTTTTATTTTTCCATCTGCATCATGTCTGATGTTCAAATCTAGGAAATTTATGTTTTTGTTCACTTCTATTTTACAAGTAAGTAGTTGAATTTATTATTCACATACTGAATTCTATCATTGTGAACATACATTAGGCCATCATCTAATACCGTTTAAAGAATACGGGTTATAAATCTAATGAATTTACTACACATTTCTCTAGGCATTTCAAAACTAGGTTATCAATAGTAGCTGAAATAGGAGATCCCATTGCTGTGCCGAATGTTTGCCCAAAATATTATTCTTTTCGATGTCTCGAAAACATCAATTTTCGCCGTAATCCACTCACTTATACATCCGCCTGGCACATTACCGCATTAAAATTTCACAATATAGTCCAGTCTGTGAACCGGGATTCTAGCTACGATAAAAAAAAACATGTAAGTTCGAATCAAAAAATTTTTTTTGCATTAGCTTCAGGAGGTTCTCTCAGGATCATTCATACCATAAACCTTAAAACCTCTTGGGAACCCCAACCCCACCCATTGGGGACGAAAATGGTCCGAAATCTCCATGTCTTGAATTGTATTTTCTACAAAAAAGGTATTTTGGCATTTCGAGTGCACCTAGGGTTTTTTTTGGGTCGCCGAACACGAATCCGTAGTCTTTTTTTACTTGAAATCCATCATAGGGGTGGTCAAATCGACAAAATTGGCCAATTTCACACCCCTAATACGTTATTTTGCAATTTACTTGTTTTAGGCATTTCGAATCCACCAAGGGGATTTTTTGGGTCGCTGAATATGATTCCGAAGCCGAATTTATTCCGGAGTAAAATGCAAAATAATAAAAATTTAGTAGCGTGTCAAATTAGCCATTTTTGTAAATTTCCCACCCCTACGATGATATTCGAGTGAATCTGGCTTCAGAATCGTATTCAGCTACCCAAAAAATCTCCTTGGTGAATTCGAAATGCCTAAAACAAGTAAATTGCAAAATAACATATAGGGGTGCAAAATTGGCCAATTTCGTCGATTTTACCACTCCTACGATGGATTGCAAGTGAATCTGGCTACGGATTCGTGTTCAGCTACCCAAAAAACCTCCTAGGTGCACTCGAAATGCCAAAATATCTTTTTTTGTAGAAAATACAATTCAAAACTTGGAGAGTTCGGGCCATTTTCGCCCCCAATGGGTAGGGTTGGGGTTCCCAAGAGATTTTAAGGTGTATGAATGATCCTGAGAACCTCCTGAAGCTAACGCAAAAAAAATTTTTGATTCGAACTTACATGTTTTTTTTTTTCCGGTTCATAGCGTGGACTAATAATGCCTCAGTAACTTTTACCCTTATTTCGATTATTCTGTTCCGTTCATTTATTTCTCGATAATCAAACTGAGTATACATTTGTTTTTAAGTTAAAGAGACTGAATCTGTCAATTCCGTAGATTGAATGTCCGAATTAAGATTTTGTGTATCGAGATCTTATCTTAGAAAGATTATAAATTTATTTGAAAGTAGGTTCAATTCTGCGTTCATTGAAGGAATAATATATTGAACTCGTCTTTACTTGTTGGAAATTCATTATATTGCAAATCAACACTATACTCTAGAAATATGAATTTTTTCTACAGTGTATTAATCAGTGTAGAATTCATTTATAATAATACGAGTATATAGCTCCGCAACGAAACTACCGTTATACGTCATCATATCACGAAATTAAACGTTGCCACTTCATTACAAATTTTTTGAGTCATTCCAAAGTACTTTTGTGTTAATTATCAAAGTTTGTAGCGTGCTATCAAGTCAACGCAACTACAACGCGTTGTCTGACTGCATTCACTGACATCAAGCGAGCCCTGATAATCTCGTTCTTCCTCGGAATTTCGACACCACCAATTCTTTCGAACGGCTATGTGAATGCTTCGGCATTTCATAATCGTTTGTGCAAATTTGTTTTTATTACGAGGAAATACACTGGTGTCAGTGATTTGATAAGTTCGATTTAATTTAATTCATGTCAGCCAAGTCAACAACTCAAACCGCATATTGGCAACTGCTACTGGAATAAACCAATCGCTTGATTTCATATTGCAAAGCAAATCAAATATAATCAATTTGTATGATTTATGCGGCCGAATATTCAGGGTGTTCCATCTCAGACGAGCCACCCCGTATATTTCTTATCCCATAGTGAGTGGAAAAATCTCCCGAAACACGTCGAATGATTTTGTTTGGAGGACATCATTTGACGTATATTTGAGGCTTGAACGAGCAACCCCCTAATAGGGGGCGCTTCAACCCCTCAAAATTGAATAGGGGAGAGGGGTTGAGTGATACGTCATTTGAAAGGTCTTGGAAGCCTCTTTACAACGGTGTATGAAAAACGTAAATTTGATGAACCGTTTTCGCCAAAAATTAATTTTGTTGCTCGAATGCGCCACCTTGAATATTTTGGTTATTTGTACAATGTACAAGCTCATTTCTATTAAGCCTTTTTTACAAACTTAAACAATCTTCAAAAAATTACATTCTTAAAAAATTGAATTGTGTTGTCATGCTTACAATGAAAAAAATTAAATCTGCGTGTTTAAATCGAATGTTCAAATTGTCCTCCATTGATTTCCATACAATAATACAATCTTGACTGAAAGCCGTCTCTAACATGGTTCAGCATAATTGGAGTTATTTGACGACACTCATTCACAATTCGTTGGCGTAGTTCGTCCAAATTTTCAGGCTGAGTCACAAAAATCTTGGACTTAAAATGTCCCCACAAGAAGAAGTCCAGAGGGTTCAGGTCAGGAGATAGGGCAGGCCACTCCATAGGACCTCTTCTTCCAATCCAACGACCGGGGTATTGCAAATTGAGGTATTGGCGAACTGGTGCGGCGTAGTGAGGAGGAGCTCCGTCTTGTTGGAAATGCAATTGTTGTTCAAGTAGTAGAGGATCGTTTTCTAATTGTTCAGTTATTAACGGATCAATCGCATTTTCCAACATCTCAAGATAAATTTCGCCATTTAAATCACCAGGAATAAACATAGGTCCAATTAGGTGGTCTCCCAAAATTCCTACCCAAACGTTTAGCTTTTCCCGATGTTGAGTGTGAGCTTCTTGAAATACATGAGGATTTGTATCGCTCCAAATTCTACAGTTATGCCGGTTAACCTCTCCATTAATTAAAAAAGTGCATTCGTCAGAAAAGCAAACGTTGTACAAGAAATTTGGGTTATTATTGATACGCTCGACCATAATTTCGCAAAACTCTTGCCTTCGATCCCAATCATCATCATTTAATTCCTAAATTAATTTAATTTTGTACAGGTGGAACTTGTGCTCATGTAAAATTCTGAAAACGTTAGATTGGCTAATACCGGATGCTGCAGAAAGTTGTCGTACAGATTGCGTGTTTGGCATAAGTTGGACATGTCCCAATACCGCCACAGCTGCTCCTTCATCATTAACAATTCCAATGGGTGACCTTTTTTATCCATTACTGAACCCATCTCCACAAATTTTGAAATCAATTCCATTACGTACTTATGGCGAACGCTACGTTCAGGATGGTTTTCGTTAAATATCTTTGCAGCCGCTCGGGCATGATTTGATTTTGGTAATAAAGGCTAACCAGCTCAACACGCAGATTTAATTTTTTCCATTGTAAGCATGACAACACAATTCAATTTTTTTAAGAATGTGATTTTCTGAAGATTGTTTAAGTTTGTAAAAAAGGCCTAATAAAAATGAGCTTGTACATTGAACAAATAACCAAAATATTCAAGGTAGCGCATTCGATCAACTAAATTAATTTTTGGCGAAAACGGTTAATCAAATTTACGTTTCTCATACACCGTTGTAAAGAGGCTTCCAAGACCTTTCAAATGACGTATCACTCAACCCCTCTCCCCTATTCAATTTTGAGGGGTTGAAGCGCCCCCTATTAGGGGGTTGCACGTTCAAGCCTCAAATATACGTCAAAAGATATCCCACAAACAAAATCAATCGACGTGTTTCGGGAGATTTTTCCACTCACTATGGGATAAGAAATATACGGGGTGGCTCGTCTGAGATGGAACACCCTGTATATGAATAGGGAAAGTTTTGTAGCTGGTCTAAAAAATGTTTAAGCATTTTCGCGGTAATATCCGTTTTGAGCCATTCTGAATCGATCTAGATTATTTTTGAGATGATGTCTGTATGCGTCTTTGCGCGTGTGCGAAAAAACTGTGAAGACGCTGTTCTTATTAGTCGTATTGATATGAAATTTTGCAAATCGCTCTAAAGTGGTGAAAATAGGAACTGTATTGTTTTCGGTCAAGGCATTTTTGACATCCATCTTCAGTTTTTCAAATGGAATTATTTTATTAAACATAATGACAGCGTTTTAATGGTTGTAGTCTAGAAGCTAGAGCAATACTGTGTGACTGAAAGTTCACACGATGACTTTATGGTTTATTGTTAAAGAAAGGTTCAATGATTAATTCATCTCACAAACGAAATCTTCGCCCTCATGTAGTTCTCGATCTACTTTTGATTTTTTACTGCAAGTTAACCCTTTTCAAGTTGCGGTTACTTGAAAGGCATGCCAGTCTTATACACTTCTGCCATGTGCCATCATTTTCTATAGTGTCCGTTTATCGGGCTGACCAGTTGAAATGGGACTGACAATGGACTGCGAGTTAACCCTCCCAAACCTGGGGAAAATCTTTATTGGTGTTGCCAATTGTTAAAATACCATATGTCATCAAAAGTTACTGGTCCAATTCAGAGTAGCTGGTCATTATTTGGCCAGAAAATGGATATGTACGCCATTTTGTGTCTAAAACGAATTACAAGTTAACATGATGGCACCTCTTCACATACGTTTATTTGAGATCAAATAGTGATATCATAGAGTGTCATCATTTTTTGCTTTTTTCAATCCCCTCCACGCTGTCGGAACTTTAATAATTGAGTAATTTATCATAATATTGGTCTATTTTTCCACCTTTTTCATATTATTGTTTTATTTCGACCCCCTACCACCATTCACCGTACGTACCCCTCGAGGAATTAACGCCAAACATGCTGGTCATGTCCCATAATTGTCAATATAGCTTGTACCAAAAATATAATTATACGATTCCGGTCCATTAATGCACCCCCTATAGCACATCAACGTCACCTAACCAACCCCTATTTGGAACAATACAAAAATAATAATATTTAATGTTGGTTTTGCATCAGTGGTTTTAGCCCAGGCTCCATAATCTTTTACTTCCAATGGCAGCAACATTTTCGCAGGTTAAACTTTTACATGTTTTTGGGTAAACTAGCTTAGTAGGTTACTTGAAAGTTTGTAATATTAAAGTGCATATGAATACACTCCCGAGCAGAGAATTCGCCAAATGTGGACTGCGATTTTTATCCGCAGATACATGCAAGTTCAATTTACCTTGAGACCAACTGGATTCTTGCACCTTAACCATAAGCTGCGTATTTTTTAACAATACAAGAATATTAACTCACATAACGTTCGAATTTCATTTCAATATACAATAAAGGTTGTTCCAAAACATGAGTTTCAATCCCTGGAATTAAAAAATTGAAATAACCTTGGAAGATAATAAGCTTTCCTACAATTTATATCTGAAACTTTACATCCTTATTCTAGAAGATGGAGTGAAACTGAATCGTCCTGTATAAAAGATAAATATCTATGGATTTAGAAAACTGAGTTTATGTTATGTATTTGTTCTTTCAGGTATTGGAATGTTGGTAGTTAGTTGAACATTAATATAGAGCACATTATATCAGACGCAACTAGATCTAATCCCTCTCGATAGAATATTAATAACAACTCTCCACGAAATAGTGGGGCATCGTTTTTACTGATGAAACAGAGTACATTTCATAATACTCCATCCACACAGATCAATCAATCATAATAACTAATCATTCAAATAAATATGTAGAATATTTTTCATGAAGTGTATACTGTATACCTCTCTCTACTCCTTCATCCGAGAATTTAGTATAAGTAGATGTGTTGACATTCTCACACGCTGCTTAATGGTTCGTTGATTACAGATCCACCAACCTTTTATGTACCCAAGCAGATACGGTATAATTTGAATCGAATCCGTAGTGACAACATATTCAATGTGTATATTCTCTGCAAACTGATGGGGGGAGAAGCGTAACATCCTATTCGGGATTATGTTAGCAGAATAGCAATTGGCTGATGTTACCTATTTCAACACACTAACGATCACGTAACAGTAATATTACCAATAGTCTAACTGATGATCCAGATTCTAAATGCTAGAAGAAGTACGGATATTTAGTTGAATTGAGATTCAGCTAAGATTTCCCTGATCTAACAATAAATGTCACATCACTGGAAGAAATAGTCGTGAATGACTTACGGAGTCGAACTCAATAATGATTACCATGTTTGATATTGACGAAATCTCTATAAGCGGAATCAACAATGCAAGTAATAGGTATTGGTTATGAATGATTAAATGATTGTGAACGTATTGAAACTTATGAAGAATATTGGAAAATTTACTATAATTGAGACGTGTTGATTTTTTTCCGATCTTTATTTCAGAAAATCATAAACGTTAAAATTTGGAATGTTAGTTCATTTTCTATTCCAATTTCAACGGAAGAGGAAATTTGCGTTCCATCTACGCAATTTGGTACCAAAAATGTACAAAATATTAGATTTCTGAACTTTGAACCACACTGAGTTGATACGTTTTTAGATGTATTTCGCTACTATCACGGAATGGCAATACTCCAGGCAAATAAGACATTTTCCACATACCTCTCTGTACGACGGGATTTTTTTGTAGAAAAATATAGGTTTTGACATCTAAAAACTGATGTCACTGACGCGAAGGCTGGCTGGAAGATGTATATATATGATTTATAGTCAATATCTCAAAAACCAAGGAATTTATCGAAAAAAATTTCGAAGAAAACTTGTAGGAAATAAAAATTTCCACAAAAAATCATTCATGACATTTTACGATTTTCCGAGCGGTTTCCGCGTAAAATACGTTAAACGACATTTTATATATACATATTTCATGTTTCCTTGCTATGTTACTCAAAAAAACGTTAATATCTCGAAAATTAAGCATTTTCTTCAAAACTCAGAAAATGACACGTTTGACGCTGATATCGAAGTGAAATTTCCATGATTTTCCAAGAATTTTCCACAATTTTCACTTTTCATACTTAGTTATATCCCTGAATATGTCACAGAGCAATTACATTTTTTCTTTAAGGCTCACTGTCTGCCAAATTAACACTAATTGCGAAGAATATGCCTAAATACTATTTTTTTTCCGTGGAAAATCTGACTTTTCTAATAACGTTCGTTTGGAAGGAAAATACATTTTGAACAACTTTTATTTTCTTTCAAATCGAACGTTATTAGAAAAGTCAGATTTTCCACGGAAAATCAGAAAATCGTATTTAGGCATATTTTTCTCAATTAATCGTTAATTTCGCAATTAATCGTTAATTTGGCAATTAATCGTTGATTTCGCAGCAAGCCTTAAAGAAGAAATGTAATAGAAATGAAAATTTGTTCAAAATTCCTGGAAAATCATAGAATTTTCACTTCGATATCAGAGGCCAACGTGTCATTTACTAGGTTTTCAAGAAAGAGCTTAATTTTCGAGATAACATAACGTTTTTTGGGTAACATAGCGAGGAAACATGAAATATATATATAAAACGCGGTTTAACGCATTTTACGCGGAAACCGCGCGGAAAATCGAAAAATGTTATAGATGATTTTAAGTGGCAATTTTCATTTTCTACAACTTTTGCTCGAAACTTTGTTTGATACATTGATTGGTTTTTGAGATATTGACTATAAATCAAATATATACATATATGTATATCTATATATCACAATGCTACCCCGCGCCAGCCTTCGCGTCAGTGACATTGGTTTCTAGATGTCAATACCCACACTTTTTCATCAAAAGATCCCGCCGTACAGAGAGGTCTGTAATATGAGCTTTTTTCATCTTATTTGCCTGGAGTACAATGAGAACCACGTTTTCAATGCAAATCATGGACTAACAGAATCAGTACGTAAATCATTTCGGAACCGAAACTGAGAAATTATAAGAATTCTAAGCAATATGATAAGTTAGAGCACAAATTGCAAACAAAATATTTTGATAAATCCATTGTGAATATCGGGACAAACAAATTATTTGAAAGTCACCATTGTTTTATAATTTACGGAGTTTCGTATCAAAGTTTCCTGTATTTTTGTTATAAAAGTTTCTGCTAGCTTTACCGTGATTCTAGCAAAACCACGAAGACAGCGGACACATTTCATCAGGGTTCAATGAAAAATACATCATGTTTAATGGCTTTTTATAGGCTAATTGAATATCAAAAAATGTTTGTCCACGACTATTGTATAAAATATGCATAATGCATGTGTTTCCTCAAGCATAATGATATCCATTAATCACTAGTGAATAATGAAATCATTATTCACTACCATCAATATGACAAACATGATAGAAACGTATAGACAAATACGATAAAAATAGAGCGTGCTATGAAACGTCAAGTCAGATCGAATTTAATTTGAAACGTCAACAATATGTTGGTTCGACTTGTTTCAACAGCAAAGTTTATTAGTATTAAAGTATTATATGTGGGTCGTGAACAAAGTATTGTATTCTACTTGCATATTATGGCTATTATTCACAGGGATGATGCTCGTGCCGTAAACTTCATCCACGTGAATAATAGCCACCATAATATGCTCGTTGAATAATATACTATTATTCCTCTATGATATTTTTCCCTATTTTAAAAGTTTCTCCTAGCTACTCGTATGATGAAAGCACAATATTCTAAGCAAGGGTTCACTTTACTTATCGTCTTTCTATTTCAATCGTTCATTTGGTTTCGTTTTTTAGTTAAGTAAAGCAATGGAATAAAAAGTGTTGCACTCATTATTATCGGCTTGTTCTGTTTCGAAATAATAATTGTTAGATAAGTATCACATTCATTAAATAGTCCAGTCATTATAGGAGATTTTCATCGAAATTTTTGGGTACAGCTCAATTTTTGTACCAAAGTGTAGGTTTTGGTATCTGAAAACATGTGGCACTGACGCGCCTGCGCGCGCATATTAGCATTCGTCAGAATAGATATATATATACGTTTTTTTGCCATTTTTTGCACAAAATGGAGAATATATCCAAATGTATGCATTTTATCGAAAAAATGAAGAGGAGTAAAGTTGTTCAGAATTAAATTTCCTATAAAAATGCATTATTTGATTTTCCGATTTTCTTCGCAGTTTTCCCGGGCGCGGGAAATTAATTTTCCCATGATTTTCAACGTTAGTTTCTCTTTTTATTTTCATTTTACCATTCAAACAATATTATGAAATTGTGAAACGTTTTTTTAGTATTTTATGTTATTTAAGAAAGACACGTGTGCTTGCATTTTTTGTTTCAGCCTCATGATGGAAAATTTGTGGAAAATTTTATCAACACAAATCGGAAAATCAAATAATGCATTTTTATAGGAAATTTAATTCTGAACAACTTTACTCCTCTTCATTTTTTCGATAAAATGCATACATTTGGATATATTCTCCATTTTGTGCAAAAAATGGCAAAAAAACGTATATATATATCTATTCTGACGAATGCTAATATGCGCGCGCAGGCGCGTCAGTGCCACATGTTTTCAGATACCAAAACCTACACTTTGGTACAAAAATTGAGCTGTACCCAAAAATTTCGATTATTTGCTCAAAGATCTTCTATAATGACTGGACTAAAAGCTATTGTACTTGTATTACGAAAAAAATGTTTTATATAAGAAATTGTTGGGTTAAAAAACTGTATGCACTATTCTAGAGAATTTGTTTGTCAAGTTTGTGTCGAAATTTTAAGTGAAATGAACAAAAATAGAACAAATATTTGTTGTTGATCATAGATCAATATACCAATTCGGTGAAGCCATCAGAAACTTTTATAACAAAAAAAATATAGGAGCTGAAATTTTTTTTTGCATTTGATTAGCCTTTGAAAAGTCGTTAATTTGGATATATTTTTCATTGAGTCCTACTGGAATGTCGCTGCTCTCCGCCTGGTTGTGCTACAATTACGGTAAACCCAGCAGAAATTTTTATAACAAAAAAAATATAGGAACGGAAATTTTTTTTGCATTTGATTAGATTTCAAAAAATCGTTAATTTTGATATATTTTTTATTGAGTCCCTTGCTAAGTTTACCGACCTGAAAAACTGTTATGAGAAAACCGTCATAGAACAAAACTAAGGAACCACTCAACCTGAGAAGGAACAATGGAGATCTGTCCTTCAGACAAACCCCAAGCGTATACTGTCAGAATGCGCTTGATAAGCAAAACGGACAGCCTAAGCTATCCCTGGAAGAGTACAACAGCCAACCGATGAAAAATCTGTACATACACAATATACAGAAACAACATTTCATTTTATTGACCACGGAATCTTGTTTTAGGCTGAGCTCAGGAACGCCTGCATTTGACTCAAAAAGAAAATTTATGTGTAACTTGTTTTATCCAGATTTGACTTGTTTCCGAGAATAATTCTTGATCAATTTAATATTGCGATTGTTTATGACTTAAGGAGAAGCGATCATTCGAGAAAATTCGAAGGTCTTAATCGGTGCGAATTTATATTTCTCACAAGATGGAGTCTAATTTCGATGAAGTTTTGAAGCAATTTTTCATTTGAAAAAACGTTCTAATTGTTCGAACAATTATTTACCAATACTATTTAGGGGTATCTAGACAAGAAAAAGAAGTTCAGTGCAGTCGAAGTAAAATTTGCTGGGGTATATAATATACCTATTGTTAAATCAGGTACAAAAAAGATATGTTATTAGTATTACGTTGCAGAAGTGACTTCACGTAGGTATTCTATTTTATTTTCCATTCAACCAGTGGCAATATGAATTTTATCATATTGTTTTATATATAAAAATTCTCGGGAAATAGGTCACAATAACACTTTGTTTTAACTATTCGTCTTTACGTACGTTTCGGTCTCACGACCATCATTAGAAGACTCACTATGTCTAAAAAGGGGGTTTATTAAAACTAATTATAGCACAAGCGTCCAAATCGCACAATTTAACTTCAATTAAAAGAGCCCACGCCGTCGAAACGAACAGAACCACGAATAATCGAAATTGTATCGTCAGAATTAATGTATAAAAAATTATTTTTTTGTAGTAAGAATCCGCTATTCAGTAATATTATTAAAATATATGAGTGCATATTGATTGGTATTCTCACAACAAATGAGAAGAACGAAGTTATTTGTCAAGTATCTACTTTCGAAACCAGATGTGTAGGATTTATGACAAGGCCCTTAACAACGGTTTCAGACCTGTACTGGGAAATAACTATTACGAATTCTTCCTAAAAACATTTTCTACCCTTATAAAGACGTATGTAAGAATTTGCAAGAGATTATTTAATCAAATTAGTATAAATATGACTTAGATTTTGTGTGTCTACCCTATGATTTACAGATTTGGGGTCCCGTTTTATGTGAATCATCTCCAGGATAGATCTTTTATAATAATTGGTTTCCTTAGTTAAGATATTAACATTTTTGTAATTAAATTGATGGTTATAATCAAAGCAATGCTTAGCAAGGGCGGTGGAATTTTCTAAGTTGTTATTTCTTGTGCTATATTTATGGCCGTACATTCTTTTTTGTAAATATTGTTTAGAGATTCCAGTATAGGTTCCATCACAATCTAAACAATTCAATTTATACACTGTGTGGGTTTGTTTATCTTTGGGTATTAACGGTTTTAGATTTGAGAAATATTTCCCAACACAGTTAGTAGGTTTATGCGCAACATTTATATTATACTTTTTCAAACATTTTTTGATTTTCTCTGAGGTCTCTGGAATGTAAGGTAGAGTTATAAAATTGTCTGTATTACCTTTTATGTTATTTTTATTAGACGAACCATTATAGATTTTGTTTATTCTTTCTTTAATGATAGGATTGAACAAAGTTTTTGGGTAGCCATTCAATTCTAGTGTAGTACGAACAATTTTTAAATTTTTGGGGCGGTCATCTGCGTGGGACAATTTTATCGCGCGATCTGTAAGGCTGTTTATGACACTTTTTTTATAACAAGCTGGTGCAATGGAATTGAAGTGAAGATAACGTTGAGACCATACTTCTTTAGTAAACCAAGAGGTTTTTATTTTTCCATCAGCATCATGCCTAATGTTCATATCAAGGAAATTTATGTTATTGTTTAATTCTATTTCACAAGTGAATTGAAGTTTACAGTGAAAATTGTTAAATTTATCAATTACATATTGAATTTTATCGTTGGGAACACACATAAGGCAATCGTCTACATACCGTTTAAAGAATACAGGCCGAAAATCTAATGAACTCATAACAGATTCCTCTAGGCACTCCATAACGAGGTTAGCAATGGTAGCTGAAATAGGAGATCCCATTGCTGTGCCGAATATTTGTCCAAAAAATTGCTCACCATACTGAAAGTATGTGCATTCTAAACAAAATTTTACAGCATTTATAAATTCCGATTGATCTAGAGGTGTGTGGTTTTTAATCTCTGCCCAACGTTTTTTGATGCTATTCAATGCCAAAACAACAGGTATATTTGTAAATAAAGAAACAACGTCCAAGGAAATCAGTTGATGGTTTACGGGTACGGATTGATTTTTTATAAATTCATTAAAGTGCCATGAATCTTTTACATAGAATTCATTTTTTCCTATTATATTATTGATAGATTTTGATAGAAATTTTGATAAATTGTAAGTGGGCGCTCCAATATTACTAACAATGGGTCTTAGAGGTATATCATTTTTATGCAGTTTGGGAAGCCCAAGATATAAGGTGCTAGCCCATTATGGTAAATTAATTTATTTTTTAATTCAATAGGGATTATCTTATTCTTATGCCATTTATTTATCAATTTATTCATGTTGTTTTGTACTGATAAAGTAGGATCAGATTTTAATTTTTTATAAGTTGTTTCATCATTTAAAAGGTTTCCTATTTTGTTTTCATAGTCATTTCTATGCATTATGACGGTTTTATTACATTTATCCGCGTTCAAAACTAATATTTGAGGGTTAGCATCTAAGAAATCTTTTGTTATTTTTGTATGATAGTTAAAACGATTCTTTGCAATCCCTACTTTTGCCTTCTGTTTGTTCTTTTTGTTTGTCAAGATGTTACAAACTTTGTTTCTAATTTCGTTTTTCTCTTCTACATTTTTATTCCTAATTCCGCATTCTAAATTTGCAATAATATTATCGATAGGCAGTTTATTATTGTTATTAGGCAATGCAAATTTCGGACCTAAACTTAACGTGTGCTGCACCTCATCCGGAATTTTTATGTCAGTTAGATTTTTCAACCATTGTTCATTGATATTCTTTTTTTCATATGTTACGTCTTTCATTAAATTATTTATCTTTTTAGATTGAATGGCTTTGATTTTGTTGAAATTTTTTTCGAAATTGTTATGCTGAATTTGAAAAAATTGCGATATAAAGTTGCTATCAAAATTTTGATGACAGGTTTGTTTAACCAGTTTGATTTTGTATTCAACCTCAGCTACAATTGCACATGCTTCTTTAATGCACAGGTCAAACAGTTTTTATGAAAAGAATTTAATAATTTTGCGTACGCCTTCTTATTTAGCACCTTGCTAAACATATTCTCCTTTGATTTAGATATTATGAAATTTGGATAAACTTGCAAATTCCTACATCTTACCAGAAATATTCTACGATTCTTCTCTCTTGCTAGTATCTTCATTAACTTTCCGTATTCCTTCAAAACTTTAGGATAGGTGGTTGTTCCTTCCATATTAAGGCTTATATCCCAGCCGAAATAATAATAAGATTCTTGACCCAGTATGAATTATATATAAAAATTCTCGGGAAATAGGTCACAATAACACTTTGTTTTAACTATTCGTCTTTACGTACGTTTCGGTCTCACGACCATCATCAGAAGACTCACTATGTCTAAAAAGGGGGTTTATTAAAACTAATTATAGCACAAGCGTCCAAATCGCACAATTTAACTTCAATTAAAAGAGCCCACGCCGTCGAAACGAACAGAACCACGAATAATCGAAATTGTATCGTCAGAATTAATGTATAAAAAATAATTTTTTTGTAGTAAGAATCCGCTATTCAGTAATATTATTAAAATATATGAGTGCATATTGATTGGTATTCTCACAACAAATGAGAAGAACGAAGTTATTTGTCAAGTATCTACTTTCGAAACCAGATGTGTAGGATTTATGACAAGGCCCTTAACAACGGTTTCAGACCTGTACTGGGAAATAACTATTACGAATTCTTCCTAAAAACATTTTCTACCCTTATAAAGACGTATGTAAGAATTTGCAAGAGATTATTTAATCAAATTAGTATAAATATGACTTAGATTTTGTGTGTCTACCCTATGATTTACAGATTTGGGGTCCCGTTTTATGTGAATCATCTCCAGGATAGATCTTTTATAATAATTGGTTTCCTTAGTTAAGATATTAACATTTTTGTAATTAAATTGATGGTTATAATCAAAGCAATGCTTAGCAAGGGCGGTGGAATTTTCTAAGTTGTTATTTCTTGTGCTATATTTATGGCCGTACATTCTTTTTTGTAAATATTGTTTAGAGATTCCAGTATAGGTACCATCACAATCTAAACAATTCAATTTATACACTGTGTGGGTTTGTTTATCTTTGGGTATTAACGGTTTTAGATTTGAGAAATATTTCCCAACACAGTTAGTAGGTTTATGCGCAACATTTATATTATACTTTTTCAAACATTTTTTGATTTTCTCTGAGGTCTCTGGAATGTAAGGTAGAGTTATAAAATTGTCTGTATTACCTTTTATGTTATTTTTATTAGACGAACCATTATAGATTTTGTTTATTCTTTCTTTAATGATAGGATTGAAAAAAGTTTTTGGGTAGCCATTCAATTCTAGTGTAGTACGAACAATTTTTAAATTTTTGGGGCGGTCATCTGCGTGGGACAATTTTATCGCGCGATCTGAAAGGCTGTTTATGACACTTTTTTTATAACAAGCTGGTGCAATGGAATTGAAGTGAAGATAACGTTGAGACCATACTTCTTTAGTAAACCAAGAGGTTTTTATTTTTCCATCAGCATCATGCCTAATGTTCATATCAAGGAAATTTATGTTATTGTTTAATTCTATTTCACAAGTGAATTGAAGTTTACAGTGAAAATTGTTAAATTTATCAATTACATATTGAATTTTATCGTTGGGAACACACATAAGGCAATCGTCTACATACCGTTTAAAGAATACAGGCCGAAAATCTAATGAACTCATAACAGATTCCTCTAGGCACTCCATAACGAGGTTAGCAATGGTAGCTGAAATAGGAGATCCCATTGCTGTGCCGAATATTTGTCCAAAAAATTGCTCACCATACTGAAAGTATGTGCATTCTAAACAAAATTTTACAGCATTTATAAATTCCGATTGATCTAGAGGTGTGTGGTTTTTAATCTCTGCCCAACGTTTTTTGATGCTATTCAATGCCAAAACAACAGGTATATTTGTAAATAAAGAAACAACGTCCAAGGAAATCAGTTGATGGTTTACGGGTACGGATTGATTTTTTATAAATTCATTAAAGTGCCATGAATCTTTTACATAGAATTCATTTTTTCCTATTATATTATTGATAGATTTTGATAGAAATTTTGATAAATTGTAAGTGGGCGCTCCAATATTACTAACAATGGGTCTTAGAGGTATATCATTTTTATGCAGTTTGGGAAGCCCATAGATATAAGGTGCTAGCCCATTATGGCAAATTAATTTATTTTTTAATTCAATAGGGATTATCTTATTCTTATGCCATTTATTTATCAATTTATTCATGTTGTTTTGTACTGATAAAGTAGGATCAGATTTTAATTTTTTATAAGTTGTTTCATCATTTAAAAGGTTTCCTATTTTGTTTTCATAGTCATTTCTATGCATTATGACGGTTTTATTACATTTATCCGCGTTCAAAACTAATATTTGAGGGTTAGCATCTAAGAAATCTTTTGTTATTTTTGTATGATAGTTAAAACGATTCTTTGCAATCCCTACTTCTGCCTTCTGTTTGTTCTTTTTGTTTGTCAAGATGTTACAAACTTTGTTTCTAATTTCGTTTTTCTCTTCTACATTTTTATTCCTAATTCCGCATTCTAAATTTGCAATAATATTATCGATAGGCAGTTTATTATTGTTATTAGGCAATGCAAATTTCGGACCTAAACTTAACGTGTGCTGCACCTCATCCGGAATTTTTATGTCAGTTAGATTTTTCAACCATTGTTCATTGATATTCTTTTTTTCATATGTTACGTCTTTCATTAAATTATTTATCTTTTTAGATTGAATGGCTTTGATTTTGTTGAAATTTTTTTCGAAATTGTTATGCTGAATTTGAAAAAATTGCGATATAAAGTTGCTATCAAAATTTTGATGACAGGTTTGTTTAACCAGTTTGATTTTGTATTCAACCTCAGCTACAATTGCACATGCTTCTTTAATGCACAGGTTCAAACAGTTTTTATGAAAAGAATTTAATAATTTTGCGTACGCCTTCTTATTTAGCACCTTGCTAAACATATTCTCCTTTGATTTAGATATTATGAAATTTGGATAAACTTGCAAATTCCTACATCTTACCAGAAATATTCTACGATTCTTCTCTCTTGCTAGTATCTTCATTAACTTTCCGTATTCCTTCAAAACTTTAGGATAGGTGGTTGTTCCTTCCATATTAAGGCTTATATCCCAGCCGAAATAATAATAAGATTCTTGACCCAGTATGAATTATATATAAAAATTCTCGGGAAATAGGTCACAATAACACTTTGTTTTAACTATTCGTCTTTACGTACGTTTCGGTCTCACGACCATCATCAGAAGACTCACTATGTCTAAAAAGGGGGTTTATTAAAACTAATTATAGCACAAGCGTCCAAATCGCACAATTTAACTTCAATTAAAAGAGCCCAATCATATTGTTTTATGATTGATTGGGGACCAAACTGAGAAAAATGATTACATAGAAAACAAACTAAATTTAGGAACTTCCTCCACATTTGTGTTAGATGAACAAATATAATTATGTGATGAATTTAGGAAGGCATAATACATTTTGCTTTAAGATATAATGAATGTTCCAATGAAAGGGAGTTGATCGAAGTACTGGTAAGACATAATTTATTGTTGATACAAGGCAGATTATTCTCTGACTGTATAGGATCGATGAAAGCGGAGCCACAGGAATGTATTGTATCAGGCAAATTTCTTCCGTAATTGGGGACAGATGGAATGAACACTAACGTTAGAAGGTTCAGATTAACTGTTAAGTACTTGTTCGAGGGTTCGGTAAGTTGGTGGGTACGGAAGGGACGGAACAGGAGCATCACCTAAAATTTACTCGAAATGTTAAATATTTACCAATACCTCACTTCATTGTGCTTCAACTGATTTATTCTCAACTGTTGGTATATAGCTAATGGAAAGCGAAGTGTAGAGGATCCTGTTAAAACAAGGAATAATAGTAAACTAATGGAAAATTATTAGTATTAGATTTCAATAATTTTTGACGATCACGTCAATATACATTCGATCCAATCTACTGCCATTAATTGAATTTTGCTTCTAATCCCTCATTTTCATTACATCAACTAGTGTTATGAAACCCCTTGAGCATGAAAACCTATCCTCACATCTGATATTTTCTTGAAACATTCCAACGGAATGCAAAACGTTGTTAATTTAGTAACATTGAAACCTGAATTCTTTCCTCAATATTTTGAATAACTTGAACCCGAATAGCCACTTCACCATGGAAAGTGAATCACAAGGATCATTCCCATCACTAGAGCCTCAATTTGTCCACAATCTGTGAACATTTCATGATACCCACCCTATACCATATGAAGATCTCCACGGATCCACTCGATAAAGTTATGAATCATTGAAATTCATTATAGCTAAGCGCAGTCTACTTCCTCTATATCCAATATACCACCGGCAGAATTACATAAAAAATATTTCTAGTCTCAATTAATCAAATATCCTCGTCCTCCTTCGCATTCACAAGATTTCCATAGAATTCGATGTTCCTACAACAACTATATTGGTGAAACGGGTTCCATATTGGCCACTGGTTTAAAAGCAATAGGAATACTGAATAATACCAATAATATAAATCGTCATACATGTTGGTTTCGGATGGATTGTGCTGTCTGCTATCTCAATTGCGATGTTAGATGTCACCCTCAACTAAGGTTCCAATACATAAACATTGCATTAAAATCTTACAGTATTCCTCGTTACGATATAGATTCTAGAAATTAAGAAGGTATGCTGGAATTCATTATATTCTGAATAGACGGAGTATAGAGTATTATAATATATTTATAACACAACCCATCTTGATATATACGTTGGATTCTCGATGGATTCCATGTCATTATGACGCTATTATATACCGACGTTTCGCCGACCATTACAGACAGCTTCCTCAGGACATTTTGAAAACTGGAACTGAGAGTGACTAATGTATGTCTCGGGCTATTTATAGTGGAAAAAGAGTTTTTGCAGCATGGTTTGCTAACTCCGTTCCTGTTTGATTTGAAGATTCGTACAGAGATAAATAATAGGCCACTATTTTGAAAGGGGTTTCTATGTTATGGAGGTAACATGCTGTCTCGCGGTTTATGTTATTGAAGCATTTACATTTTTCATTACTTCGAAAATTTTTCTCTCATAGAAATGTACGGCTTATGGTAGTATTTTGATGTCTTGGAAGAGCATTTGATGATTGGTGTGTATGCGCCTGCGATTGAAGTCGATTTACCAATGTCTCGAAGTCTCCTACAGCGCCCATCCACTTCTACACGAGTAGTTACTGTGCGACCCGTTTTACCAATGTAGATATTACCATGAAAACTGAGCCGTAGACTGTAATTGACTTCAGAATAGAGAGGGAAAAAGGACCTTTGACAGGTATATAGAACTGGGATAGTTTGGGAAGTGTGGGAAACCAGGAAGAAATGTTGTCCTTTTTAGAATTTTTTTCAATTCGATCAGTAGCATTTTCGACGTAAGGAAAATGCATAGTGTATGAGGTATGTTCCTTTTGAGTTGAAATTCTGCATATTCAAGTATCGATTAATTTATTATTCCGTTATAAGACGAAGAATAATAATGTTCACTTCTCTTTTTAGATGATTTAGTTCGTGGAAAGGCTCTAGGACAATCCATTTACAGACAGCATACCCTCATTGATAAATACCTCAATGGCCTGTCTCATCACACTTGAGTGTACATTTAGGCTGCTCACACTTCCTATGGTAATTTATTCAGTAAGACTTTGCCAATAAAGACACAAAAAGAAATTGAATATTGATGGCATGTAAATGATCAGTGAATCTGTAATCTTGCATTAAAGATTGCATTGATTACATGAAAGAATCAAAAATATAACATTTTTCTATCTAACGGCGAAGTTGTGGAACTCTTCATCTAGTGAGATCTTTCCCTATGCCTATAACATCCATTCGAAAACCTATCTCCTCTCCAAACATTCCACCGCTGACTCGCACGATGTACTTCGAACATTATAGGTTTCTCTCTCGTGTAGTCAAAGTATGAAAAAAAAAATATAACAATTGCTGTTCACAAAGATACGGGTTACAACAAATGGCGCGGTCCAAGTTGTGTGTGAAACTGTCAAAATCTCATATTATTTGAAATAAAACGAAATCAATACATACCACAAAAGTCATGTGCAGGCCTTTAACATTGCGGCATTTGAGATTTCCAATCATATGAAGAAATAAGATGTTATTGGCACTGTTGCACAATGATTGAATTGATTGTCATGATACAATTAACCCAGAGTCAAGAAGATCATTAATGAGATTCAAATTCCGGAGAAGTAAGGGTAGTACAACTCACTATTCGATAAATCACTCAAAACGGATGCGGATTGGGTCCATTGTGCGCCCCTTGATATACGAATCAGTCTAGCAGGCATAAGGCTAGAATTTTGCATGGACTGATCTCTCATGGCTTCAAGCGGCATATGTGTGCTGCAGAGGTGTTTTAGCCTAAGAGAAGCCAGTGCTGAACGTTCTGCTGGGATGTGAGAAGCAGTGTCATCCGCCTCTTTTCATCTACTACAAGTTGGGTCTTCCACAATGCTCATTGTGTGTAGATGTTTATTCAGATGACAGTGTCCTGTGAGGAATCCTGTCAACAGTTTAAGACCTCTCCTGTTCATAGAAAGTAGGGTTTTAGAGAGTTTAGGCGAGAACTCTTACTGTGAAGCTTCGCTTGCCTCAGGCCGGGGGCACCACGCCAAACGGAGAGCCAGTGTCTGTCCAGTAGCTCCTTGAGGGCATGTAGTCTGGTGGTCGATGAAATTCCGATCGTTGAATCGGGGCCAGAGGTACTCAAGGAACCCCGTTTGGCCAGTTCATCAGCTACTTCGTTTCTCTTCATGCCAGAGCGGGCGAATACCGACTCTTAGCTGGAGTTTGTTTCTCCTGGCTGATTCAGCCAGTGTTTTCCTACACTCCAAGCCAAGCCTAGAAGTCCCTTTGTTGTCGCTCGGTTGTCAGAGCAGATGTAAATCCGCCTACCTCGGTAATTTAATCTCAGGTTTTTCAGGGCACAGGTCCGTATTGCACAGACTTGAGCCTGGAAAACGGTTGCGTGGGCACCTAGGGCACTTAGAATTAATGAACAGTGATATAATTTAGACTATTAAAAAGTCGCCAATATTCGATTTTCAGAATTCGAGCCACGGCCAACCTAATTTTGCCGATGTACGTGTTATACTTCTTGTGTGATTGTTGTATCATGTTTAATTTTTGTCTGTTATGACAAACTCTCCAAAGTACCTTTGTGTAAAGCTGAATTCATGTCCAAAATTGTAAGTTTCCCCTATAAAGTTAGGGAGACAACATTAAATTGAACATTCAGAAACCACATTTCAATATATACTTACAAACCTCAATATGTATTTCAGCAAAAAGTCAACTTCATAAAATCGGCAAGTCGTGCATATGTCAATCGAGGGTTCTGTGTATGAAAGTAAATACGCGGTACAGTTCGTTACTGCAGTGAACACTCCCAACTGTAGGAGTTATTCGGTTTGAAATCTTGCAAAAACCGATGTAAATGGTGAACAACAAACATGGTTATTGAGTTCACTCATGGGGTAAAAAGCAGAGATATGGATCAGAAGCGACACCTTGGTTATTATTGATTCATCATCTATTATCACGCAACCATTCTAATCTGACTTCCAATCCCACAAATTTGTAAACTTTTTCCAATGAAGTTATTGATAAACTATAAAAAAGTTCACAATCTAGATACACTACAACACTATAAATAAGAAATATCGACTAAAAACACTGTTAATCTACTGAGGTTACCAAGCATCAGTTTATTCTGATGATGACTACTTATAGTGTATCGAGACTGTGAACTCTTTTTTCATCAATAAGTTCATTGGAAACATTCTACAAGCTTGTGATATTGGAAGTCAGATTAGAATTGCTGCGTGATAATAGATGATGAATATAATAACTAAGGTGGATACACTTCCAGTACAAATGTAAATATTTGGACATTTATATTTATTACTCAAATAAAACGTGAACGAAGACTATTTTCCGGTATGAAAAATAACATCATCTAAGCACGTTCATGGATAGGAAATAAACTCTAAGCTTGATAACGGGGCGGAAACCGCGAGTCAATAAAGCGTGGACCAAATAAACGATATTTTATATTTATATAGCCTGATAAAACATCTATTGTCCGCTTTAGGTGCCAAGTTCCGTGGTAAAATATTGAAGATTACATAAATATTACTTCCAAGCTGGGAACGGAGGTCATTCGATTGATTCGAATGATATTATATGTATGCAAGCTCCAAACTGGGAGAAACATACCCAAATGAATGGAAATATCATTATCACTTCCATGGAACCAATTTTCTTTCACTGCTGAGATATTGTAGTGGAGGAGATAGTGGATTATGCGTCTTCTTGAATATCATTGACAACAAGGCACAGTTACTTCGGATATATCGTATTCTACTAGTACGATCCGAAGGAAAACAAGCCTCGTCACGTAAAGTGATTTTCTCAATTTTGAAATACGATATTGCGATAGTAGTTTTATTGTTCCGCTTGTAGATTCATCCTTTCTAGAAAGTACGTGATTTTAATATATTTAGGTGGATTACATAACCTACGAATGAATCAAAGTTATAGACTATGTACAAGAGATATTATTATTATTATTATTATTATTAATTAAGGGATGTGCCGTTACTATGCCTACATGTCTAGGCCGAGGCTCTTTACACCCCGTGTCACGAGCGGTTCTCACCGACGAGTGTTCACCAAGCCACCAAAGGATAGTTTCCACACGAGTGTTCACCATGCTCCCCTGGGTTAACGATTGACGTGTCACCCAGTGGAGCGGTTTCCACCCACGAGAATTCACCTATATACCAGAGGGGCGGTTCCCACTCCAGAGTGTTCCCCATGCTCCACCGGATGGACGATTCTTAAAGAGATTTACACCAACTTCGTGATATATCATTTAAAAGTCGCCCTCGTGAAGCGGTTCCCACTCGAAAGTGTTCCGGGACCCGGTAGGTGGTTAATGCCCTGAAGAGGTTCAACACCATCTTTGTATCTAGTTTTTGGATCTCTTCAGTGTTATCATCTGCAAAGAATATGCATTGATGTTTTCTTTTCCGTTTGCACCACCTGCACAAAAGCGAATCGCTGATGTTGATACTGTGGATGTGGTAACTCTACTCTGATCTATTCAACATAGAGCACATATTTTTTCTTGTTGAATGTTTTTTATACTTCAGGATATGCAGAAGTGAAATTGAAGGAAACTTTCGAATCCCATCTTGTTCAAGATTACTTTTTCAACATTTTATGTTTCTTTTATAATCATTATCCATCTTTACCCTGTACTAATTTCGAAAGTGCTCGTGAACAATGTCAAAGCTATTACCAATACTTTTAAAGTTATTACATTTGTATTATCCTAGACTATAGATAAGATTTTGAACTGGATTCTGCTCCACGATGTAGTTTGGCTTACACATCGAAAAATCATCAAGCCCATGTAATGCTCTCACGCGTTGTTACATTTTAAAGTAATTAATCGGTATTTTTAAACTATAACTTTGATTTTCGAATGTACATCCTCAATCACATTTAGATGGTAATGCAAATTATTCATCAACATCAACAGTATTGCATATTAATGGGGTTCAAATATCCAAGGTCGAGTGAAATGTAAGAATTATAGCATGTTTCCGTGAGCTTGTAGTGTTAACACAAAGCAAATTAATAGGAGATCCATAAGCGGTAAGTATTTCTTTATCCTAGCGTCAACGAATTATCACAGAGGTTATCTAAGAAAAGAACTGGTTGCTTCTTTAAAAGTCAATAATTGAACAATTACTTTTTAGAAATCAATCTAATACACAAAGGTAGTATAGGTCTCTCTAGATCAATCAGTGACACTACAGCTCCAGGCAGCTATTTCGCCTTCTCTGGCTCATCAGTTGAACGAGTAGAGCCGCATATCTCTAGTGGTTTATGCATAAACCAACAACAGAAAGTACTGTACTAGTACCACTTAGGAACCAGAGAAAGCGAAACAGCTGTCTGGAACTAGTCAGTCATGATGTCACTGATTGATCTATAGATACCTATATTACCTTTGTGGATTAGATCAATTTCTAATGAGTATTTGTTTGATTATTGACTTTTGCATTAAAGACATTGTTGGGTGATAATATTGAAATTTGTTACATAGTTTTCTTCCGCGTGGTATTTCGGTCCCTAGTGGATCATAATGAAGTTGTGATGATTCAGCAGTCACATCTGTCTTATGTATAGTGGACATACAATAAAAGTAAGTACTGCTCAGAAACATCAAAATCTTGGCTGACAATAGCCTGCTGCTACTTCTTGTTACTTAAACTCAAACAATTTGTAATTAAACTGTGAGTAAAATTTTCGAATATACCTACTTATTCTTTTTAATTCATCATCCCAAGTACTTCACTTAACATCTATATACCCCTGCTTTGAACTATTTTTCTCTCTCATTATCATATTTCGGAGGCTATAAAGAGTAGAGTGGATTGAATTGCCTGTTACATCGCGGTATTTCATTATGCAGAAATAAATACAATAGCATGTTTACTGATACCCTAGTTATCAAGTTTCCGTCTGATATTGAATCAACTCGATAGCTCCCACAGTTCACGAGTTATGGACCAAAAACGGAGAAACAGTTGCTGTAGCTTCTCAGCTACACCAGATGATCGAAAAAATTAGGAAACATACTAACCTAGTTATTTATCAAACCAAGCGTTTATCATAGTTACTTATGAATCAAGGACGTAACATAGATGTTTATGGCTTGCGACTAAAGCCTTCAGACTAATTTGAAAATAGTTGGCGGTAAAGTACTTCACTTCTCGCTCCTGAACAAAGGGGCGTTCGAGTATACTTTACATCCTACTCGTGCATAAAACTATTTATCTCTGATTTTACTTTTCATTTTCGGCACATACAATCCTATTTTATGGAAACTTATTTCAAATTGGCAAGTTACTCCTCTAGGACAAAAAACATTTGGTAGAAATATTGTGGTAAATGACGATTTGATTACCCAGTGTGAACATACCGTAGATTCGATAGTCTTATGGGTCATTAACAGAATTATTTAAAGAGTTGTTAAGTTCAAATGCATCCATCAATTCCAATCATTTGAGTTCTCTAAATTTACTGATCGAATGTGAAGATTTTTCTAAAGTCTGGAACTTGTTCTATATTTAATGGGACAGAATCTCACTATTTTATGACGAAATGAGTGTGTATCGAATATGTACATGTTTGTATATGAATATCAAAATTCACTCAATTTCCGCGATTTGAAAATCTTGAGTCTAGACTACTTAGTACATTGCCTCGGCTCGTAGTTCATCATCTGCTCACACT
This sequence comes from Endomychus coccineus, assembly GCA_958510875.1. Lineage (NCBI taxonomy): Eukaryota > Metazoa > Arthropoda > Insecta > Coleoptera > Endomychidae > Endomychus > Endomychus coccineus. The sequence goes on from OY294069.1 coordinate 65,962,403, forward strand.
CTTGTGAAATATGTTATTTTCCGCACGAGTTGTATACTATACCGTCGATTGTTCAATCAGCGACTATAATTTTTCGACAACCTACTTTATACAAGTTATACAGGATGTTACAGAATATTGTGAGGAAATTTCAACATCAGATTCTACATCTAATGATATGAAATGAATTTCATATAAAAATGGTTCCGGAAATACTCGGTTTTCATGTTTAATTTTTCCCGTCTTCAATATTTTATTTTACATGTATCAAAACCCGTTGAGATCTTAGCATGAGTTTCGGTACACGCAAATGCATCAGTATAGGTTACATTTACATGTACAACATTGTTTCCTAAAGCACTTACATCAATATCGTTCGTCCGGGCAACTCTTTATGCTCAGCTAAAAAAAATGTACTCCACTGGTTTTTGCAAATATAACGTAAAGCCAGAATAATTCTACTTAAAAAGTGCCTGTAGAACTTTTTCGTTCTGACGCACCGTTTTCGAAATATTTTTTTTATTAATACAATAATAAGCCATCCTCGCAATGATTTATTTTAATTTGTATTTTATTTGTACTCATTTTTCAAGAAGCACTGTATTACATTTTACGTTAAAGGCAAATGATGTACATGCTCTAAATCGCTTTCGCATATTTCTTCTGAGTCAGGAATATTTGAGGGCCTTGGCGTATTGTTTCATTGGTAACGCGTTTCACTGATGTAGCTTCATTCTTTATGAGATACACCAGTTGCTTTAGATGCCCCTAGAGGTAGAAATCGCAGATAATTAAGTCAGGTGATCGAGGTGGCCAAGAAATAGGCCCGCACCGACCAATCCCATTACCTTGGAATGTAACGTTCAAATAATCTCTTACATTGTGACTAAAATAAGCAGGCGCTCCGTCGTGCATAAACCATAAATGTTGTTGTTGAGGGACATCTTCTAGTTGGTTGGGTGAATTTTCCTATAAAAAGTGCAGGTATGTTTGACCATCTGGGTAAAATAAAGGGTCCAACCGAATAATTTTGAGCTACTATTGCCCACACATTGATTGACAATTGCTGCTGTGGTCGCGATTGATGAATAATATATGGATTTTCATCCTCCCAGTAAAGTTCATTGTGGGGATTCAATATTCCATTTCTGGTAAATGAAGCATCGTCCGTGAAGAAAATAAACGAAATAAATTGCCGATTTTCTGCATTTCTTTGTCTTGACCACTGGCAATAATGCAATTTGGCTGGAAAGTCTGCTTCAGAAAGGGCTTGTAAATGGTAAAGATAGAGCTGCTGCCCATGGAGTATTCGCCATATATTTACATGGTTGGAATTTCCCAATGAGTTTGCCAGACGTCTTGTATTTCTTTCGGAATTTTGTTCAACTGCTAATACATTTTCCTCATTTTCCGCTGTTTGTGCAGTTCATTGCGCGCCACAATCAACAAAATAACCTGTTACTTTTCCTGTTTCTCTCATACGTGAGTGAACGTTTACAAAGGTGTTTGCAAAAGGTGAATGGTCAGGAAATACATCTTCATAGAGACGCTTTGCTTCGTACGAATTTCTATAAATAAAATGGATGTCTGCCAATTCCTCAAACGGAAAAGTAAGTACTTATTTTGTATGAAAATTACCTGAAACACCACAAATTCAAATCGCTAGGCACTTTATGTCATTCCTTTTTGTTTTAGTTTTAAACGAAATTTATAACGTTTACTAAAAATGCCAACTAGATTACTATTTTCAATTACGATTCCGAAAACAGCCTATTGTACTGATTAATAAAATGATTTTTATTTCGAAAACGGTGCGTCAGAACGAAAAAATCCGAGATGCAACTTTTAATCTGGGTCTTGAGAAACGATACCATTTTTACTTGCCGGCACGAACGCCACTGATGTAAATGCTCTAGGAAACAATGTGGTACATGTAAATGTGATATTTAATGATACATTTGCGTGTACTTATTTATCCCAAGAACTTTACGCGTTTTCGTAAAATAAGGTATTAGAGACGGAAAACGTTAAACACCCCCGTATCATGTAAACCGAGCATTTCCGAACACATGTTTCGAAGTAGAATCTGCTCCTAAATTTTCCTCACAACATTCCGCAATATCCTGTATATGAGTATCTACTTAATAAATTAATTAATAACTGTACGAAATATTACATTTCATACTCAAATGAGTGCGAAATTGAATAATTCGAACTAGTGGGAAATACGTAGTTTTTCGCATTACTTCTCAGTTCGAAGTGATATTGAGATTGAGCATATTTTGGAAATAAATGTAATTAATATTTAATATGTTCATGAATCTCTGTAAAACACACTAATATATCGTAGACATTTCGGAATCGCGAGCGTGAAATAAGCCATTCCAAACGTATTAGTAGACTATACTTTATCTTACAAGCTTTCAATAATTAATAATAATAATAATTTTGTTAAGCTTACTGTTCCGCAAACGGTGCAACATTTCTAATAACTTTACAAAATATTGCTAAATGTTTAGATAATGAATCCTTTTCTATGGTAGAGTCATTTGAAACGAATGAACTAACCGCGAGGCGGGTGGAAATCAATATGTAACCATATCAACCGGAACAAAGGTAGTCAAATGAATGCTGTAATCTAACAAGGCATGGACCAAGATTATTTCAAGAAAGCAGCTTAACCGTCTCCGATTGGTTGAAATCAGTGCTAGAATATACTTTCCGACACAGTCTGTTAGAATATAATTATACAATTTTTAATCATATAATAGATAGTTTCTGAAATCTTGTTAGATAAATGAGTTTGCCTACTCTAATTAGATTGTCTTAAGAGTATGTTCTGCATTTCGAAAATAGTTGATCTGAAACACTTTCCTATATTAATATTGAGTGGGCATTCCGAGCGTCCAGTTAGAATAAGGCGACATTCATATACTTATTTCTAGAAAGTTCTTCGAGTTGCGATATGGAATAAAAATGCAGGTTATACTTCAAATGGTTTGAAACTTTGCAAGAAAGTTTCCTCTTGAAACGTGAACAGCTGATACCTATGAATTTAAACTTAAATCAATTGAGAATTATGATTTACGTTTCAATCTAACCTTTTCCGATTTTAAGTTTCATGATATTAAGAACATTATTTTTGTTACTTAAAAAGTAACAAAAATAATCAGCTGTACAGTTAAAATTTATTAGTATGGTAAATATCAACAGTTTCTTATAACTAAATTCAATTAATGACATTAAATACAGTATTATTGCTCGATAGTGAAATAAGCTATGTATCAAACCTTTCTTTGTGGTTGTCGCATCGCTGGTTGAGTGATGAATGTACGTAGAGTAGCCAACGGTGCGGGTAGTCCTGCCAACATAGGTTGCATGTGCATAGCAGGCGGTTGTAAATGTAATTGACCTGGGTGGATAGGCACCGCCACCATCTTCTGCAGTGGAACTCCCCAGGGCAAGTACCAAGACCCGGGATGGTGTTGCATCGCGATAGTTTGATCAATAAAGAATAAGTATTCGGCGCACAAACACAAACACCCCCGGTGAAGTAAAGTTCTTTAATAACGCTACTTCAAAGAATGTAATCCGGCGGTCTTACACAACACTACTTCAGACCGGAAACATATTGAAATACGCTTGGGCCAGATTCAACGTCCTTCTGTTAATATTAATGAAGTCAAATACACCTGACACAAAAGCGAAATTAAAATCACGTCAACGTCGGTGTTCCATGAATTGCAACTTCATTACGTTCATCTGGCTTATCTCAGGAGAATGTTCGAGCTTTGATGCCTGAAATTACTAAAAATTAATACAATTATCTCACACTTTATATTGGAACCATTTATATTTGGACATCAACGGAACAGAATATCTTATGCGAAAATGTTCAACAGAGGCTGAAGATAATTTGATTCGATTAAGCCTAAACCGTTTTTGAGATATTTTCTGCGCCTCTCGTCTTTCATGTAATCATTCACTCCGTCGGTGTGTCTAGAGAAATGATGAAATGGGACAGACAGATTAACTTCATTTCATATTGAATTTTTCATGAATAACATGAAAACATGAGCTTAAACTGAGGAAAGCATAAAATTGGATTGCAGACACATCGTCAACTCACTTTGCATACATAATATATGGACAATAAATATTTATATTCTAAATTACGCTAAAATTCCAATTGTATAAGTATAACTATTTAGTCCAATACTAATTGAATTGCAGATTCTGTAGGTATTCAATCTTATCTATCACGAAATTAATAACTTACTAATATAGCTGGTCAAAACAAGTATGATACCATTTTATCTCGAATTAGCTGTAATGAATTACCATGATAATCATACATGATAATGTATTCCCTTGAGGATGGATTAATTCGAAAGAAAACCATAGGCAAGAAGATATCCCAAACTAACAGCATTTGATTGTTTGTTTCATTGTCTAATCATATTGCTGTACAGTTTGAATATATAAGAGAAATGAATCCACTGTACCTAATAAACTCATGATCTACACAAAACAAACATTCATACCATGACGATACTAAAATTCTGATCATCAGCAGATGATTGAATATAACATTTCCTTACGCAGAATGAAATTTATTCCACACACTTCTTGGCGATTTTTGAAGGCTAACATAGGAACCGTTAGTCGATATATTAGTGAATACATAATACACCGAGGGGAATAGATATTTTAGATGTTTCGAAAAATATCAAATATTTTATCAATTCAGTAAAATATTAGTCTAGGAGCCAGAGCGATATTGATGGTCTGAACATCAACCCGATGGCACTATGGTTTATCGTTAGAGGACGGTTCAATGACCGATTCATCTCACAGACTGAATTTTTGCCAGCTACTAGATCTCGAGATACAGGCTCCGCAAATTGTTTATTTTTTGACTGGAGGTTAGCCCTTTTCAAGTTGAGGTTACTTGAAAAGCATGCCATTCTTATAAACTTCCACCATATGTGCCATCATCATCAGGCTGACCAGTTAAAATGGACTGCAAGTTAACCCTCCCAAACCTGATGGAAAATGTTAATTGGTAATGGAAATTGTTAAGATACCCTATGCCATCAAAAGTTATCTTTTCATTTCCGAGTTATCGACTATTATTTACACCAAAAATGTTGTTTTTTTCTCATTTTGTGGTTAAACCTTGCGAATTACAAAGTAACATGATGTCACCATGTTAAATAACCTTATTGGAGGCCAAATAAAGATTCAAAATCTTTGCCATCACTCCTTGCCTATTTCAACCCCCCCAAAACAACTCCTCAAAATAAAATATAGATTAAAAACGGCCGTTTCGATTTTAAACCCAGCCCAGAATCTCAATAATTGACTAATTTATCATAAAATTGGTCATATTATCTATTTTTTCTAGGGGGTGGTTTTAGGGGGTTTGGGGGGTTAAAAGGCAAGGAGTGATGACAATAATTTCAAATCTTCATTTGACCTCCAATAAAGTTATTTAACATGATGTCATCATGTTACCTTGTAATCCGCAAAGTTTAGCCACAAAATGAGAAAAAATACCATTTTTGGTCCAAATAATGGCCAAGTACTCGGAAATGTACCGATAACTTTTGATGGCATAGGATATCTTAACAAATGCCAACACCAATGAACATTTTCCACCAAGTTTGAAAGGGTCCTCTTGCAGTCCATTTTCGGTCCAATTTTAACTGGTCAGCCTGATAAACGGACATGATAAAAATGAATGGCACATGGAGGGAGTGTATGAGAATGGCATGCTTTTCAAGTAACCGCATCTTGAAAAGGGTTAACCTCCAGTCAAAAAATAATCAATTTGCGGAGGCTGTATCTCGAGATCTAGCAGCTGGCAAAAATTCGGTCTGTGAGATGAATTAGTTATTGAACCGTCTTCTAACGATGAACCGTAGTGCCATCGGGTTAATGACCATCAATATCGCTATGGCTCCTAGACTATATAGGTACATATAATAAAATTTAATAAGAAAAACACCAAGTGAATAAAATATTTAAAACTAATTTGATTAATATGTAATCAACTTCATACATAACATAAAGGTACTGAAAAAAGTAAATCGGAAATCTTTCACATTATAAATTAAAATATAAAAGAACTCCTAGACCGCTTATGCTATATAACTAATATGTGCACAAGAATTCCAGTCTGGGAACTTGAGCCTTTTAATGGAAGAATACTCTTAAAAATTAAAATAGGAATTGGGAATGTACACTCATTCCTGCACTCACACCTGTGCAAAGAATACTATTTTCATAACGAAAAGTTATACTTCTTCGTGATTGAATGAAAGAACAATTACTTTATTTTTATAACATTCTCAATAATAACATAAAAACGTTGCCATAGTTTCAACACCATTATCAAACAATTAGAAAAGTATTTTTTTGATAATGTCACTTTTTCATGTTAATATGAAAAGTTTGATAAAAACAATTACCATAGAATAACGGCTCCTACCGCCAATTTTGTATACTTTTACACTTTGGTTTGACTCTGCCGTAATGATATAATTTGAAAGCAATATCTAAAAAAAGCAACCTTTTATTAATGAGATATACTGAAGCAAATAAGTATAGTTTGTTTTGGGGCAATAATGCTGAATATTACTTGTAAGTGGACAAATTCGGAAGCAAACAGTAGTATCAAAAGTATCATGTAGTAGATGTAACACTGAGAGCATTATTCACAATGCTACATATTGGTAAAAACAAGTCTCGCGATTAAAATAGTCGACGATGTAAACGTTGCAAAATACCACCACCAGTTGACGGCCCGGTCAGTTGTATTCAGAAATTTTACCACGTCGATTCTTTGAATTGCAAGTCTCATTGATCAATGCGTGGAATTGTGGATAATGCTCTAAACGGGACCTCTAATTCTGGGGTAGATGGTGTTGAAACAGCTTCAGTGTTTTTTCTATACTTTGACTACACGAGACGAAGATCTATAATCTCATAAGAACAGGGTGTGAGCCAGCGATGGCATGTTGGGAGGGGCATCCGAATTTTTCTTGAACTTTGGAGTTTATAGGCATAAGGGAGACAAATTCTTCAAACATTGCCAGACGGGGAATTTATCTGCCGAAGATGGTTGAACAGTGACTTCATCGTCTAGCCCGTTCCGCTAAAGAGGTCATGTGAGAGCGAAACAGCTGCCCGACACTGGAAGACGTGTCGTCACTGTTCCATCTGGAGAAACAAAGTTTTGTCTATTGTTCCCGGGTCGTCACCTGGTGGTTGCATCTCCAACAGTTTTTCCGTCAATTCTTTGAATCGCTAGACTTGTTTGAGAAATTGTGAATAAGTCTGTAACTGAGACATCTACTTTTCCGGTAGATGGTGTTGAAACATCTTGGTTCCCAAACATTCCCTGAAGCGGGGTATTTATATATCCGCCGCAGATGCTTATATAGTGACTTCATCGTCGAGCTCGTTCCGCTGAGAAGTTCATGTGAGAACTCCTCTCACATGAACTCCTCAGCGGAACAAGTATAATTCCGTTTAATTTTTCAACTGTTCAACTTCTGACAAGAATGATTTTAGATAAAAATGCACACTGATAATATGTTTTCATTCCTACGCATTTTATTCATGTACGATTTCAATAACCCCAAATAAAGTATTCCGAATCAGAATAATGACATTTGCTGAACCACATTCAACCAGTTACAGAATGAACAAGCAAGATAACATCGGTTCGGTGACTTCTCGGGTATCATCAATGTTGCAGAACTCACTTTTATCAAACAGCTCATTACTACCAAAATGAACTGAATGACATTCTAAGAGTGATATGTATTGACTACAGCGTTTATACCGGGTGGGCCAATCAAAACGAAACACGGCCAATACCTCTTATACCCATCGTTGTTTAAAATAAAATCGCCCGGACCCGTCGATTTTTATTTTTCGGGGGAAGATTCTGTCATATCATCAACATTGTAACTTTCACCGCCTCGCGGGGGTGAGCTTTAACCCCAAAATCTTGAATGGGAATAGGGGTCGAGTGGTACCTTATTTTAAAGGTAATACAATTCTCTGTTCAACCCACCTTAGTTTTACAAATTTGATGTAGCCGTTCTTGAGACTAAGGGAAGAACAATAAAAAAAATTATTGCTAGATGAAAAAATGTTGAGATCCGTTGATTTTTATGGCGAAAAAAGTTTTTTCGTTTGTTTTCAACTCTGCCTCTCCAGCCTCCTGGAGAGGTAAGGCACAGCTCTCAAATTGAAATAGGATTAAAAGTCAAATGATACCACAATTCAAAGGTCATCAAAATGTCTTTTCACGGCCTAAAAATTTAAAGTCTTCAAAGTTCTGCGAATACTCGTACGATATATGCCACACACTACAGGTAGTTGCCTGGTGCTTAATGTAGGGTACATATTGACGTGGCCCAAAACAGCAACTTCCACTGCTTCGTTTTCCACTATCCTTCCATTTGGAGCAATTGGTTTTCGGTCTGTCACTGATCCTGTCTCCCTAAATTTTGCTACCAGTTCAATTATGTATTTTCGATTAACATGTTTATCTGGATTCATTTCATTGAATACCTGTGCTGCAATATTAGCACATCTACGATTTTCATAATACAGTTCAATCAGCGATACTCTTTCTGCAGTAAAATAAACCAGTTTAGATCAAAATGAAGTTTAGTAACAGACAAAACCCTGCGAGATACTAAATTCAAATGAATTAAATGTAAATACTCGGAACTTTTAAGGAACTGCAAAATTTACAAATTCTTTACAAAAACAGAATTTCACAGCAGATAAAATGAAGTACTGTTTTCCTCGAACGATAACATTAGAATTTACATTACTTTTTGCCAGTGGTAAATGAATTGAGGAATATAAAAGACATTTCTTTATTAAAATAAATAATAAAGAGAAATTAAAGTTAATAAATAATGTTGGATTTCCTGAGAACAGAATTTAATGACCATTAAAATATGGTATCACACGAATTTTAATCCCATTTTAATTTGAGGGTTGAAGCTCATCCCTGCGGGGTTGGAGTGACAGAGTTGAAAATTATGCACAAAAGACTTCTTCTCCGAGATAAAAATCAAGGGGTTTTAACATTTTTTCATCGAACAATAATTATTGAGAAATCGTTTTGTTTTCATTGTTGTTCCGTTATTTTCGATGCGTTGAACAGAGAACTCGATTATCTTTAAAATGAGGTACCACTCGACTCCTATTCCCACAAAAGATTTTGGGGTTAAAACTCATCCCCGCGAGGGGGTGAATGTGACAAAGTTTATGATATGAAGTCTGACTCATTTGTTCCACTCTGTACAATATTTATTAATTGTTCCAAGTTGACTGCATTTCATGCCCGATGAACTGTATTATCTCAGCAAATGATGCCTTATTCCTACAAATTCCAAGCCCTACTGAGTTAATTTTCAGGAGTGAAATTCGGAGAATTCGTATTAGCTGATTTTTTTAAAAAGCTGTGTACGCCACTAGATTCAACCCCACAAAAGGGATGCCAAATTTTATAGGAAACTATTGAGTAATAACGATTTTATCGCCAAATAAATATTCACAATACTTACCATTTTCATCAATAATTTATTATAAATGTCGAGACAGTTTGAAGTGAAATTAAACATAGCAATTATTATTATTCTCATGCCTACTTTCAAAAAACAAATGAAAACTTCAACCAAAACTGAATGACAAAATGTATGGACTTTCATTACGAAATCTTATATATTCTCGTCATTTATTTATTTCAATACCCATTCCGCACTTGATCCGTATAAGGATGTATTATATTCTGGAAATCTGGGTATCTCGAATATGTTAAACCAAAATATCAAATATGGTTAGAGGTAAATGTTAACATTTATCACTCAACGAAACAAATGAAGAATAATTTCATTTGGCGTGTAATACTTGTATTTAGTTGAGATAAATATAAATTATCTGGAACTGAAACAACATAAAATGCATTGAAACTGAAATTAATGTGGCAGAACGTTTCCAATCTACTAATAAAATAGTGTTTCCTATGCATCGAATTTAGGTGTTTATTATGATTCGATTTTATTCAGCTCTTCTAAATTCAGTAAAAAAAGATGCGGGATAAATTATAATGATTCCAGTGGAATATAAATTAGAGAAATAGTTATTATTGGAAAATTGCAAGTAATTACAATCGAAACAGGACAGCACCAATAATAAGATATACATTTCTTGTTCCTGAATATTGCTGTCTCTAAAAAACGTGTTCCACGAAAATGGTGGCTACTCGACACGAGTTTACTAATTTCATACGCTCAATAAATCCGAAACGCCAGAACAGATTAGAATGAATCGTTATTCATTCTAATATGTTCTGACGTTTCTTGAATACACTCGATGTTTGATTTGTATATAATTTTGAATCCTTAGACCCTTAGAGCATCGTTTGCGAACAAATATCATCTAGCTAGACAAATTCGACTTTTTAGGAAAGTTTCTTTCCATCCACCGTTTCTTCAAACTCGTTAACGCAATATCAACTGAACATTCTCAAAACTGATTTCGCAATCTCACATTCGTATTCTTGCTAATCTTGGTATTGGACCCTATTTATCCTAACGATACCAAATTCGTCAGAACTTAACTGATGATTGTTGATGATAATTCGATTGAAGTTGTATCCATCTGAGTATTGAAAAGAAACTACAGCCACCCATGAAGCTGCTCTGAATATTACATTAAGTCGTCATGGTCGTGATCGGGCCTATTGTCCTTCACGCGTCCTTGATGTAGACGTGCAGATTCATAGCTATACGATGTGTAGAACCCGAGATATTGACCGGATGTATTTGTTGCAATATATTCGCCATTTTGAAATTTTTGATAACAAAATTAGGTTTAATGCGGAGTGTAAAGCTGTATTAGCTCAAGTTCAAAATATATTAAAAGATTTTCAATTAAATCGATAGATTTGATATGAACAATTCAAGAAGCGTAAAAACAACGCGGCGCTCGAAAACTATATACGTTCCATGCTTCCAAGGCATCGCGCGCGAGTGTAGTGGGTATAAAAGATTTGATATATTCGGGTTCTCATCATTTCAAGTAGAGGAATTGGTCTACTGTGGGTATTATAGTAGCATTGTGTGTTTTTCACTGAGCTATGTTTTTTTCCATTATTTTTCTCAAGTTGTTCATATCTATCGATATGATTATGATTAAAAATTTAGTAACATATTTTGAACTTAAGCTAATACGACTTTACTCTTCAAATTGAACCAAGTTTTATAAAAATAGCTGATTTATGGCTACAAATACATTCGATACGATATTTCAGGTTCTATCACTTTTTTGCAGTTTCGGAAGCCCATAGATTGAAATTAGTGCGATTAGAACGCGTTGTGCTTGATACAATTAGTTTTAAGAAATCGATTCGCCTTCTGATAATGGTCGTGAGACCGAAACGTACGTAAAGACGAAAATAATGAGCATATGTGTTATTGTAACCTATTTTCCTAGAATTTATATATATTTCATACCTGGGTCAAGAATCATTATTAATTATGCTAATAAGCAATTATTGACTTAATTTGTTCATTACTCAAAAAATATGAGTTACTGTGTGGCGGAATATATTCTATGGTTGAAAAGTAGTTCGTGACGTATTTTAGGGAACGATTGATTGAATGCATTCGGAGAAATTATTTGTTTATAAACACCTATAATTTGTTGATAACAATTTATTGAAGATCGTGAATCGTAATTGGTCCTAAGTGACGTGTTTTGTTAACATCTATCTCCACGCAAAATTTCATATAATTATCTCAAATAGTTTCTGTTTTATACGCATCTTTCGATTATGTTGCAAACTAAAACACAGATAATATAAGCAATAGCAGAAACTTAAGACGATTTCTAATTTCACCATCGATTTCAGCGGCACATTTTGAATAAGAATCGACTATGAAATCAAGTTAGTCTAAAAAAAATTTCAAATCTATATTCACTGGTCTATTGGTGATAAAAACAGATAGATGTATCACGTTGCCACGTGAAATGAAAAAAAATTGAATCATTTATACGCTGGATGAAGCGATTACATTGTGGTATCCGCTCAATACTTCCAATACATTACTGTACTGAGAATAAGGATTTTCCTTTGTTTTTACTTACACTGGTTGTATTGTATCTACAATAATTGTGACTGAGTTTCGATCCTGATCCCTTCATTATTGGACTAAATCCTTGAAATCATTCATATAATAAAAGTTAATTCTCACGTTTTCCACAAGATCGTAAATTAACCAACTCTATCATTCTCACTCCAAGGAATAAAATATGCGAGTAGCGCGAGAAGAACTACATAATATATTCACGTTTACGAACATCTGATTAAGAATGTGAACGTAATAAAAAGTGTATAAGGATGTTCCTTCTTATGAAATTCTAAAACAAGTTGAATGCTCAGCTGCATTGGAAGGAATGTGGCGTCTTATTTCTTATCCATTGCTGGAACAATAGAAGTTGACGCAATTATCTAACATCAATATAACTAGCTGAAAGCTATATGCTAGAACGTTTCTGAAGCAGGACGTACCTTTCCAAATTTAGGTAATGCTGAAATTTAAACACGACGTAATTACCTTGGTAAGTTGACCCCCTATATTATCTGATTCCAAGTATTCAATCCACCCTGCAACCCCACCTGTTGTTTTTATCATAGATTTGACTATCCCCCTCTTGAGATGTCCTAGAATATGACAGGTGATGAAATCAAAATAAGATTTTTTATTTTATCAATACGATAAATTATCACGAAGTAAAGGCTAGCGAGCATTCGCAAATTAACCGTGATTACATCAGCGAGTGCATTAATTTATTTGAATTTTACTAATCTGTCCTAACTTAGGAAATGTGAATAATTTCGACTATTAAGAATTTGTACAGGTCTTCAGAGAGTTTCTGACTGAATATGTTATTTATAATTCAATATGGAGGTATTTAAGTTTTTGTTTGAGAATTTCAAAGTTAAAAATAATCAAAAACAGACTTCCTACAAGCATGGAAAATAATCGACTAGTGAATTTAGCTCTTTTCAGTTTGAAAAATGACTTTCTACGGAAATTGAATCTTCAAAATCTGTTATACCTAAAGGTATAACAAATAGCTTCGAACTTCAGTTGCTTTGAGACCATAGCAATATGCGTTTGTACATTATGAGAATATTACTTAACAGTGGTTTCTTGTTACAAAAAATCTATACTTTAATATTAACGATAAAATTTTCGATTATTCGTGGTTCTGTTCGTTTCGACGGCGTGAGCTTTTTGATTGAAGATTGTGCGTTATGGACGCTTGTGCTATTTAGTTTTAGTTAACCCCCTTTTTAACAAAATAAGTCTTCTGATGATGGTCGTGAGACCGAAACGTACGTAAAGACGAACATTTATAACAGAGTGTTAATGTGACCTAATTCCCGAGAATTTTTTATATAATTCATACTGGGTCAAGAATCTTATTATATTTTTATACCTAAATTAAAATCTCGAATAGTTCCATTGTAACTTTTCTGGAAAATAATAGTTTTAAGTCTTCCAAAGTTTTCATATAAATCTCCTAATGTTTTCTTAAGCTTACATATAAGAAATAAACGAATATAATGGTGCAATTAGTGATGCCGCGAGATGAAAAGAGAAGATTTAAGAGTTTCGAGGATTTCGAGAAAAACTCCAAAATTTTTATCTATTCTCGTTTCGACTTATCTCTACGAGAATTCATCTGTCAAAAAAAAAATGAAATCGCGAAAACTACACACGTAGCTTATTTTTGCTAGATGCTACATTCGAGTTTTTTTTCGATTATATACCCACCACTACATTCTCTGATCATACACAGTATAGATACTACAATATCTTTGAGAAATTGAATCTATTATCGCCCATAGAAACAACAGCAGTTGTCGAAGGATGTATTCTTAATGCGAAACATTTGCCTACGAAGGATGAGTGGGTAACACTGTTTAGTCACATAGTGTTACGGGTCCTTGCAGATCCAATTAGTTCTTAACTCTTACTAGCTTTGTTCACATCATGTTGTGCTCTGAATTATACTTATGAAAAATTTATAAGAGGAGATTCCAAGTGAATAAACTTAGGATGTACATGATAAAAAAAAGTATAAAGATTCTACCAGCCAAACTAGGAATATATTTTGAGAAGTAATTTATTGATAGACCCGGGTAAGCAAGAAAAAAACATCTATCAATCATTTGTGCATCATACTATGTTTCAGTCGGAATTTTATCAGCAAGTAAACACATCTTTGGTCAGCTCAATATTTACGCCCTGTCGAAATGAATAGTCATGGAACAAAGGTTTAACTTGATCAGATTCCCGAATATCAGTTTTACATGAAGTTCCCGTTCCGAGGAGTCTTTCGCACGACCCCCATGGGCGAGGAATTGGGACCACGCTCAATCAGCGCGGTAGAACGAATCATACGTCCCAGTATGTCCAGGAAGAGCAACTCCCCGAACCCCACTGGTAAAAGAGGGACACTATCCCCAAGTCCCTACTGACTATGCTTGGTCAGTTCTCGAACTGACCCGTCGAATGTGAAGGATTGTACAATGGTACTCTCCAATACCCGCTGGCCCAGCATGTGGCTTTAACCACAACCCGCACGAAGCCTACAACAAGCGGTGGAACGGAGTTTGCACTCCGGGGCCTCCGCCCCTCGTGGTATCAGTCAATGCAGGATCACTAGTCCGATCTCTCGCAAAATAAATTCTGCTACAGTTGAGTTGAAAGCCCCAAGTCGGGACTGCTAGACTAGCTCAGGTACGTGTAGTCACTCCATAGATCCTACCGTAGTCAGCCACTTGCTAACCAATGGTTGATAGGATCTTTGGAGTGTGATGACTCCACGTACCTGAGCTGGTCCAGCAGTATCGAGTTGGGGCTTTGTTCAGCAGAATTATAAAATGGATCAGCAATGAAAGAATATCTGTAAGCTATGATAATTTTGTCCATATATATTATTACATATTATTATGATCATGGTCAGCTGATAAATTAAAATGAGCTGTATTTTGTTTCATGTGAGTACAATTTTATTTTAAATTTTTATCTTCAATAAAGCATGTTGTTTACATATATTTCAATGTTTCATTCTCATTTAGTTAAGCAAATGAGATTACTATAGGTAGGTAGATTAGTCATCACTACATTATTTTTCAATAACTAACAACAGCAAGTAAGTTGATTGTGGCTGTCCGTTACTTTGTTCAATTTTTTCAGATAAAACATGCAATTTACTTTGTTAAATATCACTTTATTTTAGAAATTCACAGTTCATTATCAAAACATACATTATATGATTTGATAATGAACTCTAAAGTTCGAAATTGCAATCAGCTTTCTTTTGAATAAAGTGATATTTAACAAAGTAAAATTTCTTGTTTTATCTGTATTTTATTACATTAGTTTTATAGATGCAAATTTTATCAAATCTGACTTACGATTTGCCCCTTCTTTACTTATATCGCCCCAAAAGTATTTAATTAGCTACATATTATGTAACTTTAGTGCTGCTTCATATGTCATTATTCGCCTATAAATCTTGTTCTACTCGATGACCACAAGTGCCGAATCAATTGAACATATTTTCCAGAAGAAAATATTTTAGTGCTGCCGTGATAATAGTTTTGAATATCCACGATGAGAAAGCGAAGGGGTGTGTAAGTGTTCTTGATGTTGAAATAATACTTGGGCAACCAGCTATCACCATCTTTCAAATTATTTTGTAGAAGGATTTTGCGGATGATGCTTATTTGGGAATAATTAACTAAAGAAAGCGATGGAAATAATGAACATTTACCTCTATATAATAGTCTAGAAGCTAGAGCGATATAGTGGGCCTGAATGGATACACCTTGGCACTACTGTATGTTTGTGGAGAAAGGTTATTCAATGTACAATAACTCTTGCAGGCCAAATCGTGTATTGTCAGGCGTTCCAAGCTACAGCCACCTCAAATTCTGAACTTTTTTATTGCACGAACACTTTTTCGCAGTTGTTGTATATCAAAAAACATGTAATTCTAACACATTTGCACTTAGTGCCAAG
Source organism: Endomychus coccineus (assembly GCA_958510875.1). Classification (NCBI taxonomy): domain Eukaryota; kingdom Metazoa; phylum Arthropoda; class Insecta; order Coleoptera; family Endomychidae; genus Endomychus; species Endomychus coccineus. The sequence continues at coordinate 65,978,518 of OY294069.1, forward strand.
GTTTTTTATCGAGGCAATTTCTTGGAGCTGGCCAGTTAATTTAGTAGGCTAAATGGAATGCAGGAACACAGTTTCTAACCTGGTGGAAAATGTTTGTTATTGCCAGTTGTTGAAAAAACACATGCCAAGGATTTTCGTCGGGGCATTTCCGAGTAATTGGCCATTAATTGGACGAAGAATAGACTTTTTGGCCACTTTAAGGTTAAAACGGGTTTATTGCCAAAAAATACCTTGGCAACATGTCAAATAGGTACGTTAATGTGGTGTCAAATAATAACCAGTATGAGTGCAAATGTTTTTTCACCAAAATAACCCTTCCCTAAACGCGGAAATTCTCCACGAAAAAAAAATCTGTAATTTTAATATTTAACAGCTGTCGGAGTCTAGATGATTACGTAATTTATCAAGTGAAATTTATTGATATCAAAACTACTGAATTTTTTTTGGGGAGGTTTTCGGGGTTCCCTATTATGGTAATAAAACATTGGCAGTCATATTAATTATTCTTTGAAACCAAATTAACGTATTTGACACGGTTCCAAGGTATTTTATCGCAATGCACCCGTTTTAGCCGTAAAGTGGTTAGAATAATGGCCAATTACTCAGAAATGCCCTGATAAAAAACCTTGGCATGTATTTTTCCAACAACTGGCAACATATAACAAACATTTTCCACCAGGTTAGAAACTGTGTTCGCGCATTCCATTCAGCTTAACTGGTCAGCTCGATAAAAAACTTTGCCACTAGCTGCAAATGTATAAGAATAACATGCCTTTCAATATACAACAACTCCGAAAAAGGGTTCATGCAATCAAATTTGAAGGTGGCTGTAGCTCGGAAACGCCTGACAATACACGATTCGGCCTGTGAGAGCTTTTGTAAATTGAACCTTTCTTCACCAATATACAGTAGTGGCAAGGTGTATTCATTCAGGCTCACCATATCGCTATAGCTCCTAGACTATAATGATGTATTCACATTTTCTTACATAGAGGATTTATTCTGTTCATCGCACATAGACTAGATTTGTAGATATCTCAAGTTCGACAAAAATTATGTAGTTCAAAATGATTTTTAATCCAACATAACCGTTGAAATTATCAGAATTGAAGGTAACCAGACATGAATGGTATATAGTTGTTGGAAATTTGATTAAATGCACTGTCTATTGATAGCAGATGATTTCTCGTAATTAATAATGTGAAATGTAAATTTATCATTGTCGAACCTTGATTTATAAGCTGTGATTTAATGCTTAATATCAATTGGATAAATTAAATTCATTCAAATACTAAAATCACTGTTAATAGTAAACTTGCTATTTTTGTCAGTTAGATTAATTGACTACGATTATGTAGACACAAACTGTTTAATTTACAAAGTTTAATTAGAATTCGATTCTGTTTTCATAGCAAGCTTATGATAAAATGAAAGTCGTTTTATTACCCATCAAATTTAATCTAATTATAGTAGTCCTCTATTATAACTCGCCGTGATTTTAAACTTCAAACTTTAAATAGGTAATGATTCCTACTCTGAAATACAGTTTCTAAGTTGATCGAATGAAGCACTTCATCGGCCTCGATTTAGAATCTCGGGAAATTGTATTCCTTTATTAACTCTATCCGTATCAACACGAGAAGTTATGAAAATAACAGGAGCTTTTCTATTGAATTCATAAGTTTGTATTTATTGCAATAATAAGTAATATAATAAATAAAATATATTATGATAGTGAATAAGATTTCTCAAACTAATTCCATATGTGTTTAATGACGATTCCAAATCGAATCTCAAGTGTATATAATACTTGAAGAATTCAAATCCCAAATTATCCCTCCAAATGACATGATAGTTTTGAATACTATAAATTAATAAAATCAGCCATTATCTGATTAAAAAAAAACCATTCTAAGCTTAGAGAAAATAAGTGTTAAAAGTTTGATTTCACTAATTTGATAACTGAATGTAACTAAGTAACTCACACGGTAGCTCTTCATTTGAAGCCAAATCATTTGAATCGCATAGAAAACAGAGCACATTTCTTTAACGTTTACGGATGTAGTCCAGATCGATCAGTAACGTTACAAACTTGTAGTTCTAGACAGCTGTTTTGCTCTTTCCATACAAGTCTTCAGTAGAACGAGGAAGTTTGCAACGTTATATTTTGTTTTTTTCACCATGTTGTTGTTTGGTTATGACTAATCTCAACGAAGATCGTTCAGTAACGTTGCGAACTTGCTCGTTCTACTGATGAATGACCATGAGAAGTGCGAAACAGCTTTCCTGAAGTATAAGTATTCACTGATCGATGAGACCATATCATTGTTATCTGGCAAAAGCCAACATGGGAGAAGTGAGTATATTCATATTGCCATTTATTTCTGATTCTATTACATTTACAAATGTGGTGAAACGAGATAAGAACTGAAGACAATTTTCCTGTATTTAAGAAGGCTAACAAATGCATCTGGTACAATAGGCAGGATCTGATAGACAAATAGATGAATTATTATTGGTTAACGATATTATTAAACCATCACACAACAACCCTTTGAATAAGTGTTTGAAAAAAGACATAGAATTTATGTGTAAGATATACTGACAAACGAACTAGTATTAAAATACCCGGGCTTCATCATACCTATTAGAGTGACGACAGATGCATCAAATGTATCAATTGAGGCCATCTTGTAACAAGGAACTATTGAATCTGATAGACCTGCTTGTTATGCTCCCAGAACGATTGGGAATAGCACTATAGAGGAAGCGCTATTGGTCGTAGCTTGAGCATTCAAATATTCCTGACTAATTTACTATAAATTCAAATCCTCGCCCACCCCAGCCACTGAATGGAATGAGTGGAAGAATCAAATTATAAGGTAAAAAGATTCACATTATGAATTTGTTTGTAAAAAGGCAGGATAAATAGGAATCCACATGCTCTGGCTAGAATACAAGTGAATATTGTAGAAAATTACTAATGATAAATTCCGACAATTGATAACGAGTGGATGAATCCAATCATATTGAGCGAAAGCTACACACATGACGAAATATTAGCCAATGATTTCGGATTCATGAGATAATCAAACAACGAAGTCTATGTCAAAACGATGTAACCAGTACCATCAAAATTTCCTCATTATAATTTCCAGTATTTCAATTAATAGACTAAAAGAGTTCACAACTCTGGGAACAGAGTAATCTCTGTTGATGGCTACTTGATCAGCACTATTTTTGACACGATGATTGTAGGTGTATGAGTATGTGCGTATGTGCGTAACCTACTATGAAGACGATTGTACCGTTCCTATTGGTCTTATGGATATGAACTTTTGCAAAGTGAAAATAGGAACTGTATATTTTTGGATGCGGTAGCTCATTATCGAATGGTATTTCTGACATCTATATTATTTTTTTCAAATGGATTATGTCATTTTATTGAAACATAAGGACGTCGGAAAACGTAAATTGAGTCCCATGCCCATATTCCTTCGTAAATTCAGTACCACTGATAAAATCATACTCCGTAAATTGGGTCTCGAGTTTCGAGTTTCAATATAATTCCCAGAATATTCATAAATGTGAATATTAAGTTTAGCGCGATTTCAAAATTTGCATAGGTTAGGATAAGTAAGGTTAGGTTAGAAACAAAATGGGTACAATGAACACTCTTTATTGGTTATTATGAGTGTTAAAATTAGCGCGATTACAATGTTTCGATTCCATATCAATAAAGTTAGGTTAGGTTAGGTTAGAAACAAAAGGGGTACAATAAACAATCACTATTGTTTGTGTGCAAATACTTGCCCAGAGAAGGGTGGTTGGCCTAGACAGCAGGTACAAAATAGTAATTATCTGACCTTAAAAATACCCGGAACTGAATTTACCTATAGAAAGACAATTAATAGATGCCAAACTCAATTTACCCAATTGTGTTAGGCTGTTAGAAAATTTGGATATTCTATTAGCTAGAACGTCTAATAGAACTAGAAGATTCTTTTATCTGGCATCGGTTGCCACCAACATAACATCGGCATCATAGATATATAAATATTAGAACTACTTTAATGATTATAGCATGAATACGTTAATATATCATCTTTATGTCTATGACGATCAATATTTTGGCAAAAACAATAGGATCAAGAATTGTATGTTTAATGTTAGTCAATCATAATTAACGTTGTATGATTTGAATTTCACAAATGTGTAATCAATTCTGCCCTCTCAGATGGCGTATAAACACCAGATTTCTTTATTTCATCTTTGTTACATTTTTTAGTGTTATTTTACAGGCGACATGTTTTTTATGGTTTCAAAGAAATTGAAATATTTTTTGTGTTTATGGTATATGTTTGGTACCTATTATTATTGATGTGTGAATAAGTTTGGTTCTTAATATTGATCATTCCGGTATTTTTCTTCTAAATAAATCATAATATCAAAATTAGGGATGAAAACTTAGTAATGATTCTGAATAATTTCAACATTACTCTCACCCACTATTCGACTTGTTTTCTGAGAAAAGTAATTATCACTTATATCTTCATTTCATTTTTTCGAACATGGATGAAGACTTTGAATGAATCCGAAACCTAGCCATTACACATGGCTTCCTCAATAATTCCAATAATCAACTTGCAAAGGAGATAATTTTTGACACATTATTATACATGCATAGGTATATGACATTTTTCATTGAGAAATAGTTTCGTTGAGAATATGATTTATTATATCATTTATATTGAGGTAAACGTTATTGAACACAATATTACACTGGAGGATTGAAATGTGTCATAATAGAGTCTGGCATGTTAAAATTACGAATTTGAGTGAATCTTTTCTATATTAACGTTATTCTTCTCACCACAATAGCAACATTGTCAGTTTTAATTGCCCAAACTTGGAATATAAAATGTTTCTGAGACATATGTATCTTTCGCTAAATGACCATAATAATTATATTCTATTGCGCTGACTGATAATAATGATTCTTATTACATTCTCTCATCTTATGATGAACTTAATTCTACCAATTATTCATTTTTTCTAATTAGTATGGAAGGGAGCCGATGAGTCAGGGTCAATATAATTATTATTGAATTGATATTATGAAATAAAACACTTTTACTTTGTTTTTTATCAAATATATTATAGAAACAAATCGTGAATATAGTTTCGATACTAGCGTGCCATCTTCAAACGACGAATTGATATTGTTTGACGGTGTTCATCATGAGATATGAATGAGAACAAAATAAACGAAGTGAATAATGATCAGTATATCGTTTATAGTGTCTGATTGTCTGTAATTTATTAATAATTGGAATGTTTTTACCTGAGAACCATATATCATACAGCTTCTGTTCATAGCAAAATGAAATGATGAACAATGCGTAGGAAAGATAATGGGATAGTTACTTTTTGATGATGGAATGACGGAAGGTAAATTTGTAGATAAGTTATGTTAAAATATGAACGAGGATATCATCAATTGTAGTGAAAATTTCACCATATATAGAGGACAGATAAAACTTCTACCAACCATGGAATAACTCCAAGATTCTGGTTTTTGAAGAGCAACTTAGAATATCAAAATAATATTGTTTAATGTACAGTCGACTCCAGGAAAACAGTTTTTTTTGTTGAGTTTATAACTTTATGATTATTGATTTAATCCGCAATATAGAGAAGAAAATACTTTGTAAACATTAGTTGAAGTTTGAGTCATAGATGATAAATCCACTCCAATCAACAGAAGATATGTTTTAACAAACACCTGGCATATTTTGAGATTGGAGGAATTGATTTTTATTCTTATTGTTAGAGGATGAATTTTAACACGTTCTACTGAATGCATGCAAATTATTTGACTCACCATAAGACAAATCAATAAGCCCGAGAATTTGAAATAAAAACCAGAAGTTAATGATTTGTCCGGCGTAACACGTTACAGTCGATTTATTTCTAAGTTTCTTTCCGAGAAATTCGTTACCAAAAATAATTGGATATGAAACAAGAAACTAGGTATGCTGTAAAAAATACAGTAAAACCTACCAAACTTTGTGGATAATATCCAGCAAGCTATTTGTTCGAATATTTTGTTCATCGAATAATGGACTTCCAATGACATCTATTCTTGAAAATTCTTAGCTTCCGCATGAATTCAAGTCACAGTAGCACGAATCGATGCCGAAGTTTCGCCAACCATTACAGCTGGAATCTTTAGGGCAGGCTTGAGGTTGTAATTCAGCAAAAATTAAAAGAAATGATCGTCCAATTTCGAATATATCTTTTTTTCATGATTATAATCCATGTTATTATGAGGCCTATCACAACAGAACTAGCAATTAGTTATTCATTACGTCATAATGAACATTCATTATAATAAAATAAAGCCTGTTAAGCCTTATGACAACCATTGGTATTTGTTACAAGACGATATCAAGATCCTGTCAAACTATGTAAGAAACTCGACCCAACAGGTCATAGAAGCAATAAAAAGAGACAATATGCAGTTTGCTACAGCAACCAAATAATTGAATGTCTCACGAAATTATGTTTTATCCTCGAATTAATACATCTTAGATTAAATATGTGGGTATCTTTAACATGTTAGAATTATTTACTACATTCCCATGTGAGTGAAGTAGCCAGTCCCTGGCAACTTCACCCTAACTATGAGGGTAAAATGGTCGTTTTGCAGACTTCAGGTTAAACCCACTTCAATCCCAAAAATTTCACAGAAATAGAAAATGATATGGGGTTCTAAATTATTCACAGTTACAGCATGTATAATTTTTCATTTTCCTCATTGAAGTAAACTAAAAATATATAGATATATTGTAAAGGAAAAGTTCAACCAGTAGTAAACTAAGTGATCAATAGTTTCTAGTCCCTTAATTAACTGTAGTATAGGAATCTTCCATCCCTATACGAGATTACCTAAAATCCCCAAATCATAGAATGCGACCTTATTTCTATTAGTAATGTTATTAAGCATATGTTGAAAACTCATAACTGACCCACAAACAATATGTTTACTGTTACATATTGTTTAGTACAACCTTGACATAGAGAGCAGGGTATTTCGAGGTAGTTATTGATGAATCGATGTATATGCTAAGACTAGATTAACTAGAACTTAATACCAATAGCATCACATTACATTATTATATATATCATAAGTAGAGCATAAGCAGATCAATTGTAATCAGAAATCATTGTATCATTTGAATCATTGTACATTAGTATTTGTACTATTATTATTTCGTAGAGCGAGACATTAAGTCGCAATGTCGTCAAGCTCTACATTGAGTAAAGTATAGCTTTCATAAGTGTGTGTTCCAATTACTTTGATTCCACCAGGACCACGGGTCAGCTTAGGGCAAACCGCCCCGACTTTAAGACCTGATCCCCACATAACTTTGTTCAGAAATTCAGCATTGTGATGTTTTTTTTCTTCATTTTCATATATTCATCATATATTTATCGATAAGTAAGAGTGTCTAGGATAAATCAGTCAACGGCGAGTATACTTCACTATACGACGTTAAGGTGAAAAGTTCCTGAAAAATGGAACCGATGGCGTCACAATCGTAAATCCCATGTCACATTTGTAATGTAGCATCTTTAAACTGAACGCATTGAAATTTTCAGACTGATATGTCATTCAGTTCTGTTTTGACACCCATCGAAAGCAAGCAGCCTGGAAGATTTTTGTAAACATGGGAAAAAGTGAATTTCGCGTCTTGATTAAACATTATTTCTTGTGTAGAAAAAGCATTACGTAAACCAGAGCCTCGCTTGTTAAACATTATGGGGACTCCTCACCATCGATTTGAACGATTCACAAGTGGTTTACTGATTTTCTTTGTGGTAGTATGACCACAAAGAACGTTCTGGTCAGCCAATTGAGGTTACAACGCCAGAAATCGTCGACAAAATCCATGGTATGATATTGCACGATCGGCAAGATAAAGTGCACGAGTTTGCTGAGGCTATGGGCGTCTCAACCGAACGGGTACGGAACATTTTGCATGAATTTTTGAATATGACAAAGCTATCTGCCAGATGTTTGCCGCATTTGCTCTCTGTTAACAACAAGCGCAACCGGGTGACAATGTCCAAGCGCAATAAGAAGGACTTTTAGAGCGGTTTCGTAACCGTGGACGAAACATGGATCCATCACAACAGACCAGAGACCAAAGAACAGTCGAAACAAAGGACTTTTCCTGGAGAATCGAAGCCGAAGGAGGCCAAAGTGGGTTTATCAGTCAACAAAGTCCATATCGATTACCGTAAAAAGGTCAAAACAATCACCGGCGTATATTATGCAGAGCTGTTGGAAAAATTCGACGCCGATTTAAAGCGAATTTGGCAAAGAAAAGGTGGTCCTCCACCAGGACAACGCACCGGCGTGCAAGTACGCAGTAGCAATGGCAAAATTGCATGAATTGCGCCACGAATTGATTGGCCATCCACCATATTCTCCATCAAATTTGCCCCTGCGATTTTTATCTATTTCCAAATTTGAAGCAATGACGGAAAAAGATTTGGCTTCAGCGATGAGGTCATCGCTGGAACAAACGTTCATTTTGGAGGTTTCCTGAAATCGTATTATTTGGAAGGGATCAAAAAATTAGAAAAAATTCGGACGAAGTGTAGAGATTATGTTGAAAAATAAAATAAGTTTTGACGAAGTAAATCATTCTTTCTTTCATTTTTCAGGAACTTTTACTCCTTGCCCTCGTACTATTTACTTAATATTTCTTTGAGTTTACTTCAGGTATGTAAGAAGAGATAACTATTCAATTTTTCTATTATTATTCTTTACCATCTAGAAAGATGAAAGTACGCCAATGATTAGGTTCATTCTCAAATATAATATTTGGTCGCGAAGAGTTCCAATAGAAAGTACAAATACTCTAAGTAATTACTGCAAAATTTCTATCTGTACAAAAGTATATAAATAAGCATTAATAGCATGTTCCTATCTTGAGTCATTGGGTAATTATTGCGAGCGGTAAACTATTATGTAATCTATGCCATTCTATTAATATTCAGTTAACTTGCTGTTCATAATGTGTGTTACTTTAAATCCTCAAAAGAGCTCTACACGAGAGTTTAAACATACACTTATCTCGAGAATACAATAACTCTTCTAATGCATAGAGTAAAATCTAATATTCACAATTTTCATACTAGAAACATGTTGCGGGGAAAGGATTTTGATTTTTCATTTGATAAGAAGGAAAAAAATTATAATGTTGATTCAAAAAAGTATCATATATATGTCAAGTATCACATTGATATTTATAATTCAATATAATGACGTATTTCGAAAGGATGTAGCCATTTTCCGTAAAACAGAATGGTAGAAATTTGCTATTGTTCTATTGAAGATGGCATCTTGTTTGCCCGAATACATATTTGCATCTCTAAAAATCAATGTGGTGTATGAGTAAATTTATTCAATGTATTTTTATTCAAATATTTATTTCTCTGCAAGAAATTACAGTGGAAGGAAAATTTCTTCATTATGAATGTATCGAGCTTTATTTCTCTAAAAAAAACTATTGATAGTCATTTAAGTTTTGGCTTGCTCTTTTATTTGAATGAACTCAATATTATGTTCATAATTTTTATACCATCAGAAGTATCAGTAACATATTTTTCGAGATGAATCGTGGTAGGCAAAATGAATTCTATAAATTTGTAATTATCTCCATCATTCATTATTTGTACAATGTTTCAACTGAGGTCACATATCAACTCCTGATGTAATATGAAATAACATAACAGATATAAAGTAGTACCAGATGAGATGATTACAAATTTTTGAGTTGAGTGAAAGAAAACGGCGATTTGCCGAAGAACATACCAATTTCGGAATTCACTGCCCGAACCACAATATTTTTATTGTATCAGGTACATTGATTCCCCCTCCAGTCATACTTAATTCATTATGTCTACTAATTTAGCACGAGAATAATTATTAGGTTTTGTTTTATAGGCCACAGCACTGGAAAGTTTTGAGGGTGAACGCCAGAGGCCGACACGAACTAATTACCAAACAACCATAAAATAATGTTTTGTTTCAGGAAATCATGAATGTGGTCTTTCTTTGTTGTATGAAATAGCTCTCTCAAAAAATTATTTATTATTAGTGCCAATAAATTGATTTTACCCAAGAAGTCACAGAAATTTTTATCGCTTATTACTATTACACTATTGGACATTGTAATAATTGGTGGTTAAAGATTACATAATTGATATTGAATGACGTATCTGGATGCTCTACCAAGATTATCGGAACATCAATATTCATATTCAATGACGGACTGTCAATCAATTCATACATTATTGAAACGATCTTTTCACATTATAATGGCACCCTCAAATGAACAAATTCTTTCTGACAATTTCACTGTGCTATTCACGGTACCGATTACAAAATAGTTTTTATTTTTGGTTCAATTTTCCCTACTATTTCGTGAAATTCCATATTTCTTGGGCAAACATATCCCCTGAGCGCTTCAGTTTTTCGATCTTGCAATATATATTTTCTCGAAAAGTGTTCACAAGGAATCACTAAAACTCGTTAGACCATTAGTACAAATCGAAAAATCTGAATGACGCTTAACTCGTCGAGAGCTTTACAATTTTCCGATTGATTGGTTCATTCGAACCAACAGACAAACAACAAATCAACGAGATATTGAATTCATAATTGAAATGAAAGAATAACTCCATTAAATTTTTAGAATTAAACATTAAGAAAATTAATAACAAATTCAATATTTCGTAAACTCAGGTGTCCTAATAAGTCACCATGTCACCATTTCAATATAAAATAGCAGCCCACGATAGTTTCATACACAAACTACTCAAAGTCAAACGATAATTTTGATAGAGTTGAACATCATTAAACAAATAATGATTACTCTTCCAGACTAATGGATTAGATCCTCTTTAGGAAATGATACGTATCAATTCTTTTTTGTTTTGTTTCTTAGAATAAAACAAAACTATTCTTATATTGGTATAACATACGAGGGCAACGTGAAAACTTCCTGAAGAATAAAACAGATGGTGCCACAATCGAAAATCCCATGTGACATTTGTGATATACCATCTTTAACTAGAACGCATTGGAATGTTCAGACTGATATGTCATTCAGTTCTGTTTTGACACCCATCAAAACCAAAAGAAGATTTATGGCGATATTCAAGCGCGATATGAAGGTCACTCACTACTCTCAAATTCCAAATGTTCGTAGTATTTTAGGTATTGACGTAGCGGTGAAATGCAGATTTTTTTAATCGACAATTGACGGAGGTGCCCTGAAGTAACATATATTGCAAATATTAAAGAACCCATTCTTGGACATAATATGTTGTACATATCCACTAATTCATACACCTATCAACATATCAATAAGGATATCGTATCTACTACTAACGTACCGTATAATAATGTTACTGGAATGTAGATTAAACATTATCTTCCGTGCCGGTCTTTTTAATAGATATCAATTCGAAAGTTTGATTATATAAAACACCATATTTTTAATCATTAATATGCGCTGCATATGAGATTGTATAGCGTGATGCATTCCGATTAAATGAAACTGGAACAAGATAGAGCTCGATCTATTTCATTAAGCATACTACGATAGTTTCTTGAGTCTATAATGTAACGTCATATGGAACAAACACATGCCACTGATGTGTGTATTTCAATTAGGAATACATTCTTTTATTTCAAAAACTCGTTTCAAGTTTCGTGTTCCACATTACATGTTTTATATCTGTTCGGTGCGTGGCTCTCCTGTGAAGTCGGAGAAGTAGAGTTCAAGCTTATTATAGTTTCAAACAGTCCAATTCGTAGACGTTGAAATATGAATATTTGATATGATATTTATGAATTTGAAGAAATTGTTATATTGAAATTGTATTTGATTAGTGCACACGTGGAAACCATTTAATATATCTTGTAACAATAATTATTAGCTTAGCTATGAAACTTTCATTTTTATACTCACAAGATTCTGTTTGACGTCCTCTGAGGCATTTAATACATGCTTGAATCAAATTTTCAACTAGAACAGTTGTTATACTCGTATCTTGGAATTCCAATAAGTTCTGAGAGGATATATACAGTGTGTCCCATTTCTGAGCTTGGTGTATTGGGATATCGATAACTATAGGAGTTAGAAGCTAGATTAAATGGAGAAAGTTTGCGAAATCAGATGATTTACCAAAATCAGAATTAAAAAAATTTTTATTTCCGCTAATTTAAAGATATTTTGAGAAGATTGTGAATAATGCTAATTTCTTCACTTCCACTTTCTGTAATTGTTTGGGGAGATTAAAAAAATCGATGGAACTTTTCAGTGACACTTTTTTCCTTTCACAACGTGTAATCAAAATTTTTTGAATCCGACGTATCGTATTCCTAGGCACATCATCAATATTTTGTAAGAAGTAATTATCCTGTTTACAATAATGTGCCGCAATCAATTATTCAACAACGTTGAAGTCCGGTACTTTTGTTTACTGTGTTATTATTAATATAGAGCGAAATATCAAGCAATTTTAACTGTGACTTTGCTTATTTATTTATAACTTTTGAATTTTATAATGACATGTTATCGCGTTTAGGAAATACGACCTTGATGATAATTTATAATATGTTCAAAACGTTGTACAGGGACCTCCTATCAAAATCGATAAGAAAATATGCATATACTTATTCAAAACACAAATGCTGAAAACATTTTTTAGAAGAAAAAATGTGCCAAACACCTGCAGAAAGTGAAAGAGAAGGAATCGTAGTTTCTTATATTTTTTAAAACATCTTAAAAATTAGCAAAAACTCAAATTTCAGTAAGTCATGTGATTCCGCAAAACTTTCTTCACTAAGCAAACCTTCTAACTCCTATAATTACCGAGTTTCCAATACTCAAGCTGAAAAATTGAAGATACCGTATATTTTACAATAGATTTATTCTCGAACCTTTCAGTTATAGAATGCAAATTCCTTGGTAATTTGGTGCCTTTACACTACATTGAGTAAACTATTTCCATATAGACGTTCCGAAATCGCTATTTCTTTATCTATCAAAACATTTTTTAGTTCAACAGTATTTCCATATAATTTAGAAATGAATGGCTATGATAAAATGCGCCTTCAGTTGATTTGTGTATATAAATTCACCAAAAACTGCAGAAAACCTTGAATTGCTAGTGTGCCAAGCAGATGTAACCTGAAGTTTGATAAATATTATTTCCAAGTACGCTTTGGGATGATTTCATAGAATTGACTTAGCTATTTAGAAATGTAATAATAAAATAGTACATCATATATTAGGTTCATATTAATATTGTTCTCAAGTTTCATACTAAACTCACAGAAAGAATCATATTATGAGAAAATAGAATATACCCAGCGAGTAATTATTAATCTACATTGAAAAAGAAATTTCAGCTATTCATTCTGAACATCAATTTAATAATTGTCCATGCATACTCAAGCAAAATTAATACTATTTGGTAAGGTTCCTGTAGATCGAACAGTAAAATTACAAATGATAGTTCCGGTCTACTGCGTCGCTCTCTCGAGCACATCAGCGGAACGAGTAAGCGGCAATTCCGATTAATAACTGTGTCAAGGTGTAAATAATCATACTGACAAATTCTAGAGAGAGACGCAAAATAGATACACGCATGAAAAGAAGCATATAACGCCAAGATAAGATTAAAACTTCTAGGTCATTCCATATTCTACCCTAAAATGATGACACAATGGCTACATCGCAAGAAAAAGCCGACCTATTTGTTATAGCCATTGTCTGAAATTGTTTTCTTCAGCGCACAATCAGACGCTAGGCGCATTCTAGTTAGGTTTAATATCACAAAACCACACAGAATTCCGCCTACTATTCTCAAGAATGTGCTCCCGGAATTAACACCACTTGTTTACAGGCTGCTTAGCCTTTCCTACAAACTTGGTGTGTTTCTTTCCAATTGGAAGACAGCTAGAGTCCGAGCAATTCCAAAAAAAATTAAGAATACCCTTTTATTAATTATAGACCTATTGCACTAATATCTCTGATCTCTGAAGTAATCGAGAAAGCAATCAACTTGGAGCTTATGCGAGAGCTCCAAAATTGTGGACGACAGACAATATGATTTTCGTCATCAGAGATCAACAGTAGATATATTTGCCTATAAACCACAAAAACTCCTACTTTTCCCAGCTTATCGACTGGACTAATATCTGCTGTCACAAAAGAGAAATTAACGGGCGGATTTCACTACTTTCTTCGGTTTTAAATTCTTTTCTCATTTTGGGATTAGTGATAATGTTTTTCCATTTGAGATTTTTCGGGAAAAACTAAAACGTTCGTTGTTTTTTCTGATATTGCCACCTAGCGATCGGTACAAATACCAAATCAAACTCACGAAAACATTATTTTACTGAGGAAAAAATGCATATCCAACAAGACCAAGTATGTCAAATTCGGAATAACGGAAGCGAAGTAATGTGCGTTTCTCTTCATTAACTTTCATCCCTCATTCTTCAATTGACAAGCCAGAGCAATCAATACGCATGATTTCCATATTCCGGACAAAAACTCGTTTTTATAGTTAACCATTTCTCCCTCCGTGGAGTTGAAAACCATTTCCAATTATTTTCCTTGCCCACTTGTGATAACTTTATATTTCGGAAGCTGTACGATCAACAGCCGGTGTCCACACTCAAACGGACACCCCGTACTTTTTCTTTCGTGCCATATCAAATTATTGGAATCCGAAAATTTTATGTTCTTAGATATCGAAGGATGATCTGTTTATGCCTTGTATGTAACGAACCTATGCATAGAGTTGGATTCTGGAGGTAGGTTAGGTAACTATCTTGTCTTATCGTGAAGGAGAGATGACAGGATATATCGGACAAAATCTCGGCCACAATATATGGAATGGTAAAATAGACCAAATTCTTGTAGAAACAAAAGTATTAAGCTCAACTCACATTGAGAAACAAATATTTCATCAAATACTTTGATAATTCATAATTAAAAAAATTATCTCCACAGTTTTTATGATTCCAGACATTAGTATATGAAATTTCATGTACTGTAGAGAATATTTCTAATAATTATCGTATTCTGATCTTTTATAATTTAGGGGTTATGTGAAATTACGTCGATTAAAAGGAACATCAAAAATTACTTGTGAAACATCCCTCGCTTAACGCTCAATTAAGTTCTCGCTAACTTGACTCAATGGATCGATCATTCCTCGTGTGGTTTCGATCAACAAAGCCATGCAATATGGTATCTTGCTAGTCTGTCCGGCAGCAATTCATAACAGGAGATTAGAGCTAGAGTTTGCAATCCCGCATCGTTTGATTCTACATTCCCGCGGGATCCCGCGCTGTTTGGAGATCCGCAAAATGTCGTGCTGAAAGTACGGGATCCGCGCGGAATTGTATGAACATCACATAAGTAACCGAACCTAACCTGAGCTTCATCCTAGGCTCAGGGTGGATTATAGCCTGTTCAGTATGTTGGAGCATTTTCACGTCCTGAAAGAGTGCACAATGATTGACGTAGGATCTGAGATAAATTTCTCCGACGAAAAATGAGCCAAAATCAAGAAATTGACTGCAGACAGTTGAACTGGGCGTTGAAGTTTTGTGTAGAAGGGATGCAACGCTTTTAACAGCTTATAAAACTCTTCGATTCATATTGAAAAAATTGGATAAGCAACAAGGTAACGTCTGCGCTGATCTAGCCACTGCTGTCCACAGAGCGTTGCATCAATTTGTGAGGGATATTTTTCTACCTTCATCATCCAAAGACCCCAGACGACACATTCCCGCTTCCGGAAAAATTGTTTTTGTTTCGAAATTAGAAAAGCTGTTGACTTTGAACGTTAATACAACAATTAGAATTGCAATCAAATAAAGAAAAAATAGATGATTGCAGCGTGAATATGAATAAAAATTAAAAAAATTTAAAAAAATTATAAGGTTGAATATGGAAGTAGTAGTATACAATCGAATGATTATCCCTTGTTCATGACTATTCAAACAATAAAGCTCCTACAAGCGTAGATGCCGAAAGGGCTTTTTCTGCAGCCGTATGTATATGCTATTCTATAAGAAGTAAGCCGGCGAACAAACAGAAACCATAAAGAAGGTATAACTATTTTTATTTTATTGTAAAGTTATTTTGTGGTTTTAAGTGCATTGCATTGCAAAATTGCAGTAAGATTATCTTTAATTTTATATGCTTATATAATTATGATTCTGTTTTCGAATTTTTGTTTATTTAAAGCATAATAAGGAAGGTTTATGTTTGATTTGACTAAATAAATATATTAGAACATCATGACCTTCTTTTTTACCAATTTTCCTGAGTAATAAATGGATAATTTCCCGCATAATTACAGCGTGAAAATAGAGTCTGCAAACCCTGATTAGAATCCCTCTGCATTCCCTAGATTTTATTAGATTCCCTTTTATCTCAAAATCGGATGGATTGCCTTGGAATACTCTGGAATGGCTCGTACTTTGGATATAATTTCAACTGAAACTATGATGGGGAGAAATAAACTAACTAGACTAATATTAATAATAAAAGAAATTAATTACAACTGCAACAAAAGAATATTGACGATTACATCATTTGCTTCAAAAATTTGGTAATTCAGAATGTTTCATTTCATTTTCTATTCATCAAGCTCATGCGAAGTTTCGAATTAACCGTACAGTTATATACAAGATCAGGCAAATCGAATTCCGAGTGAAACGTTACGTATCGTCACTTTATAAAAATTTATAACCGTCAACATAATATCCATATAAAGCCAATGTTATTGTTTATTCCAATTAACCATATTACAGCATATATATCATTTTCCGCATAAATTCGTATAGCAAATGATCATAAGCCATCATTTCCTGGCCGAATGCTGTAATTGTGGTAAATACAAGTAATTTATCTACTTGTTGTAACTCATGTGAATTATAACATAAACACGCAACGTTACTATGATTTAAGCGTTCAATGTTGATTACCTAACAGAGGTAATTCAAAAGCAGTTCCTTGGATGGTTGAACTTTTTCCGCATTTCGTATTTACTGGGAAATCTAACCACTTTTTGTGATGATTGTTTATATGTGAGCGAGGAAAACATAATTATCGTTCATTAGTATTTTATTGATTTTTTGAGATTATTTTTTTCTTTATTATTTTATATTCAATGTTAAAATTGTAACCAATATTTATTGTAATTTGTTATAACAGAGTTCAATTTTGAAGTTTTCTGTGGACATAGGTAAATTTGTGTACCAAACTGTTGTAAGCAGCTAATTTTTGACAGTTGGGACGATTGGAACTAGAGTGTATTGTTGTATCAGTATGAGTAGGTATACGATAAATTGCAAGCCCATGTTTATTATATTAATTTTGACCATAGCGAGGTCTAAAAAAATTATTTTATTGTTTGATTCTTCATAAGTGAATTTTACTTATCACTGTTTATACCCATCTATGAAGTTCACTTATGAAGATAACAATAAAATAATTCTTTCATCCTCTGTATTATCTATTGTTCAATACAAAACGTCATATATTGGGACAACAGGTTCCGAAGTTTACCTAAGAAAATATATGATTCCCATCTTGTTTTTCAATGAATCAGAAACGGTCAACATATATTTATTTGGTTATGGAAACTTAATTTGCACGTCTTTATTTTAGATAATTTTCAAACTCAGTCTGTATTCTTGATACACGAAATACACATACGATATACAATAGAAAGAAAACAGAACACCACAAGATGTTGGTTTCAGGGCCACCATATATCCAAGTTTCCCCTGTCTGGATGCCATTCTTTAAGTGATCGCGCTATTTCGATCTGATTACAGGACTTCTCCCCATGAACGATAGTAATTAAAACTTTAAATTCTGAAAAATTCTATCGTTTCGCCCTTTACTATATGACATGAAATTTATCCATATTGCAAAATTAAACACTACTATGTTGATATCACTTATATTTGTACTTTCTCTGACTCAAGTTTCAGCGTTATAACGATATCTTCAGGCAATATTCGAATACAATTATCAAACATAAATTCAACTATAAATACTTGTGGGAGTAAAGGATTACTGCGGTCGGTCATTCATGAACATGAGGGCTATTAGGATTACTTGGTGATATTAGTTTCAAACAATCGTCAATAAATTAGGCTTATTTGATCACTAAGAAGTAGTGTTTTTGTGTTTGTAAACTTCCATATTTGCATATCATTTTTTCGAGACAAATCATTCCTTAGCTGGAATGGATGTTTTCTACATACCTACAGCTGATAAACATACGAAAATAAGCTTGCTTGAATACTTGTAAATTTACCAACATAAAGGTAGTACTCTACTTCTTAATGATCAAGCAGACCTAAGTTTTTCACCATTGGTTGAAACTATTCAATGTATTTATTCCACGAATTATTGTCTTCATTAACTTCTATACTCTATTACCAAAAAAAATCATTATTAGAATGACCGACCTCAGTACTCCTTTGCCACCAATACGTATTTCACCTGAAGTTATATAATTTAATTGTATTTGAATACCGTCTGATGATGACCTAATAACTCTGAAATTCGAATAACGGAAGTTACAAATAAAATTGGTGCAAACATAGTAGAGTTTTAATTTTACAATATGGTCTTAAATTCTATTTAATTCATTTGAACAACGCATTTTACAGATTTAACATCGTAGAACTGAACAGTTAAACCTGAGATAATATCAATAAATATTAATTTTGAATACGTTTTTCAGGAAAGTTAAATAGTGGACAAAGTTACGAAGAGAGGAACAATTTAAAGGTGGATACATTGAGTTCCACGAATGTGAAATTCACAATAGTATGTCAGAAATATTTTGAGCTGGTAATAAAAAGTATAACTATAACCGAATTTATTCCAATTGAAGTTTCTAGACTACAGGATCCAAACAACATCAGTTTTTATTACATACGCTGTCGGAGGGTCCTTATAAATCAATAATGAAGCAAATATAAAATTGTTCCTTGCATTGGGTTCTTCTTTGATTCCCACTGATTAGAGTTGGATCATTCCTTCTTAGGAGGTAGGTATCAATTAGTACGTTCTAAAGAGTTTGTTCTTATTATATTATTTATCGATGCCATAGTTCTGGCCTTAAGATCATTTATCCCGCAACAGCGTTTTGATATGAAATATTTCCAAAGATTGTGAAATGATCGCAAAAGAAAAACCAGGAATCCATATGCTCTCTTTGAGCAGAATGGTTAATTCAAATTCTATTTCAAACCTTGTCTAAAAAAGGATGTGTTTGAAGCTGGTGCAAACACATTGTTTCTGGGAAATATCTTTTCGTTGCTAGTGACGCCTTCAGAAATTGTTTCGGGGCGACTACTGGAATTAAGCGTATCCTGCTGCTTCGAACTTAATTTATTCATTTTTGAGCAGTCCACCTCACAGAAAAATTTTTTTTTGTTTTTGGTAAGATGGTAGTTTTGTTGCAATAATGATTTTGACTCTCAACCCGATAGGATATGATAATTCTTCGAAACTTGATTGCACAATGATTCATTTAAATAAAACAATCATTTCCTCATCCCTTTCTTATTCATGCTACAACAAAGGGAGACGTAATTTTGTTAGTAGATTTCCAAATAAAGTTTGAAGAAATTATCGTAAGTCTGAACCCTACGAGTTTACACATTTCAAATAATGAACATTTTGAAAATTTAAATACGTGATTATTCACGCATTTAAATGTTCTGTATTTAGATTTTAACGTAAAGAATAAATTTTCGCAAAGTTCATCCGTGTGAAACGAAAAGTGGAATTAAATTAAACCAATTTCATTCAAGTAAATACATTTATAATTCCCATAGTTGTTTTATAGCTGAATGAACTTAATGACTGGTAATATTCTCGCAATTTTATTATTAGTTGCAACTACATAATACTTGATATAATATTCTTGATCCAACTAATACAATATGTAAGAGTAACAGTGACATGATGAGTTTACTTTCGTTTGTGTATCTTTCGCAAGCATGTCGAAAGTGAAATTATTTCTAATGAATATATAATTGCTATAAACCAGAATGTTATTATGATTCGATATAATTTGGTTTCATCAGGTGCGCTTACAAATTTTGACAAAAACAATTCAATGTTTCTCAATAATATTTCGCGAAATATGGAATAAAATGGACGAATTAATTATGAACTGGTAATGCAGCAAACTTCGATGGACTAAGTTTCAAGGCATATAAACCTAGTACGATACAGATTCACAGTTACTTAACTCAATTTGAGATTATTGTACATGTACAACGTATCGATAATGAAGAAGAACTAAACAAATAGAAGCAGCAATATAAGAAAATACTTCGCCAGATATATTTGTAGAACTCATTTCTCGTTTCCCATGGAGTAAAATAGGGCAATCCAAATATATGGTAAGACAGAATAAGCCGGCGAATGGGTTTGATGAAATGTTTGTTATATTTGTTTTAGAAATCGGACCGGATATTCTTCTAATTGCAATTCTTACCGGAAATCAAAGAGAGTGAATTATGTCATTTATTATCATTGTTTTCTTCTTGTATGCCATCACATATTTATTTTCATCATTGTAATTGATTACACGTCGCAAGTGTATAATATTAGGGGTCATGGTTTCAGAAATACAATTTTATCCAATTTTAAAGGTAATATTGGATATTGGCAATCAGATCATTTGATACATTTTTCATATTTGTTATGTGATTCTGTGTTGTAATTAGTAAAGATTTCAATCTCAGTAAATCAATAATGATTCTTGACCCAGGTATGAATTATATATAAAATTCTCGGGAAATAGGTCACACTAACACATGTGCTTATTATTTTCGTTTTTAGGTACGTTTCGGTCTCACGACCATCATCAAAGTCATATTACATACTGCGGATTCGATATGTCTACAGAGTTTATAGGAATATTGCTTAGCAGTGGATTCTTAATTTATATACTTGAAACGTTAATGTGTTATAATTTCGATTGTTCGTGTTTCTGTTCGTTTCGGCGACGTGGGCATTTTTAATTGAAATTAGTACGATGAGGAATCCTTGTGGTGATACAATTAGTTTCAAGACATCACGTTTCAGACAGTGATGCGTCTTCTGATGATGGTCGTGAGACCGAAACGTACGTAAAGACAAAAATAATAAGCATATGTGTTAGTGTGACCTATTTGACGACAATTTAATCTCAGTAAATCAAGGTAGATGTTCAACCCATTATTTCCTTGTCAATAATTACCCGATATTAGTGCATTTTGCAGCAAAAGTTTTCGTTTTCGATTAACTTTGAGTGTGATATCATTGACGATTACTGATAGATCATCTGAACTTCAAGAAAAACTTGATGGTGATGCATATTTGCACTTCTTAGAAAATAACTCGTTCAATTCATTCGATCATGTATCTTTCAATATGAAGTCAAATAAGTAGTTTATGTAGGTTGCTCTACCACCTGACATTCCAGTAGAAGTTCGGAATCATCTTGATCTACGTTTCACATCTGTGGACCAGTCGCGAATTACCTTGCCCCCTCGAAGCCCAGACATTAACCTGTTCGATTTTTATTTGTGAGGCCACATGGAATCAGCAGTTTATGAAATGAAATTCTAAAAAAAAATTTATGAAGCTGTTTTAAAAATCTGCCCAATCTTCTGAATGCAGTTCTTATTGAAATTCAGAAGAGTAAGTCATATGATTAGGGTCCATTGTTTTTGAATCTCATCGCATTGTCTTTCCATCATTAAAATTTGAAACTCGTTGCAAGTGTATACATATTAGGTTATTGTTTCAGAAACATCATATTTTATTTGCAGTAAATGTAATGTTCCCTCCAATCAAATCATTGCTTAATGTTTTTAATGCTGTCTTCTAATTAGTTGAGACTCAAATCTCAATAGATCAATTCAGGTGTATGGTTCAGGGGAGTTATTGTAAATTATCATTTTCTTGTCAATCATTACTCGATATTATTGAATGCTGGAAGATTTATGTTTTGAATATTACTCATGAGAATTATAATTACAATCACAAATATAAATACGCATCTGTTGAATCCGTTGATGTTCAAATATAATCATGCGTGGCTTATCTTAAAATAAAATTACCTAAATAAGGTAACTTGATTCTTGTAGAATTTAGTAGCACTTCTTCCACATGTATACACATCAATCACTTACTTTTTTCAGTATTTTACGTTTAGGTTAAAAGTCAAATTAAACCTGCAAAACTAACTGACAAGAATATTGTTCAAAATGAATATAATTCTCACACTATTGGTGCAATTTAGAGAGTCGCGCAATGTTTACCATATCATGTCAGGTGTACGTGTGCGCGTGTTTCCTGCTACAGGTCGCACGTGTGATACCGGCAACAACCCGTGAACGACTGACTGAATGATGCGATGCGAGCTCGCGTGCTTTGCAGAAACCGGGACTATGCTGTGCGCTTGCTGAACTGTGCTGTGCGTGGTTAAAACTTTTGCCTGCAGGATTCTCTTTATAGGAAAGGGTGATATCTGTTGGACTGCTGGACCTTGGTATTCATGATAGTGTTGGACAGCAGCACAAAATTGCCTTATTTTTTATTATTTGTTTGTCTGCCTCGCAACAGTGAGATGGTTTTATCATGCCAGACTTTGAAACTGGGAGAGCTTTCCTGTTCGAAGTTAACGGAGTAATCCGAACTCAATAAATAAAAGCAGTGTATCTTAGGCTATTCTCTTCAAATTCTATAACACTGAAAGCACATAATAGACTTACGGATAGCTCTATCTCTAAACTCTCCTATTTAAAGTGTAAATACAGACAATAACGTTGTAGAACTGTATAGTAATGAAAGTTATTCCATATCTTTTGACCTCAAATTTATATTGGCATTGGGGAACCTGGTAACCATTGAAAGATAAACATGCTGATATTCCAAACGCATACAAGAAGAGTGTAATTATACATGCAATAGATAGGTTGTTTGTATCTACCTCGATTTTGCTAAGGCATTTGATAAAATGAATCATAGCATTTAATTGAATAAAATGTCTTTAGCTTTGGATTTACAAATCATTTGATTGAATTTTGGAATTCTTACCTAAGTGATAGATATCAATATGTAGAGTATAGAGGTAATAAATCGTATTCATTTCATGCCACCCCGGGTGTACCTCAAGGGTCTGTACTTGGGCCACTCCTATTTAATTTGTTTATCAATGACATTTCTTCTTTATTTGTCTGTTATTTCTTCTTTACGCAAACGATTTAGTACTTTACTCGGCAGTGAAGCATTCTTTGTGTTGTATCTCACAGCAGCATGACTTGGATGCACTCAGTACTTGGTGTGTAATAAATCATCTGCTGCTTAGTATTAATAAGTGCACTGTAATGACTTTCCCCAAGAAAATAACGCCTATTATTTAGGATTACAAACTTGAAGACACAGCTCTTGCTCGTTCCGATAGTTTCAGAGACTTGGGAGTTTTGTTTGAAAGGAAATTGTCATTTGCGTCTCACATTGAATCAATTGTTTCTATCGCCTACAGTGGGCTTTATCATCCGGAATTGCCGCCTATTTAACAATAGTATTTCAATAACAATATTATATAACTGATTTGTTCGTTCTAAGCTCGAATATGATTCAATTGTGTGGAACCCCCATTATAAAATGTATATAAACAAAATAGAGCGAGTGAATCGGCGTTTCTCAAGATATTTAGCCTCCAAAGCTGATGGTAATTATCCATCTATTGGATTTTCCCAGCAGGCTCTATTGGATAGATTCTCTTGTATAGAGTTATATAAACGTAGAGAAATTCATAGTATTTTATTCCTTTATAAGGTCATTCATAACCTGGTTTACTGTCCTGTGGTTTTATCAAGGTTGAATTTACATGTTACATCTGCTCGCACCCGTTCCACGCAAAAATTTTATCTACCAATCTGCAGAACAAATATCTTATTATTTTCTGGAGTTTTCCAAACGTGTAGATTGTACGAGATGACTATAAGCAAACAACCACCGCTGATAAGGAGCGAACTTGATGATGATGAGCCACAGTTTTATTAAGTAAATCAAATATGCACAAATATACATCTATGCATGGATCAAATAATTTTAACACTTTAGAAATAAGTTAGTTTGATTTATTGTAATATGACATACCTTTTACATAATAATGACGTGAAATCATATTACTTTTATAATTTTCAGTCAACTGTTTCATTTTCACAGATCGATTAATAAACATCAAATTTATACATTTTTGTTCACATTGTCGTAGCTATTCATTTTCATATATGTATCTAACTGTACATTTTTAAATTGTTCAATGATTACTAAAATATTCGGGTGAGAGGAATAAAACATTATTAAAATGCGAATGAAACGCTCCGCACGCATTTGTTGTTCTTGCCAAAATGGAGGGTTCGACCTATATATTTGGAGGAAAAGTCACAGTTTCACTGATATAAGTCAAAAAATTTCACAAAGTTTTCGCATTATATTGAATCGGCAAAAGAATCATCTACAATGCAATCTCCGACTTCATCGGGGTTTAAAAGATATAAACCGAATGAATGTTGTAACCATTGGCTGACATCAGTTTTTTCTTTGTAGTCCTTGATTAATCCCAATTCTATAAGTTTTCGACACTAAGATTGACCGGGATGAATTCTGCAGCCACGTATCATTAAATTTTTAATCCAAACATTGCAGGCAGCATTGTGTATAGCTAGTTCAAAATCTGTAGCGACCGTTTTAGGCTTGAAACGAAACCCTCTTCCCTCACAAATATTAATTATAATTGCAAAAATATTTTTATAAACAAATTGTTTGCTTATTAGGCAGGAGATAGATAATACAAGCGGGATATAATGCCCATTTTTTAGATGGTCTTCATTTTTATTTGTTTTTAAATTGAGATCACTTAATACTTGATGCACTTCCGTACATGGTGAATGTTATTAATTTGTAAGGCTTCTCATAGGTCACTATCGCTGTGAGCTATTTATCTACTTCGATAGAATGATTGTTCTATAGAAAAGGTTTTTCCATCACTGCGTCGTCACTCCCCAATGTGTACAGTTTCGCGTTGGTTTTTCCATTGGCCTGTGAACATCGCTACGTCTGTTACCCACATTTCGCGATATGATCAAGTCTGAAATTGTGATTTTGCACAACTAGCAACTTTTGCACTTTTCTCTAAACCTCTTAAAACTATTCTCATTTTAGAAATAAACTGTTGTGGGGTATAACTTAAACTGAATTTTATCAAGCAACAAAAATTCCTTATTCCATTCATAATAAAAGCAACTACCAAATTGTATTAATTACTTTACCCAACCTCATTAGATTGTTTCCGGTCTCGCAATTCGGACGTGACCTTTTGAAAATTTCACCTGCCGTCGAGCAACTTCCATTCATTTATCAATTTTATAAGATACAAAAAGTCTATATTTACCTTACAAGAAGATGACGTTATTCATGTATTAAATGATCACACAAGTCATTTTTCGCTCTTCATCTCCTGGTTGTATATAATCTTTGACAGATTGCGAATTATACGTCTGGGATCCCGTTTCGAAAATGGGTAAACACAGGTAGTTGAGATTCATAAATCTACGGAAACTCTTTTCAAGACTTGTTGTTGAGTCTCTTCCACCTCACGCAGAATTGGCAGTGTAAAGTCGTTAGGTATTATTACGATCCCCAAGTATATCAACTATCTGGCGATAAGCTGTCACGAATAATGTACTGCGGGCTGCTTCTGCTAAGTTTTCATTTGCAAACCCAGAGATGTAAGGAATCTCCGCTAACTTCATTTTGATAATTTTTGATACATCTTTCTCAAACTTTTGAGAAGTTTTATTATCACTAGAAGAAGTAAAGAACCTTAATTCCAATAATAAATACGAAATACATATGTACTAGTGGTTTAGCAGTATCAATCATAATATATATGGCTGATTTGTAAACGCCCGCAATAATGAGGAAGGTAGTTAGTAATAGATGAATTTTTGATCGCGACATCCGTGGACTACCCTTATCAGAAGCTGACAGTTAAAATATAATATTTATTGTTATTGGTTATGTTGATTGAAAGGTGTTCGGCCGAGAGACGAACAAAACGGCTTTAAAATTTAAAGAATGAATTTATTTAACGATCTTGAACTACCCTCATCAAAAACTAGTATGGATAGACAGCCGTATTTATATGATACCCGATATGCTGACTCCAAAACAAAAAGATTAATTGAACCCTGAAATTTATATTGCATAATTAATTCGGTTGTTAGTTTTAAGTGAAGAAATTGGTATATCCCGTACTATATCGTTAGACTTTGGAGGAACGTAGAGACACTTATCTCAACATCTACTATAATAAAACCAATAATAACCCTTGGGTTCGAGCAATCGGTGGATTACTAGGTGAATTGGATCTTGCTGTACCACACCGACAGGAAGAAATGCTGCGCTCAAGTCTTCTCGGCAGATCACCACTACAAACTAGGAGAAACCTGCGGGTAAAAGTTTCAACCTGACAGTTTACACCATTGAATAACTCAAGTATTTGCGAGTCAAACAAATTGGTGTCTTTTGAATTTTACATACATTCTGTTTAGTTCTGTTATTTACTAACAGTTCCATAGATGTGTAGAACAGAATATGAAAACTCTTTTTACTACATTAGTACTGATTTAATTCCACCAAGTCGAGAAAAGTTACAGTGTCGCTCTGTCGAATATCGATTCACTCATTCTAAATACAGCTTTGGCTCATGTTTGTTTGTTCTTTTTTCATGTAATAAAATGGGACCAATAGTTTAGAATATTAATTGTCCAACTATAACATTTCCACATTGCTATTTAGTGAGTTTAATAAACTGAACTCGCCTGATGCATTTACTACAAAGAACTCCTTCGAATTAATTGAGGGATTGAAAAACTTAAATCTTGACGAGGGAGATACCTTAATTTTATTTGACGTGGTCTCACTGTTTGCAATATATAATACATACTTTCTGTTTTTTACATTAATACCTGGTCGAGGCTTCTGCGTGCTCCGACGACATCGCAACAATCGGGCCAGAATAACTTAATAAGGTTTACCGAAGTACTCCTCCCCATCGGTCGTTAAGTAGCTACAGGTTCCCAAATCGTGTGCACTAAGTAGTCTTATTGATCCCAGAATGACTGCCTTCTGCATCCGATCTAACAAGATCTGCGCCGAGTTCTTACAGGCCGGAATGATCTTCAAGTTCGAACGCAGCGAACACCGAATTCCGTCCAAAACACCGATGATCAGAACAACTAATACGACCTTGTAGGCTGGGTATTGCGTGCGGAGCTCGAACAGGAGATCTTGATACTTTGTCTATTTTCCTCCTCTTTCAACACTATGTTCTCATCTGCCGGAGGAGAGAATTCGATGACATACATAGTCTTGCTTCGTTTATCGATG